>JANZLQ010000044.1:10535309-10588531 GCA_026212715.1 Elanus axillaris | reverse complement strand
GGGGGGGGGGGAATGTCACAAACAAAACATTTTGGGGGGAAATGGCAGAAGAAAAATGTGCTACATTGACATCAGCAGCTCAAATGAAGCGGGTTGCTTCCTTTGGAAAGGAATTGTGTTTATTTTGAGACAGAAGTAGTGAGATGGCAATGCCGATGCCCATAGCACATGTGAAGCACAGGCTCAGCCTTGAGCCCAAATGTGCCTCCTGTTTGGAGAGCACGTAGCCTGCTCCAGGTAAATGCTACAGTCCACGTGGGATGAGGAGGACAGCAGTGGTGGGGACAGGAAGGCAGAAAGCCATCACCACCTATCTCCATCTGCTTTCACCACTGTCAGGCAGATAAATCAGCTAGGTTCTTCCTGTGAAATCCCTGACATGCTGCGAGGTAGAAGCGATATAGGATGCTGAGACACAGATATCCACCCCACAGGTGTGCAGCACACATCTGCCAGGTGCCAGGCTCTAGGTTGCTCCAACCCTTCTTCCAATAGGCAAATTAAAGCTAGAGACCCTGTTTTTGTGAAATTTAAAAAAAAAAAAAAAAGTTCCATGCTATTGACAGCCAGCATCTGTAGAAGAAAGTTGTGCAAAGGGTGCTCTGCATACTGGATGTGACCCATGAGACAATTCTGTCCAGCCTCCACCCACGTATAACATTTATATATAGCCCCAGAATAAACTCTTTTTTATAATCCTGCCACAAGCTGTCAAGCAGGGCAGCCCTAGACTAGATTTTGCTGCTGTTGTAGAAAAGGAAGAGCATGTCTCATTTTATTAAAATACTAGAACAAGCCTGTCATATCATAAAAATTTAAAAATAGTGCAGAGTGCTACCTTACATAAAACACTGCCCTGAGCTGCCTTCTATTCACAGCATCCCAAATATACTGTAATCCCAGAACAAGCCACGGACCAATAAAGAGATCTGAAGCTGATGTTTCAGACACAAAAATGCACCCCTTCTACTCCAAGTGTACATGGAAAAGCTAAGCAAAATGACAATTTTTTGTACAATTAAACAGTATATCCATCTACCCACAACAATCTTTCATTCCACTCAATTCTCAAGCAAGTCTAATTTAATTAACTATGTTTTTCAAAGATGCTCAAAGGAATTCTGTGCCCTTCGAAAACCAGTGGGACTCAGCTTCACCCACCATCTGTGCTTTTGAATAGCCTCTTCAAAACACCCACATGGGAAGGAGCGGGACCTATGAATACCTGGGATGCATAAGAGACTTCCTGTGGCATTGCTGATGCCTTGGATTCTGGCGTTTCCCGAGCTGCCATATTTCAAAGGGGAAGGCCCTGCCACACCACTAGGTCTGTGGGTTGGTGCTCTCAAAGGATTTGGGTTGACTTGGTCCCTCATGCTGAAGCTTCTTTTTAAGGTCCCTCCGTGTCAGCGTGGAACGAACGTCCTCTCCCCGCGGTGCCACGCAGTTGCGAGTGCGCTCTGGAGTGCTGCTCCATTTAACATCAGACCAGACAACACTCAGGAAGCTGTTTGAAGGCACCTGGTCCACAGCCCCTTTGGGGAGCTCCAGATCTGTCTCACTGCAGCAACACAAGCACGTCAGACACGGCACTGCCAAAAAGTTGTAGGTTTTTTGCCTGCAGCCCCAGAGAGGTTACCATCCCCAAGCCAACTGTAGTCTGTTTGTCACCTTCCTATCTTTTCTCCACAAACATCATCATCTCCCTCCCTGCATTTAAAGTAACCACAAATATTTTGACAGAACTGGGCTAGGAAGCAATTATGCTTACAGTTATGCTAGCACGTCTAAGGGGACGGCAGCCTTTTGGCCTCACACAGCAGCAGCCATGACAGTGAATCTGACTTCAGCCTTAAGTTTTGATTCCTATTTCTTCTCCAGTGATGATATATCTCTATGATCTTTACAGACAGTGGAGGAAAATCTCTAGGTCTGACCACATGATGTGGTTGTCACATGAACCCTTGGAACTGAACCCTCAAATATGAACTTCCAAGATATATTGGCCATGCAGTCTTGAATCCAGAATCCCATCACAGCACGTACACAACCAGACTGACACTGGTAAAGGGTTATTTCAGCAGGTTGGGATCTGCCTGGCTACACAACAGCTCTGCAGAAGAGGACCTGGCATCCTAATGGATATCAAGTTAGACATAAATTAGCTGTGTGCCCTTGCAGCAATGAAGACTAACCTTGTTGGGTTGTATTAGCAAAAGCATAGCCAGCCAGCCAAAAGAAGGGATTATCCCCCTCTCCTCAGCACCTGTGAGGCTGCCTCTGGGGTACTGGGTGCATCTTGGGGCTCCCCAGGATAGGGAAGAGATTGGGAAACAGGAGAGAGTGCAGCAGAGGGGCACTTGAGACATCAGGGAGCTGGGACACACAACACACAGGCATGAGCTGAGAGGACCAAGGGTTTTTTACTGTTCAAGAGAAAAGGCTCTGGAGGTGTTTAATTACAGTCTTCCACAACCTAAACAGAAAACCAGAGCCTGCCTCCTCTCAGAGATGCACAGTAAAGAGATGAGAGGCAATGGCCATAAGTTGCAGTAAGGACCATTCAGATGGGATATAGGAAAAAATTTCATGAGAGTGTTTACACTGCCCAGAGAGTCTATTCAATCTCCATCCTTGGAGATATTAAAAACTTGACTGGGCATGGTCCTGAGTAACCTGATCTAACTTTGAAGTTGACCTTGCTTTGAACAGGAGGTTGGACTAGGTGACCTCCAGAGGACCCTTCCAACCTAAATTATTCTGTGATTTTCTGGAAAAAGTTCAGATGCAGAAGTTATCTTAAAAGCACTTCTCTGAAAGATTCGGCTAAAAACACAGCAGCTCTCAGGAGGCTATAGCAATCCTGATAAGGTGTCTGGTATCCATAGCTGAATTCTCAGGGGAACAGCTTGTGGGACTATACGTCTGCAAAACAAGAGGCTCAGCCCTAATTCAGCCCTGAATGCTGAATCGTATCACCCAGACTGATCCAACTCAATCCAAACAGTGCTCCCTCAGCTCTTCTCTAATGACAATAGGGTTTTTTTCTTTTAAGAGTTCAGTCTACAGAGCTATCACAACAGCAGTGCTTCCCCCTGTCAAATTCACTTTTTAAAAGCCATGAAAAATGGAGTGGAGAGATTATGGAGGGATATCTCTGCACAAAAGCAGGACCAAAGTAAATCTGCTTCTACAGTGGGGTTAGGAGGGGAGATCAGGCTATTGGGGGGAATAAAGAGATCTCAATTCTTTGGAAAGAGCCATAGGTTACCTTGAAGGACCATTTCCCCTTTTCACCCCCCAGGCTCTGGAGATACACTGGCCCTAATTGGCACTCACTTCCTTGGGAGCTCTGGTCCCTTGGCACCAGGAAGGGCTAAAGATTTTGGCCAGAAGAATATAAGATAAGCTGATGATGGTCACGTTTCAGCCAATGTGCCCTCAGCCACTCCCTGTTCCCTGCACTTTTTAACCGACTTTCCTTGAAGCAGAGCTCACAGAAGTCAACAGCATCGTTCTTCTTTTCAGGTGCCCAAGGCTTTGTCAGTGCACAGAAAAGCCACATGTCCCACACGGATGGGGTGGGTACGGCCTTGGTTGCTTCACGTGCCCCTTGGGGCGCAGCACAATCCTCTACGCAATGCTCTCCATAGTGCAGGAACGTCTCCACCTGCATTTATGACTTTTGCAGTAAATACTTTCTGCCTTAATGAGAATTCACTGCTCCAAAAATAACTGTAATTACCCAAGAAGCAGAGGAGCCTATTTACAAGATTTAAAGGGAAAGAGGAAAGAAAATCTCTAAGAAGAAATCTTCCAACACCTGGGCCTCAAAATAAAAAACTGAATTGAAAAGGAGCAGGTCACTCCTCTGGGAGAGGCTCAGCCTGTTTGGAGGAACATGCACATCTTGGTACTTTGCCCATGCCAACCATCAGGAATTGCTCAAGTCAGATGGCAATAAAATATTACATGAAAACCACTTACTCCTCATGAGCAAACTACCTGAAGGTGGGGTTGCTCCAGCAATACTCATACCTGTGAAAGTTTATAAGTCATGGCTGAACATAAGGGGAGTTGGGGAAGAAGGCATAAAAAAGGGCACAGCTGTGCACAGAAGAGAGTACCAGAAAATAAAAATAATAATTCAAAATAATAAAGTTGTTACAACAGCAGCAATGATTGCTGTCTATCCCAGCTGTGAATAATTCAAAAGGTTCCTGCTTTACTTAGTATCTCAGGGTATTTTCAGACCTGCCAGAATTTTCTGCTGGTAGATAATGCATCTCTGGTGTTCAAACACACATGATCCCCAATTAATACTAAAGATTTAACACTGCCAATTTTGAAGTAGGGGGAAGTCTGAGGAAAGCAAATTCCTACTGAGCTGCCTGGGGCTTCTGTCCTTCCCATTTTCACCTTTCGGTGCTACAATTGCTGGCCTCTCTTGCAGTTGCCATTTTCACACAGGTAATAAGGAGCTAATACAGCTGATTCATTCAGCATTAGCCTACAAAATAACTCACAATAGGATTCCAAGAAGGGGGAAAAAATAAGGAAAAATAAAGATGCATCAATGTGCAGCATTTTGAGCTTTTGTTTCTGCACTGGGGATTGTCTGCCATGGTGTCCTGGTGCTGGCACAAGCACCCTGGAACAAGCCGGGTGCTTTGGACAGCAAGTTACCCAGGAGCTTGTGGCAGAGGGAGCTCGGCGCAGGCAGCTGCAGTCACATCCCAGCCCAGGGCAGTGATACGGCAGGACCTACAGCCCCGGCAGCTGCAGAGGGCCCAGCAACCTCCCCTTGCAGGAGGATAATTTCAGAGACACTGGGAAAAGATTTTAAACAATTACCAAAGCATGACTAGGACTTCCATAGCAGACCTCTGCATTCAACGTCTGTGAACTTTGGTCCAAAACAGGAAA
Source organism: Elanus axillaris (assembly GCA_026212715.1). NCBI lineage: Eukaryota > Metazoa > Chordata > Aves > Accipitriformes > Accipitridae > Elanus > Elanus axillaris. The sequence goes on along the minus strand of JANZLQ010000044.1, from coordinate 10,583,605 downwards.
CAGTAATAACCTATATGTGGCTACGAATAAAATGTTTGCAATGAGACACTGAATAATGATGACATATAAGATGCAAGATGGACAAGTACTAATAAAGATAATGCGCATCACATATAAAGATGGGGCAAGCCAAAGGCCTTCATTTGAACTACGGGATTTTGCTCGTTTAGAGGAGACGCCTCCTGGATCCAAACTGTGAATCTAGATCCTGCTTTACCTGAAGTCAAAGCAAGGTGAATTAATGTACAGCACAGCAGGTCCAAGAGGGACTTGGAGAAGCCTCTCCAAATATCCTTGTCCTGTTTTACTGATCATTTCTATTCCACTTCATGAACATTGCTAGATTTACAGCTACAAAAAGAGAAGGACAAGCTGTTCCTCTGTTTGATATGGCAATTTTAGGAATTTTCCTCTAGTCAGAGTGGAGATTCAGCTACTTCTCTGGCAATGAAACCAAAGAGTTGAGAAAGCAGGCAAGAGCCCAACCCAAGAGAGTCAACAGTGACCTGGGAAATTAATTAGTAAAGAAAAGGAGAGGCCTATTTCTTATGCAATATATGAATTTTTCTTGAATCGAGACTGTATTTCCTATGAATCTTCTTCTAATAATATCTGAACTGTTCACTGCCTGTTTGTGTTCATCCTGAGGACAGTGCACACAAGTCACAGCCTTTGTACTGTCCAAATGCAAACAGCGATACCCTATATTTTGGCCCACATAGTCAGGAGCAGAGACAAGATGCTTATGTTCCAGCTTTTAAATCAACCAAACTAAAGGATCAGGATGAGATCTGAAGATTCTGGTTTCGGCATCTGTCCGAGACAGACAACTGCAGGAAAGCACCCAGCTCCTACCAGGACTCATGCCAGCTCTGCTCTGTCCTCCAGATGCTGGTTTCCTACCCAGCCCTCGGTGGTATCAGGTGGTTGTCCTCTTATTACTGGACCTCAGGGAGACCAGCATCTCTGATTTCAGGGCTCTTTGTCCAAACTTTTCTAGCCCTGGACTTTTAAAATATTTTGTTTATCTTGCTGCTGTGGTTCCTATTGTTCCTAAACTGTTTTTCTTATTAAATTACAGAGGTTTCAAGTTGGAATAAACCTTCCTTTCCAAACGCGTCTGCCGGCGATTGGCTGGCTGCAGGGGAGAGAGCAAGGGCGAGGGGGAGGGAAAGCAGAGGAGAATTACAAGGTTTCGGATTCCTGTAAACAGAGAAACATTTTTCCAGTCATCAGTCTGAGCCCAGTGGAAATAGGGCTTCAGTTTCCTCTAGTTAACACTGGGGATCCGGTGGCAATGCTGTTGACATGCCTCCTTTTTCTCTAGCAGTTGCTGGATGCTGTTTAGTCTGCAGCTGATCAGCAAGCCCATGTGCTGGCAGTCATTGCTGTGGTTTCTTTCTCCTTCATTTTCCAAGCGTGCCCTACTTGCAGCCCAGGAGCAGGTGTCTGTGCTCTGGGGGAGGGCCCTGCAAATGCGCCTGCTTTCCTCAAATCCTGGCTCTGAACTCCACCGTGTGTTGGAGCAGCTCCGAAATGACTTTGAGGACTGCAGCTGAACTCCCTTAAAGGGCAGCATAAACTTCCCGGAATCCACCCCCTGCTGCCCTGCGTAATCCCAGCAGCCCTTCACTCTGCCCACAACTGTTGTTTCTTGGCTTAACTGTATGATATGGTGTGGGGTCTAGGTTAGGAAGTGTCTTCATGTTCTGTGTAATTACAGCACCTGGTGCACATGTGGTCACACTCCACCAATGGTATATTTAGTAACTGCTGCAGTGCAAACGCACGGTAAGTTGTAGCTGGGCCACCATCACCAGACTTACACATCTCTTTCCATCAGTCAATGTCAATATTTTTCCAGTGTGGTCATGCAAGAATATCCTCTGACTTGCCAGTGGCAACATCCTCAGTGGTTTCCCATCAAGCACTAAACCAACTCAATTCAGATCCACCTGCAAGAGTTGATCAGCACTCTGTGCACAGGCATGAATTTTCCAAATACATCACTAAACACCTCCTAGGAGGAGCTGAATATAAAAGAACACTACAAATAACTAAGAAAGCAAAACCACAATGTATAGACATTTGCTTGGAAGTGTGCAGTAATAATATTAACCTAAACCTTTTGCATATTGCTAACACTTGAGTTTACAATTCATATGTGTACCATTCATAAATACTGTACATGCCTAAAAGGGCAAAGAATTATAGCACTGCATTTGCTGACAGTGCCAGCTGACACATTTAGCAGGAAGGAGTCTTGTGGTTAAAGCTCCTGTCTGGGCACCAGGAGAGGTTGGGTTTCTCCTTGGCTCTCCTACAGGCTTCCTATGTCACCTTGCTGAAATCACTTTGCTCAGTTCCCTCAGCCATGAAGCCAGCTATTGTGAGGTGAGGTTCAGACCAGTAAGTCATGCCGTGACCAGCAAAGGATGGGTGCTATGGAAGTGATCTTGCATGTGCAGATCTCTCTCTATATATATTTAGGTACAGCACAAGTGGCTTGCTAGAAGGGGATTCAAGCATTCGAGTCACTTCCTAGAAACTTTTGTTTGTTTAGATGCCTTTGCATACTCTGTGATAACATTTCCTTGCTGTCGCTGCTGTGGGCACAGATCTCCAGATGCACCCAGGGCAAACAGCAGTCTTTCCAAAAGTATTCCTGATGCACCTGTCAAAGATTACAATTAATTCATGACTGTTTGATGGCTTATACTAAATGAGTTTGGCTCCAGTCCAGTTTCCATTGGGCAAGTGTCTCCATCTCAGGAGCACCATGACATTTGGCATTTATTGTCCTTTTGGCTGGCACTCCTACCCAGGGCCACGTATGGAATGTGTCAGGAGAACAGACTCGCTTTTCAGTCTCCAATCTGCATTGAGGTAGGATGGTATAGAGGAGCCTTTTATTGTTATTCACATTTAACTTCCTTCTTGAAGACAGATGGAAGTCTGTGTTTTGTAGCTGTTAATACAGCACCTCTCACCACTGCAAAATCCTCTTCGTGCTCTATCTGACGATTCCCAAACCAGTCTCCTCCTGATACAAGGTGTTTGTTCACAAAGACTAAACCATAAGCTCTCCTGCAATGCTTAGATTAGCATGATATGATTCAGTAATATCCTTTGTTGCAATCTCTCTCACCCTGTCAGCACATTCACTCAATATTGTTTTAAGCCTAGTCCTTGTGCGAGGTTACTGCCTCTGTCTCCCGCTCCACACTGAGCTGCACAAAACAAGTCAGACAGCAGCATTCCTGTGCCAAGCAGCATTATGTTCCCGGCGCACTCCTGAGAGCCATGGCAACATGGCTTTCAAACAGCTGACTACCTCCAGCCCTCTCTGGTGCTCCTCACGCTCCCTCACCGATGGGCTTTTGGGGTGACGGCGCCACCCCAATGCCCATGCCTGTTGGCACATCCCGCTGCCCCACAGCTCATGCCTCAGGAGACTTTACCTTCTTCTGTATGACAAACGTTAAAGGCCACACTGCTGAAGTCACATTTATTCCTTGTACCGGGTCAGCTTGCTTTGTTGATACAACGGTTAAGCAATGAGGAGATTAACTGTTTGCTCTGTCCCAAGGAGATGATCTCATCTGGGATAGATTCTGCTTTTGTGCCTTGGTGAGAGCACGGGGAGGGTCAGTGCGGTGCATGCCACGGAGCGAGGTGGTGCAGAGTGGGGCCTTGCAGCTCCCACAGAGCAGCCAGTGCCCAGACTTCAGGGAGGGGACTGTGTGTTTTGGCCAGATGCTGGGAGCAGGGGCAGCACAAGAGAGAAAAAGCAAGAGCAGAGGTGTGTGAGTATGGTCCTGGGGTCACTTGGGAGGAGAAACAGGCAGGGTGAAATACACCTCTTCAGAGATGAGACGAGGAAATGTAAATGCCTGCGAAGGAGCTCAGCCAAAGTTGCCTTTCCAGTGATTCCACTCCAGAGAGAAGAGGAGCTGGCAGTTGCCAGCCAAGCTGCCCCACTGCTGCTGACAGCAAGGCCCCAGGGTGTGCTGCTGTGGATGGCAGAGGGCGGCCAGCATGTCAGCCAGACTGAAATGTCACTGCCGCACTTCTCCATCCTGGGCCACAACACAAAGAAGCAGGGGGTGAAAGCCTGGCTCACTGGGTGGTGCAGGACACGTTGGATGTCTGGGGGCCAAAATTTCACCTAAGAGCCCTTCCGTCATGTAATGCTGCAGACTCACTGCCCAGCATGAAGCCTGCAGGTATCCTATGCTGACCCAAACATCCCACAGGCCACCCATTGTCCTCCCCAGGCTTTGAGAATTTACCACAGCAGCAGGACAAGATCATATCATTGCTTCATCTCTAGAGACAGTTACCCTAGGGGGATCAGAGCAAGCCCAGATCCACTTATTCCTGCTGCAGTTGTACCTTGGATGCATCCACAGACTTATCCTGAGCCCACAGGAAGACTGTGCTTCTCACTGCCGTCATTCCATGAAGGCAGCAGGCACAGGGTTTCTTTCCTTGGCTCTAACCTGTGACCCAGAACTGGGGAAACCCACTCTGGTCTGATATTCACAGAGGTTTGGGATGCTGATCTCAATTCCTACCCCTGTAGAAAAGCGGTCACTGTATGCTCAAAAGCCCTGCTTGCAAGGCACCCTCAGCCAGCCCCCAGCACCAAGTCACGGCAGATCCCCACTCTCCCAAAGGACAAGGACTTTCTCAGTGATGCTTAGCAGAGCAGGGTGCCCTGCCTGGCTGCACCCTCCAGCACCCACAAACCAAAGCCAGGCTCTCTCGCCTGATCAAAACCTGCCTCCTACACCCCAGATTCCTGAATTCAAAACCCTTCTAAAGGAATGCGTCAGCACCCAGCCAGTGGGAGTGAAATGCCAAATTTTTAGCAGATTGGAGTTTATTTTTAAGCAGTGTCAAAAAAACCCCCACCCAAACCAAAGCAACCTCCCTGAACACGCACACACACACACAGAGGAATGAAACCAGCAGGTAGAAACAACAAATCCAGCACAACAGCCAGAACTCAGCACTAGACACTGCTGGTTCCCTGGACACAGTCCCAGCGCTATTTGTGAAATTCCTTGAGAAGTGCAGAGGAGACGGCCTAGCAGCTGCCAGGGAGGTGAAGCACCTGTGCTGGGATCTCAGTAAACAGGAAAACAGGGAGAGGACATGTGGGAAATGCTTTCATTCACCAGGCATACAGAAAGGCAAGAGCTGGGGGAGTGTACTTGTGGCCATTCAGGTCTCTAGCATCCCTCCCACTTTGCATCAAACTCAAGCCCATCTGCATCACAGCCCCTGCCCTAGCACAGGTGCCAGCCATGCTCAGCTCCCCCAAATCCTCCCAGCGTCAGGGGCACCGGGGGCACTCAGCACCATGCTAGCTCAAGCCAGTATGCTGGGATCTCTCACCCTATTCCCTGCCTTGAGGTAACAGCATATGCCCACTCCTCACTGAGCATTTAACTGTAACTACTCCAGGTGGGTCCTATTTCAGCTCCCCCCAGCAGAGCAAGGGCAGGTAAAGGGCCAGGAGCAGCTTTACCTGGCCATGGTGCTCACCAGCGTCACACTAAGTCCAGCTTTTCCAAGCTGGTTGCAAATCCCTCCCAGCCACAAAGAGGAGAGACTTGACACTGCTGGCACAGGGCGAGCAAGAGCTGAGGGTGGGTGTCTGAGCCCCTGTGGAGGTCCAGCGGGAGTGGGGGCATGGCAGGAAGGAGAAGCTGAGATGAGATCTGATCCCCAGCGTTTCTCTGGCAGGACACACTGGCAATGAACAAAGGGGCCCATTCTCCCCCGGCGCTGTGCTGCAGCAATGGATGTGTCAGTGCAGCCAATCCCTGACCCTCCCGAAACAGAAACCTTCAGCCACAAGCGTCCAAGGCAGCTCTTTCAATCTCATCTGCCACATCAAGGTCTGCCCAAGACCCTTGGGTGCCTCCTTCCTCCAGCATAGGCCAAAATGAGTTTTTTGTGGCTCTCATGGTTTTGCTGTACAGCAAAAGATCAGAGTAAGCCTTTGCTGCAATCAAGTGGGGCTCAGGACTGGGAGAAGTGGGTCAATGGATCTTCTGTACTGGCTGGTACTGAAGGTTTTCTTGCTACCATGGCGCAGGGGGAGAGTGTGGCGAGGCAGAATGCTATGGAGAGTTACCATCCCATGCCAGAGGCTTGGCCCTTGATCCCCACAGGCAAAGGGATGTCTGCTGGGACATGAACTCTACCGGTTGGTGTATGATATCTGGCGCACACAAGGCTCATTTCCTCCTCAGTTCTGCAAGCACTGTTATTTACTCATTCATTTTTAAAATGGGATGATAGTATGTACTGGACCATATTCTGTCCTCACTGAGGATTTGCCTTAATGTCTTCCAGTTCCATTACCTTCTGTGTGTCTCTGTGGATGCTTTCAATTCATCTTTCATCAGGATAACCCAACTGTATTTTAAAACAACATTCCCAATATTTATAAAACATAAAACTCCCTTACCATGAGTCCAGGACACTATTCCTTGTATTTCCCTCTAAATTCCAATCTATCCATACACAGATGTCAGAGCGCCAAAAGCTTTATTAAATCATCCAGTCCATCCCTTTACGTTTTCTCTTCTGGGATCGCCCATTTTCTCTAGGATGCTCAAAGATGCACACAGCTGGAAAACTGGTTACAAATTGTGCGGAGGTGCAGAGGGCAAGACCATCCACAAAGTCTGTGGTACTCATCCAGATGATGAGGATTTTCCTCAACTGAAGAACTCAGATATGTGCCAAGGTGAAGTCTATCTGTATCATTCTGCTACAGTTAACACTGTAATAACACAGAAGTCAGATGTGCTGAACCCCTGGGAGGATGCGATGATGTTTAAATGAGGAGCCTCTGAAGAAGACTGCCCCTTTACACAGCCACCAGGCGGTAGCGAGGGCTTGTCCTGCAACTCTTTGCTGGGGATGGTGAGGAGGAGCAGCTAAGCCACAGGGAAGCCAAGCCCAGAGGAAAATACCTACAGTACAAAAGGAGAAATAAATGTGTCTGGAAGCAGCAGTATGGAGGCCGCGGACTGTACCACTGGCTGCCTCCTCATCCTCCCTTCCATGGAGGAGCCCTCAGAGAGAGCTCACACCACATGTGCGGCCAGGAACATTTCTACAGGCCCACAGATACCTGCAGCAGCAAAATCAGCAGTGCAGACAGGACATGAATAACCTCCTCATTAAGCTCCTGCCTTGTGCTATTGAGGCACAAAAGAGCCGCCAACGTCATATTCCAGCCACATGCAAAGCTGTCTCCATGCTGCATAAATCATGCATAGCCACATCATCTGTTATAGATGCACAAAGCCGTAATCGCTAATTATGCCAAGGAGTATACCATTACCTACGGGATACGGCTGGTAGAGGCTGCAGTTAGCAACATACACATATGGCATATGTTTCTACATTTGAATATTACAGCTCTAGTTTTTGCCTCCTTTAGTATGTGGTAGTTTATACATCTGGAAGAGGGTGCTGGGACTTTCCATTAAATTAACACCAATGACTTCTGCTTTATCATTCTAGAAAGGAACCACAGCACCAAAAGGGCCCATGCAAGACCCCAGATGAGTAAGTCCCAGATGTCTTATTACGCACAGGCTTTTCATAGACTATTTCCAACTTGGAAAGCAATTTAGGAAGCTAAAATTATACCCTGTCTGCTGATGTTTTGTGACATCTACTACCAAGGCACAGAACTGCTGTGAGAAGACCAGAAGCTGCATTTAATGGACTCCTAAGGCATTTTTAAATAAAGTTCAAATAGGGGTCCGTGTTAAGTGCACAGGACAGAACCACTGTATGTCCCTCCTGTGCAGCAGCACGAATGCCAAGCGATGGGTGTACTGGTGATACTAGCAATGTGACTAGCTGTAGCTGGGGTCCAGTTTGAAACCTGTAAACCTATTTAAAAGCTGAGAGAAGTGGTAGCAAGGTCCTGTGTGGACTTAGGTTCTCCCTTATATACCGGGAGGCACAAACATGCTCCATCTTTAAATATAATGAAAAAAATATCTCAGGTTGAATAGCTTTCCCTTGTAGCAGAATTTGCTTAAATGCTTATCCCTGGCATCATTCACACTCTGCTGACACTGGTTTCTAGGCTATGGGTAGTGCTTGTGCTGCACTGTAACAAATGTTGTATAATGCACAGGAGTCCTCTACTCTTTCCTGTATGTGCATTCACCTGGAAAGTTCATTACAAAGGCAAGTGATACAGCACAGATAGTACTTCCAGATTGAAACCCAAAAGCTCAGGAGAGAGAAAAAAGTCACGTTTAGACAAAAAAGTTCAATCTGCTATCAAATTCCCCAAAGTGCCTTGCCACATCTCACCTCTAGCGTGCTTAAATTCTGGGACCCATCACTTGTGATCACTCCTGGCATTTCACAGCACACCCCATGGGTCTTTGAGGTGGCCAGGACTGAAGTCCCAGGCTGAAACATCTCTTAATTGTTCCCTATTCACATGAAAGTCAGTCCCAGAAGCTGCACCGATATACACAAAACACTTCATCATCAGCTACCTCCTGTCTGACTTTATAAATGACCTAAACTCCCCATTTCACTTTCAGAGCTCTGCTGTTCCTTTTCAGATTGCTTCGTTCTGTCTTGGCAGCTACTCAGTTATTTTTCCTTATCCACCTATTCGAAGCAGAACCCAAGAATGCAAAGTTCATCCTCTTCCAAAACTATAGGCAGAGCTATACATCTCTGATGTCCATTTGCTGCTCGATGTTCATTCTCATTACACTGGCATATAAATCTCTGGAGAGTTACAGAGGAAATCAGGTGATTGCTGCCCTCAGACATTTCCCAGAGTGCCCAATAAAGGGACAGTATATCTCTGATATCAATATATTGCCTGTGAACTTTGAAAGCAGCATAAAAAAATAAGTCTAAAGCGTATCACCAGGAATAGAATGGCAGGATGCATTTTATATGGATGTAGTTGAAAAATCTTCAGAACTAATGGCTTGGAGTGGTTAGGGAAGCTGACAGACTACAATAGATGTGACTTCTTTCTTCCTTCTTTATGGAGATGACATTGATTGACTGGGCTTGGAGTTCACACAGAGCTGGCGCTCGCACTGGCACAGCAAATTGCCTGTTGCACAGATAGCCCAAACGCTCCATGAGCTCTGTGGTAGACATGCAATTTTAGCACGTTTAAAAATAGAAAAAAAGCTTGAGAGCTGTGTGATATAAGCCGTGACCCCTCAAAAATAAACTGCAGGCTTCCCCATGGCCTGTACGTGCCCAGAGGTGCATTCTCAGAGGTGCAACCGAAAATGGGCAGCCACAAAGTTAGGGAGTTTAACTACCTTTGTGTTCTTGGAACATCTCAGGGGCCCAGAAAACTGAACGGGCTTTGAGATGTGCAAACTGACATCAATTCTCTGAGGGTTAACTGTGCTTAGCACAAGAAGGAGGGTTGAGGTAAGTCCAAAGGCGTGACCCCAACTCTGAACAAGGCGAGTGCTTGCTCAGCATTCTTTGGGCTGGTCAGCTCAATCCCCACTATCATCTTATACGTGAAGTGAGGACACTGATAACGTTTCACAGAAGTTCAAGAGATTAACGTAATGCTTGTGTAAGTTCTGGAAGTGTGGCACAAATCCTGCCAAGCCTCCTGTTTGCCTCCAAATTCTCATCTGCCATCTTGTCCATATTTTACAAGCATGAGCAAATGTAAGGGAAGGTTGTTTCTCCTCCCACTCCCCATATTTTAAACAAAAGCTTTCAAGAATGAAACGGCTGTTCCAGGAGACAGACAGACAAAGCACAGCCCTCCTCCTACCGGGCCCTGTTCCTGGGGCAGGTACACACAACCGTATGTACACACAAGCCTTGGCTGACTCACGCGAGTTGACCAGAAGCCCTAATTACAAACACTAAGTGCCCAGCCTGTCCTTTGTACATGGTGCAGTGCATTTGCTGCCAATGCCAGCCTGCGCAGAGCTCCTGCCTGCACCTTCCCACACCCTCCAGCAGCTCGGGGCCGGAGTGCAGCAGTCCTTCTGCACACTGATTTATTAGCCTCACCCTGCAGTTCCCTCTGAGGTTGGGGGTGGCGGGACAGACTCCTTTGATGACCTGCCTTCGGGGCTGAGCAAATGAGATTCATTAGGATATGCAAAAAGCTGAGAGCAAAGCAACCCTATCTTTCTGTCTGGGCATCTGAGCTCTGCTGATCTGATAAGAGCACGTTGCTCTAACATGTCTGCAGAAGAAGATCTGAAGCTTTCTTCTTCCCATGCATTCCCAGATAGTCATTGCAACTAATAGACAAATAGGTCAGAATAAATAACAGCCCCCTCATTTCCCCCAGTGTGCGAGTCTAGATGGCTTAAGTCAAGTGTTAATAAGAAACAAGGCTGCTGTAACAAGATGTCCTGATGCACTGCAAAGAAAATGTAGCATAATAGCATCTTTCGTACAAACCTTTCACTAAAAGCTTGTCATTACCCAGACAGAAGAGACATCATTTGCATAGCGAAGCAGAGGAAAAGCAGCTTGAATGAGGTGATCCAAAAATGGAGTCATCAAGTCACTGAATTGTTGTATAAAATAATACAGTAGTACATTTTGCTTAAGTTCAGCATTTTCATAGCAGCACAATAGGCAAAGTAAAAATACTACACACCTAGAGGGAGTGATTGGTTGGAGGTAAGCCAGCCTGTACTCTATTATAGGATTCAAATACGGCCCTGCAGCGTAACTGGGCGATGGAGAAGGAAGACCCCTATTAGAGTGTGTGTTGATTATCAGCCCCTCATGCCAGGCCACATGGTTTTTAGATGGAAATGCTGGGCTCACCCCATGGAAATAGGGAGGCAAGGGCTGGGGCAAGAGGGACACTGGAGCAGATAAACCTCATGGCTTCTGTTCACGGTGCTTAACCTAACCCCACCAAAAGCAGAGGCACTTAAATATTGATTATAGTTCCCTGGCTTTTTTGACAATACATTTGGCCCCTTTGCTGGAGGCATTCGAAATAAAACAAAAGCCGTTAGCGAGCAGACATTACAAAAAAAGCAGCATGCTCTCTTAAACCAGGGCAGAGAGGAGAACAAGAGCTAGAAAATCCAAACTTATCAGCCAGCATTTCTGCTGTTCACTTTGGGCACGGCTCCCCAGCCCATCGGCGGAGCAGGCTCCCTTCCGCATTTGCTCCTACCTAGTGAAGGATTTTCGGTAGCAACCATCACCATGGTATCACAGTGCCGCTTCTGTTCAGCGATTTTGCCAATCCCTGTGGGTTTACTGAAACACTCCTGACATTTTAGGTGCAGTGAAGGGGCAGGTGGGTGGAAAGGATGTTTCTTAAAGCACCAGCTCCTGGAATCAAGGGACGGCAAATACAGCGCTCCACCGTTTTCTTACAAGAAGCATATAGCCCTCCTGGTTGCAGAGTGAAGCTCAAAAGCTCAGGAAACCCAGAGCATTCTTGTCTGAGGGGAGGGAGGACGTTCTCACACTGTCCCCCTGACTTTGGGGGCAGAAGGGCTGAGTCACAGGATTTGAGCTCCTGGAATTGGCTGTAGCGAGGTGGTTTCACTTCCTGCCTCTGACTGTCGTAATGTCCAGGTTGCAAACAGCAAGAGCAAACATTTTGAATACAATTTCCATGTTGATTTTTCAGCTATGGCCCCCTCAACACCAGCTCCTCCTGGGCCTGTTCTATTCTTTGTGTCTTTCCCGCTGCCTGCTCCCCAATGATGACAAACTGCGAAGCATTTCCCAAGAGTGAGAAATCCTCACAAGAATCATCTGTTGCAAGTCCTGTCTGACAAAACCATGTCAGAGCTTTGGGGACTTTCTCTCTATTTTTAACTGAGTGCATCTTTCCCTGGCTTTTCCCCCTGCTGGCTTCTGCATCCCTGCTATTATGGTGGATATTAGAAGGGAAGCGGTGCTCGTGCCAGGATGTGGAAAAGCTGTTGTTCCCACCTGATTCCCTGCAAGGATTGCTATATAAAACATGCATATGGGGCATTGCTGCTGCTGGAGCGCAGGGCTGCCTTTCTGTCTTTATTCCTCCCATGCAATCAGCATTCATGATTTAGTCCCTTCTTATCATGGCCTTGCAGTATCACATCTTGGCTTGGTATTTAGTCTTCCAGAGGCTTGAAAGGGCAGCTTCTCCTTGAGTTCATCAGCTCAAATGGGGGGCACCGCTTGATGGTGTGCCAGCGAGCTTCTGTATGATGCCTTTTATGTCTTGATCAAGTCAGCATGTCTATTTAATTAAAGAGATGGTAATACATTGGATAAAATCTGGGGGAGAAAACGTGCTACCTGACTTGAAGGGGAAGGGGGGATGGATTCGCAAACCCAACGGAGCCCAATGAGAGCTGAGGGCACGGTCGCATGGGGTGGTTTAACAGAAGGGAAGGCAGCCGCTCTGCCAGCAGAAGCCCGTGAGCAGAGAACCATGGAGCACAAAATTAACACACTGGCTCATCAGGAAATGTTAATGTGGGCAAGATGGGGAATTGCTTCATATGGGCAAACAATCTGTGCAGAAGGGATAAGCACGATCAAAACCTGGTATAAATCTGGGCACGTTTCTCCAAAATCTGCCCTCTACCCTCAGTTTGAGGTTCAAGACAGAAAACGCTAAGCCCCGATTAAGGTGTTAAATCCTTATGGAAAAAAATCAACAAAACATTTTGCTGAAATGAAACAAAATGAAGGCATCCACCGGGGCTTTTCTAGAAATGACTAAGCCACTGCCACACAGATCCCAGGCAGGGAACCTTGCAGCTTGGAGTACGTGGTCTGGGGTTGGAGCTCCATGTTGATACAGAGTTGAGCTGAACAAGCTACCGTATTCCCTGTTGGGTTTTTTGTCATTAAATCCACCAGCAACACTTTTCAATGCAGGACCACTTGGGTGGCTGGACTTTGCCTAATCTTCACTTTGCCTTTCCCCCTGCTTAGACTGATTCTGTCAAACTGTTCCCTGCTCTGAAGAAAGCCAACCCATCTCCTTCAGCCATGCCACCACCTTCAGGACTGGAGAGCCTTGGCAGAGGGAGCCTAGGCTGGGTACAGTAGGGACATTGCTCCACAGGGCCTCTAGGGCCAGGGCTGAAGCAGCAGATATCGCCCAAGGGCAGGGCTCATGTCCTCACCATATTGCAGAGGTTAAGGCAGCGCTTGCCTTTCTAATGAAATTACAACCATCAGGGTTAAATCACTTCCTAAAATCTCTGGGAAACTCCTTATTTTCATGAGCTGAATATCCACCTTAAAATATTAAACTATTAAAAACTAAATAATTCAGTGTTTAAAGAAATACAGGCTCATTATAACAACTTCATTCTTGTCAGAACAGTCCTCCTAAACCCAAACATCAACTGCTAATGAACTCATGTCCACTACAAACGCTGGCTCCTCTTCCATCTGCCGACCTCTCCTGAAATTTAACCAGGCGCTCATTCTCCCTGACCTCCACCATTCCCCGTTGCTCCTGTATGTTGCCCCTATCAGAGAGCTAGGACCAGCTTCACCCAGCCACCACCTCACCTCTTTACCCATCACAGCACTAAGCAGGGGCCATTTACCCCTTTGACAATAAGGAAAGCCAACTCCACCTACAGCATAACTAGATGCTGAATTTAGTTCCCTTGCACTTACAGTCCTACTTGGGAGGAGCATGAGGTCTGGTGTTGCTGATGTCTTACCATCAGAAAGACTCCGATTTCAACATCCCAGATGAGTGACTGCTTTATACCCTGCTCAAGGTCTGTCTGGATAGGGCCACAGGCAAGGTAATGCATGCAGCACTTTTCAGGAAGAAGGCCAGAAGAGCATTAAAAAGTAATTGAAAGGCCTGGGGGATCAGGGGAAGAAGAGGACAAGCTCAGAGAAACCAAGGAAAAATCCTGAGGCATGGCAGTGTGTGAGTGCACTTGTCTGAGAAGACCTAAAAAAAGGTCATTTTGAAGAAAATGAGGAAAAGGTCTCTGAAAGGATTCTTTGAAACAGTAGCAATGGCAAGGAAACAGCAAATGGCAGGCTACAGCCCCAACACTGTTAAAAGGAGGGAGTTCAGCAGGAGGATACATCTGCAGATCTACCACAACGTTGTCTCCCAAGTCAAGGCTGCACAAACCACCGCAAGGGAAGGTTGCATTGACACATTACCAATGCAAAAGTAACCCTAAAACTATCAAGAACACACCGCTCCTTAAGTAGGACTTATTCTATTAAACGAACACTTCCTTTTCATCCAGAGAGACTTCAGAATTACACAGATGGTTAAAACATATCTATAGTAGTGGTAGTAATTTAGAAATCTCTCTGGGGGAAAACAAGGTTTTAGCCTTTTTTTTTTTTTTTTCTTTTAAATGGCAGTGAGCTGGATTTTAAGGTGGAGTGAGTTTATTTTTGTTGTGGCTGCCGCAGAGAAACCTCCATCACCCACAGATAATGCCAGATGGTGAGCCGTGCCCAAATCCATCAGGCAGAGGCCTCAAGAAGCAATTCAAAGTATAACTGGGGATTGCACCTCTTGCTTAAGGGGCAGCCAATGGAAACAAAACCAGAGTAGGTTGGATATAACCATGGTAGCACAAATACACAGGCTGCAGCCATGCTCCAAACAGCTCTGCAAGTGGCAGAGAAGCCTCTGACCAGCCTATGGGACACAAGATGACACAGGGTAAAGAAACCATGTGTGTTCAGTGGCATGGCTGATTTTGGGCTAGTTTTATCGAATACCCTGTTAACTTACTGGTATATCATTAAGGTGGATGAATGGTTACATGGTTCAACAGAGCTGATAATCCTTTGCCTGCGGTGGAGTTGCAGAGGGTATAACATTTTCTGGAGATGGTGGAGGGGACTCTCAATGCACCATATGGTCTCTCCCAGCCCTTGTGCTGCGCCGAGGCTCGTGCTCTCATGTGACACACCATTAGTGAGTCACATGCAGCAGAAAGCAATTTTATGGCCAGATCCTGCTCTTAGAAGCTATGATGACTAAACTAGCTAATCAAATCAGCATAAATTTGCAAACACCGTTTTAGCAGCTGTGACCGTAAATATCATCAGCAGAATGTGAATAATCCCAAGCACAAGATGAGTTGAGTAATGGGTTCCCAATGGGCGTTGAAGCCATCAGTCCGCTGCCTGGCAACTCAGAGGCGGGGGCGAGGGGGGGGAGGTTTGATTATGATGAGCCTGAAACAGCAGATGCAGTTATCACGACAAAGCAGCTAGAGCACACGCACCAGGAAAAGGAAAAAATTTCATTTACTGAGACAAGTAATTGTGGTGGATGCCCTGTTCTCGCCCCGCTGTCTCCCAAACGCAGGCACATGTGCATGTTCCATGTGGAGGGATGTGTTTTAGCATTCCCAAAGTGACTCATTTGGCATTTTCCAGGGACCTGCAATAGACTCCCTGCACACACATACCATTTTGTCAACAAGCCATAAAAATAATCAGCTGAGGTGAAATTCACTGAGAACAGACACCAAGGCTAAATTTGTTTTTAATTTTTGCCAGCTTCTGCTAATGGGAGCCAGGGTGCAGGGCACCCGGCACTAACAAAGGGAGGGGTGGGGGGGGAAGCTGCCGAAATTAACAGTACGCAGCAGTCTTAACCTCCCCTCTGGTGAGGGCCAGCCATGCACGTGGTCCCAGAGCAGATGGAGCAGACTGGAGTGGGCACGGCCAGAGCGGAAGGACTATCCCATGAATCGCTCTGCCAGGGACCCTGGGGAGAAGGCGGCTGGAAACACAGCCAGCTTCTTCCCTAGCAAAGTGCTTTAGTGAGGGAAGTGGCTTTTGCTGCTCAGAAAAATGAATATACCTCCCTGCACCTGCCAACATGAATCCGACTCAGCCATATATATATGTTTGCAAAAAAACACGGGAAAAAGACCAACCGTGATGTCTCGGTCCTGACGGCTTTTGGTAGGCTGTTAAAAATGTTTGGCTATCGTGGACCATATCCTGGTCTGATGATGATATCCTACCGCCAATCTGAGGCAAAATCCAGAGTCTAGAGGGCAGGAGAAATATTGTATCGCATCTTGCATTGCATTACATAAAGAAAACCCATGTTTGCTGGAGTCACGAAAATCTTGTGAGGAAAAGGCCTGAGTGTGGGTGCATCTACATGCCAGTCATTACAGCTCATGCCAATAATGCAACTTTTAGCTGAGCTTTAAAGCTGATCTGCAGTAGTGTAGAAAGCAAAGTGAACAAGGAATGTGAGCATTTCCAAGTTCCAAGGAGCTGGCAGCCCAACCTGGGCTTCGCTTTGCTGCAACCAGGCATGTTGCTTGGAGTACCAAGTATATAGATACCCTAGGCTGCCAGTTTAAAGCTTACATACGCACAAACGCAAGGTCACTGCAAATTGTTGGTTTGCTGTATTTCATTAGTTTTGGTAATTATTGTTATATTTAGCTTTCAAGCATTTCCAAAAGACTAAGCTGTGCCCAGGACCAGTGGGCAACCTTCCTGAGCTCATAAATCAGGGGATTTGAATATATAGACTTTCCTAAGTAATGGGTGGCCATGGTGGACCACGCAAATGAACATGATGGGTTCCATGCTTAGAAAATGGAGATAAAAGCTGAAAGGAAAAAAAATTTAAAAAGCTCTTTCCTAGCCAAGAAGCAAAAGGACAAGTGACAGAGCATCTTGATGTGCTGTTGGAGTACAATAAAGACAGGGGTGGTGCCGGGTGCTGGTTCCTCAGATCACGGCATTCTCATTTTATGCCAGGAAAGCTTGTACAAGCACTGGCACTGTGCACAGGGAGCGTCTCAGTAAATATGTGGAAACACCCGTAAAGAACAGGAAAATATCAGAAGCAAATGCAGGGAATCTAGCTGCCTCCCATACCAGCACTTAAGGTGTGTCGCTCAGCAGCTTTCCCTAGAGAAAGTCTGTGGTTTGCATTTGGGTTTTTTTCACTTGTGTAATATTTTAAGTAACCTCCTTCCTCCTAAAGGAGAGTTTCTTTCAGCAGTGTCTATCCACTGAAGCTACCTCAGCTGTTAGCTACCCACTGACCCGAAACACTTCTACAACACAACTACATGCTGCTGATGCCAGATGTGAACGAGAAGATGGAGGGAAAAGAGGTGCATCTCTTCATGCAGAAAAGGACTGGAGGAAGTCAGAACTGGGGAAAAGCTGGGCTTGAGTGGCAAAACCAGCAACAATATTTCTCCAGACCACGGACATAATTTGGAACAAAGGGGTGCAGTCAACACACTACACTCAGATGAGCCCAGTGTGAAAATATACACCAAGATCTTGGTCCAAGACAGCATACCCATCCTGAGCCAGATCTATCACTAGTAACCAGTTTCTCCTTAAAAAAACACACACCAACTGGAACTCCAGTTACTAAAGCCAGGGTGGAGAATTACTGGCAGAACCAGTACAAACTCTGGCACACAGTTTAAAGCCTTTTTTTCAAGGTCCAGAAAATTCCAGCTCACTCTCTTCAGCATGTTTCACTGCAGCATCAGCCTCCGCATGCCTGCATTGTGGCTGGGGCCAGGGCCAGGAGGTGCCAGCTACTACAAAAGATTGTTCTTGTGCTATTCCTGGTTTGATCTGAAACAAAACGTACTGGAAATTTTGGAAGAACATCTGTTCCCATCAGACATCCAGCCCAAGCCTCCCAGACCCACAAGCTCTGGGTAATTCAATGAAAAAGCAAGGGAACATCTCAATTTGTAGATGCAGAACTTTTGGCAGCATTTGCTGCTCTTTGCCGCGCACACAGAAAGCCTGTCCTTTGTGACCTTCTGCACACAAGAAGCTTAGTTCATGGGCTTTCAGGGGGAGTAGAAAAAAAGCTGCCTTTCCATATGCATTTTTTCCCTGAGAGACGTGGAGATGAAGGACGTGTTCCCCAATTCTGAGAATAGTTACATAGATTTTTATCAATTAATGTGCTTGTTTGAGGGGGAACACATATGGCTGTTATTTATTTCTGGTGCAACAGCACATCCCGACCATCTTCCCCCCAAGAGCTGCCATAGGGCCCATGTGACAGGATCGTACCCAGACTCCAGCCATCGGGTTCGTGAGATAACAAAACTTTTCTTTGGCTCCCTGTGCCTTCAGGCAGGGCATGACTTGGAGCAAGCCCACCCACAACAAGCAGCACATCTGTGAGGAATAACCCGGCCGCAGTGCCATGTGATACCTTCCCCTTCCAGGGGATTTCGAAAGCGAGCATCCTCAAGCAGCTCCTGCGCCGCAGCGGGGAGGCTGGGCTCCTCTCTGGCCAGACATCACCTGCCCAAATAACTCCCCTTTGGGCCCGCCCTCCCCTGCCCCAAGTCTGACATCCAGCTGAAGTGCGCAGGGAGAATTCTTCCTGGGATTACAGCAGCCCCAGACTGCATGGGGTCTGGATATTGCCACATCGCTGCAGGGACATGGCATATAAAATAGTAATTTGTGGTAAGGGCTTCGAGCTGAAACAGATAAGACAAATAAAGCAAGAGAGAATCTATTGCTGTTTCTACTATAGCGTGGAAGCACTGAAAAATATAGACGGTATATCTCAGTTATAGTTAACAGTTATGATATTTGCCACGCTCCTGTGCCTGTAAGGCCAATATCACAGCCGGTCCCATCTAGGCAGATGGGGAATGAGCAGAGTAAATCTGGGTCCATCTACCCTACCCTTGGAAGCTGTGTCTGACAAGCAGTTTACAACCAGCATTCAAAGATAAACCTAAATTAGGTGACAGTTTACCTCAAAATGCCATAAACCGTCACAGTTTGGGAAGTGGCTGCACAGACCTCCTCGCAGAGGGTTGGGGATCTCCAAGAGGAGCAGGGCTGAAGGTAGGAGCATTTTCAGCCAGGTCACACTGGGACCAAGGGAAGGGGTTCGTGGGTCAGAGCCCCTTATTTCCCACATCGAACCTCCTGTGAGGCCCAGCTGCAGCCGGTGGAGCAGGACAGCTCCCTCTGCTCTCTGCCCATTGCTGTTACTGGGGAGTACAACAAGGGGGATTAATTCTGGATAAATCCCATTGCCAGAAAGAGGATGTGAAGTGTTCCTGCAATGTCCCAATTAGAGAGAGGTGCATGCAGCAGAGTTATCTGCTTCAGACTCCGTATTTTTTCCCAGCAGCAAGAAAAAGGATTTCCTGTCAACCACTAAATCATCAATGTTTCTTGCCTGGCAGTTTCAAGCACAGCTTTATTATCCCTTACACTAACTTCTGGGGGCACTGTTATTTTTTCGTAAGAGAAGACCAGAGTTTGAAGTTCCATGATTTTTTTTCTGTTGTCATCCACTTTGGTTTTGTTACATTTTTTTTTCCTGAGAGGGGAACCAGTGACATTTCAAAGCAGCACATTTGCTGTATGCTCGCTCAGAAGAAATTAAGTTCCTGTCTATGCACTTTCCCTCAGAAAACGCCTCCCAAGCTTGCAGCATTAAAAAAAATTATCTGATTTCACAGAAGACCAAAGACACAAATTATTTTAAAGCAAGGCCATGCAAAATAAAACCTACCATTAAATACAAGAGGCTGGAATCAGAGAACCCATCTCTGATTATATTCATTCCCCAACAGAAGTTTTGCCCAGGTTAGAGCTGCCGGGTCATGTTCATTATTTTCTCACACATACCATTAAACCAAGCAGGCTCACCAATGCGACAAGTTGACCACATATGCAAAAGGCTTTGACATTACACATGCTTAATCCTCACTTACAGGGGTATCTTCTCATAACAGGTTTAACTGCAAAAGTGCATGCACTGGGGTCAGCTATAACCATCTTAGAGCAGAGGTATGGAGATATCGGTGTTACCTATCTACCTCTCTGTGCTAGACACATCTGAGGCTGAATGCAGCCCACGCTCCCATGCCTCAGGCGCTGGGGCTTGGGTTTGGACGCCAGCACACAGCCTCACACATCTCGGGGGTGGGAGTGTTTCACCACTACCGCCACCAGTGCTGCTGTGGGAGGGTTAGGTCTCAGTGAGGCTAGGGAGTACGACAGTTATGCTTCACTCAGGTTAGAAACAATAGGAGTAAAACCAAGCTTGAACACAAGCACGCCTCCACCCAAAGCAAAGCCATATGCAACTCAGCTCAGGAATGAGAACTATGCAGCCAGAGGTTTCCTCTAGTTATTGTTTGGGGTTTGGGCTGCAGTGCACAGGGAGGGGAGGAAAAAAAACCACAGAGGGTGCAGGAAAGTAGCCGAAAGCCAGGCACAGCTGCGGGAGCCTCAGCCCGACCTCAGGCCTTGGTTTCAGGATGCAAGGCAAGAGGCAGTGATGCTCTCTCAAGCTCTTCTCTTGCCTTCCACTGCTCCTTGTTGCCCTTGTTTCTCAGCTGTACTGGCACAACAGCTTACGTGACACTGATGTTTGTGTGACATGCTCGTGTGACATTGATTTCATTTGCACAGGCACTTACCAATTTTGCACATTCACTAGACAGCAGAGCATACGTGGCAACGCCTCGATAGCAACTGTATTACAAAGAGTAAACTCCAACATAATTCTTTTTTCCCCAGAAAGATACACCCAAGAAGACCCCAAATATTCAGCTTGCCATTTCAATTTGAAAGGCGCAACCATGTTGTGTGCTGGGTGAGAGATATCACAGTTTTTATTTCCGTCCTGTCCAGATTAGGCTTAATGCTTTTTCAGCTCAATATACACCACCCAGCACTACCCTAACTCCTTCCCAGACCAGCTGGGAATGCAGGGCTGTGGAGCAATCAGTGGAGATTCAGGGACATTGGCCTCTTAACTAATAAGCTTCAAGCAAACTGTGCCTAGAATCAGAGGTAATGGATTGCACTGCTACCAGCCGGCTTTTCTTTCCAACATCACCACTGAGCTCCCAGCAAACACAGCAATGTTTCACTTAGGTGGAAAGTTTGCTCGTCGTGTTCCTCATCCCAGCTCCTGGCTTTTTCAGTGCAGATGGTAGAGACTCAGGGAGCAGTGGTTTTGTAATTAAGCTGATTTTAGTTCGAACTGCCAAGGGAAGGGGTATTTTCACTTTCTTCCCACTCCTGTCCCTACCTTTGTCCTTCTGTTGGCATAAGCATCAGCCAAACCAGGGAACTGATCCAGCTGGAAACTATCTGTTTGTCTTTTCCCTTTCTGCTGGGTTCGTTTTCAGAAGGATCAGATTCCTAATCTGGCAGATCACTCGGGAGCTGATTTTGGCACCAGGGAGAGCGCATGACCCAGCAGCACAGACTTAGATCAGCTGAAACCAAGCATAAACCTACGGAGAACACCCACAGCCCACCCTGCTCGCACCCATGCAAAGACCCTCTGTCTGCAGAAGGAAAGAGGCTTTTTCCATGGTACTGTCCTGCTCCCAGAGGAGAACCACCTCCCGTCTCTACCTGCTCCACTTGCACATCCCTTGCCACTGCCCTGCTGCCCCTTCTCAGCTCTTTGATAAAGCCCAGGGCTCCACTCCAGCCTTCCTCTTGGATGAGCAAATCTTTCTTTAAACAGTACTGTGCACTTACCTAGGTACTTTCTGTCCTCATGGACACTCATGTATTTGCCAGCAGCCACAGACACGTGTAAGATATGCATGTGCATGCCCAGGGCTGATGCACACAAGCACAGAACTAAAATATCACCAAAATATATCTGGTTCCCCTAGGCTGAAGAAATGGGCTGTATTGCTCTGAACCATTATTACTAAGCACACAGTGTTTCTATGGCTACGCTTTCCCCAGCTTTCACTCCTGCATTCAGCAACACATTCGCTTTGTCTGTCTGTCTGTCTGCCTGCCTGCCTCTCCCTTGCACATACATCCACACAAACTAGACATCCCTTCTTTCCTCAGTCAGCCACCCCCTCTCCACTCCAAATAACACCTCCGCTCTTCCTCCCACACACATCCTAAAAATTCAGAGTGGCCGTTTCTTGAGACCCAGAAGAAGAGGGGGCAAAGACTTTTGATCCAAACTGATTTCAAATGCCAGCAATCCCACAGCTAGTGTCCTGAGCCTCCAAGCCTATTTACAGCAAAGGTGGAGCCAGTAGTGTTTACTGGAGTTCTTTAGTGTTATTTATGGTGACATGACACCAAAGCAGCATGCAAAGAGCAGGCAGACCCCTTCATCCCCCAAGCCACTCACGAGAGGCTGGAGGGCTGGCGTGCTGAGTTATAATAAAGAAGAAAATATCTCCCAGGAACGCTCTAACACAAAACCTCGTGCAGAGGGGGTCAGCAGTATCCCGGCCTCAAGGTGACTTGTTTAGCACTGTGAAATGAAGATATCGGTCAGATGTTGGGGAAGTGCTAATGGCTGGGAGCAGCTCGTGTCAAGCTGAATAAATCCCTTACTCTCCTTTCTGAAACACAATGGCACATGAATGACTAAGCAATTCTGATAACAATTCAATAGACAAATGTCAGCTTGCTTTGATTAAACATTACTTCTGGAGCTGTTTCAGAGCAGCTAAAGACACATGAGCCTGTCTCTGTCACCCCAGCCCTCCCAGAAACCCAGCCAGGGCAGAGACATTTATTTCACAACAACTATAACTGATTTTTTTCCAAACAGATTGGAACTCCTGTAACATCTGAACTAAGTCTAGATTTATGGAAGCCGAGCTAAGGAAAAAAGAAAAAGCAAAATAGCCCCTCTCTATTTTAAGAACTCGGTTTCACTGTCACTTTTCCCTTGTGACATCACAGTTATCCCTTAGCACAGTAATAACACAGTCCAGTTTGGAGATATAGGTGGAACCGAGCCATGTAATTACCACATTTCCACATATATTCTTGTGTATTTGCAGTACTGAAATAACACTCCCCTCACACAGGGTTAGTCCAGACAAACAGTTCCATTTAGGGATGTGTCTAAAACATGCATCTAGGCTTTTATATGGTGCAGGTCTAACCCATTTTTTAATTATGTCCCTATCTGTGCTGTAGGTTCATCCCCTAAAAATGATAATGAGTCATTTTATTTTTGCAGAGAACATTTACATGAGCAGCTTTTCCCGATTTGAACCTTCTACCTTACCAACCCCCAAATCAGTTTTGGATGATGAAAGGAATAACCTCATATACACACATGGGCTTATACCCTTGTCTTCAGTCAGTTGTGAAATAAGCTGCTCAGCGCTGCATCCGTAATGGGGACTGCAGTGCAGATGGCAAAAGCGTAGTCACAACTCGTGCTGTGCCTCCACCAATAGAGGTGTATAGCGCAAGCCAAGCAGCTCAAAGAAGCGTAACACACCGGCAGCGAGGAGGGGAAGAGAGGCTGCTGCTCCTGAAGCATTTTCACCTTTCTATCTATAGAGAGGCTATCTGGGGTAACAATAACTTGGAATGATATCCAGAAGATACTGAGTGAAATACTGTCTGCACTGCAGTCTGTGGGAACAAGGATTTCACCTCACAATCAATGCTAGGCTGTGTTTCAGTGATGCTTATTGCTTCGTAGTTGAGAGAACACAAGGGGAAAAGAAAGCAAGAATCTCCTACACCTCCGCCCTACTGATCTGTTGATCACTAAGAAGGAAAATCATCCCTTGCAAATGTCCACAGCCACCACGAGTCCCAGGGGCCTCATTGCTGCATTTTATGATAGTCTAGAGCAGTGAGTGATAATGTTATTTCTCTAATTCCACTCTCAAGAAAGCCCCTTGGCTGCTTTCCTTTCTCCTGGGCTGAGAATGAGCATGTGGAAGCAATCTACAAGAGTACGTCAAGCCTGTGCTACCTGGGTTATTATGAACTGAGGCTATTTCTTTAGATGTGGTAATTGGCAGATGCTGCATGCTACAGGCAGAGATCTCAGAGGAGACATCTACACTGAGTATGCACAAAAATCCATAGGGACAATGATGGCACGTTTGTATATAGGTGTATATACATATACATGCACAGCAAGTAACTAGAAGACAGAAGAGTCCCGCTTGCCCCTAGCTGCAAAGGGGAATTCTCAACTGATCTTTGCAGCTCCCATTTGATAACACAAAGCCACTTTGCAAAATCACCAGGTTGGCCCTTATAGCTTTGTTGGTTTCAATATTCTTTGAGAGTTTCCTCTGATGCCTGATTTGCTTTATTAGAGAAACCTACTCAAAGGGATTTGTGTGCATGCTCAGCTTGATTTGTGAACTCCAACAGGAGGGGCAGCCAGTAAAATTAATGAGGTTCTGGGCAAATGATTGCACATGCAGACCCACAGACATAAAGCATTAACTGACTGTCTAATTAACAAAGGCCACGTGCCCGATTAAGCATGCAAATGCTGCTGCTTATACACGCACATTGACATACATTAATGTCTCAGTGAGGATACATTTGCAAGTGTCTGTTTGGAACGATGATGAAGCACGCAACCTGCTTCCATAAACACTTTTCAGTATGTAGAAAATATATACATGAAATAATCTGCTGCCCATTTCTGTAATGAGCATGAATTCTTTCTGGAAAGCAACACAGCAGGTCTCCAGGCTCAAGCAGGCACTGCTTTAAAACCACCTTCTAGAAGGGGGCAAATGAAGGACAAAAAGGCCTTGAAAGGAAAGTTTTAACTCTGTTTCAGTCATCTTGTCATTGCAAGTGAAGGGTTGCTTTCATGTTACAATGTCGTCATACTAGGTGATAAGAGGTCAGGGGCGTATGGTCCTATTCCTAACTCTGCTATGTTCTTATCACATGACACTCACCCTCTGGGTCTTCATCTCCTTCCTGATTAAAGCTCAGAGTTTTTTAAACTCATGGCCAGAATTATTTTTTTTTAAAGAGAAAAAAAAACTACAACATCCAACAAACAAACTAAAAACAGCAATGTCTTTGAGTTGGTGGTTACAGTACAGAATACCTATTCTGTATCAGTTCACTTAACTCAATTAACCGTGCTGCCATCATTTGGGGACAGGGATATGAACACCCAGCTGGGGAGGCCAGGAAGGCAAAATCCTGAAAAGCTAGTAGCAATCTCAGGGTGCCAGAGAAGAAAATTTTGGCAGCTGCAGACCCGTGCCTGTTGTTCAGCAGGGTCACCGCTGCACAGACCGCAGCCAACCTGCAAAGGGTATTCCTGAGAGTGCTGTGAAGGTCAGGCAGTATAAGAGAGCTATGAAGGATTGTGAACTGTGTGAAACAGGGAGGCAATCTGAACTTCTCCTCACCTCTGAGCCTTGAATGACCAAATCCGGCCCTCTGCTCCTCTCTCTTCATCTCTGCTATCTGCAGCAGGAATTGTACAGAAGATACCTGAGCCTTCACTTTGCATTTGCTTGTGGCTGGTGAGTTTGCTGAACTGAAGCTCAGGGTTTCCCTCAAGCCCATGACTCAACCCTACTCCCCCCTAAATGCTCAGAAACTCAGTTTCTCCAAGGAGCCAGGGAGGCCAAGGGAGGTGTTAGAAAAACTAGTTATGTCTGCGGTGTGTTTCCTTGCTGCTGGAAGGTCTCCAAAGACATTTCAGGTGCTGATGAGACCTTCCAGCACATCCATTTAGAGTCTGCAGTTTCCTTTCCTTCCTGCATTATTTACCGTACAATCCCAAGCTGCTTAAAGAACTATTGCAAGCTATTTTCTGAATCACCCTTTCCTCTCTGTGCTGTTTCATGTAATAATGTCCCCGAAATCTATTTTGGGAGTGGTGTTTTGCAGCAGAGGGTTGTTTTGTTTGTTTCTCCAACTGTTCTGTTGCAGACCTAGAAAGTTGGTTCGTTATTGTAAAGTTGATGACAAGGACAGGGTTACAGATCCTGTGTCCTGACAGTCTCGCCTTGCTCAACTGTTCTCTCTGGAGTAGGGACATGGCTCAGAACGACAAGTGCAAGGCTATGCCCATTAATTTGTTGTTGCAGAGTTCCTCCTGATGATCAGAGCTGCAGGCAAGGGTTTGCTTTCAGAGCTGCTTGGGGATGGCAGGTCATATTGATTTCTTAGAGCAAGGTCGCTGATAGAAGTTTTGATTCCTGAATTATTCTCATACTATGCAGAGCATCTCGGCAGTCTGACTATTAAAGGGAAAAGGGTGTGGACTTTGCCAGCAGCTATGTTAGAGAACAGGAAAAAAATTAAAAATAAAATGGGGTATATTTTCAGCTGACCAAATTTGAAAGTACTTCTTTCAGAAATGCACAGAAATCCTGAGTCTTTATACCTCAGACTTTATCCTGGAACCAAAGACACATTTTGCATCAGAGAGACTACACTTAATTTGCTACCCGAACTCAAAGTTCCTCAACCACCCAACATTCATATTAGCTTATTACTTCAAATTTAGCTGCCTTGCTCTTACCCTGAGAGCATCTGACCTGGAAGCGGTTGCACATCCACGCCATACATTCAAAGCCAGAGTGCTTCGCTTGCTTCAGCAGTTTTTGGCAAAGTTCGGTGCAGTTCTCAGCTTTGAAGCATAATTGCCCAACTACAGCAGTGACTCCGGTCTCCAAAGGCCAAAAGGAGAAAGAGAAAGGAGGGAGGTGGGAGGACAGCTGAGGACAGCATATTTCAGATGTGGGATACAATTATTTCTTTTTTGGAGGCCTATTTCTGAATACTGCTGGAGAACTGGACAGCTAAAACAAGAAAGCAAATATAAAATGAAAGATCACATTAGAAAGCACACACACCCAGACACCATGGCAGGCAAGAGCTGGGGGACCTGTGTAATCAGAGCTATAATGATTCCATAATTTCACATCCAAACATAATTAGTTGAGGTACATTCTTTGACAGCTAGAGATTTGCAAAATTAGGGTCAAGCAGGTTCATTTTTTTAATTGCTCTCATTTCCCCCCTCTGTGTTGTTTCTTGTCACTTTATAGCCTCCTCCCTGGGCCAAATTCATCCCTGGGGTAACCCCCTTTTAAAAAAACCTCCACGAATTTGATCCTTTGTACCTTGGAAGCATGGCAGCAAATAGCTCTCTGCCTGCATGACTCGCCTGTCACGTGTCTTGGCATATCTGAAGGACTGTGTGTTTGTCTTGCCAGCCCTAAGAACCCAATTCCCTGAGGAAAAAAAAGAAAAAAAATAAAATCAGACTCTAGGCTGCTCCCTGCTTCATACATTCTTGCTGGCAACAGCACCAACAGCAAATAGTAGGAAACCAGCCTGCCTAATTCCAGCGAGATTAGTGTCCACAGTTTCAGATGGCAGCAGAATGTGCAAGGAGTGATTTAAATATGCAGCCAGGTTTCATTAACTAGTTTGATTCCACCTAACTGAACAATCCAGGATGAAAAGCCTCTGTGTTCAGACATCCCATAAAATGGTCTCTCTCAAAGATGATGCTCCCTCAGTTTAGGCACATCAGACTATTGAATTGTTTATACATTTGCTCACACAGTACTTACTTGATGACCCTCACTTATCTGAAGCAGAACTGTATCATCCACAGTCTATCAATAGACTTAAAGTTCCTGTGATTGCCCCAAACATGCATCACTCGCACTTAGTCTATCCCTGGGAAGTGGATAACAGCAGCTCCACTAAATAAAGCCCAGGTCTGTGCAGACAGCTCCCCAGTCAGAAGTCACAGCCCAGGCTGGGGCTAGTGGAGCTAAATTAACTGGCCAGGAGCATAGTTTCAGTTTGCATGGAAACAGCAGAGAAGAACAAAGTTGACAGCCCCAGCACAGCAGAAAATTAAAAAGCCCAAAGATGTGTCTGGCCACATGTTGCATGGCTGGCACTGTTTGTATGTGCCTCCCTAGGCACTCTGCACTGCAAATATAATGGCTGGAAATTAATGTGGGTGTAAATGGTGCACACATATACAGGTACAAATTTTTTGTGCCCTTCACCACAATACAAGCCCTTGCATTCATTTCATAACTGGACAACAGACAGAAGTACCAAGCGATAGAAACTCTACATAAACACACCCACGTGCAGCAAACATTTCTATGGGTGCTACTTAGACATATTTTATGAGGTTAGGGAGGTTTTTGTTTAGGAAAACCAGAAGACAGGAGATGTGAATTTTCCTGGTAGATGCTCTGTGTCTTTTTTTTGCACTCCAAATCCTTTTAGCAATTGATTGTGATATCTGAAGCCACAGTAAAGCCTCAGGTAGTGTATGATGAAGTGCATATGGGTCATATGAGGTGTGATGGGGGGAGCAGAGACTATATTTGTACAGCATAATGCTTTGGCATAAGTTATATTAATATTTACATCATCTATAAATATGCTAATTTTATTTGTGAATCTTTTGTCCTCTGAAATAGCAGAGTCCTTCACAACACATGAGAAACACAGCTACTTAAAGGATACAGCAACTCACACAAAACAGCAAACCGAAATTTGTGGCCAGGTCACCAGAACAGAAGTTTTACTCTTCAAAAAGATGTAATGGCCTGTAATGACAATACTGATTGCCATTTTATATCGTCATTCATAAAACACCCTTTATTCACAGAACAGCCACATGAAAGGAGGATCATTGGCAACGAACTTACGGAAATTTCAATGCTACTGTTAGATGTCTTGATTTTGAAGCTGTTACGTAAAACCAGAAAACACATGAGTATCATACGGAAAATTTGCTTAGAGGACCTGAGGAAAAGGCATTCAGTATCCAAGCCGGGTAGTCAAGTTTGGAGTGGCTACGTACAGTCTGTCCCTTCTCCAACCCATGACCTTTCCGTACTGCCCGGGAACGCTGAGTGCCACGTGTCCCCCAGTCCCTATGATGGCAAACCCAGCAGCTCCAGAACTCCTGAGTCCTGCCACACATGTGCACACACAAAAGCCAGAGAAACCATGGGACATTTATACCCTGCCAGTGCTGAAGGGCCACTTCTTCAAGCTGTTGCCTTAGATAAACAGAAGCACAGTTCATCTGTAGAAGGCCTTCCTCAAGCCATAAGGACTGAAGATCCCTCAAATATTGTTGGCTTTAACGCAAGCTTCAATTCACAAAGAAATCATGGCACAGCCACTTTCACCCAGGGTCATTCCACCCTGAACTGCCCCCCACACCCACTCTACATGCTTATGGGCACTCAGTACAGCTTTTGAAGGCTGATACAGAACATAATAACATGCTTCTGAATCAAGATCAAAGTGTAGGTGTTTCCTCAATCCAAGGACAAGGTTTTAGAGGCTGAATCCCATCTACTACCCTAGGAACCTACAGCCAGCATTGCCAGCCCTTTTTGTAGGCTGGCAAAGGAGGTCACTATGTTCCATTAACAGAAGTGAGGAGCCATCCACTGACATCCCATTTTAGAGGTCAGCAAGATAAACTCCATTAAAATGGAATCTAGGATGCCAGGGGACAAGCTGAAAAGACATTATACAGTCTGGCAGCAAAGGCAACAGAGTTCCAAAAAAATAAATCACGTTAAAGCATATGCAGCCCCGGCGAGGACACCTGAAGTTTGCACATATGGCTGCTCCGCTGGGACAGGCCTGTCTGCTGCGGGCGTGCAAATCAAAGCGTTTGCATCTCATTACCCAGGCTGGGAGACATCAGTCAGGGCTGGGATGAGTGGCTGAGATTCCCCCAACGCTGTAATGGGGTGACGGTTTGGCAGCATCAGCAGTCAGATTGGCCTTTATCCTTCACAGATGTTGCTGTGCTAAGGATGAGGAGGTGTTTATTTTACAGGATGATGGTGTCTTGGTCTATGGCACGGAGCCAAACAGCCCAAGGTCAGCTCTCCATATACTGTAGGGTTTCTTTGGCATTCCTCCCAAGCAGCTACAGCATTCTTGGTTGCAGCACTGGTAAGGCAGGAGGGGAAGTGGGGAGCAGCCCCACGAGGGGAATCCTCCAAGTCTGCAATGCCCAGGGTTTGCACAGCCCAAGGCAATGACACCGGAGCTCCTTGGAGCTTACATGTCCAGATGGCAGCTGTGGATCAGATGCTTTAGGTGCAATAAAAGAGAAAATTTCATGTTAATATTCTCACCCCTCCTCTCCTCCTAACACCATTCATCTCCACTGATCCCATTTCAGGTGCAACTAGACTGGGGACTCTGCACCAAAGTCTACCTAGGGAAGCCTTGGAAAAGAGTATTTCCAATCCACTAAAGAGATTCCTCTGTCCATGTGTGCTACAAAGCCATAATAATGTTTCCTTAACAAGGGCCAAATCTTGTGTCTCTTGTATCTGCATCAATATGGAGTAACTGCACTGAAGTTGAGTTCCTAATAGTATTAATTTCTAGAACTGCCAACTCACTATTTGAAAACTTTCTAAGTATTCAGAATTAACAGCTCTCATTATTTCCAGTGGTGCAAATGAAATCAGAATCTGGCTTAATTTTAATACAGAGAACAGAGGAGGATCAAAAAGAGCATGGCACATCTGTGCCTTCACGGAAAAGCGCTGACTATAAGGTTTCCTATTTCTAGTTTTGGGGAAATTTGGAAAGGATACTGCTCCAAGTGATGGCTTTCCATTTGCATTGCACTTTCTTACACACAGCCCACAGAAGCCAGTATTCCCTAAACAGCACACATGGAGCTCCTGAATGCTGCAATACAGAGGTTACAGTTGCTCATTTTAAACACTGCATTAAGCAGCACTCCCCAATATCTGCTACTGCCCATTTTGCACTAACTCTTGATAAAATCAGCTCTCAGACTCTTAAGTTTCTGTCTCAGTCTGTGATGACCTGATACAGTGACCACTAAGGACACATACCTAGAAATCCTGACCTTGAAAGCCATGCTGAGTTCATTGCATTTTAACAATGGGAAATATAAATACTGCAGAAAGTACTGAAGCAAACAGCACCTTATTATTCCAGAGAGGCAAGCATTAGGGGAAAATAGTTTAAAATGCAAATTGGCTTTATATACATTTGAAGTGGAATATCCTCACCTTCAAATCCACACACACCCCCAAGCTTTAGTGGGGATTGATAGTCCTATGTGCCAAGAGATCGAACACGATTTTTAATCACATCTTACAACCACGCTGTCCCAAATGCTTTGCATGACAAAGCAACCAAGGGAGCAAAATGAGAGAAAACTGTGATGGAGAGCCACAATGCCAGGAATAGATTTGTGTTTAGGATCCAAAGCCCTCATACGAAAGAGTGATCTCAAAAGGCAGAGGCAAGGAAGAAAGGAAAAGCTGTAAGAGATGGGGCTGGAGCAGAGCTGGAGAGCTGACAAGGTGGAGAGAAACAAGAAGGGAACGTTTTGTAAAATGGATTAAGCTGTAGGAGCCGAAAGCATTAGAGGCAAAGGCCTGGGGCAGAGGGAGGGCACTCAAGGACACTGCAGCAGAACTTGCAGGCGCTTGAAGCTTGCACTGAACTTTCTGTTCCTGGCTGCCTGTTTTGGAGTGTATTCTGGGGATGCCTCCTCTTGGGAGCTCGCCTGCTGGAAGAAGGTTATGAAGCCGCAGCTCAGCAATGCTTATGTTGTACCATGACAGCAGCGCATAGGCATGCTGTGACACAGCATCTTTATATGGCACTGAAGAGTCATGCTGGGTTAAAGGGATGGGATTTGCAGGTTTTACAACTCCAGGGATCCTTTGTGCCCCACAACGGTAGCCACTCAGACCATGTGAAATTCAGCTGTTTCCTTCTGCAGAGGACTGGAGCACTTTCCTCAGGTCTGTTTCACGTGTTGCTCAATTCTACCCCACTCTGCAAACTCCCTTGAGCTGGGATTTGAATCTGCTCTGTGCTTAATAAATCTCAGGCAAAAAAGAAGCCTCATATGGTTTGCCCAAATCTGTTCAGGGATCCCAGAGGTCATTACAAAAGCCGGTAAATATTAACAAACTCTCTTTCAAGACAGCATGTACAGTCAGTGTGTCAGACCTGGGAAGTTTCTTCTTCTCCAACATACAAGGGGAGAGGCTGTGTTTTGCAAGTCGATGCTGGGATGTGGCAGGGGACCCCAGGGGCAAGCTGGAGTGCATGCTCATTAACACAGCCCACCCAGAGCAAGGGGTACTGAACGGCTCTCCAGCTATTTGCAGCACAGAGTGCTCGACTTTCCATTTCTGCATAACCCCGCATGCCAGAGGCAGCTGGGCAGTGTCTTGAGTGCAGGGTCATGAAGGGGGAAAGAGTTGGTTGTGCTGAGCTGCAAGAGGCAATGCTAGCAGAGGGGGAAGAGGAGACAGGAGCCAACCATGCAAGTCACACACTTGGTGTGGGAATGCCAACAGGTCCGTCCTGTGCAGCATGCAGACGTGTTGCTTTCTCACGGAGTGAGAGATCCCCATGTGTGCCTCTGAATATTCAATGTATAAATACAGGATGTGTCTTCATTCTGGGGATGGGCTACAGTAGGGTATAGATAGGCTGGAGGAGAGAGGAGGTGGAGCAGGTGCATGGTAGAAGCAGAAAAAGCCCAGGTTACCTTGTGGTCCTGCAGACTTCCCCAAGCCATTGAATCAGGGCTGCAGTCTGGACTGACCTAAAAATTTGCACTGGAGGCCTATAAGGTCCAGCCACACAGAAATAATAGAAATGCAAGTGGTTTGCCTCCCATCAATCCCAGCAAGGAGGCATCAAACCCAGTTAATCAGATTCAGTAACATTTTAACCCAGGTAGTCCCTAACACCAAGCATCTGGCAGAGGAGTCAGGACCCATGTGTATTTGCCACCTTTGCCATAGCAGCACAGGGAAAGCTCCTGTTTTGCAACCACAGTGCTCCCCTCCAAGGGCTCTGCCTTTTGCCTCGTGCTCCCAAATGCCATGTGAACCATCAAGGGTGGTGGGCCAGGGGAAATCCAGGCTCAGCACTGCTTGCAGCTCTTTTCTGTGCACCGGGGGCCTGTCCTCCATGCAGGAGTTTCTTGCTGTGGCCCACACTGGTTTCATTTTCCAGAAAGGAACTGAAAGCTAGCAGCTTATTTCTTGGGAAAGGGGTGCCTCTTCAGTCAGCCAGCAGTGACCTGAGCTCCAGAGGATAGAAAGGAGGTGGCTGACACTTCTGTACTGCTCGTCACCTTATTAGAAGCAAGTTGGCTTTAACCTCACCTGTACGTAGGATGGACAGAAAATGAGGGCTGTTTACAGTATGAATTGCAGAGTATCTCAGTCCTGCAGGATACACAAATGGCTGCTGCTCCCACCCAGGTACAAACTATAATCCTGCAGAAGGGGTTCTGCCTCTTCTCCTCCTGCACCACATGTAATCCATCATCAAACCATGCTCCTTTGACTCACTAAACTTACTTTCCCAAAATGATAAATCTGCCTCTAAGTAAATGCAATTTAGAAAGTTTTGGCCTTAGGAGAAGGGTTTTGAGAGCACTGTGCTCATATAAGCAATCCATACTGAATCCTAACTAGAACATCTCATGGGCACACTCACGGTCATTATTATATAGGAGGTAGTTTAATATGAGAGAAAGTTCCCGTATCCTTTGTACTCCACAGACAAAGTATGAGGCAAGGCAAGGAAACAGAGGAGCTTTATAATTGTCTCACATCCACACACGACTGCTACTGCTGCTCCGTTCTTAAATAGCACAACACAAACCCTAAGTCAGAATTCCCTGTACACCCAATTCTTCCATTAACTTCTCTATGCAAGGAATGTGGGATTGGACACTATCATGCAGGGCCAAGCCAGTATCCTTCCCATGCTCTCTGCTTACTGGGAATCCCTTGAAAGGCTCAAACTGAAATCTGTTACTGTAATGAAGCAGATACTGTTGTTCACAAAAACCGAGCTGCACAGGCTGCTTTGTTTTTGTAGGGTTGCTAGGGAGCACTGGTTACTATTATTGATTTTTTTAAGGCTTCTGAACTACTTATCAAAACAAGTTATTCCATGCGCACCAGAAGTAATGAAGCCTGGTTCCCTACAGCTTTGTGTCCTTTGTCCCTGAACTTTTTTCCCAGTGCAATGTCACCTCCCTCTCCCAAAAGCCAGGATCTCCCTCCCACATCTCCCTTCTGCTTGGCAGAGCAAGAGGGAGCAGAAGTGATAGCTGGGTCACAACTATAAACTTGTTTATTGGCTGTCTGGGAGCTACAAACAGTGGCTGATTGCTGAATTCTCCCTATTTTGTTCTCGCTGGGGGACAAATTTTGGACTTTCTCTACTACCCAGTCATCAGTTCTCATAAAATTTGTAGGAACTTCATTCTCTTTGTGATTTGATGAGTCTAGCTGCAATCTGGCTAAAAGCTTTTTCTGAGGGGAAAAGTGAGCAGTGAATAGCCAGGCAGTGGGGCTGCACAATCTGGAAATCAGACTGAAAGCACATACAGTAAGGAACTACCTAGATTTTGCAACCAGATACACAGGAAAAAAAAATATCATTAAGTCCCTGATACTCTGTATCATATTTGTAGCTGTGTCTCATAATGATTCTTCTGACACAGACTACTTAAAGAACACACCTAGAACCTGGCAAGTGTGACTGTCAGAACATTGATGCGATGAATATTCACACATCAGGATGTTGCAATTTAAATGGTATAGATACCATTAAAACGCCAGGGTCCAGAGTGCAAAAGCAAAAGGAAGGGGTCTGAGAAACCCAAGCCTTGAAGCTGGCTGCTTGTTCATGGCAGCTTTGCACCTCTTCTACAAGACAGGAGAGTTAAGTAGCCTTCACTTACTCAAGTTTTCTCTTTAAAAGGGCCTTTTGGGGAAAATTTCTCACGGTTGCTAACAAACATTCAGCTGCACCAGCACTAGCAACACGGGGAGATC
The DNA here is from genome assembly GCA_026212715.1 of Elanus axillaris. Lineage (NCBI taxonomy): Eukaryota > Metazoa > Chordata > Aves > Accipitriformes > Accipitridae > Elanus > Elanus axillaris. Next base: position 10,548,944 of record JANZLQ010000044.1, on the reverse strand, counting down.
GTAGGCATGATGCACCTGTGAGTATACTGCAATCACATGTGCATGTGTGTGCCTGCTAACAAGTATTTTTGAGCAAAGGAGAGCACACATGGGTGCACAGATACAGAGGCACAGGCAACAAGGCCAGTGTGCCTGACCTACTCATCTGGTCACCTTTGCTACAGAGCATGATTAAATGTGGAAACAAGCATACTCAGGAGAAAGCAGGCCTATGCAAACGCACATCACAAAGTCACAGAATGACAGACTGGTTGAGGTTGGCAGGGACCTCTGGAGGTCATTTGGTCCAAGCCCCTGCTCAAGCAGGTCCACCCACTGCCGACTGCCCAAGACCATGTCCAGACAGCTTTTCAGTATCTCCAAGGATGGAGAATCTACAAACTCTCTGGGCAACCTGCTCCAATGCTTGGTCACCCCCACAGCAGTGTTTCCTGATGTTCAGACAGACCCTCTCATGTTTCAGTGTGTGCCTGTTCCCTCTTGTCCTACCACTGGGCACTACTGAAAAGAGCCTGGCTCTGTCTTCTTTACACATTCCCTTCAGGTATTTGTACACATTGATGAGATCCCCTCTGAGCCTTCTCGCCTCTGCACCAGACAGTCCCAGCTCTCAGCTTCTCCTCACAGAGAGATGCTCCAGTCCCTTAATCATCATTAGTGGCCCTTCACTGGACTCTCTCCAGTAGCTTCACATCTCTCTTGTCCTGGGGAGCCCAGAACTGAACATGATACTCCCGACATGCTTATGAGCACAAACCCAGAGTGCTTTAGGAACTGTCAAGGGAGACAGTACCAACAGAAGAGTAGCAGGCTTTTTGTTTTGTGAATACCTTCTTCCTAAACCTGGAGACTTCCTTCTCATTGCGTTCCTGTTCTGATGTGACTCTAGGATGAACAGCCTCTGGAGAGGAGGAATTTGGTGACAGGGAAAAGGGCAAAGGAAGCAGGACCTAGAAATGCACTGGCCTACAGAGCATGGCTGTGCACCATTCCCAGGCTCTCAAGACAGGGCTTAAGGCAAGCAAGGACAAAGCAGCAGCAATTAGATCAGTATCTCAAAGATGTCTTCAAACATTACTCATCATCAACAACTAGAAGAGTTTAATCTCGTGTGAACAGCTCACTCCCCAGAGTCCCACCACATCCAACAACATTGTATTTATATTGACAAAGGCTTTTTATTGACTCTTTTCTCTCAAATAATTGATAAGCTCTTACTGCTGTCCCACTTTGATCAGCCTCAGCCCCAGTTGTGCCCAAGGTCTGGTCTAGTTCCAGCCCATCTCATTATCTAAAGCACCAGAAGCAGGTGGTGTTTACAGGACTTGCTAGAAGAAACTGGATTTCTGCACAAAGAATACAAATCTGAAGGCCACACTGGGAAACATACCTTATTCATAACAAACATTATTCAGCTGTATCAGGTCATGTATCTCTTTGCTGTCTTATTCCTATTCCATTTATTTTTCCTTCCCATTCCTTCTCTCCTTCCTCACTGTATTTTCCTCTCTAAAGGACAAAGTCAGCATCCACTGAAGTCAGGAAGGAAACTTCCACAGGCTTCAGTGGTCTTTGAAACCTTTCAAACCTTCTGACCTCTCCTCCCCAGGCAGCAAATCACCTCAGTTAGTTTCACCATGTCCAAGTATGGGGGGAGCATTAAACCAGTGAACAAACTGAAGGGCATGAGAGATTATCTAGGCCAATCTCTCTCATCCAGTTCAGACCTTTTTTTCCCCAGGACTAAAAAAGTGAGGACTGTGCTATGCCAGGATGGATTCAGGGAGGTTTCAAGAAACCACAGATGAGACACATTTGAAGGCTGAGCTTGTTCTTTTTAATCAACTTGTCAGAGAGGGTAGTCTACTCTGACTGTAATTTTTTTTAATGTCAACTTTGAAAAAAAAAAAAAGAGGAAGATGACAATGAAAGGAACAGTGGTAGACACTCACACCAGTGTGGCTTGGAATCCTGAGCTCCACCGTGACACCTCCAGTCCTTCATCACGTTACATGAAAGATGCAATTTCCAGCCTAGACCAGTCCACCAGAAGCTTTCTCATTCATCCAGCTTTAGCTAATTTCTACAAACACCTGGAATATAGAGTTCAGATTCAACATCTGCTTTGTATGCTTTTTCATTCTCTGCCTTATTTTCTTTTAATCCTTTTTGCTCACTTGTACAACTTCTACAGCTCTGCTCCCCCCTCCGTATCCCTCTCCATTTCTCATGGGAGAGGTAAGACCGTGTCCCACCAAACTATGTGGACCTTGGAGAATTTGCACATGCCTGAGGATAGCAGAAGTTACTAGAAATATTTAGCTATACACACTGAGGTACCACATTTCCACAATGGCATGTTCCTTGCTGCTGCTGTGAGCCTGGTTGGCCAACACAGGGACCTTCATCCTCAGCAGCCCCTTTAGAGGAAGCTCCTAATTTCAGAGTTTGCACAGCAGCTCCCCCGCAGCCCTCCCCACTTTATATACACTTGCCAGAGCAGTGTGTGCCAGCACACACCCCATCCTCTCCAAGCACAGCTAAGACCCAAACCCTGAAATTTGCTTTGCAGTTGCTTCTAGGATTTGCCAAGCTTTCCATTCAGTCATGCTCAGCTCAAAATTAGGCTCCATGCTAAGCACTGTGGGAAGCTGCAATGGAACAAAATGGAGTACAAGGTTGTCGGACTTATTTTTCACTCCTTACATTAACTAATTAGCTTTCTTCCTCATTAAAGTCCCTTCAAGCATATCAATTACCCAGCTCTGATGTCAGGGATGGTACAATAGCCCTCAGTGCAATCAGATGAGTTGGAATTCAGCACAGTAGACCAACAGGGCAGAGGATTGGGTTACCCGTGTGTCAGCAAAAGGGCATTATTCTCCTGACCTCCCTTTTGCAAGAAGAGCTGAATGGTGGTTAGAAGAGGGGAGAGGAAATGCCAGGAAAATAGCACAATAAGCATCTTCCTAGGAGCTGCAAGGGGAAACCAGTGCTGTGACAAAAGACGAGAAATATTTAAATGTCGGTCTAAAATTAGGACAGCCTAAAACTTGGCCTCTGTTGTCTTTTGTTTCTGTCTAATGGGAGTAGCCTTGCATTTCTGTCTTGGTTCAAACAATTCTCTCATTTCCCTCTAGGAAAATGGAGGGAATAGTGAAGACAAGGGATCCGTCTTAGCAGTGCCTCCGCTCTCAGAAGCTCGTGGCCCAGCACTCACCCACAACAAACATGCTTAGCCCAGCAGCTCAACAGCAGCAGATTTCCATAGGTGAATTTTGGGTCAGTCTCAGCTTTTCCAAGCCAATTTGCCTATTGTTTGTAACAGTAATATCATATTTGTGAATTGCTGCTATTGCCTCTATTAACTGGGTTCTTTGCATTGTCTTGTACCTGAGCTGTACGTTCCCCATCTGCCAGAGACTATTACAGCTATGCTTACCTCAAATGCAAATCATTTCTTGAGCACCAACAAAAAAAGGTAACAGCGCTGACATTGTATCTGTTAATCTTAAACCACTACATTCAGTTGGTTACATGGATGAAGATGCATTGCTCAGTGCAGCTGAATACTTAAAAGCACTGAGACAATAAGAATGCATTAAACTTTTATCTCCAGTGCTACAGCTACAATAAGCAATCAAAGAAATTGCCACTCTCCCAGGGCTCTGGATTGCCTAAAGGAAACTAACTTTTGTCTCTGTGTGTGTGTGTATGAAGAAAGATGGATAAAAGGATCTCAAATACCAGCTGCAGTGTGTTTGGCTACTTTGCGTTAGTCAGATGACGAGCACTGAGCATTGCACAAAGCTCAGAAGAAGGCAATTTTATGCAGTCATATATAAGGAGGAAGAAATAATATATTTTTCACTCCAAGGATTTCATGATCAAGCCCAGCTTTTTTTTTTTTAAATGGAAAATTTATAGGAGACAGTTACCAACCTGATATTTATTTCCGAGCCACATTGTGAAAAAAACCTTTACACAAGTCTTTCTTTCCCTCGATACAGCACTTGGGGGCCTGTATGTCACAACATGACAGGTGTAACTCACCTTTCCATGAGTGGTAGCAATAGCAGGACTATCACATCACATTATAATTTCTAAAACTACAACAAATTAAAAAGCTCTCATAAAAATTATAAATGTTCCTTTTTTATTTATTCTCTGGCCATTTAATGATGTAGAAATTTCATTTCTCATGAAATATCCACAAACTGGCCACTTTCCTCATTAAATATGCATTAAGTATAGGATTCCTTATGCTCTTGAGAAAATACACCACTTTAATCTGAGAAAATGCTCAGTTTTACAATGTCAGAATGCTTTCTTCTCCTTTTTTGACTCAGAACCAGGGCAGTTTCAGAAAAAGAGATGCTTGGTATGTTCCAACCTTTTAATGAGTAGGGAAACACTGTCTAAAAAAAAAAACAAAAAGTTGATAGAGATAATTCCAAAACAAAGTGCTGCTTTCCAAATGTTGTCGTCTTGTTTATTTTTGCTACATTCCTTCAAGGCGCAAAATTCTGTTGTAAGAAATCATAGTATTTAAATAACTTTCTGTTTTCAAGTCACTTTGTTTGTTGGGTTCACATTTCTCTGTACATGTTTTCTCTGTATTGCAGATAAAACTGTGTGAGTATCAACGAGGTATTTGCTACAAGAACTACAACACCATTTTCTCAATTTGATTAACATAGCTCTAGGAAAAAAAATTCCCCCATCACCCCATGTGCACAATTGTCTTATTTACAATAGCGCCTTTCATTAAAGAATCTGCAAGAGCCGTACGAAGAAGCAGTGTTATGTTTACAGTGTATTAAAAATAACCTTTTCTAGGAGCCCTTGATGTGAAATAACTTTTTTTTTTAATATCCAGTAAGAAGCATTTTTATTTCAGCCTTTAAAATTGGGAAGTTACTGCAAGTTACGGACTTCAGATGCATCAGGGGGCTTTGGACAATTTTAAAATTAACCCCAAAGCATATCACCTGGGCAGCCAGACACTGATGTGCCTAAAAAGCAAACATGTTGGAAAGTGTTTCCTCTGCAACCTGCCTTAGGCTCCACAATGAGTAAATGCAGGAGTATTGATGGCCTCTCAAATCCCAGATCAGTGCACAACCGAGCGTGTCAAATCATGGCCATGGACATGCTCTGTAACCATAATGTTCAGGGCATCACAGCCAACCAGCCTTCATGTCAGATGGGGTTTTTCATACAAGGAATGAGCGTTTGGGCGGCCAGAAGCTCTGCAGCGCAGACGGTTTTTAGTTTAGAGCTTTAAGCATTTCTAACTGTCGGTATCTCCCTCAGTTTGGGATTTCCGTAGCAACTTGGGCTGTTAAACACACCTTTTCTTTGCATTCTTTCATTGTTTTCCAGTTCCAGAAAGATATCAAACTAATGTCCTCTCACCCCATCCCCAAAATATCAAGGGGATATTTTAAAGTAAGAGGCAGAAAAACATTTCCCTTTGCAAATGGAACAGCCGTGTGAAAAAGGAGTGCCTCTCCTTCTCATAATGGGAAGGGACAAGGAGGATAGGACACACCAGCCTAAAATGAAAGCCTCAGGAAGGAGAATTTCATGAAGAAATGTGGTTTTGTTCCTTGAGAATAAGCAGCATCTTCCTGAGCCCATCGTTTTGATTCACTGTTTCATGTGTAAATAATTTACTAGGCTAAAAGGTCAAGAGCTGCAGGTCCTTAGAGAAGGGAAGAAAACTGCAAGCTGTAAATAAAGGACAAGTAACTTAGGTGGAACATAAAATGTGTTATGAGGCTATGCATAGATATACGTATGCACATATCCACAAAAAAAATAGGCTAAAGCAGAGCTCCAGAACCAGCATACAGAGGCAGAAATAACCTCTACTCCATGTTTGCTCCCCCTTGAACTTGAGAGCAGGAAGTACAGTGAATATGAACTTCTGGGATATAAATTCCACTTTTACATTAGATCCATGATGCCCAGATGTACTGCTGATGGATGCATGAAACAGAGGGGCAAAAGAACTTAATTTTCAGCCTACTTTTTTTCATCTTTTCATCCTCTAATGTCAAGGTAATTGCTCCTCTACTCCTGGATATGACAGAGTCTAGTCCTTGCCTCTCTCCAGAAGGTAAGTGAACATCTGGTTTCCTTTCTGATAGCATTTCCAATCAGCTGTCAGGCAGCATTAGGTCACTAAATGCTTACAGTGTGTCATGCTTTCCTCCCGCTCAAAAACTCTAAATACAGGGCTTCATTGCCCAGTCTGTGGTAGGATAGGGCAAGGAGAAGAAAAGGGTCAAACCTTGTTCAAGTTCAAAACTATAGAGAATTCCAGAGAAGAAATTCTGGAAAGACGATGCAGTAGAAACAAGCAAGGGACCACTGACCGTCTAGTATGTTATCCTGACACAGATACTAAAACGGAAAGATCACAAATAAGCAGCACTTTATACCACACACATCACTCTTCATAGTGTTTTTTAATAGCAGTACTGCCCTCAATAGTAAAATCTGCGGTATGGAAAGTGAGACACTTCTCAGGCTCAGGCAAGAAAGGTAAATACTGCACTTTGATAAACGTGATCTTGCCCAGCAGTTTACACAGATAGCCTAGTTTTTTTGTTTTTACCCCCGTCTCTGACACTACATTCCAGAGCAATCGCAAGCAATTCATTTTACCACCAAAAAGCTTATATTTCCCTGCATAGTGGGGCAGTTACCGAATTCATCAGCTTAATTGGCATTTTTTATAAACATTTATAAAACATGTGAAAACCTCAAATGAAATACTATTATTACAGTGTTTTATATTACACAGATACACTACAAGGTTTCATTTGATTATCTAGTATGGAAAATTACCCCCTTCTGCATATATGGCAATAATATTTATATTATTTTTCCCACATGCTTTTAGTCTTTCATAATAATGGAAAAAATGATATAAGAATGAACAACTGACATTTCTGTTTGAGGACACAGCATGCATCTCCTGAAAAGTTCTGCAGCAGCTCTGCTTTACAAATATATTTTCCTTAGGTAGTTAAAGAGACAGTACTTTGAGTTGCAAGTTGTTTCAGTTACAAGACAGAAACCACGAAAAAGATATAGAATAAAACACCATTATGGAGACGGGCATGTTGCACACAATCTCTGTCTACCTAAGTCTCTATATACCTGCTGTTATAACACTCTGAATACTTCTGAAGTTATATTATGCATATGCATGCTCATGCACATATATATATTTACATATAAAATAAGCCAATATATAAATTGCAATATAGTGTTTTGTGCCAACAATATTTATAATCCTAGAGGGCCCAGTCTTGCAAACAATGCATAAAAACTGAAGCTCAAGAGTAAATCTATTGTACTGGAATAGTTACCATTAGCATATTTGCAGGGTTGGGGCCTTAGTCTAAGTTGAGGCTGATTCAGAAAGTGTCATATATACAGCATATGTTCCATGGATAATATGTTGCCCAGCACAAATGGCAAACATGCAGGGAATACACATTTTCTTCCAGGGCTATGGATCCTCTGAAAGGTTGGCAGGCTCGGTGCATGGTGCACATTCTTCAGGAGAGAATTATGGGCTGGGGAACATTCCTCTGACTTCTCAGCTCTTTCAATAATTTGCCACCTGTGTAGCCAAGCTGTTCATTCTGTAAATCTATGGGATCTAAAAAACTCTGGCACTTCCTCTGGCTGCCAAAGAAAGCTCACCGCAGCGCTGACCCCAATCCATCCAAACACACGGCAAATACTGCATTAACTAGTTCAAAGTTTGATGCAAAGATTAAACAGCAAGCTTGGAACCGGTGACACCAAATGGACCAAGCCCTCACACACTCACTTTCTCTACTTCAGAGGTTTCTTCACTGCTCTCTAGTTACCACCACAGTGCAGAGGACTAGGGTTATATTCCTGGACACAGCTCCATCGTACCATGTGAAAGGAATGGAATCTGAGCTTCTGCAAAATGATACAAGCCTACAAAAAGTAGGCAAACTTGGCCCAAAGCCAACAGGCATTGCTTGTATGCTCCTAACAGAGAAGAACAAATTTAGCCTCATTGACACTGCTGATGGATTCACCTTGGTTTATAGTCAGCTCGTACTAAATCACACGTTATAGTTCTCATACACAGACATATCAGGGCAATATCTAGGTTGCAAACACACCAGGGAAAAAGCTCACCTGCTAATAACAGCAAACCAGATTTGGGTCTGTACTGCTGGAGGTCCCAGCACAGGGAGAAAGGGAGGCAGCTTCTACAGCTCCTACCCAGGAGCAGATGTTTTTTGCATTGCACAAGCTACGGCTGTCTTGATATCAACTCTAGTTTCAGCAGCATTTTACAGGGACACAGAATTGCTGGAGCAGAAGCATGCCCCATTTGCAGTCTTCTCTGCCTCCTGTAACCCCATTTCCATCCCAGAAAACCTTTCCTACAGAGGAAATAGAAGGAGGTGGTGAAGAAAGCTAGCACTGATGTTACTTTCCCTGCCAAAATATACACATCTGTCAGATGTCCATTTTGACCGTGCTAGGCTGGGTAACGAAATTCAAAGTGCAACTCCAGTAAGGCCCTGAAATGGTTTCCTTTTATTTTTTGATAACATGGTAAGATTCCTAGGGGGATTCTCCTACATGAATATTAGAAGAGCAATCTTTAAAATTCATTTTAGCCTTTTTTATTTATAAATAGGTTGGATTTACAGAGGGGAAATTCCATTCAGAGAAGGGAATGCCTGCATACCTACTGAGCTTTGTCTAATCTTCTCTTGGGGTTAACCTGGACTTTCTTTCACACTACTCTGATTCCTCATTTCAGAAGAGGACATTTGCCTCTCTTTCTCTGCCCCAAATCCTTCCCAGCAACAAGCTCTGCAGAACTGGTAATGAGGGACATCTTGGAGCACCAAGAGTTCAAGTCCCCATGCATTGTCGTTAGATGGACATATGAGCTGTTATGCTGAGAGCATTATCTGCAATTTCAGAACCATCCCAGGCAGCCTCTGCTGCCAGACACCACTCCCAAATTACTGACACAGCTTGTAATTTACTATTGCAGTTTTTTCCCCAAAAACATCAAGCTCCTTACCCTATTCCCAACCCCAAAACACACAGGCATTGCAAAATCATAGTCCCTGTTCAATGCTCTGTGGCCTAGCACTGTTGCTAGAACACTAGAATTTTTCAGCTAAAATGGCCAGAGTTCAATCGTTTCATTGCTAGCAATCTGAATGTGTTTGCACGTGTATGTATGAGAGGCAGTGGGAGTGCGTGAATATGTAGGTTCACCCTCCGCCTCTGCAACAGTCCCCATGGTAATTCCATCTGTGTTTCAGCACATACAGTGCCTGGCCATAGTCACCTATTCCAGGTTTCTCCATCTAATCATTGGCAAGGGCAAAGCTGTTAGAAACTAGACTCAGTAACTGGCTGCTAATTTTGTGGCCAGAGGTTGTCAGGACAAGGAAGAGAAAATTGCCAACTATGTCTCCTCCTTACAGTCTGTGTCTTTTAACAATGATACAGGAGCTGGAAAACCTCAAGAGAGGAAAATGAACCTTCCTCTCTTCCCAGCCACAGTGACTGCCCCCAACCCAAATCCTCACAGTCAGGGGCTGGTATCTCAAATCATTCTGTAGGGATAAGCTACACATGTTGTCTAAGGCAGAAATTTTGTCAAACATGCAAAGACAACAATGCTCTCTGAAACAGGGTTTACAATATACTCTGGCTTTTTCTGCATTTTCAGCAGCTGAGCTGCTGGAGATGGGCAGATTATACCAGGCCAGGTATCAGGCAAAAGCATGAGCAAAGGTAGAAAGCTGGTCTCCACTGCTGAGGAAGGGAACAAATTCACATCTCCACAGACTGATAACACAGAATACAGGATACACTCCCCAACTGTAATTGCATTTCTACAGACTTCATGAAAATCAGAAGCTGGGTGGACAGGGACACAAATGAGTGTCATCACTGAGGAAAATGCAGGCAGGACTCCACTGCTATGTATTCTGCACAGCAAGCACCAGACTGCCAGCTACACCATCCCTTGCAAGACAGAAGGATCATACAGGAACTGCACAATGGTGCAGTTTTTTAGAGATAGCTTTAAGGAGCAGAAAGGACTCAAGCACCTATGAAACCAGGCTTCATTCACATCACTTTTATGGAACAACTTGGTTTTTCAGCCAATTGCAATGTCCATTAAATCTTTGTAGGCAGCTGTAGCAGAGGGTAACTTTTTCCCTGTGATATCAGAATTTCCATGGAAAGAGGTGCTGGCTTACAGCTCTTGCGATAGTGGCGACAGGAGGGGGAGTGGAGAATGGGGGCTAAGGAGGAAACCTGAAAGGCAGTGGTGACATACACAGACAAAAAAAGGACTGAGCTCTGGCTCTGATCATCGGTGATAGGAAGTATGACTCTGGAAGAATAGAGCTTTACAACTGAAATTACGATTAAGTATCCTCACATCCCTTGTCAACCAAAGCGATGCATTTCAAGGAATTGTAACATAGGAAAGTAAGACTAAAAATCATTGCTTGGATTGTTATTTTGATCCAAGTAACTTTCTAAGCAATTTTTTTCTATTTATTTCTCCTGAAATAAACTTTCTCCCTAAGGTTTACAAGTTTGCTTCCCTCACAGCCTAAGCGTTTATCCCATCATGAGAACTGCATCTTCAAAAGCAGCAGCAAACAGGTAAGATTTCTCCCTTCCTGAGCCTCCTACTGACCTGAACTGTGTGAACTGCCTAAAGCTTTCCTTGAGGGCACGGATATAGGGAGAGTTCACAGATCTCCTAAGTTTTGTACTAGAGATCTGAAGCAAGGAGAGGTCCACAGATCTCCTCCCTGGGGTATAGGCTCCTTTATCTAACACACCACAGCATACATAATATGCTTACCTGTGTGCTATGATGTTGGGCAAAAATACCCGGAGAGATTAGATTAAATACTATGTTCTTCTTGTGGTCCAGCTACATATCTCAAAACTATGAAACACTGCTTGACCTAGGTCAGATGGCCAGCCAACTTGTAAGCGGAACCTATGAATTCTCATTATCCCTGCTAACTACCAGGTCTACCCCTTCCTCCATGCCCTAAAATAGCAACTGCATGCCCCTTTGTGCCATGCTGAGGAACAGAGCACTGCACCCACCTACAGATAAAGGAAGAGGCCTAACATAGGGACTGGGAGCAGTGCTTTGCTAGTAATGGCAGCATCAGCACTGCTCTCCCATCTCAGAACCATCAAGGCAGTTCCAGACAAGCTGCCATGGCTGAGGACGGTGACAGCATTTACCTGAAGCAAGAAGCTGCTCTGACTGCTGCAGCTGGGAGGCATCCTGGGTACCACAGGTTTGCACTAAGGCTTTACCTCTCCTGCATCATGGATGCTTGAAGTCTCTGAGTAATTTGTTAATTGGGAGGAATTCTGACTTGTGGCAGTCCCCAGTAAATCCTGAGCTGGATTCTCCTGAATGCAACTCACTGCTGAGAGGCTGGTTTTGCCTTCGAGGTTGCTTGCTCCCAGCTCTTCAGCCCTGCAGGTGGAAGGAGCCTTTCCCGGGGAAGCTCGTACAAAAAATAACCACCTTCTCCTTAGCTCTTTCTGCTGCTGCGATCTACACGGGCAGGGAGAGACCGTCCCTCTGGCTTCTGCTGCTTGTTCCCTAAGGACGATGAATTACGTCCCTGCCTGGCGGAGTGACGGCGGAGGAGAGGCCAGGCCGTGCCGGTACGGCTGCCGCAGGCCGCCGGCTGCCCTCTGCTGGGGCTGCCGCTCCTATTCCCTTCCGTTCCTTTTCCTTTTCCTTCCCTTTCCCACCAGGGAAACCCGGCCCGGGCTGCCGGTCCCCGCAGCCTCCTGCTTGAATTCCCCCGGGGTGCCCTACCTGCAGGAGGAGTCAGGGCCGTGTCCCCTAAAAAATACAGAACATGGAGGTGCAGGCTCATGCCAGACTTGTCCCATAAAAAAATGCTTGCATGCTGGTTGCAGAAGTCCTCACCGTGTCTTGTCAATGCCACTGTAGGTACTGCATCAGCACAGGGCTTGAACGAACAGTAACTAACGCATCCCCGTGGACTTCGCTGGGGCAGCATGTTAGGGCAGTTGGATTAATGCATTCCTACCTGGGGTTATCTTCACATGAAAGGACAGCGCCTGCACCAGTGCGATGCCAGCAAACTCTATGCTGGTGTGAGCTGGTCACAAGTGGTGGGGAGAAAGGGCCGCTGGCAGCTGTCAGGCAAGAATGTGATTCTACGGATACTTCTGAGTGCCTGGACGAGTCGTGGTGGGGGTTTACACCAGACTTCCAGATAACCAGCACGGATTAGTGACAGTGACAAGGCGTCCGGCTGGAGGGACAGCTTTTCCGCTCCAGCAGGAAAGTGCTTGCATGTCTCCACAGAACACAACAGTTGCACGAGATGCTTTTGTCAGCGTAAAGCTCAGGCTCTGTACACACTACTATTTTTCCCTCTTCTCTCCTCAAATCTGCCAGATGGAAAGGGACAGCTTATGCCGCTTCTCAGAGCTGCAGAATTTTAATCAGGTAGAGGAGGACAATGCATTACACCCAAAACATTGCCATCTTTTTGCTTGTTCAAGTAGTATACAAAAAGAAACGTGAGGATGCACCTATACACTGCATCTTTGTGGAGGACTGGATTATTACATTCATGCACAGCTTGTCCTCCTGCATTAGGATGGGAATATCTAATGAGTTACATTCTTCTTTACAAAGTGACTAGGACAGAAATAAAACTAATGCATAGAATTTATACCTTGTAGCTGGCAGGTGTAACCAGAACAATGAACAACACCAACAGTCTAAGCGTGCACAACAGAGGAACCACCTTTAACAGAGGCCCCCTTGCTCATTCACTCTGCAGGGACTGGTATTGGGGTAGGCCTTTAGCACTGCCCTTCCTTTGCTAGCACTGTAACAAATGAAACTCAGGTTCCGGTGGAAATCAAGGATGATCCCACACAAATTGATTTATCTTTTTTTTTCTGAATTTACACAAGTGCTGTCCCGACTACACCACTAAAAAACACACCGAAGTCACAACTGGGCAGAAATCCTTTGGGAAGCCCAAGAGCCTCCCTGGGACAGAGATCCCAGACCATCAAGCCGCACATCCAGAGGGGCCTGCATGATGCTGAGGTAAACCCGGGGCCCTCTGCCCCAAACACAGCACCCGTGGAGCAGAGGCCTGACCACCTCTGCTTCCAGGTGGACTTGGGGAGCAGAGCTCTGCATGCTCAGCGTCCTGTGACCGAACTGGCTGGCTTATAGCCGCACTACCACAAAAAAGCCCGCCGGGGCAGCCCCCTCCCCACACAGGCCAAGGCCGGCACGCCCCCCCGGCGAACTACAATTCCCAAGATGCATCGCAAAACCAAGGGGCCCGCCCCCTCGCTGCCTTGTGGGGCGCCGTCGCGGTGCACCCTGGGACTTGTAGTTCTCCCATGCCAAGCAGCGCCCCGCGGCTATAACCGCCCCTCCTGTGGAGGACTCGCCTCCCCGTGATGCAGCGCGCCAGGGTTACACAGAACGCGGCGCGCCGCCGGCGACGGTCGCGGTGCCGGGGGCCGCGGACGAGCGGG
>JANZLQ010000044.1:10505958-10535177 GCA_026212715.1 Elanus axillaris | reverse complement strand
TCGGGGCCCGGCGCCACCGACCCGGCCTCGCTGCCGCCCGGCGACGCGCAGCTTATCGCCATCATCGTGGAGCAGCTCAAGAGCCGCGGCCTGTTCGACGGCTTCCGCCGGGACTGCCTGGCCGACGTGGACACCAAGGTAGTGCCGGCGAACCGGGCGGGCCGGCTGCCGGGCAGCGAGGGGGCTCGCCGGCGGGACGGGGCGAGGCGGCGCGGCCCGTGTCTCTTCCCCAGGCCGGAACTGCGGTCACCGTCCCTGGAACCCGAGCACCGTTGGCCGAAGGGATACCCGCGTCCTTTCCCTTTCTCCCATCGGTGTCCCGCACTCGGGGTTGGGGGAGGCCGGCCAGGACGGCACGTGTCAGCTGCAGTGCTGCGCTCTCGGCCGGTGGGGTTTCATGCCCCTGCTGCCACCGGCAGCTGTCAGACAGGCTACCCTGGAGGTGGTCCTGGCTTGACGCTATAGCAACACTCCGGAGGAGAAACAGGCCAGAGAATAGGCTCAGACTTCCACTTTCTAGCCCAGGCCTTGTTAGGAAAACAGTCTCCCATGAGGATGTTGCTTCTCTCGAGCATAATCCCCACATTTCCAAAACAAACATTTGACCTTTCTTTCTTGAGTACGTAGGTGTTCTCAGACTATTGTTTGAAACTAATTTCTTCCTCAGTCACAACATGAGCTCCTGAGCATTTGTTGGCAATACTGAAGTTGGGTTGTTCACAATTGCCCTGTCAAAACTAAACACTGGTTGTTTGCTTTCACAAACTTTTATGCTTTCAGCAAGAGTTCTGTGCTGGGATCTGCAATTGTCATTCTAGGCCACCCCAGCAGCTATCACAAAACCATTTCTGAAACTGTCAGGTCATCTTCACAGAGCAGCCATAGGCCAGAGCAGCTTTGTCAGGGTACATACACAGTGCCCAGGGCAGATACTGCACCTCAGTTACCAACCCTTTCATTCATCATCCCATGTGCATATCAAATTCTGAAACTTAAATGTTGCCACCCTCTTGTCCTTTCCTTGCACAGTACCAGGATCTGGATGGTCCTGTGTATTTAAATGGGTTTGTTAGTTCAACTTGTGTTCACTGGAATTAAGCTTTCACTGATAAAACGCACATAATTCTTAACTTCTGTGTTGGTGTCACAAAAGCAAATTATTAAGTTCTTTGTTAGTGACAATAGTACTCAGCCCGTTTCCTAGGAATTCTGTGATAGAGAACTTCTAGACAACAAGAACTCTGCTTAAACAATTCCTGTCTGCACAGGCAGTTTGCGTTTCACTAAGTAATATTACGAACAGACAATGATTTTAAAACCAATCTATCCAGCTATTTAAATTATTATAATAGCACTCTGACCAACTGTTCTTTGCAATTACGTGTTGTGTTCTCAGGTAAACAAGCTTACTTTTGTCCAGACAGTGATAGGATGGAGAATACAGACAACAGAACAGTAGCGTACATGACAAAAGACGACTATGAAAAACTCAGTCAAGGGATTGTTTCTGAGATCTTTTAGCTGTTTAGCTGAATTATATTTTATTATTATTATTATTATTTTTTAGCCAGCCTATCAAAATTTGAGGCAGAAAGTAGACAACTTTGTATCGACCCATCTGGACAAACAGGAATGGAATCCAACAATGAACAAAAACCAGTTACGAAATGGGCTGAGGCAGAGTGTGATTCAGTAAGTAAGAAACATTCTATAAAATAGTGCTAATGCTATTTGATAAGTAATATACAACTACCTTATCACCTAAGGCAAATAAGAATTTGTAGAATTAAGTTTTTTACAACACTTTCTGTTGTGCTTTCCTTAATTTCATTATAATAGTGGATGCAATCTTAACTCTTGATTAAAATGCTTACTGCTTTACCTGAAATTTGTATTTTCATGAGTTGAGCAGCATGGTGAAGTACTCATATTTGCTACCTAGCAAAGTTTTTGCTGCAGATAACCAAAACTGTGCCTGATGTGCTGAGCTTGAAGGACCTTGATCTCTATTTTTAGAAAAGAGAAGAGCCTACATCACTTAACGAAAAAATCCTGAAGATGCCAAAGCCTAAGTAGACTCCAGCCACTAGCAGGCAGTAATCAAACTGGGCTAGCCTGATTTCATGCAGCAGAGGGTAGTTTTTGTACAGCTATTTAAGATACTACATTTCCAGCATGGCAGGAAAGCCAGCTTAAACTATGCTGCTTAGAGCTTTTGGTTTAGTATCTCTTGCTGCTAACTCATTTAATTCTGAAGTATGAGCCTTAGCTGGTTTGACTAAAAGTCATGGATAAAAACTTCAGAGTAAAATTTGTGGAGAGAGGGGCAGTAGGGAACTTGATAATGGCATTTATACTTATAAGGAAAGCTAGAACATCTCGCACACAGAAGAAACTATTTCAGAGCACTTGATAGAATCTGTAAATCATTAGCATGTAACATTAGTTTGTTTAATCTGTAATTAGAGAAGGGGGTGTCCACTGGAGGTACAGAATTTCCTGTCTTGGAATCTTTGAGACATGTTTGTCACTTAATGCTTCCTCTTATTTCATGTTACTCTACCACTAGAATGAAGTGGACAATTGAATAGTGTATCAGAGAGCCTGTAATGAGAAGAATGTAAAGTGCTCCCATTAAGTAGGCCATTAGTATAAAGAATAGACATACAGTATTAGGGAGTTTGAAGAGTCCCTGTTGCTCCTGCGGTTGCAGGACTGAGTGCTGAGAGTGTCAAGATGTGTATGCCCTTTGTTGCATGCACATATACGTGTGCTGTTACCTGGACGTGACATGATGTGCCATGACCCTGCACCCACTCGCTCACCAGCATTCACTGCCTTATTAGTCTTGTGGCTCCTTTTCTCAGTGCCAGGCAATGTCTCTATTTCCTGTCCCCTGCTCCCTTGCAGACATGACTTAAGCCTTCTAGACAGCCTGTGCCCCACAATCCAAGAGTCTGACACAGCCCCTGAAGTAATAAGTCACTTCAATTACTAGTCTTCAGTTCCAGAAACTTTGCTGTGTGCTACATATGCTTGTTTTTATAATTAATACCCATCTGTCTAGACTAACAGTTACAAGGAGTGAGTGACAGTAATGTTATTAGGGGGCAGGCCTCTTCTCCCTCCAGTCAGCCAAAAAAAAGACTGTGCTCTCACCTGCCCTCCTCCTCAGAATAGCTTGTTTCCCTTGTTTGTGCCAAAATGTGTTTGTTTGCTTTCATGTTGACCTCATTTCCACATAAGCCCTATTAAAGTGGCTCTTGTCCAACATGTCATTTAAGTACCTGGGAGACCAGATGTCAGTTGTTAATTCTGTAGGGAGAAGTGAGAGGGGGTCGGGGGAATTAGGTGATTGAAACAGCTCCCTGTTAAGGATCTACTGAGTGGGCTGCAGTTCTCACCATGTTAATGCTAATTGCAGTTGACAGGAGGGCTCTGGAGAATTACTGGAGGAGATTGGGGAGAAGTTTTTCAGAGGAGCTGAATGACTCCTTTGTCTTTGTTCAAGGTCAGGAATGCTGGAAGCTGGAGTGGACAGAATTATTTCTCAGGTGGTGGATCCAAAACTAAACCACATCTTCAGGCCCCAGATAGAGAGGGCGATTCATGAATTTTTGGCTGCACAAAAGAAAGAGGAAAGTGTGCCAGCTCCTCCTCCAGAGCCTGAGAATAAGGATCCTCCTGCTCCATCTCAGGATGCCTCCTAAAGGTCTTGTGTCTCTGCACTTACTACTTACGTTTTTCATGTACCTCATCTCTGTAGTTTGTATAATGCAAGATAGAGAAGGTATTGTATTCTTCCTGGCTTGACAGGGAGGACACTTTGATCATCAGCATGTTGTCAAAGTCAGACAGTCATCTGAGCTGCTTCCACTTAAGTGTGCGCTAAAAATATATTAGGACTGAAGACATAGGTATGATGTAAAACAGCTATCAAGGAACACTGTGGACTATGCCAGTGCTGGTTTTGGATCAGGCCAAAAGGCCTTTTATTCCAGTAAAGCATATCCAGCAGTGATTGACATGGAATTGGCTGGATAGCTTTCAGAACAATATCAAATGGATTAAAAATATATATCCTTTACTGAAATACAGCTGAAAGTAGAGTGGTGACAAGTTATTGTGCTTTAGCATTGAAAATTTTAGATAGCTCTTCTTTAGAACATACACTGAGGTGTTGAATTGTTAGTGACTGAAATATTCAGTGCTGGAGTAAGGGTAATGTCTCTGGGAGTGAATAACTGTTCATTCCGAATTGACTGGTTTAAATAGAGCAACCTATATCTTCCCAGCTGAAAGGACTGAGGGTGCCTTTGTTGCAAACATGTTCATTCTGGCTTTTGTGATCAAAATAACTCAAGGGGCCTCAGGGGGCTATAATTGCTACTCTGTCTTAACACAAATGACTATGCACCCATCTCTGCTAAGGCCCTGTATCTTAACATTGATTTGAATATTGAGGCCTGTGTGCAGATTACTGAGGAACCACTATCTTGATGGAAAATTTCAATCTGCAGTTTTGCTGGGGAACTTAAAACCATACTGCATGAAAGAAAGTTAATTGTGAATTGTTCTGTCTGCTAGAGCTTTCTAAAAGCAAAAATTTTCTTTATAATCTGGCGCTGATTTATTAAGAAGGAATAAGTAATTTGCAATAGCTGTTCTTATGCTGGGAATGATTAGAGCAACTAGCATTTTTAACTTAATAGTAGAAGTTAAAGTGCCTGTAGTATCACCCTGAGTTATTTAGTTATCTGTGACTTGCAGCCTTAATGCCTTGATAGATCTTTGCATTTATCTTGTTCAAGTAGTTTAAAGACCATTACAACCTGCAGTTAAGTGCAGCTGTTAATTAATATATTCTAATCTATTCTCTATTCAAATGCATTTCCTTGTGAAGGTGCCATCCTCTAAATTCTCTTTTTTCTTGCAGTGAGTTCCTGATACTAAGCAGCTGCAGTTGCAAAATACGTGTCCTGTTAGATTGGCAATGGATTACTTGTTCCATTTGGTGCAGGATCGCTGTCTGCCAAAGATGATTAAACTTTATCAGACCTGTGGGAAGGCATTGAAATCAGTGAAATTCAGATGCACCTGGAGTTCTGCATGTGGAGGGACAGCCAAAGTATGAAGATGTTTTTTTGCTATTAACTGCAATACAGAAAGGAGCATGTATACTTGTTAGTCATGCCTTCAGGCAAGGGTTTGGGAAGAAAAAGGGCGTTGGCTCATCTGGAGGGAGTAGGGAAGTGGTTTGAAGTGATACTAGGCTTGGGAGCAGGAAGAAAGATGTTTTGGGGGGTGGGGTAGTCACTGGGAGACCAAGAGCTGTCAGATTTTCTTTGATATAAGCCAGGTGAGAGGAAGCATCATACATCTCTGCTGCATAACACAGCATTGAGTAGTAGGTGCCAAGTCAGGTGTAACTCATTGCACTGCCTGATTTAGGAGAGACATTTCCTGTTTAAAACTGGAAAGAACACTTCAGGATCAATTATCTAGATAATTTCTATTGCATCGCAGGAAAATGTTTACAGTTGGCTATGACTATAGCTGATTTAATTCTTATTTCCCAGGTAACTCTGGGAAGCAAAGGGCACCAGAGTAGGTGATCAGTTTGAAACTTGTCTCTTTCAACTTGAAAGACTTCTTTCCTGTGAAATTTCTCAGGTGCCTAGTGGAAACTGTCCTATGCTTTCAGCTTGAATGCATGCAGTGTCCTCTGGATGACAGTCAAGTAGAGAATGTGATCAAGTTTTCTGCCAGCAAATGTCCATACCTTTTACAATAAAAGACACAAAAAACATCTCTGACTCCTAGCTTTTTTAGAATTTTTTTTTTCTTAAGGAAAAACTGCTTTAAAGAAATCCAGGACTCCTGATTGCTGGAACCCTAATGGAAATGTGACCTTACACGGTTCATAGATGAATGCAGGTCTGACAACATGAGGTTGTTGGTAGAAGTTACCATGAAATAACACTGGAATTAGTATTCCTCTCCATATAAGATCTCTCAAAAAAATCCAAAGTATCAAACTGAGCTGGCCTTACGTCACGTCATTTATGAGCTATAAATCCTGAGTAAGTTCAGTCTGGTGCTAGTGATGGTGAAGGCATGTTCAGCCTTGTGAAAACAACGCACTTTTGGTAATAGGCTGGAGCTATTCAAGGTTTTTTTTTTCCCTTTCAGACAGCAGTCTTTTAAGAAGCTAATAACTGCCTGTGTCACCAGATAACACTTAATGTTTGAATCCTTGCTATTTATGGGCTACATACCTCAACTATAGCTTTACCCATAGACCCTGTATGTGAACAGATGCAACCCCAGCTATACTTTGCTCCCCTTTCAAGCTGGGTAATTTGTAGGGAGGATTAATGCTGTGGTTTAATCTTGTAGCTAACATTTTGCTTAGTACTTCCTCTCAACCCATTTCTATGCAGAAATGGAGATGACAGAACATCTGGCATTTTAACCCCTTCACAAGAGAGCTCTGTGAACTTCACTGCAGTAAGTGTGCACTCTGCACAGTGCTGTATAGTCCTGCTGATACACGATTCTTCCATCAGTATTTTTACCCCATTTAAGAATGTTCCTCTCAGAATGGGAACTTTAAAAAGTACAGACATTTGTGATAACTATATTGGCTGCAACCTTCCTGATATGGCTTGAAAAATTCTGTGTTTGGGGATAATCTGGTTGCGTGGCTTGACTCTTACTGTTACATAGTCTGTGTTCCTACAGGACAAGGGATATGTGAGGAAAGGGCTCTCTCCTGCATGTTGATTTGGTGGTTAAAGACTAGTCTCTAAATCAGTAGTAGGTGTTTTCCCTTGGAGCTTTAAGGGCAGCTCTTGGCAGGAAAAGATCTTTTACCTCCCAGTAGGGTGTCTCAACCACTTTTCTGAAACTGAGCCAATTATGCAGGGGGTGGGGTGGAGTGGTCAATAGTCTAGAAAGAGAACAAGTAAAAAGGACTTTAACTGTGCTTAGACAAATTCTGGATTACAGTAGTAGTAGTTAGGGAGCAGGGACACCAGTTCAGTTTTAAAAAGCAGTAAGTAGAGCTGGATATATTGCAGCAAAGAGGGAATCTGAACCTGTGTTTCCTACCTCTGACAAGTGCTTTAACAGATGAGTGAAGGAGAATAGGTTCAGCCACCATAGTTTTAAAAGGTGTTTTCCATTGTTCTTTCACTGACTATGGTACTGTGTTAAACTCTGAACACTAATGCTGTGCCTCTGCTGTGCTTGTGTAGGGCTATGGCTTTAGTTGGTCTCAGCCTATGCACAGTGCATGACTACAATGACTGCAGGAACTTTCAGATCAGAACTGAGGCACCTAATGAGATTATGCAGCCAATCCACATTTGGGAACAGTCTTTAATGTTTGGCCTCTGAAGTCCTTGCTTTGGATCAGAGCCTTGGAAGTAACAAGCTTTGGAAGCATACCTTAGATCTAATGGTACAGTGAGAAAAACCACCAAGTCTTTATCATGGTGAATAGTAGGTAGTACCCTTTGATTATATACGTTTGTTCCTGGCAACTGATAGAAACGGGAGTCCAGCCTTAATAACTCAGTGATATTACAGAAATCTCTACACCATAACAAATGAACAAGTTTGTACAAACCGTAGAAATTAAATTCTTCCTTTGTGTAGCAGGATGTTGGATTAAAGTTAGCATATTAGTCAGTTTACATCACTATGTTGGAAATGTTAAATACAGTCTAAAGAGCAGACAGGTCTAAGACACTTGAGTAATTCAAGAAGCAATTAGATGCCTTTGTGGAGCTGAAGGGGCAGGGCTGTATGGTAGGAGGATGAGCCTCAGTGGATCAAATGGGCCTTCTCTTTGATCTCAGAGTCCTTCTCACATTCAAGTTTACTGTTCCTGTTTCCCAGACAGTCATTTAGTACCTTGAATTGCCTTCTCAGGTGAATATGTTCATGCTTTTAGTAAATTTCAAGAAATCATAGCATTTCTTCATCTGATATACTAATAACGTGAAGGAGCTTTAAAGATTTTCTGCCTCCTTGGCTTTGCCTGTCCCAGCCCTGTGCATTTGCTTCTGCCTGGGCACAAGAGACCAGCTGCAGTTTAAAGAAAACATGCAGGGAGTTGGAGTTGCATTCTTGGAAAACCAGCCTTGCTACTCTGGCTGCTCTGCCCTATGGATTTACTGGTGTCCAAAGCCTGCAGGAGCCAGCCTGGCTCAGTAGGGAGGTATTAGATTAGGAACTAGGAGGTACAAGTTCTCTGCAGAGTCTTGCTAGTCCACAGCCATGCCTGTGGCTAGTTGTTTTACCTGTTTGCTTGTCTGTAAAGTGAAGATAACTTTACCCTCCTACAGAATTCCTGGAGTGGGGAGGGAGTCAGGTGCTATATCTGGGCCCAATACAATGAAAACACAGAATGAAAGGAATGCACACATGAGTATACATGAGATTAGAAGCAGATGGATTGAACTGTGAACCAATGAACCCAGTTTCACAAGCCCTATGAAGGAGGAAAAAAGACCCCACTCAAAACCACAAACCTATCTAGAAGGATTGCATTGCCATGCATCAGTCAGTCACCCCAGCACTTATCAATCACAGCCAAGTGGCATATAAGGCAGTACCTGAAATTCTAGCCATTGCTTGGCTATCAAAGGCATTATCACACATCTCATGATTAAAGTACAGTCAAGCAAAAAAACGCCCTGATCTTAAGGTGGGGGGAAGAAGAAAGAAGAGGTGCCACTGATGGTCGCCACCTGAAAAGCCAAGAGCAGATGTCAGCACACTGTCCTCCAGCACTGCCTCAGCTGCTGTACTTTCTGGGCTGCCTTTGGGGTTGATGAATCCCTGGTCACTTAAGACAGACAAGCCAGAGCACAAGGAAATGGGTTGTATTAATTAACTCCAGCTGACCCTTCTGGCAAAAGCAGGCTTGAGAAATTAGTCTGGACACCAACTGCATGGCCCAGGTTTTTGTAGCTTTCCTGCAAAGCTGGGTGTCCTAGTGGGTTTATAACCCATGTATTCAAGTCCCAGCAAAACAGAAAATGGCCATGTCCTGCACTCCAGATAATCCAAAACTCCACAAACATTGCATTCTAACACTCTGTAGTCAAAAACAAGTATAATCAAGTTCTCTTGAGTGAACAAACTAAATTTTACAGTCTTACTAGAGAAAATAAAGAAGGGATGGCTTTCTTAGTTGTTCTGGGAGTTCTCATATTATGCAGACATATCAGTTCAAGCGTTACTTCCAGCATTGCGGAACTTTTCTTACTTTCCCACCATCTATTTTCCCTTCTTCGTGTTGAGACCTGAACTGCAGCCTTACAACAGTTCTGATGTTTTTTCTTTTGACAGTGTCCCAAATGCTGTCATGTTAGAAAAACCAAGAGTAGAATTCCATTGCCTCTCCTGCATTATTCCTGAAAAAACATACATGTAATGCATACCACCGAAACACACAAAGCAATCTAGGTGGAATCACAATGTTATTTTTATGAACATACATATTTTAATCCAAGAGAAACTTAATTACAAGTACTGAAAAGAAGTGATGAATGTGTTTATAACACATTCTTGAAGTAAAACTGATTCTTGCTATAAATAATTAATAGGCATTTTACAATTTTTTTTTTTTGCAACTTCCTCATGCAAGTGTTACATAAAATAAATGGATGCTCCCCGAGACACAATGTAGCTGTTCTGTGACAACAACTCCAGAGATGATGCTTTCAATTTAACCTGAAACAGATTACCAATGGAGCAAGATTGTCACCACAGCTCCTGACCACCTTAACAAGATCACAGTTTCACCTGAGCCTGGATTTTGGACACATGCATTCTGCAACCCCTTTTGCAACTACAAATATGGTTCTTGAGCAGGTCATTTGGTTCAGGCTCAATACCACAGCATTAATTTAACATAATCAGTTCAAGAGACATCACACCATTAGGTAGCAATGCTGCTATGTGACATAGAAAAAAGTAACTCACTGAATAAAGACTCAAGCGCAGCCAGTTCTCTGCCCTCATCAGCTATTTTACTGACTAGTATCTTAGTCCACTGGCAAGTCAGACGCTGACTCAAGTAGACTTCACCAAAAGAAGCAGAGTCAAAATTGCCATTATGTATTTATCCTTTGCCTAAACCAGCCGGTATTTTCCAGCGACAGTTCTTCCATTTGTAACCATATCCATGCTAGAATTAGCACGATGTCTCCGTCTGGTAGAGCTGAACCCAACCCAAGTCTCCAGATTAATCCCAGTGTAACTGCAAGCAGGTTTGTTAGATCAGATCCTTGTAACTAAACACCCAAATCCAAGCATACCTGGTGAAGGGAAGACAGCCAAATGGGAAAGAGTAATACATTAGAAGATCTCTCATCTTTGGTTCCTTCACTCCTTGGTACCTAGGCCTTACTCATCCTTCAAGTACTCCCACATCACAGTAATGCAGTTTAAAATTTATTACAGAATTCAGAAGCAGCCCAGTTTTGAATCTTGATACCAGATGAGCAAGACACCCAGATTCCCAGCCTGTAGGTCAGGCAACAAAAACCCTCTCCGGGAACAGGGAATAATGTCTGTCTGAAGGCAAGTCCAAACCACAACTCTGAATCCTTGGCACAGAGAATCATCAAACTTGGGCGCCTGTCAGGATAGTGGGTCAAACCCACTCCCACCCCAAACACTGAGCCTGTCATTGCCAAAGCACTGGAATCAACATGGGGGTCTTGAACCCAAACCACATCCAGCTCCACTTCCTCTCCTGTTCTTAGGACAAGCATGACCACTTTTAACCAGGCACAGACTATATACCTGGAAAAGAGTGTGTTCAATCTATCATTTTGATCTTGGCCAGAATAAGGGGTGCCAGGAGGATTAGAAACCATACCTGGAACATTTAATGGAGCATTTTACTGTCTTTTCACCACATCAACAGAAAAAGGAAGAGCAAAACCCACTGTCACAATGCTGCTTATATGACACCTGCTTCAAGAACACCACTACTTGGGGACCACAGTCATCACTGGTACCAACCAAGTTTTCTAACAGCACCTTCTTTTTCAGCATACAGGGTACAGCTGCAATTGATGCTGAGCAGGATCCTCTTCTCCAACTTTTTGCTGAACTGGAGACCAGTTTCTCCAGTTCAAACTCACAAGGGACTGGAAGAGTCTAACTCTTTCACAGATATTTTCCTGTTTATACTGTAGTGCAGAATATATTTTACCAGCTTCCTTAAAGACAGGTCAGCTTAACTCCTTGTGAGCAGTCAGGGCCCCTCATATCCACAACCACCAAAGCTTACAAGTGCAGGGACTCTCTGCTCCCTTTCCTCCCTACCAAAAAAGCTTGTGTAGCAGAGCCATTCTGAATCTGGCCATAAGAGGGAGATAAACTATTGCTTCATTTCTTAGTCTTAACACCTCCTTACAAAACCTGAGCACATACAGGACTCCAAAGCCTTTGCTGACTCCAGAGTGAATCAGCTCAGTAAGGTGTGTAGACAGCTCTCACAAAGTATTTCCATGAACTCTGACTGTACTTGTCTAAGGCAAATCACACAGCAGATATTATAATTTCTCAAGAGGTTTAGTAGTGTGAAACAAATATCAGTTAGGATTAGGGAGGGTTTGCGGAGAAAAGCGAACAGCCCAAGTGATCAGGGACAAAAACATAGATTCAGGATGTGAAACTGTAAATTCTGACCTACGCAAATCTGTAATTCACTGATCTGGTCCAGTGTGAACAAGGTTGAGGCTAAAACACTAGCAGTAGTGCCTGAGGCCCCAGATGGTAGTGCCACGAGATTGTATCAGAACCATAGCTTTAGTTCTTGCATTTTTGTGATTCAAGGGCCAAGCCCACATCAGTGTCAAGTCAGCCTTGGAAACATGACTGGGCAGTAACCAGCCCGGCAGTAACCAGCCCAGCAATAACTGCCCTCGTCTAGACGCTGTCAGAAGCCACGGCACTGAGAAACACGCTACCTCAGCCATCAGACTGGGAGCTGGCTCCACTGAGAACTCCCTCCGGCACTGGGACAAGCCCAGGAAAAGGCACCATAGCAAAATGCAACAAGTCCAACCCACCTGTCCAGGCTAAAGGAGCATGAGGCCCTCACATTTCAGTGATTTCATCTTGCTGACTCTCATATGAGGAAATTGGTGGCTTTTGCACTTGTATCTTTGTTACAGATACCTGTTCCCTTGGAAAAATAGAAAAAATACCCAAACCAGTTCAGGTCTTAGCCCTGCAAAGGATTCATCTAAGGACAGACGGCTGCAGTTTGGATTGTGGAGTTGTGGCCTTTGGGAAATCCAAGCAACTCCATACAGTAAATGCATCCATTTTGGAAGGGATTTATAACAGAAATAGTAAACCATGACATCCACGAGTTTCATATTTCATTGCAACTCTGCAAAAGGGAGATAAAATAATCCTGCTTCAGAGAACACTCAAAATTTCACGTTTCCTACAAGGGGGCAGCACAACTGTAGGAAAAAAAAGAAAATCCAGCCATAACTTTTCCCCCACAGCACTCCCTGTGAGACACCAACACATTAATCACCCCCTTCCATCTCCTCACACAACAGCATTCACCTCTGCCAGCTCCTCCTGCTAAGACTTAGTCCTCCAGATAGTTATCTCCAAATTCTACCATCAAAACACAACAAAACAAGGATTGCTTTGACCAAGACAACCAGCCTCAGAGGTCACCAACACCAGCCTGAGCTCCACACCTTCCACCCACTGACTTCTCCAACCAACAAAAACCACACTACATACACAAGACCTTGCAAAAAGCACCCCACCAACATAAGACCTTCCAAGGAAACCCAAATAAAGTCCAGTTCAATCTCACCTTATTCTGCAGAGCAGTCCCCTCACCAGCACACGCTGTATTCCTTATCTGGCTCAGCCCCAGCTGCAGGGGCTCTGCTGATCAATTTTGTTCACCTGCACTCAGAGCACACCTGAGCCTTTCCCTTCCCTCCCTACCCCAACTTCCTCCCAGGGGAAAAGCTACACTGCTTCACCTGCAAAAAAGGATAAACAGCTATCTCCAACCCTGCCTAAATTTCCACTTCCTACAGGGGAGCCTGGACTTAGCCATAATCCGATGTAAAAGCCCATCTTTCCCAAAATGGGGTGGAAATGTAGGATTTGGCAGCTGCTGGCCCCACAGGTGATACCTGACAGTTCCAGCTCATCACTGACTCGAGCACACAGAATGGGCAGGTCCCCGAGGCTGACACTGCTCCTCAAAATATCCCACCCTCTTCCTCCAGGGACGTCATGAAGGTGCAAGGGTTGGGGGGTGTCCAGCAGCCACCCTCAAGTGGCTTATTATGAGGACAGGTTTCTTTTCCCTTTTTTAAACAGAACTAAGCCCAGCATTGTTTCTCTGGTGTACCAGGAGGGTACCAGGGCAGCCGGGATGTCGCTCCATCTTGAACAGATTTACATCAGCCTCCCCGACCCCTTTGCTGTTGGAGAGCTGCAGGGGTCCAGCAGACACCCGCTCCAGCTCCAACAAGCACAGGGAGGGGGTTACTGAGGCAACAGCATGCCTTATTTAACCGTTATTTAACCCATCTCACCCTCCCCCCCCCGCCTGCCACTGCCGACGTGCGCAACCGAGGGTACAGCTTTTATTAGGGTGGGATTTTGCAGCCGCTGGATTTATGGGATGTCCCCAGCCGCCTGCCCTTGCCGGCAGCCCCAGGACGGCGGATTTGCAAAGCTCGACTCCAGGGCAGACAGTGGCTTCCCCAGCCTGCAGATTGCCCTCTGTAAAGGGCAAGGCAAACAGGTGAAACAGTTTTATGAAAAAGACAGCCCAGAGGCATCACTCAAGACATGAGATTTGGGGGCGGGTTTTGGGAGGAGGAACATAAAATCACAGTTTTTCAGACCAAAACCAAACTCCGTCCCCAAGATGTTGCTGTTTTGCCATTTGGCACCACCCTCACTGTAGGGCTGCTGAGGACAAGGGGCTGAAATGAGGTCAGTTGCCCCAGACCACAGGTCTGCCAAAAGCTGCTGTGCTTTTTGGGTGGGAAGTAAAACATTTTTCTGGTTAAGAGACTCCCTGACTCTCAAATCAAATTTTCTCACAAATCTTGTGTTTTGGGAAGCTGGTCTCCTCTGCAGAAAACAGAGGAAAAAGTAGAGGCTTGGTGGGTAAACCTCACCCTGGTCCCTGTCAGTTAAGCCAGTTTTTAATAGGTTTTGTATCACCACAGGTTGTGCTGTCAGGGTTTCACAGGCAGCGCTGGGGCTGGCATGCAGACCCTGGCGCGTAGGGGTCACGAGTACTTACCAAAGCCTCACTGCCCTGCAGAGCTGCCTGAAGTAAGTTATAGTGGGAATTTGTGCATGAAAACCAAGGACGCACATGAATGAGATTCTGCAACGTGTGGAAAAACTATCTTCATGCCATGCTATCCTTAGGGGCAACGGCTAGCAAGTCTGCACCACTGCAGAGAGCACACCGAAGCCTATATGAAGCCGCTGAAAGCACCCGTATAAAGAGGCAATTGATTTCTTGGCCAATACTGCAGACACAAGAAATTCAGGGAAGCAGGCATTTGGGTATGTTTTCAATTAAATATTAGGTCCCTCTGCAATTTGTCGATCCCTAGTGAACAGCCATTTGAGAGAAGTGCTCACTGTCCCAAAGTCAGGGAAATCTTCCAAGCTTGTAATAAAGAAATGTGGCCCTTTACGATTTCCTGAACAGGATTATGCCAAGTCTAAGGACAAGTCTGGGTTTTGCTTTGATTATCAGTCATCTCACTATTAGAAGCATTTGTGAGATGATTAGCTGCCCTGAACATTGGACTTACCAGGACAGATAAGAACCTCCCAGTCTGTCCCTCTCAAGCTCAGCTCCTTCTGTTATGCCTGGAAGAAAAACCTGTCCCAGCCAGAAGAGCAGCTTTACTCTGGAGGATCTCGAAGACGGCAGCTCTGAGAAGCAGTAGGACAGATGACAGAGCTGCCTTTATGGGTTTGAATCTAGCTGTGATGAATAATTTGTAATTTTTGTAGATGTAATATGTATGTCATCGCTTACCTCTGTGAGAGCTTTCTACTTGACAGCAAAGAATGAAATCAAAGGGATACTAATGAAACTGGACTGAAGTGAAGGCAGAGCTCAGATACCAGCCTGCAGAACACTGAGTCACTAGGAATTATTGGAAGGTGATCAATGGAGAATAATCCCAGCCAAACCAGCAGTTCAGACTTTTGCAAGCATTAACCCAGGGCAGCTGCAATGCAAGAGCCCATCCAAGAGAAATAAAGGCATGGAAATAATGTTCTTGGGGACTGGAAAAAAGTTCCAAAAGAAACAAGTTTACAAGATACTGGCTCATAATAGTAATTAAACCATTCTCACTGAAAAGCAGCTAAGTGATACATAGCAAAGAATTGGTCAAAACCCCAAGACTTCAATCAGAAATAACTGGAGAGCCTTTTACCAGTTTCAGTGGAGGGAAGAGAGCCCGAATGGGCACAGCTACCCCTAAACGAGGTTCTTCAGAAAATAGGCTGAGGAATATGAGGAGGAGACTGAAAATGAGAAGATTGAAACTGCCCGTGCCACAGCAGCACCTTGCTTGTGACCAGTCTGCTCACATCCAGCATTTTCCACCAGCACTTGTCTCAGTCTGCAAAATAACACATATTAATACTGCTGACACCATATCATCCTGAAGATCTGAATTTTATTTATACAAAAATCAGAGGCAAGCCTAAGTGGCAATAAAGTTTCAGAAGGTCTTAAAAGTTCTAGGAATTCTGAGCATTTTATGAGGTGAACTAGCAATTCTGCAGTAAAAATAGCTTTGGGTTTCACTGTTCAATCTTACTTTTCCACATTGCTTTGAGCTTTCAAGATGTTAGAGTTCAGCCTGCAATGCACTTTGAGCTGTAGGCAGGGAATAAGTTTGTAAAACACTATGTGCCACTTCTGCAGATTATGGGAGTCCTCCCCATCAGCCACACTCTCTCATTTCTAGCAGAAGATGGTAATAAGCATAAAAGAAGAACAAATTCTAACTAATGGGACTTTAAACAATCAGAAAGCAAATTATAACAGCAATTATGACAGCTCGGTGCTTGGCAACACCTTCACCTTTCCCAGATGTCAGAGGATAAGCTATTTTTACTGAAAAAAGATGATAGAAACCAGGGCTTATTTGGACATCTGCAGCAGAAATTGATTTAAAGTTATTTGAGCTTTGAAAGTGGGGGTTTAAGGCAACTCTGGCTTTGTTTTTTTGGAAAAGGAGACAGGCCACTTCATATTCTTGGGGCAGGATCAGTCTCTTCACTGAAATGCCTGTCAGTCACATTTAAATATGTGCAATGTTTACTTTTTTTCACTCTCTGGTAGATATTTAATAGGCTTTAATTTAGACTTTGGCATTGGACAAGATAAAAGTGGCACTTTCTCCTTTTGGGCGCATAATGGCTCCCATTTTTTTAAAGTTTTTTTTCTTGGTCTGTATAGAGCAAACTATTCCCCAAACCACAACATTATTTCCCTGTTGCCCTTCCATCTCAGCCCAACCACAGCTTCATCTGCCACCACCACTGTCCTTCCATTTGCCGTTGGTGACCACCAGTGCTAACTTAAGTCCAGCTCAGGTTTATTCATCCATCAGCTCCACCATCCCTGCTCGAGCCCTGTGCTCAGCTGTGGCTGAAACCTCCATCCTCCCTGAGCATCTGCTGAGCGCACCAAGTCCGTTAGGGCAGGAGCACATCAGCTCCATGTGGCAGAAGCACTTGATCCATTGTAATATTGAGTTTCATCACGCAGCCTTCAGTTATGTGACCCGGAATATTTGACCTGATGTCAGAGGGGGCCTCGGGCTATTGAGATATTTCCGCGGGGCACCCTGCCCTCTTTCTACCAAAGGAATCTGATCCAGCAACAGGAAAGAGTGAGAATTTTCAGCTGTCCCCATCCCCTGTGAAACAGTCTGTGCTACATGTGCCTAATGTAAAGTGTCCCTTACCCACTCACTTTCTCCTCTTCTCCTCTCTAGGTTCTAATCCTGCACTAATTTCTACTAATAGCCATCTAAGATACTGTGATAAATTAAGTTCTTGCCAACACATTGTATTTTTCCTTTTTCATAGCATCTTTTACAGCCAACACCCCACATGGGCTCCAGACTTGCAAGGTGCTAAACAGCTGATAACCCTGTTCTCCACTGAAATCAAGGCTGCCCAAAGGCATGCAGTGTTTTGCAGTATCAGACTGCATTTGTGGGATTTGCTTCATCCTTCACTGAAATCCAGACACCTCTGGGAGCAGAGAAGGGCAGACATTTAACACAAATAAACCAGAACACTTTAGGAGGGAGTGTAAACAAAAACTACAGCAGCATGGAATTAAAAGGAAAAAGGAAAAAAAAAAAAAGAGCAATAGCCCACCACATGCAAAATGTGCAATCTTCATTGTTCCATCAGGTTGGTACCCCAGTTGTACATCCCATCAGAAAAACAGGGTCTCCCACAGCAAACTATGGATGTGTGTGTTAGCTCACAGACATCAGTAACTAGCTAACTAGACTTGCTAACTTCAACAACTGAAGGCTGGTAACCTCTCCTAAGCCACTCAGCCATTCACTGCCACCACTCAGTCACATTGTTTCCTAGAGCAGCAAGTTTTCCACGGGAGACTCCTGTGTAGTGTTACTATGCCTGTGCTCCCTTAACATCCACTTCAGTGTCCTGCAAAGAACTACATGTGAAATGGGGAGATTATTCCTGATATCAAAACTCACAGCAGTCGGGAGTTGATCCCCCCACTCCCATATCTGTTATCCTTGTGTTTTCTAACTCTACTGACTACAAAAGGTGAAGTCCAGAACTCCACTGGCCTTAGGAGAGACAACAAACCTTTTGTGTAGTAAAAAGCCTTTCAAGTTTATTTTCTTGCCATCTACTGTTTTCAAGCAGGGGGTTATTTTTAATGACCAAAGGGTCTTGAAAATAAAGGTACCTGGTTATAGAGTTATTACTGCTATTATTTAAAAATCAGTGCAGAAAAAAAAAGACTAGTCTTTAGCAACTCAGAGGTGTAAAACTCAAGAGTTTTTGCAGATGCCAAAATAGGCCTGGATTCTGCAAGAAGTCTCCCTTGAATGGGCTTTTGCCCCTAAATGACACACATTTCACAGGTGCCTGGTCTATCTGCCTCAAGTCCACTGTGTAGGGACACATCTTGGTCGAAGTGGCTGTTACTAGGCTGCAGATGTAGATGATCCAAACATTCACATGTTGCCGATGGAAAAGTAATTTTTTGGCCTTTGCAATAGTGTGGGTGAGAGTTTCAGCTAGCAATTGTTTGATCTGGCTCATTTGTCCACATGGCATCTAGAAACTGTGCTTCATTAGGCTAGAAGTATACAAAAGAAAAGTACAGTCTCAACACTGAGGATGGAGTCAGGATTTCCTCTGTTCTGATTCCAGCTCCAGCTGGGATGCCATGCTTGACTTGGGGTAACACTTTTAACCTCTCTACATCTATTATCCCAATTTATAAAACAGGAAAGCAGCAACAACTTTCCCCCCAAATCGCCTTTGTAAGAATTAAGGTTTGAAGAATGTTCTGAAGATTAAATCCAGCCCCAACACACACCCAAAAACATCACAGTTGCTTAAAACTGAATGGCATAATGGAGATAAGTACCGCCGCAGAGTCATTTGGAAAGTCCAGACAATGAGCACATCAATCAAGGCTGCTTCCTAAGACAGACATCTAAATAAATGCTAATGAAGTCATTTCCACAACACCCCCAACCAATGGGGGCTGCAGTACTTAAAAGTAGTAACAGCCGCAAGAACAGACTGTCCGTTAAAAAACAAAATAGAACATTGAAAAGCCAAAAAAGAAAGCAACAGTTTGTGCATTTCAGAGCTCTGAGAAACATTGTACCTTTGAGCCAGGCTTTTGTTCAAGTGAAGGCTTTTTTCTTTCAGCCCTTCCTTACTTTCACTGCCCGCTTTATCATTCATGCTTTTCGCTTGCCACATACCCAGATGCTACAAGAATGGGCAGACTGTGGGCCTAACTGAAGTCTACTGACATCAAAAGGCTCCCATTGACTTTAACGGACATTTAACTAACCCTCTATAAATCACTGAAAGTCAGTGATTAAACAGACAGCCCCTTCTGAATAGTGGAGAGACTAACATAACACCCCTGAAATTTAGTTCCTGTATTAACTCCAACCTTGCATGCTTGGGGGCAAGTCTGTCTGCTTTATCTCATAACCTCCATCCTGAGAGTATTTCAAAGAGGAAAAATAGTTTCTCTCCAAACCAGGGGAGAACTTCTGTAATTGTGCCCCTATTTGGGGAATTATATCAGCTTCGCTATATTTTCTGAGAGTCGAGAGCATCCCACAGCAGTGCCAACCCACCGAACCCCAGATCCTGATGTCAGACCACGTTCCGTGTGAGAGAGGGTATCTGGAAGCTGGTGGATGACTTCAGGCAACCCATGGTGGAGGTTCATTTGAGGTCCACGACACTGCCTCTGAATCCTGAACCTACTTCATTAACACAAGTAACTAAATGAGCAGCTGGGTCTTCACAGTTGCTCCAGGTGCGCTGGTGTGCCAGCTCACAGAGCCTTTCCAGCACGGTGCCTGCTCCTGTGCCTCAGCTAGTCACATGCAAATTTCCTGCAGCTGCATAAAGTCCAACACTGACGCACACCTCATCTCCACGGGGTTGAAATGTGACTAAAGTCCTATCTTGTGGTGCACTTTGCATGCATATTTGACCATGTCATCTGCCTGAGAAGTCACTGCCTTCCTGAAGTCCCCCCTCTGAGCAGGCTGGGACAACCATCTTTCACTCATCTGTTAACACCTCCCAGCCAGTCACCAGTTCCTTCTGCACAAAGCGGCACTGGGCTGACAGGTTTGATGATCTGCAGATGATGTTCGGCCTTGACTCATAAGCCAGCTATCTCCAGGAAATTTTATATCACTGCAAAAGCAAAATGCTCAGCTCGCTAATGGGACACAGGACTGACTACTCCTGACCCCAGGCCATTCCTGAGTTATCTTTTTTAATACTTACAACTAAAGCATTTTTTTAAAAAACAAAAAAATTTGTGAATGCTGAAAAATATATAATATCTTAAAGATCTTTTTTGAAGGAAAAAAAGTCCCCAAAATTACTTCATCAAAAAAGTAAGGAGAAAAGCTACTGACCCATGTTACAGTGGCTGGGGATTGTGTTCAGTGTACCTGCCCCTTGGCATTTCTCCGCTGCCAGATCACTCTCTTGAGTCCCCTGGCAACTGGAAGAACTAGCAGCAGCTCCAGTGTACTCTTGGGACTTGACCAGTGCCAGGACAGGCCTGGGATCGAGGTGGCCCCAATGCCCAATTTTTTGCAAGCTCTGCAACATGCAGTACTAGAAGTCTGACTGGACTTGTCAGCACTAATTTGGCCCTTCAGATGGATGACAATAATTCCTAGGGTTTGCACTACTCTTTTATGCTTCCCAAATGTCTTTGGCTTGCAAAGAGCAAAGGGGAAAAGCCAGGCTTTAGCACCAGGGCCGGACTCTGGGATGAATCAGTGAAGTTTCCATCAAGGAAGAAGAGCCAAAGGCCAGTGGAGTCTAGGTGATGACCAGGACTCACCATCCAGAGTAAGTTTTCTTTTCTTGAAAGCATTTCTCACAGCTATGAAATTTTGCAAAATGTCCCACATATCTTTTCCTACCTTTCTCCAAGACTCAAAAATTTTTGCCTTAGCTTTTAAACATATTATGTAGTCTTCTATGAGGTCTAACAGATGCACCGCACTTGGCATTTGCCTAAGCAAAAGACACATCCTAAAAGCATCACCTGCTCTGCCCAGTAACCACTTTTATACCTTGGCCAGGCCAGTTTTTGGCCCTACAACTCTGAAGACCCCCAGCCTATGCCTCAGACAAGCTTTGATCTTCCCTGTGTTGACACTTCTGTTGAGTTTCACCACTGGCAGCGGATGCTCCTGCGCCAGTAGCAAGTTCCCTGCTCACCAATGTCTCCTGATGCTCCAGAGGTCCCTTCCTGCCCTTGCTCTGTTCTGCACCACGTCTGAGCAACCCAAAATGCTTCCCCTTTCCCAGCACGGCAATACCTCTAGATGGCTGTCCAGCACGGCGCACAGCAGCAAGAGCCAGCCCAGACACTGTGACGGGGATGTAAGAGATTAGGCCAGTATTAGATTTCGGTCTTCCAGACATTCATGTGAAGCAGCTTCTTCCACTTTAACTATGCCTTTCAAATTTTTCAGCCAGGGCTGTATCCAGACTGTGACCAATACACTGCTGCACATATTGAATGCAGTGGCTTAGAAAGAAGCCACATTCATAGCTGAGGTTCATGGACAGAGCTGTGCAGCCATGTCTTTCGTGTCATCCACAAGTGTAGCCTGCAGCTAGTTTTCTTTTGTACAAGATTTCATGCCTGCATCTTCAGCCAAAAAGCTGTAGAACAAGTTCACACTGTCATTCCTAGTCCCC
This sequence comes from Elanus axillaris, assembly GCA_026212715.1. Classification (NCBI taxonomy): domain Eukaryota; kingdom Metazoa; phylum Chordata; class Aves; order Accipitriformes; family Accipitridae; genus Elanus; species Elanus axillaris. The sequence continues at coordinate 10,513,613 of JANZLQ010000044.1, read as the reverse complement.
CTCATGCTTTCTAAGTAAACCAGACTACCAGAGCTGTGAGTTTTCAAGTTAGGATGATTCTTTCCTTTTTTTTTTTTTTTTTTTTACAGTATTTCCATTTTTTTAAAAATTCACTTTACATTTCCTACTCATGCAGTTTGATTTTGTCTTATCCTACCACATCTCTATCCTCATCACCCTTTGCAGTGCCTCCCCCACTTCAGTACTAGCTGGAAATTTAGTTATTATGCTGCTTGCCCATCTCTTCTGCATCACTAATAGAGATGGCAAACAAAATCAGGTCTAATGTTTTAGAACAAAAAAATGAAGAAAACTGACCTCCCAGCTCAAATCCCATGATTTGCCTTGTCTTCTGAAGCTGCTAAAACAAAAAAAAAAACCCCAACAAAACAACTTTTGTTATTCCCCATGAAAATTTCCTAAAGAAACAAGCTTTTTTCCAGTTGTATTTTTCATTGAAATTGGGGAACTTTTACAAAAAGGAACAACATTTCAGGAGGTGAAAAAAGTTCTTCAAAATTTTCTTTTTTTTTTTTTGGTAAAAAAAAGCCATTTTCACTACTATAAAAAAGCCAATAAAACATTCCTCCAGTAGGTGAGATGCCATCTTTATCAAAGAGAGACAGCAGCCTGGCAAAGGGCATAAGCAGATTCATGTCTGAAGCAGGGGTAGGAAGAGAAGATGAAGGGAGGTCTACCTCACCATCCTACACGTACAAACTAAAAAACCAGTATGCAGCTCCCATGTCCAGCCCAGCCCAGCCTGTGCCAGTGCTGCTGCCACCCACTGCTGCTCACCAGTAAAAGCAGAGCTTGGTGGGCTTCTGAGGGAAGGGAGCCAGTGCAACTGAGACCCTGCGAGCATCATGCCTCTTGGAGGATCCCATCATCCCCTTGAATGGGGCTGACCCCTTCCAAGGCCAGTGAGGTCCAGCAGGTCCCCATCAGAAATGTGCCACCTGCAGGGACCCCCGAGTTCCACTTTCCTCCACCAGCCTGAAAATCTTTCATCTCAATCCTGACATCTTTCCCCCAGGTCAGGGGGAATATCCAGAGACTGCATTCACATCAGCAGGGCAGAGCATGAGTTTGTCAGCCACAGCCATTGATTTAATACCCATTTCATCTGCCAACCTTTCTGTGCTGCAGAAAGGAAGCCACTACACCAGAAGAGACTTTTGTAAAATGAGGCTGAATTCCTCCCTCAGCTGTACACAAACAGCTTTATCACCTAAGTATTCAGGTGATAAAACTAGGAGGGCGAATTTTGTTCAGGTGTTGCCTATGTGATGGCCTCCAAACCTTTCCCTTGCTTGCACCAGAACACCAACCAATGCTATTTGTTCTGCTGTGTAATCAAGGCAAACAATATGCAAATGTGCAGCAGTGAGCCCTCCCCAGAGGGCATTCCTAAAAGCTCAGCTATCCTTAACATCATTATGGCTAGGATTTGGGAATAGCAAATCTTCTGATGACTGTTTGCAACAGCTCCTGTGCTCCATACAAACACTGCTGCTACTGCTCCCAGCCAGTGCTCAGCTATTCTTGGTGAGACCCTGCAGAGCGCAGCTGGCTTCACTCCTTTTCTTCCAAGACTGCAGCTCTGTAGTGTTCAGGAAACACAGTATAAGGGACTTCTCTTGCAACTTTTCTTGGTATTTTTCACAGAAGGTGAAAAATGGGCCCAGCTTCTCTGGAAGTCCATGCAAGCTCAGCCCAGTTCTGGATAATACAGCCCAGTCCCACAAAAGCATAGCACATCCCTTGTTTCAGGAGCACTGCAGAGCATCAGATGAAGAACACATGCTGTACTTTCCTGGTAGCAAGGGAAAGTGGTCACATTGTGATTATATGATGATGAAAAAGAAGTGCTTGGTAAAGTTCCTGAACAAAGTCTTTCTGTTGGAGCAGAGCATCCCAGCCTAGCCATCCTGCTGTCTGTTTTGAACAAACACAGCTCAAGCGAGTGGCAGCACGAGGAGCCATGCAATCAGCCCCAGTGTTTGTGTACCTTTGGCAAATTTTAAATTGGGAGCAGCTGCTAGCAAACTAGCAGGGATGTTTTATAGCTTGCTGACAATGCCAGATTCTGCAGATATTACAGTCCATACTCAGTGGCATCTCTGGAGTATTCCCTTTTTACAAGCATTTCCCAACACACCACCAGGAATGCACAAGAACTGTTCAAGTTTACCCCATTGGGGATCAGGGATGGTTTGTCCCCTTCCACAGTTGGCCCAGATGTGCTCCCTGCACTGCAACCACCCCATCAGCATGAGCTCAGCAGGGGACTGTGGGTGTCTGTCCTCACTGGGGGTTTTATGGTTGGTTTGGGGCACTGGCAGTGCATCTGTTATCAGACCTGGTACTCCCTCACTTGAGAAGTTATTTGTCTCATCAAGGGACAGTTTGCTTGTTTAGAAAAGGAGATTATCATATTTATTTCCCAGCAGAGATGGGAAGCCTCATCAATCGTTACTTAAGCAACTAAAGGTTTTTATTTCGATGAAGCTAAATAAGTGTAAAATTATAGAGGGGATTAAGACAGATTAAGGGGTGCCTGTTACTCAGAAATGACTCCTGGTGGGCTGGGAATTTTTCCAAGAGGCTAAACATAACTTGACTTGCAGCACCACAAAGCGAGTATCTTGTGCTACCATATCACTCCCTGTGCTTGGAGTCAGCAGCTCCAGAAATGGCTTAGAAATCTGCCGCCAGACCTGCTGTCTGCAGGTCTGCATCTGATGACAGCTTTAGTGACCACACTCAGCTGTCTCTGGGAGGGAGACCTTGTCAGTCCTTGCACCTGGGTGAAGGGTTTCACCCAGAAGTAAGTGAAGATGTGCCTCCAACCCTGCTCGCTATCAGGTCTGGCGCTGCTGTGAACTATCACTTTCAGCAGCTTCACTGCCCACAGGTCCTTATCATGGTTCCACCACCTCCCAGACAGCATTCAATTTTTTTGACAGAAGTTATCATCATTCTGAAAAAGAAGTGTCACATCCCTTCTCTGTGTGCTGTTGCAACGGTGTTGCTACATCCCTTTAAAGGGATGGTGTGCAAGTATGTAAGTACACTTTATCAATACACTTTTTCATTCTTTATCACTTAAACTCATCTTAGGAGGTTTGGACAAGGGTCTCAGGACTGTCCTTTCCATTATGAGTCAGATAATGCCACCTTTTACCTATCACAAAGCCCTAATACCATATTTCTTGGACCGCAACTGTCTCAAGGGTGGCAGCAAATCAGAAAGTGCAGAGACTCTGCACACTGCCAGGGAATAATATTTCTTAAAAAAAAAATCTCAGCATTTTATTTCCTTTCCCTCAATTTAAGACCACATAACATAGAAGCTGCAGTTTCAAACTGCAAGACAGCACTACTGGATTAATTCTGGATTGGATGTTTAAAAGGAGACCTTGCTTATTTCTTGAAAGAATAGGGAAAAATATTTTGATGTAGAATATTTTGGAGGTCCTGGGACTTAAGGTTGTGTAACAACCAAAACTTCTTTTGGGTCATACCTTCCTCTTGTTCTCATTTGTTTTCACACATATGACATATTAGCTTCCTACATCAGTGGGTAGGAAGATCAAACCTGCTTTATAATCCATTATAATGCTGCTCCTCCTTCCCTCAGATAATTTCTTCCAAAAAAAACCTTTCAGGTAGCCAGAGTCTGCCCACGGAACTAAAGAGAATCGCCGTCTCCTGACAATGACGTATCTTTTGCCTGTATTTTAGGAATGCTAAAAAAATCAGGGAGTATATTTACTGAACTGAACAGATCTGTACCTGGCATCCTCCTCTTGATACTGCAAAGGCACACATTGCCTATGTTGACAGAAACTTTGTTGCCTGTGTTGCCAGAAACCTAACAACACAAAATGAGATTCAGAATAAAGGGCGATTTTTTTCCAGTTTTTAGGAGAAACTGAATTATGACACTCAGGGACCACTCCTCCCACCCAAAACCTCTTTATGGAGCTTTGCCCATGTAAAAGCTGTTTACCTTCAGGATGGGATTCAGGACCTAGGATGGATGCAGCATGCTCCACACGGAAGAAGGAGTCCACAGACTGTGGGAACTGCTGATGAGAGAAGCAAAGAGCAGGAGCTCCCAAAGGCACAAGTGCCTGAACAGCAGCAGCCATGAATATCTGCCCTCCTCCTCTCATCTGCTGTTCTTGGATAAAAACATAAGGGGAGGGGGTGTCGGTCAGTCTTAGAAAGAAACAGGTTAGCAGTTGGCTCTCTGGAGGCAGAGATGACTGCAGCTAAGCTGCTCTAAATGGCCACAAACCCATACAAAGGCTTGTGACCCCCTCAGATCTCCTGCTCCTCTTCCCCTCGATTGCTCGACACTGCACAGTCATTGTCCTTAGTAGGGTGTATCACAGGCTGGTATTCAAGACATAATCAGTTGTGCCTTTTCAGTCTTACACTTAAAATGTAATCCTTGAACCTCCTTAATGCAACAGCCATGTTTCTGTCCAGAATTAGGGAACTGTGACAGGAGTGATGGGATGGTCATGAGGATGGGGCACAGTTGGCCATGTTTCTCATGGTCTCCAGAAGAGCTCTTCTCTTCAGGCCATCCCTCAGAAACACACTGGCCTGAAATGGCTGGAGCAACCCAGGAGCTGGATGCTGCCCTATGGTTCTCCCTTTCTGAGCTATACAACAGCCGCAGTGTGACTGTCCGTCTCATCCAAAAGCAGGGTAAAACCAAGTGCTTCCTTGCTCCATTACAACACAATCTGCTGGCAGGGAGGCAAAACCCCATCTTGCAGGTGGGCACTCAACAGACTCAGGAGCCCTTTCAGCTCCCAACAAACTGTGTCCAGAGGCTCTGCTCAGTTCCAGCACAATTCATGACAGGGCTTTATCTGGGACAACCGAGAACTTGTGCCAACAGAAATCAGACAGAGCTCAGAAAGGAGGGTTCCCCTGTGTCCATAACACAACCCCCAGCACAGCCAGCGATGCTTTCTCTGTAATGAGATCCTCTGACTGCAGCAAAAGGGGACTCTGTTAGCAGTAACCAGACTTGCCTCCCTCTGGCTTCCCCATGTCCCTTTCCGATACAAAGGATCCCTTTTCACCCTAAAGGAGCCTGGCAGTGCACAGGTCTATTCTCAGTACCACACCACCAGCCATTCCCACCCAGAAAGGGCTACTGCTTTCAAGATCAAGGAATGTCAGCCCCTTCTTCCCTTACAGCTCCATAGCTCACTTTCAGCTCCCTAAGGATTATCCTGATTTTATCCAGAAAAGAATATAAGTTTAAGTGATAGCTCACAGCCAAAATCTGTATTTTTTGACATAGAGGAACAGGTACTAAATGAAAACTCTCCTAGCTGTTGTATGAATCAATACTCAAGAAACCAGATAATCAGGCCACGTTCCTCATTAAATAACTGACAGTATCAGCACCAATACATTCTATTAGCTTGGTGCTGCTAGAAGATGCTCCCCACCCCTTTTCTTACCTTAGAAATAGCCTATGACTATGATTGCAAATTTAAAGAGAAGGGATAGAAGTGGTGATGTTGACATAGGGGCTGATAGGCCAGTACAGAAATTTATGGGAAAATAAAAGAAGAGCTTAAACTACTGCTGTATCTCTCCCACAACTGGAAGTTTGCATACCTGCAAGATGAAGCAGTTGAGGTCAGAAACAGCCATCTGATGAGTTTCATTTGATCCTTTTTCTTACCTATTTGGATAGCTTCCCACAATTTGTCTGTCTCATATACGCTTCTTTTTTCCTCTAATAATCCCCTCAGGCTAGTCCAGAAGCTTCCATTTAGATGTCCCTTGAAACAAGCACAACTGACTGACCCTCACCTATTGTCTGCATAAGGGTCATACACAAAGATACATCCACAACATTATCCCTTTTTGCCAAGCACAGCATTACTTTCAGGAGAGGACAGCACATTTGCAGATGTTTGCCTTTCCTTCAGCTGTGTTAAAACCTGTCATTTGTGCCTCCCAGGCAAACCAGACTATTCTGTGCTGCAGCCCTGAGCTCATGGTTGCCAATCCTCCTGCAAATTTTCGAGTCGCCATATTACATCAGTAAGAATTAATGCTGGCAGCCCAAACCTTCATAAGTCTTAGAGGAGACTCATCTTCACTATTATTCTTCTTACCCATAGATCAAAAAGTAGTTAGAAGAAAGGAAAGTGCAAGCCTCATGCCTAAGCTTCGATAAATCTGCTCTCCAAAAACTGTGGAGCAAGATCCCAGCATCCTCAGAGTTCTCATCCTGACACTGAAAGCATTTAAGTGGCAGGAGGGGGAGCCCACAGAGCACTGGGGGTATGTCTGGAGCACCGCAGTCAGCTGCTGCTTCCTCTCTGCCTTGGCAAGACAGACCAGCACGTCCCATTGTCTGCTGGGACCACAGAAATAATCATCCTGCCACGCAGCACATCCCAACTGGATTCCTGAGCCACTTCTCCCACTCTCTTCTGCCTTTGGAAATTGCCAGTAAAATAGAGGAAACCTGTGCTAAAAACCAAACTGATGCCACCCAGTAAGAGAAAATTAACAATTTCCCCAAGGAGGTGGCTCAGAGGGGATGTGGCATTGTACAGATAATAGGGAGGAACAAATGGCAAACTGTAGTTTAGCCCATAACATCCATTCCAAGATGGACTAAACATTTACACTGGGTCACATCAACCCCCCTTTGGCACTTGGCAGTAAATAAGAAGCAACTGCAATAGCCCTATGCCCTTTTGAATGTAGAGCTAGATCACCATGTACTAAGGGAACTGTGCCACCCACTGCCAGTTAATCCTGATTTAAGGGCCCTACAAGGAAAAGCCCCTACAAAGTAATGAGAAACTTATACTAAGCAGGAGGCTTTTTCCTAAAGGGGCAGTTATACTCTGATGGGAAGCAGGAAAACACACATGGGACTGCTAGAAGCTTCATGCTGCCTGCTTGGTACTTTGAGTCCTGTTTTCACATTTTTATAATTATCACATAATACATAATGTCATAAAACCAGGAGATGTCAGCTCTGTGCAAAGCCAAACCGAACACGGGCAGGCACTGCACGGTCCCTGCGGGGCCAGCCCAGCCTTGGGCTGCCCTTCCTGGCCCCATCCCACGAACACCAGCCACGTCTCCCTGTGTCCCATACCACCCCCCTGGAGGCAGCACAGCCCTGCCTAGTGCAAAGCTGCTCCTGCCTTCACAATTGCACTCATCTGCAGAGGATAAACCCTCACACACTGCATCTAGTGGGTTTAAATGAGGTGTCAGAGCCTTAGGTGGGTCACAGCCTCTCTTGGACACTCACCAGCCTGAAGTCAGGTTTCCAAGCCAGGCACATGTGCTCTGAGCTTTCTGAATAGAGGGAGCCCAAACACAGCCGGCCTCAAGGAGCCCTGCAGGGCCTGGCCAGCACCTTGTCCTCAGGGCACATGCTTATCCTGGCAGGACACCCATACCCTGCTTTTATGCCTGTCTCTAGGGCCAACACATGCCCCTTCCCAGGACACCAGCCTTGTGAAATCCCCAAGATGACAATTCTCCTCAGGGATATGGGGTAACTGAAGCTTGTCACACAAACACTTTGCAAAAGGTTCATTAAAAAATATACCCACTCTTTTCCCACCCCCCAATCCATTAGG
>JANZLQ010000044.1:10477676-10492972 GCA_026212715.1 Elanus axillaris | reverse complement strand
AGAATCACCTCCCTCAACCTGCTGGTTACGCTTCTTTTGATGCAGCCCAGGATATGGTTGGCTTTCTGGGCTGTGAGTGCACATTGCTGGCTTATATTCAGTTTTTCATCCGCTAATGCCCCAAGTCCTTCTCCACAGGGCTGCTCTCCATCCACTCACCACTCAGCCTGTATTTGTGCTTGGGATTGCCCCGACCCATGTGCAGGACCTTGCACTTGGCCTTGTTGAACTTCACGAGGTTCACCTCTCAAGCCTTTCAAGGTCCCTCTGGATGGCATCCCATCCCTCCAGCGTGTCGACCACACCACACAGCTTGGCAAACTTGCAGACAGTGCACTCAGTCCCACTCTTCATGTCGCCAACAAAAATGTTAAACAGTGCTGGTCCCAATACTGGCCCCTGCGGAACACCACTCGTCACTGCTCTCCACTCAGACATTGAGCTCTTGACCACATCCAGCCAATTCTTTATCCACAAAGTGGTCCACCCGTCAAATCCATGTCTCTCCAATTTAGAGACAAGGATGTCTCTGTGTGACAACTGGGCAAGTCATGTTTGATGCCACATGTTTGTGACACAACAGGGCATTTACAAAGCCCAAAGTGTAAGTTTTGTCTAAAAATAAAACCCCAAAACAGGAGCAGATGAATTAAATTACTGGACTTAGGGTCATGAATTGCACCTCTGAGCCATCCTGATGAATACCTGTGCTTCTCAGTCAAGCACGATCCCATATAAAGCCGCACCTTGTCTGGGTCAAGCAGCCATGCAAGCCCCAAACTCCCCTTGGCTCCCTGAGATCCAAGGTGGGAGGAAACAATAGATCCTTAAAACACTTGGGACCAATTCCCAGGTTTCTTACCCATTCTGAGCTCAGTCCTTACTCCCACTGTAGGCAGTGGCAGCTTTACCTGAGCTGATAGCACCAGTGTCCAGACTTTGACTGCTCTAGAGGTCACTGTCTCCAGTGAGAAATTGGCTCTGAATCCAACAGCTTCATTTAATTTTGCTGGAATCATTCTCTGCTCTTCGATGTCGGGCTACATCCCACTGCCCATGACAGCTCATGCAAAGATAGGGCTACGTAAGACAAAACAGGCAGTTTCCATCAGTCTCTTAAGCAGATGTGGGTGAGTGCTGGCTTCTCTACAGAAACTCTACAGGCCACATTTTTGGCAGATCCTGGGCTATATAAACAAACAGGCAACATGACCTGAGCTCCCATAAATTTCCTGAAAATCCTTAATGACTCTAAAGACTTAATAAAGTGTTTCACAGCAGAGGCAGCAGCCAGTAATTATGGTTTTGGAATCTGTGAAGTAGCAAGCTGAAGTCCAGCACTGCGATTGAAAACGCAAGTAATAATAGCTCTTTCAGAGCACAACACACTTCTTTTGCCATCATATACCCTGCTCTGTGAGCTGCTGTGTCCCTAGCCAAGCATGCTGTCAGCAGAAGTTTTAATCAAAGGGCAAAATACATAAAATATAGAGACAAATTCTTGTGGATGGACTTGCAAAGCATTGTGAAAATGTAATCTGGAAGATAGTGATTTAGCATAAATTGTAAGGGGGCAGCTACAGGCTCTAAAAGCCAGTCTTCTTTTGGAAGTAGGACGTGCAAGAAAGGTTTGGGACCGGCCATTGTGTGAGAGGGTTGTCGCTGCTGTACCCTGCTCCTGGGATCCATACACTGGGGCACAAACACCACATCTGCATGCAGGTGGATGCACATTAGCTGAAGCAGAGTTAAAAGAGGGGAACAAGAGAGAGGTTGCAGCACCCACAGACACTCCTCCAGATTCAAGAGGAGCCACTGTCTCTCACTGGTCATTCAGATCATTATGACTCTGGGAAAGGCACTCCCAATAATTAGACATAGAAAAACACAGCCTCACACATTGCTTGGAAAGGCTGCCAGTCCCACCTTACTCATCTATCACATTGCTCTAACTTCATTTAAAATGTTTTTCATCAGCACTTCAGTCATCCTGTCGCCCTTATATGTGGTGCTGTTAGCAAAGCCCCTCTTTAAAGCCTACTGAAGGATTTTGAAAGAAAGCAAGTCTGTTAGTTTTTCCTTCTGCCTGTCATTACACAAGAGTAGTGCTTGAGATCCAAGTTTCTATTAAAAAAAGAGGACTAAGTTAAGCTCTTGCATGATGTCTCTAGAGATGCATCAGTCAGTGCTTTCTTACACATTCCTTTTACAGCAACAAGAAAGTTTGTATACCAACCCATCTACAGCTATTCAACTGTAAAAACTCTTAGAACTACATCAGTCCACAAAAGAGCAACCAAACTCCTTTGAAACTTCAGCAGTTAGGCAGTAGAGAAGAATTTGATGTTTAATGCCTTAATCATAGAGTTGGAGGCTTCCACCATTCCATATTACTGATGGCTGCAGGAGAGCCACACCACATATGGGTGAAGAAGAAAAGTTAAGATAAAGGGAACTTCAAGGAAACAGAACCCAAATGCACCATGAGCCCTATACTGCCAGCTATTGTGTAAGACTACTTCTGGTGAGTGTCCTATTTCATAGATCATTGCAGAATTTGTTAGTTATTTCTACAAATTTAGAAAAAAATTATCTCATACGCCTACTGCAGTCAGTAATGCACTAAAGTAAGTAAACACCACATTTGTTAATGTTTCCAGAGATCTTTCCATTCCGTTGGTTCAATCTGTAGAACAAGAATGTAAATAGCTTAGATTACTTATCTCATTAAAAAGAAAAAACTCTCAATTTTGTAGCTATGCAGCCCGCAATCTGCACAGACAGCCCTAGGATACTAGTGAATAATACAACCTTCAGTTCTTCTTTAGCAAAACAGATGAAGTTTTCACTTGTTCTTCTCTTACTGGTGTTTTTGGAAAATACAGAAAGGAAAAAATTGTCAGACAAAAATAGTCTATGTGTCACTTCAAACCAATCACTGGGGACCTGGACTCAAAGCCCATTGAAGTCAGTGGAAAGATTCCTCCCGACTTCCACAGGGTTTGGCTCTGACCCACGCAAATGCGCTTCTTGCGGGTGTGTTTACATGTTTCTTTTTAAATTGCCTGAACAAAGACTGCCCTCAAGAACCACCTTTGCCACAGCTGCATTTGTGTCTAACAGGGAGCTTCCACCCTGCCTTCAGCAATGTTCCTGGTCTGGGGCCAAATCTCCAAGCCAGCACATCCCTCTATCTTCTTCTCCAAACCTGTCATTTTTGTACAGCCCATGTTTCTAAGTGTCCAGACGCATCCATCTGACCTGTCTCTCCCTTGCATTTTTTTGCCCATGTGGCTAACACCACTGCCACCTGAGCACCTGCATAACCATCAGAGGTTACCCAGGAACTGCAGAATTAACCTCCCGCATGACACTGGAAGCTCCCCTTGGGAGATGGCTCTGCTCTCTGCTGCTGGCTGCCAGGACAAGGCAGGGGAAGAGCAGTATGTGGTGACTATCTCATCATGATTTTCATATACATTGCTATATATGTATATTAATAACAGCACTTCTTTAATTTTATCTTTTTAGATAGTCCCAAGCAAACCAACTGCTGAATTTGTTGCTTCCTATTCCAGAATATTGAATGAGGAACTGGGGAATTTTATTCCGGCTGGAGATAAAAAAGCCAATTATTTTCACTTATTAGCTTATTTTAGCTGGAACCTAACTCCAAGTGTATCAGGCTCCGCACCTAGAAGGCTCTACCACATAACTCAGAGATCACTTAACAACCAAGTAAGATAACCTCCTGCTGGCAATTTTGGAGTTTGGTGCAGAAGGAAGAGGTGCCCATATTAGCAGCAGTTATGCAAACCAAACAGAAAGTGAAATCAATGTAAACTTTGCCTAAATAGGTCACTTATCTGCTTGGGTTTCCCCCTCCACCCCCCTGCTCCCCAAATGGTCTTTGAACATTCAGAGTTCTTCAAGTCACCGAAGGGACAATTACACACTCCGCTAAGCACAAAAACAAAACTTGCATAATATAGTGTTGAACTCAGAGGGTTAAAGGACGCCCCTGGGAGCAGCAGCAGCGACAAATAAGTATGTTGAATGTTCCTTCACCTTTCTGATTGCTCATTAAGCTTTGGCATGGTTCCATCTATGAACTCATTGCACCAAAACAGGCTTACTCCCCGCTGTTGGGTTTAAATGTACAATACAAATATAGGTCCTGGGATGGACAAGCACAGGGGATCCAAATGTGCAAAAGGTAAGCCAGACTCTGAAATCCACTGTACTGAGAAGGCTATCTGTGGCTCTTCACAAGCTGAAAATGAGTATGAAACGTGCCAGGGATAACACATGCAAGGATTTATTAATTTTGCCAGAAATGAAATGGTATCCATCTCCAGCGCTTGAGCACAGGACGAGGAATCAGGAGAGACTGGCTTTCTGCCTGGTTCTGCTGCTCCCTCTCACACAGATGCTGTGCCACCTTTCAGCACTGTACCTTTCCCCGTGCCTCAGTTTCCCCATGTACATTCTGCAGGTCTGTAAATCAAAGCTGCTGCATGTATTTTTTAAAGAAAGGAGTACTGAAAAGAAAGCCAAAAGAGGGAAGGAGGGAATGGAAAGGCAAATCCTTCCAGCTTTAGTCAGCCCTTACTTTGCCTGAGTAAGAACCATGGGAGAGGTGAAAGTAAAAGGAACCATGAAGGCTGGAAGCACTAGGTTTCAGACAAGTCTACCGTGACAACTGTGCTCCTTTAATAGAGGGGACTGTTCAAATCAGCAGCCCTAAGCTTGGTCCTCCTGGGCTTTTCTCCCTGCCAACAGTATTCAATGTACTGCTTTGTCTTTCAGAAAGAACATGTAATTGCTATCATTCATTATTTACAGATGTGCAGATATCTGAATCTACTCAACAACCATACTGAGCTGTTGGCCAGAGCCAAAAAGTTAGGTTCACAAGAGGCTTAGGAAGACTATTCTGAGAGATGAGAATTGGGTTTCTGGTGTTCAATTCAAGCCATTTGCCCCTTGAAAACACCTGCTGGTTTCTTCCCCTGCACTCACAGGGAAGCAAAAGACAATTTCATGCTATTCCTTATCTGCCTTCTCTGTAACCCTCTGTCAGTTCCCACCAGTGGCTTCCCTATCAGGTGTCACATCTGGGAGGGATGTAAAGCTGACAGGCAGAGAGATGCCTGCCCAACCATCTCAGATTAACCATTTCCATGCTTTTCCCTGTGTAAACATGGGTTCACTCACTGAGTCAGTGGTAGGTAAATAACTGGAGACTGTAGAGGTTCTCCCCCAGCTTGGGACAGTATCAAGTGATATGATCCCAGCCCTGCCAAAGCTAACATCAAAACATGTGTTGACTTTAACACTTTTGCAAAATGGTAACAACACAATGCTGTGATATTCCCCAGAGCGACTCCCTTCAAGACTGAGACAGTGAGAAGATGAAGAAATGTCCATCTCTACAGGAGCTCACCAAGCATGCTTGGGAGGAAGGGAGCAGGAACCCAGCAGATCACAAACCAGGGTGCAGCCCAGTGAGAGGAGCTGATACAAGGTGAGGATTTCACTTTTAGTCTGGAGGATTAAAGTCTTTAGAGGACGGACTGACAATTATGCAGTGTTGCTCTATCAGCCCATTTTTGAGAAGAGGGTGAGGGATCACTACACACAAGGACAAATAACTTCCTCATGAAGACCGAACCATTTGATGACAAAGTAACCCATAGCAGGTCCCAGATGCCTGGAATTGGGCTGGCAGGGACCAGTCACATGTGATGGGTGGCATTTACAAATCACTAACGTTAAAAAATCCTGATAATAAAACCCACAAGCTAAGAAATTTGGGGCATCCCCAAATTTCTGTGCATTTATCTAACACTTGTCAGACAAGTTGAGATTCCTGGTTTACATGTGAGCACCTTAAGACACAGAAGCAAAGGGACTTTCAGGGGATCTCGGAAAACAATGGGGACCTGGAAATTAAAAAAAATTCCCAGTTCCTGGGCTAATATCTCAATGACTAGCCACTTTCTTAAAGCACAAGGCAGCTAAGATACTGCCTAAGTTACAGTAGCATGGGGTAGAAGATAACAGGATTTACAGGGTTAGGTTTAACAGGATTGAAGATTAACAAGATTTTAAGGTTAGGGTTTAAAATAACACAGCAAAAATGGAAAGCCACAGTTACGAAGAACAATCTGTATTATTCATTTCTTTCTCCCTGAATTTGCACAGACTGTAAATCAACCCAGATCAAGACACGTCACCAGCCAGTGCTGTCCTCTCCAGCCCAGAGCACTGGACTGGCAGACAGGATACACAGGGGTTTTATTTTCAGGGCTCTGACATTGAGCTGTTATGTGACACCTGGAAAGTCACATCACATTTCTGCTTCTTCTCCCAGCAGCTGTTGGTTTAGCTGGTGGTTGTTGTTGTTATCATTATTATCATTATTTTTACCCCTGCTGCTAAAGGCACTGCCACAGGAACCCCCCTCCAATACCAGGATCTCATTGTGTGAAAATCACTGTGTGCACACAGTTCTGTAAAAAGCCTCAAACAACTTCTCCCAGGAGGAATTTATGCCCAAAACAAAAAGAAAACAGGTGGAAACAGGCCGATAGGAGCATGCTGGCACTGGGGAGGCAGGACTGCCCAGCGCTGTGCACTGGAGCGAGCCCCCCTCGCTCTGGGCTCACATTGTTCTGGCCAAAAGGACTGGTCTCTTTTGGGGTTACTAATCATCACCATGGTATCAGCAATACACAGTTTATATGCTCAAAGCTCTTGAGATATACACAGGGGATTAAGGCACAGGGAAACAGATCCTGAACTACCAGAAGAAAACGTTCAATTCATGCCTTTAGTCTTTTCTAACAATCCCGCTTCTGCGTATTTGAGCTTCTCTCCAAATATCGCTCGTTACAAGTATTTGACACAAAGCAATGCCAGGAAGCACTTCTGCTTGGTTTTGGGTTTTTTGTGAATGCAGAACCCTGCCTAAAAAAATCACCAACTAGAAATACTGGACTGTCGTGGCTGCATGGCCTGGATCTTTCTTCCAGCACCACGAGATTTCAGACGGGTGTGCTTCTTGGTGTGCTATGCCTGGTATGTACTGGATTTGATTATAGGTTTTCTTGCACTTCTATCTTCATTAGTTCTACATCACAGAGAGCGTGGAATGCATGCATTGCCAGCCCAAGAAAATTAAGATGTGACATTGTTTTTCAAGGACATATGCTTGGGGCATGTGTTTTTCCCTACTTCTCCTATATCAATGCATAAATCCCAAATGGAGCTATCAACAGAAATGGAGGGAACAGTGCTGACCCAGTTTAAGGTTGTTTTTTTTCTTTCATTCTTTTGCTTCTCAAGGCCAGAGACAGAACAGAGGCCACAATCAGAGCTGCCAAAACACATGTGCGTGCTGGACGTTTTTGTCTAAAGGCACTATGAAGTGCTAAAATATTAAATATGTCAAGTAGAAAGGTTTCCTCTGGCCTTCAGAGGAGTTCTGCAAATGGCAATAAAAATGTAAAAGAAGAATGCTGAATAATCAAATGTGGTTTCTTTTTTTAAATGTAAATAGTAAAGGCTGAGTGTTAGTGCGTTGAGGCTGAGTCCTGGAGGCTCCACGCTTAAGAGCAGAGACAGCCCTGGGCAGAGGCAGGACAAGGATCTCCAGCCCTGCTCCTTCCCCTCTGCTGGAGGGATCATTTCTAGGGGTAAAAGACATATAGGGTCCCACTAGCAAACATCCTGAATTGTGAGCTTCAGGACCAAACATATTGGATCACAGAGGTTTTTGCACCATCCAAACCAGGCTCTGAAATTCAGAATAAGCTTCGCTTTTCAGTCCCCCTGTCCCGCTCCGAGTTGTTCAGAACCAGACTTTGGATTCGGGGCTGTTTTCCAGTCCTAATGACAGGCGCAGATCTTGACTGCTCTGTCAGGACTGCCAGTAAGGAGAGGATGAAAAAGCAAACACTTGCCTTAGATGAACTCAGCAGTGACCCCCAAATTCAAGCCCCAAAGGTCAGTAAACAGCCACTGAATGGCAGCGACAAACCCTGCTGACGAGTTTGAGGACAAGCCAGGACATAAAGTCCACTCTCACTCCCCAAGCGTGCTGTATTACTTATCATCACTGCTATTATTTAGCCACTTGGACCACTCTTCCCCACTCCATCGTGCAGTACCAGAGACGGGGCACTCCAAGACAGCAAAGGCCTGGGACCGTAACAGAGTCCCTAAGCTGTGTTGGTGGCACTTTATTATTATTATTTTTGTCTGCAAAACCCACTGAAGTAAATACCAAGCAATTATGGTGTTCTGAAGTGACCTTCTGGAGCATGTGCTCGAGTCCATGGACCTCGGCCAAAGCTACTATTGTGGATTTCATGCCAAGGCTTGGGAGAACCCTGGCTCCCTCCCATTGTTTTCTTTGGCCGGGCTCTATGGATTCTCAGCCTGGCAAGAAAGCCCCATTTTTAAAGTACTGGCAAACATCGTGCAGTTTGTCACACCACGGCTTATGATTTAGGACCTTGATTTAGGCTCAACACTGGGCTCTTTTGTTTAGCTGTGTTGGTACATCATTTGCAACTTTGTATTAGTTAATAAACGTCAGTCGGCTAACAGCGTGGCATGTCCAGTATTGCGGTGAGGATTTTCCCTTGAATATACAATCTGTAGTGGGAATGACTGAGGGAAATTGAAACAGCTCTATCCGTCAGCTGGGGGCTTAAGCTCGTGTAAACAAGGCTTTCTAATACAGTGGATGCTTCAGTGATAAAATGATATTGCTGCATACCTGGGTAAACCCAGAGCTGGAGGATAAGGATTTGCACTTCTCTTTTTTTTGTTTAATAGGAATTCTTTTTGTTTATGATTCGACCTCAGAAATACAGGTGAAATTTGAGGGGATTAAAAAACCAACCAACCAAACAAAAAAACCCCCACAAAACCACTTCTCTGGCTCCATAAATCCATCTTACAGTTCCCTCAGGCTTTGCTAGTACCTAGTTATAAGCAAAAAATGACTCTGCAAAAAGCAGCCTTTTGGTAAAAACCAGCTCTTGCGCACTTTGTGTATTTTGGAAGCCATATTCGATCATTTTACTGGCTAAGGATAGCAAAAACCAGACACTGAGATTCAGACTCCTCCAAATCCTCTGTGCATGAGGAGGAGGGGAAAGAGGGCAGGCTGAATATTTAAAATCAAGTTAGTGTGAAGGAGAAAAAGTCTTCTTTTAGAAATAGAGTCAAATAGCTCAAAATCTCTGTACCTTTGTGACTGGCCCTGCTGAAACTCAAAAGAAAAACCAGACCTCTCTGTTCCTCATTGATGAGAAATGAATAAGCCAGTCAGCTTCTCTCTGAAATAATGTCACTTTTTGCTATCGAACTAATGAAGAAAAATAAAATACAATTATTAAATCATGGATACAAATCCAAATGAGCTAGTAAATCAGCTAATTAATGACCATACTGGATCAAATCACCAGGGACTGAGTTGGCCAATAACAAAGCAGCGATGGAGCTTAGACTAGGGTCAGTTCCTACTAATACTGAGCCTAGAAAATCAAGGATGTGGTTGGTGCTACCTCTTGGCCCTGTAGCCATCACAGATTCCTCCAGGGTCCAAATAGATAAGGAAAGGCTTTCATTCCTCCATCTTTAAGTCCAGTGTACCTACCTTTGATATATAACACTTGGCAATTCCTGCTATTCCTATTTTCTCACTAGTGAGCTTTTTTGATTGTATTTTACAGTCTCTGCATGATTTGAGGGAGGATTGCTCAGAATTTGGATTATGAAGTGAAAAATTGTGCCATTCTAATACAGATATCTATACAAAAGGGTATCAAATCCAACTCTTACAGTCTCTTTAACACCTCAAAAGTATAAGTGAAAAATATCAGAAGGAACTGCCTACCAGTGTACTGGTTCTATATGGACAAAATAGGGAAAAAAGGAAGTAATATTATTTCACGACAATCAAGAGACAAGCATGACATGACGCACTCTCTGGAGTCTTATGGCAGCAAGGTTTGGTGATATCACCTCTAGTCTATATCTCACACCAACAGGTTTCTCTGGGCTCCTGGCTTATCAGTTTGACCCAGCACAGACATGTTTGTCTCCTTTTATATGCCTTGTCTTGGAAAGCACAGAAGTCGTTCTCGCTTCGTGGTCTAACATTGGAAGTATGGCAGTATGACCCTATTCTGCTCATAGGTAAGCATGGTTCTAACTCTACCTTGCTCCAGTTTCTGGCACTTCTCCAGAGCATTTCTAACCAAACTAGGTTAGCAAAAGCCAACCCTGATCAACATGTAGCAAACTGGATCCCTGGACAGCATGGAAAGTCCTTCTCTTTACATTGGTGGGTCTTTCACAGTATCTGTCACAACAACTGCAAGCAACGAAAGGTCCAAAAACCATGGGATAAACCAGAGCCAACTGCATAAAAGGCATCTCAGCACCCATCTCCAGTGGGCTGTGGAGGGCTCCCGCATGGCTCAGCCTCAACGTATTCATGGACATAACTTACGAGCTGCTGCGGTTTCTCACTCAAGGCCTCAAAAATTCTCACGGCCTTTCTGAAAATACACCTTGAGGTTCCTGTGCAACCAACTGGAAGTTGATAAAACAACTACTCTTGGATTAGCAGGGTAAAGGGTCAACCTCTAGTCACAGGACCCAATGTCAAACCCATGCTACAGCTCGTTGGTACAAATCCCATTTAAGCTAAAGAAAACTAAAATGTGTGTACACCCAAGCCCACTCTTATGTCTATGTACACTTCACACGAACCCCTGTGATTTCTGGTCCCAAGTTCACACCCAGACAGGAAAGGGACTATTTTTTGCTTCAGGTGTGACTGAAATCTCACTCAACTCACTATGCTCATGAGAATTCAATGCTGGATCTCACTGAACAGCTGACCTGACTTCAGACTTGCCGTATGAGGCCAAATCCTAACAGAAACCACCTGTGGTATTTCAATAATATTAAAACCAAGCTGAATTCAGCCTTGTACCTGACTCACATCCAGCATCAATTTCCTTGGCCCACTTCTAGTCCCTTGCTGTCAGCACTCCAGGACTGAGAGTCATGGAAGAATGAGCTGCATTCTGTTAAACCTCATGGCCAATGCTGCCAGCTGAAGTGTTATCCTGCTATCCGTACTGGGGATGGTGATGGGGTATGAAACAGAACGGTTTGTTTTCCAGATCTGATGCAAGGTTTCAGTTATTCAGCTTGCAGTTTTGACTACAAGGGGAGTTAGCCAGCTCTGACAACATATGGATGTGGTTCATAATACTAGCTGTTTCCTATAGGATCTGGAAAGGTCTGAGGCATGACTCTGTCTTACTGTAGCACTTGGAATTGACTGCTATGCACAGGAGGAGGAATTCCTGGGAAAGGCCAGGGCCTCTCCAGGGATGGTCCCCAGTCCTGGCACTTGCTTCCTTTGTAATACACCAGCTTGAGAATGCAATATTGCAAGGTTTGTTTGTTTAGCAGGCATCTGGCTGGCTGCAAGACGTATCACTGTTTGCTAGTGACCGAGTAGGAAAACTTATTTATTGTTATCTCTTTTGGCCATATTTATATAACTATTTGTAATAACTCAGCTGCTCTGTACTAGATAGCAACAGACCTTGTGCTACATTAGCATGTCAAACATATGCACCATGTATCTGTGTAGAGGGGAAACTCTATGAATGGAAGACATGTTGGGTCATTTCAACCACAGTATATAACTGAAGCTGCATCAGGCCATACTAATATGGAATTTAAGCAGTAAGCAGCCCACTGATTTGCTGTTTTAAATACAGCATTTTTCAGCCCCATCTTCCCCAGATCCTGTGGAAGCTTGCAGATTTATCCTTGAGGCAAAATGACATCTAAGATGCTTTTGCATCTCCAGCCTTTTGTTCTCCTTCCCAAACTCCCTCTCCTGTGAACCTGAACTGTTCCTAGAGGCCATGTCCACACAACAGGGCAGGCGTAGCTGTTCCATGCACCCCACAGCTCAAGACCCCAGGTGCCCAAATGTCCTCCCCAATTATCAAGATAAAACCTCTCTCCATGGCCTTGTTTCTTTTAGAAAGACACCCAAAATGCACGGGAAGGGAAGGAGCTGGGATGACTTCAAACATCTTCTCCTGGTTGCAAAACCAGAGGATCAGGGATACAGGATGCCTCCACTCACAGCAGAGGCCCAGGCTGCAGATATTGCCCTTCCACTTGTCAATGCCACAGGGTAAGGGCAAAAGAAGGTCTCCACCAAAGAGAGACAATACTGCTGTCTCCTCAAACCTCCTAGCATGTAGTCCAGTGAGCAGCACCAGGTTCTGGCCCTACTGCTGCCAACATCATGAAGGAGAGGTGATGTTGGCAACCAGAAAATGACAATTTGGATATGTGGTGCAGGTTCATGTCACCAATTTAGGTATTAACAGGCAGAAATGCACATAACATTAGCCAGAATTGTTTAAGATATGAACAGTGACCTGGTATTTGCCACTTCACCACCCATTTCTGGTAGAAGAGGTATCCTTGTCTCTATTTGCCACCAGCACAGAGGAAGTTGCTTCAACCACTTGTATATGTGTGCCAAAAAAAGTAACTGAAGTTATGCTCACGTGTATCAAAACGAGGGAGGGCCACCAGAGGTTCTGAGGAGAGGACAGCAACTTCATCCTTGTACAGAAAAGATTCACTGAAATGAAGATAACAAGAGCAAGAAGATGAATAGAAGATCAAAGGAGAACACACTGCTTTTTTTCCTGAAGGGCCTGATGCCGCAACCATTAAATCAATGTCAAAACTCCCACTGCATTTAGAAAAGAATTTAAATATTTTTGGAAAAAAATACATTTTGTACAAAATGTCATTTGTGTCGAAAAAATGTTTGGATGAGAAAATAGTAACTATTATTATTGGCATTATCACAGAAATAAGGCCCCAGTTGTCCTTTCTTAGAAGAGTTAAACTTCTCCTATTATGAAACAGGAAAACAATCTTTGTAAGGAAAAATTTTCCAGCCAATGCCCATCCAAAACTCCAGGTCACCAGCAAATATATCCAAATACACAATAAGGTCACACAAAGAAATACAGAGAACAGCCCTCTTTGTCTAGAATATTAAGTACTGGAACAAATAACAGCAACATCCTCATAAGTTGTTCACATTTTTCCCAGCGTGGATCTTCCATGCTGAGAGTTGCTTTTTTTTTTTATCCTATCACACCATATGGATTTTTCTCTCTCATCATCTGTCTTCCCTCCATTCCAAGTAAAGGAAGTAGTATGTCTTCTGCTGGAGTCACCTATTGGACTACAGATCTCTGGAGCCTGCAGATACAGCTAGCCCAACTAGAAGCCTTTGTTGTTGTTGTTTGGTTGGGGTTTTTTTAATGAAGGAGAACACTTAAATAACCCTTTCCTCATTCCTGTCCTCCTCTGTTCTCTGTTTCCTATAACCTTCATGCTACCCAGTTCCATGTCCTTACTGCTTTCATCTTCTCTGCTGTTCCTTGGTCCTTTTCCCCTTGCCTTTTCTGCCAGAAGTAGCCGGGCTTTCTCTAACTATAAGCCTTATCAAGGAAGCCAATAGTTGACACCAGGCCTGATCACAAGTCTGTCATACCAGCCTTTAGAGGGGAAAATACAGGTTTGATCGGTTCAGAGATCAGAGCTCCTTCACCCACCATCCTAGTCAAAACCAGAAAATATGCATCTAAATTATAGTTCCCTGGATTCTTACAAGTAGAGTGTAAAACTATCTTAATGGTTACCTTGAAAACCCCACTACCTTTCAGATCCTTCTCAGCACATTTCTTATCCCAAGATTTTCAATGATAACTACTACAATTTCTCACCCAAACCGAATCCTGTACTTCCCCTTACACTATGTAAGTATTTCCCATACTGCAGTACTACCTTGATGTTATTTTTTAATAAATCACATTTAGTGTTGGTGGGCCCAGTTCAAGAGAGTGAAGCTTCAGGTGCTAACACTCACAGGTTTGGGGTACGTTGGGTCCTCCCCCAGGGATTATCTTTTTGGAGATATGCACACATGGAAAAGACCAATTTAAAACCATGTGAGTGAGTAATGCAAAAATAGTGTCTCCAGGTTGGCATCTTAGAAATGGGGGTAGCTCTCAATACTGCAAGCCTTCTTTTTGCAATGGTAATTTTAGCCAGAGGGATCCTAATAGCGTCACAGGCTTTTAACAAATGTTTTATATACTGTTGTGGCAAGATAAGGCAAAAAAATGAACTCAAAAAGATTGTGCGCACAGAATTTCTTAATTGTACTTCTCTAATCCTCTCATAAGTGGTATAAAGGAGAGTCAGAGCCTATTGAACCAAGGTCTGTTTGCTCAGTCCAAACACTGTTAATGATGTGAGCTCCAGAGAATTTGTTCTTTTCTCTCTTCTCTTAGTTTCAGCATTTTGGACAACTTTTCAACAAAAAGATGAAGCACTATCTCCTTTCAAAGTGTCTCTAATTGGGTTGTTACTGGGACCATAAAATACACACATTTATTGTTATTGAACCTACCACAGGCTGAGGCTAGCCAATGCTCAGAGTTCACCTCCACTGGCAGCAGATAGCTATTTTGCCCTGTTCAAATCTTTTTTATGTAAAGGAGTAAGATGCCTCCAGTATCCATCATGATGGAGTTACATGACTGACCCCTTCTTGAACAAACTTTGCAAACCACAAGCATCAACATCTGAGCAGAAACTGAGATTAAATAGTTGTTTGCAGAACTTTTTCCTGCAGAATTTCTCAAAGTTCTTGTCCAAAAAATCTCCCTTCCATCCCACAGACATCCTGTACCAGGTCAATAGCTCAACGCCCGGCCATATCTCAATCCACGCCAGGGACAGAGAGAACTTTTTGTTCCATTAGTGGCTCCTGTAAGTCAGAACTCCTATTGCTGCAGTGGCTCCCCAGCAGCGGCCACAAGCAGCCCCGTACAGCCCTGCCCAAACCAGCTATTTCTGGGGGTCATTCCTCTAAACCTCAATGGCTCTCCACTGTCTTCATGTATGTGTCTTAGTCAAGTGAGATTATCCAGCCCTTGGTACCAGGGTAACAAAGTGCTCTTCTCAGAGTTGCCCAGTGTCAGCCCACAACGGTGAGGGTCTCTGCTGCTGCCTGGGGGAGAGGTTTGGAGATAGAAACTGGGCGAAATCCTTTGGCTGAAGGAAAACAAAACAGGCAGTGGTAGGTTGGCTGGATGTGTACTGATCCTAGCAAATTGCTTCCATTTAAAAACATACATCCCAAG
>JANZLQ010000044.1:10465191-10477661 GCA_026212715.1 Elanus axillaris | reverse complement strand
GGGGGGGGCGGACTGGAAAAAATCAAAACATTTAGGTTTGCTAAAACAGTCATATTGGTAAATTTTGAAAAATTACTTCACTATGCTCTTGAAACATTCTAAAGTTTGAACAAAGTACAACATCTGGGTTAAACAACATCTTCTGTTTGAGCTGAAGTGAAGTCATTTCAATTCTTAAGTTAGTTTGGGTTTTTTTATCCTGCCTGCTTAACTCAAAATCAAGACCTTTTTCTTCAGAATTTTCAGATCAGCTAAGCAAAATTTGAAAAATTTATCAGCAGCACAAGTCTAGTTGTGAATTATTTGAGATTCTTGCATGAAAGACTTTCTCAATTATTTGGACATTTTATTTTCATCTAGAGTTTCTGCACCCAAATGAAAGTAAAATTGGAATTTACAGTTCATTCATGTCCCCAGGAACCAACCTAGAGCTGCAAAAGCAAGTATTCTCAGTATTTCTTCCTATTATATAGTCACCATTAACACAGATTGTATTGTAAACTTCTGCTTGGGCTTAGCTTCAAGACTAATATTAAACTACATTGCTGCATAATTCTGTGGCTGTTTCCTTAGCCATAATACAGGCTAATAGGTCAACCTTGGCTTTTGGTAAGTCATAAAATGGAAAAAACTCAGTTATAGGAGCTTTAGAATTCTTACTAGACAGCACGCAGTAATTCTTGTTCCTGAGTCACACTGCAAAAGCTTTTTATAATATCTTGCGTTTGCTCTCAGAGCAAATGATTACATTTCTGTGCTCTTCCCCCACCATCCAAAAAGATATTTGAGATTCTCTGTGCAGTGAGGGATGAATGTGCTGTAGGGAACACTCTCACAGGCAGCACATGCTGGGGCTGCAAATCCTGAAGTGCAGGAGTACTATTGGCATAAACATATGCCGTGTCCAGGCAGGAATGCTGTTACATGCTTCATTCACTGTGGATGTAGGAATACATTTGTTACCTTTTAGGGTACATATATAATTGACATCAGGAATATGATTCAAAAAGCATCCACAGAACTTCCGTGTTCACAGCAAAGGCTGCCAAGGGCAAGCAGAACCAACTGTTATAGCTGACCAAAGAAGAGGACCCAAGAGAGGACCTACCAAAGCAATCTCACTCACACATACATCCAAAACATACCATGCTGTTACTATTAAAGTTTCTTTTTTAAATGTGACCCAGCTCATAACCAGAAGTACTTGCCTTCCCATTGCATCTGCCGGGTACTAAAATGATCCAGTGGTGTCAAGTCTGACATGACTGCAGAAAATGCCCACCTAACAGAAATTGCAGTGTAGATTGTTGATACAAGAACTCAAAGCACACTGCATGTATTCCATCGTTCTGCCGCACGCAAGGCAAAAAAGCACCACAGACTTTTCCGGTTCATTTTATGCTCAGACACCTGAACCAGAAGCTAGATCTCACAACTCCTGGTCCTTTACAGTAGCCACAAGAACATCCGTCCCAGACATTTCACCTCACCAGACACTTCTACACCAGAAATCTGACACAGCAGATGAACACCACCTTCCCATAGTTTTCCAAAAGCAACTGGGTGTAGATCTTAATTATCAGGAACAGAGGACCAACTTTTTCTTGAGTCATTTTCTGTCCCCTTTCAATATGAATTGAGAAGATGAATTATTTTCAAAGAGAGTATAAAATGACTTAGCAGAAAGCCAGACCCTTACATGCTAGCAAGATTGGTGAAACACATCCTGCTGCTTTGGAAGGCATCAGCATGATGCTGCTCATTCAGTCTTTTCCTGGCCACCACTCTGGAAAAGCAGGGGTCACACAAAGGCAGGGAGATTCATTGCTCCCCGTGGTGCACATCACACAACAAATCTGGCAAACACCTGTCCCAAGGAGGGGGAATTCAAAGCAGTGTCTTGCAGAGAAGGATGACCCAATGTTGCATGTATTGAGCACTATCCAAATTCCACACATGTCCATGCTCCCTGTTATCCTGCTGTTGGAGAACATTCACAGGGTAATTGCCATTCTTCTTACCAGTAACTCAATCTGCTGGTCAGGAAGAGAGCTGACAATGGAACCAGATTCCCCATTATCTGGTATTTCGTATTCTCCCACTTGAAAAAACAAAGTCAGTCATCTTATATTGGAGCAGAAACAAGGACTAGCAAATTTCCAAGGGTACATCTCATGAACAATTCCAGAGCTGAAATCTGTTTGTATCAACCATCTGTCTAATAACAACTCCATGATACTGTAAAATCTATGTCCCTATTTTGGCACCTCAGTAACACAGCTTGCTTTCCAGAAGAACTCAGTATCCAACAGCCCTCATGAAAGTCAACATGGGTAGGAGATAGCAACACTGGTTTGGACAGATAATAAGCATGGCAAAGAGGTGACCTTTGCTACATTTGCCTCCACCAAGCTGAACACTGATTTACTCCCTCACATCCACACCATAGGAAAGGCAAAGCCAGAAGGAGGGAAACAGCCAGGACTCAGCATCCTAAAAACATCCCTCAAGATTACTCTGACATATTCCTGAGGGCAAAGGTGGATGCAGAGACCTAAGGTGTGCATAAAACTTCCTCATTTCCCCACAGCTGGGGTTTATTATCAGCTTTGTATTATCTGTGTTACTCTAAACCTTGCATTTAACAGAACTATTTCTAGTAACCATTTTTAATTAATAGCATTTAAATGCTGAATACGGGCAGCCTGCAGCTACGTGTGCTGTAGAAGCAGATCTTGCAAGCCTGACTCATAGCAATAACGGCTTCGGTATCGACTTCTTAATTATGATGGAAATTACTGGAGCAAATTACCATAAAGGTTTAGGAACATTCAGTCCATTCTGACCCTTCCAGGTCTGTTGCAATATGTATTTGCTTTTTCTTCGTAAATGTTAAAATGCCTTCCTTTTTTATCAGTCTTCTCCTTCTCTTGGGAACAGGGAAAGAAACTTCTTTTCACCATGGCAAGGTACCAAGAAGACAGGTGGCTTCATGCGTAAACAATGATAATTGGGAAAGAGGTGATAGAAATTCCACCCTGCACACTTCCAAGTCTAGCACACAAGTTCTCCACGGTGTATGAGGTTGCTGGAGGCAGAAAGGGATTACCCACTCCACTAAATCCTAACTCAAAATCATTAACAGGTCTTCAACCCACCTATGGATTTTCATCCACTCCAATTTTAGAGCAATTACTTCACAAATCCAGGGTAACGTACTCACACTTAGAGGAAAAAAGTGAGAACAACACTAGCTGAAGAACCCAATCTTTTGTGCCAATGTAGCCTTTACAGCCTGACCAAGGGACACAAAGCCTTATACTGATGTGTTTGTTTGCAACTGACAACTTTTGGATAAGCCTGCATAATGCATAGCAATTCTCTGGGAAAGAACTAAAGCACTATCAGTTTAACTCGATGTCTTTGTTCCTGCAAATGTAGTTTTTAAAGGAGTCCGAGTGTTGAAAATTATCATTTTGCTGCTTTCAGAGAACTAACATTGCAAGATAAGTCAGAACAAATCCAAGGCATTAGTCCATTTTCAGTAGGGAATTCCTTCAGGTTGGATTAACCAAGATTTACTCTGCTTGCTGATGTTCTATCTGCTGATGTTGTCTTTGTACAAGTTCCAGTGAGCTCCACTGGAATTAATGTACTGATACGGTCATGCCAGGGGAGCCTCATCTGAGATGAACCAGATTTCCACTGGCACTTACTGGATCTTAATAGCATATTTGAATTTGCGTGTACTTACACATATAGGTGGAGAGAGGGGGGCTGTAGGACCAGCAAAGTGGCCTTCAGCTTCTCATGTGAACTTGAATGGTGTGATCAGTCACCATGGCTTTTTTTGTCCCAGAAACAAGCACTTCCCCCTATGTTCTCATACCTCCGTGGATTCGGAACAGAGTGTTCCTTCCCATGCTCCAACCAGGAGGACGACGACGAGAGGCTGGCCCCGAGGGGTGATAATGAAAATGCCTTGGTAATGAACCCATCTGGTGATGTCCTCATTGGCCTGGCTTTCAGTGCCAAGAAACTCAGCAGGGGTCACCCACTCTTTAAAGCAAACATATGTACAATACGTACGGATTTTACTTTCCCTGCGATTTCCACCCCACCCCCCACTGTTAATGTTTTAAATACTTTCCCTGAAAATACTTCTCTGCAGGAATGGCTGCTAAGCAGATCTCCAACTTTGCTGCTATGCAATGTAGCGGCCTGACCTTTTCAAGGGAAGAGTGCCTCAAATGAAGCCAAGCACTTGGCATGACAGGGGCCACAGATCCAAGCCAACACAAGGTAATGAATATCAAGACAACCTCCACATTGCTAATCTATAAAAGCCAGGATCTGCTTTCTGACACTGGGGCTCAGTGACACGGCACCACCCATGTCCACAGAGGCAGATGTTCTTCCTTAGCAAAAGAGTGCATCTTGGCAGTACTGCCTA
This sequence comes from Elanus axillaris, assembly GCA_026212715.1. NCBI lineage: Eukaryota > Metazoa > Chordata > Aves > Accipitriformes > Accipitridae > Elanus > Elanus axillaris. The sequence continues at coordinate 10,473,208 of JANZLQ010000044.1, read as the reverse complement.
TTGAAAACAGTCTTTCACCATGCTCTCTCCAGACATGTTTGGACATCCTCTAGCAGAGTGGTAACTGGCCCAGACTGTAAGCTTGCCACCAGGGTGCTAACACCGTAACAGTCAGTTCTGTGGTAACCCTCAAGCTTGTGCCCCATTTAGCTCACTGGCACAGAAGTATCCCTGGACATCAGCTAGCCCAGTCATCTCCTGCAGAACAAGCTCCCAGAACCCACAGCCTGGAAGTGAGGCACCAGCACCTTCATCCATACCCAAAGTCTGCAGCACAGGTCCATCATCCTCCATACACAAAGCATCAGCTCTTGTCATATCCTGACAGACTCAACCACAACTGGCAAACCAACAGAACAAAAGGTCTGAAAGGGAAAGGAGCCCACCATCGCCTGTGCCAGGGGACAGACACTGAACCAAGCCTACTGCTGGAGGATTTTAAGGAAGTGTCCAGCAAATAAAACTAATGGGACAAGCAGCACCTTCGGCCCCACTGGCCAGGAGGTCTCCCATAGCTCAAAAGTGCCCTCCTCTGGCTGATTTTGACAGACTCATCTATAATTGCTGGGCTAACACTTTCTGTGGGAAGGAATGATTAAAACTCAGCTGCAAAGTGATCACTGAAGAGCAAATTATCCTGCAGGAGGAGGCTTTTCAAAATGGTATGAGAGCTGGGCCAGCTGCACCATGGTTCCCATCACAGTCAATGTGCAGGAAGCAGCTCAGCCCTGCAGGGAACAGCTACCCTCTGATGAAGTCCTCAGCCAGGGATTTCAGTTCAGGTTAGCTTGTGGTTCTGAAGCCTTATGTTTTACAGCTCTCAGTGTAGGTATTGAAAAAAGTTAGTTTTCAGAACTGAGTTATGAATTACAGAACACAATTTTCTGGCTCACAAATTTCCATACTGCTAAGTCATCTTTGGACTTTTGTCTCCAAGCAGTTGCCTGACATATCCCAGATGACTATTTTAGGAGAAGGCAAATCATGCCCTAGAAATGCCTGTTTTCTCTTTGCTGGCTGTAACGGCAGTCTAGACAGTGAGCACAGATGGAGATCTCTGTATTTGGTCAGGTGAATCACACAGCCCCCTCCCAGACTCCGAGTTTCAAAACTTCACCCTTCATCCAAACCTAAAAGTTGTTTTACTGGCTAAAGTTGTTCATGATGGAAACTATCCATGGAGATCTTAGGAATCTCTGACTTACCTGTCTGTCACTGTATGTGTATTCCACCTAGGTATGTCATAGCATTTTAGGGTGGTTTTTTTCATTTCATTTTAATATCATGGGGAAGTTCCCTACTTTCCTTAGAAGATAATTGCAGACTTGTAAGTCTTAGTTTTATTCTTTCTCATCCTCCCTTATGGTATATGTTGGGTATTTCCTAGAGATGAGTTGTTTGCATTTAGGGATACATGATATATAATCAACATTTATGCTTATATAACTTATCCACTTTTTATTTAAATAAATGTTTAAATAAATCAGTCTAGAATCTCATTACTCAGTCCAGTCTTCTTGTGCCATAGTTGTCAACTGAGGCTCCTTTATTAGCTGATGTCAGTAAGGAGCTGACTAGAACTACAATTTATAAGCCACTCTCCATATATTTAAGAGCGTTCACAACAGTTTAAGGAAAGAAGAATAAAACCAGAGTTTTTTTTAATCAGTGGAAGTACATGTGTAAGCAAACCTTAGGCAGCTCTCAATGGGCTTCTTTACATATCATTAACCTGATCTGCATGATATTTAGACGAAGACATCACTAACTGCTTTTGTACCAAAACAGCAGTCAATGGAAAAGGATGTATTTTCAGAAATGAACCAATGATAGACAGTTAACAGTAATATTGAGACTGCTACAGTAGGGTGAGGTTCATGAGGCAGAAGTTCATAGTAGAAAGCCCTAGAAAGCTCTTATGGTGTTCCTGTAACACTATTATGATTTGAAAGGACACCCTATGTTGCAACATATGAGTAGGGTAACACCACCTTTTTCAGGGTGCATTTTTGCCAGCATGAGTTAAGGCTGAGTAGCCCAAGGCTCCTCTGTATTTAGCCATATGTCCCTCATCACATGTTTGGGATTTGCCTTCCTAAGGTCCCCTCCAGTTTGACAATGGCATTCATATCACCATCACTCTGGCTAAAAAGACCTTTCAAAATACCTTGATTACAGATTTTTTTCCCCTGATAATTTGCCTCTCCACGTGGCAGGGAGTAGTCCTGTTTTCAGTTGGTAGCTCTGTCTGGCATGACATGCAAACCACCTAAGATGTTTGCTTCAATTCCCAGCAGTCAGGACAGAGTGTATTTGAACTTCTTGGAACATGCCAAACTTTGGGATTTCTTGCATGTAATGGTAAGTCAGCTTCCTCACTTTGATTTCTGCACCAAGTCATGGGTGACAGAAATACTCTTCATTTTTCACTTACGTAGGTAGCTCCACTCTTAGATATAATTGCTTAAGTCTATTTGGCCAACTCAGACAGCCACTTTGTTCTGTTAACATCTCTGCCCACACCCATCCTCCTAAGTTTGTGTCTTGGCTTGTACTTTTCTAAACAGACCATTAAGGATTTATTAAATCTAGTCTCTCAATAAAAAGAATATATATGGTATTATAAATATCAACTGCCTGGCTTCTTTTTTTTTCCAGTTTGGTGATACTAGAGCTACATCACCCAGTCTACTATCCCTTACAGTCCAAAGGCTGTCTGGTTGTAACTGATGCTACAACTTGGCACAGGGTCTCTGTTACCACTGGCTACTGCAGAGGAGGATGCAAGCCAGTTATAGTCTAGAAACGTCAAGTCTTCTTGCCTTACCTTTAACACTGGAAGCTTTATTATTATGAAACATTTTTAATACAGCACCACCAAAAAGCCAAGAATGGGGCTCTTTGCACACTATACATCCACAGGGAGGTAGACAGTCACTGCCTAGCTTGTAATTCAAATAAAATAAAATAAAATAAAGACAAACAGGGCAGAAGGAGGAGTGTTCTTGGTCTAATTCTGAGATTATGTGAACTATTTGCGAACTCCTCTTCCCCCTAAATGTCTCTTGAATAGCTTCTATGGGACATATCTATGTCTGTGCTTCTGATGGTCACTAACAGGTAATAGTAATTAAAGCACATCTTAAATAGAAGATAAGAATCTATTTCTCAGAATTCCTACCAGGAAATAGGGTGGTTTGGCTTGGCAGAGTGGAAAAAAGACTGGCATATTGTGTCAATATCACAGGATCTGCCTTTCCTTAAATATATAAAATCTCTCCTGGTTACAGTTTAACATACAACCATTCTCTTTCAAATTCGGCTTTCAGTAGTTTCTCAACATTGAGATCCAACTTCTTCTATTCTGGTCCTTTTCACAGCAGCCAAGTCTACAAAAATATTTTAACACTTCACATGTTCATAATTACTTTAATCAGAGAACCTTAAAAAGCTCTGCAAACATTTATTAACACTTGCAACAGCTCCACAGGTTTGCTGTAGGGCGTTCTTATTTTATCCCCAATGTATAGACAGAGTAACTAAGGTAACAGCAAGCGAAAAGTATTTGGCTTCCCACTTCCAAGCTGTATGTGTTAACTATTAGATAATTATTATTCTATTAAGAGCAGCTTAATGCTGTAATGTACAAATATTGACTGCTTGTACTCAAGTGCCACTCTCAAAAATCTCCTTCAGAAATAGTTGCAATCAATCTAGATTCATGCAGAAATTATGGTCTATTTGCAAAGTATGTACAGGGATTTTGGCTGCCAGACTGTGGAAGTCCAGATTGAAAGTGTCAGTTCAGGCCCTGTATTTAGCTTTGAGGTTCAAGCAGTAGAAGACCTCCCTCGTTAAAAACCAGGGACCCTATAATCCACACTCACCCTGAGTTACTACTGTGAACCAGGGCATGAAGGGGTGTCACCTGGGTCACTGTCCCCCTCTCCATGGTCACCAAACACCTGTAGCAAAGGCCTTTCCCCCACAGGAGGTGTCCGGAGGGGCAGCCCCAGCCTGCTCTGCCACATTTGGAGAGACATTTTTCTGACAATGGAGTGCACTGAAAAAAAAAAAAAACCAACACAAAAAAAGCCAAAACACCAACAAAACTGTGCACCTTTTCCAGGCTGGGAAAAACATCCTGAACTGTTGCCTTCCTTCCACCCCATTACTAATCAGTGGAAACAGCTGTTCCCTCTTTTTCTTTTTTTTTTTTTTTGTTACTGTTTAATACCATTTTGATCAACTGTTTCTGGCAAAGACAGAATAGGAGAAAGAAAGGTCTATATACCACTCCATACAGCTGAAAAAGGTAGAGGCAGCTAATTTATATGATTCTTCAGCTCCCCAGAAATTGAACTGAAACACCTTAAACTCATCTTGTATAATCTGCTGATATTCAGACTGTCCTGTATTCAAATTCACATCAGTACTCAAGAAAGGAAAAAAACTATTTTTCATTTCCAGTCCTCTGACCCATCCAGGTCTCATGAACAACATCTAATGAAGTAATAGGTTCAGATTTTGCCAGTACCTACTAGGGTAGGTCAACCTAGAACAGCTTGAAGCGATTAAAATGGTTCTATATATTTCTGTGAACACATGTATCATAAAGTCAAAATGATGAAGTGCCTGGTACAGATAGATTTTGAAAACAGTCAAGAACTGTTTGTTCCCAGCCCTGGAGGAGTTAGATCCCTGAGATGGGCCATAGCTGCCAAATGAATCTAGAGATGATGAAAGCCTTTCATCTTCATCCCCTTCAAGATTCAGGGTGAGGGGGTGAAAGTTCATTTTGGTGCATCAGTAAAACCTTCAAAGCTGAAGGTGATGCGACTCATGTACTGTTTAAAAAAAACACACTACACAGATGGCAAAATAAATGCAGAAATGAAGAGCCAACTGCGAATTTATGTGTATACAAGCCAGCTCCTCAGCTGTTAGGAGTGAACCCAGTTTATACTAGCTGACAGCCTGACTCCATGGTTGGGGTTTTTTTTGTTTGGTTGGGGATTTTGGAGTTGTTGGATGGAGTTTCTGGGGGGCTTTGAGGTTTTTTTTGGTTGGTTGGTTTGGTTTTCTTAAAGATGACAATAAAGCTATTCAGATGTATTTTTTTTCCCCTTATACCCATTTTCTTCTTCACCAGATCCAGCTCCCATAAAGCTGAACAGACCCCCATAGCCTCAGTGGGAGTAGAGATGGGGCTTTACACCTGATGGTGGCAGCTGAATTCTGTGGTGAGGAGCAGGGCAGGTTGGCAGTACCATATGTCTGTCCCTCCATAGTCTTCAGCAGCCACATCACCATGGCAATGGAGAAGGAACATCGGTTGGAGGAAAGCCTGGGGCAATAATGTAGTGCAGGGATTCAACCTGGGAACGTTTCCCGGCTAGCACGTATACAACCCAAATCCTCCTTCACAGGTAATCCTCAAGCCATTTCTAAGCAGCCTTCTCTACCTAATTTCTGGGATGACACAGGAGACGTGCCTCTGCTATCAGCCACCACCAGCCCCAGCATTGTGTGTCCAGGAAGACCAGGCACGCTGTACCAAGAAGACCGCTATACAGATGAGATGCCTCAAACAGTTGGCAGTATCTTCAGGTTTTTTGAAACATCTGCCTATTGCTTTTTTCACTGCTAGGAGGACAGTGAAAGGGCTAAATTCCCCTAATTAGTGTTGCCACACCAAAATCAAAAATAAGTTTGACTACATCAATCCATGTATTTGAGCAGACTCTGAGACTGGGTTTGTCCCCATTAATACTAGCAGTACCTGGGAATAGCTACTACAGCTGAACCCATCCTGAGCACACTCTTCAATCAGCCAACATTGGCTTATGTTGACTTGATAGTTCAACATAAGAACAAGGACAAAGCAAAATCACATGATAGGACCATGTTGCTTTAAATCAATTTCTAAATTACTTGATCAGGTCAGCACATTGGTCCAGAAATCTGTTCAAAGAAGGAACTGTGAGATCTGATAGAAAAAACATGACCTCCAGCCCCCCTGCATGAATATATCTACCAGCACAGCACCATTGGTGGCAGCTGTGATTAAAAACTTTGCAGAAAAAGCCTACTACAAGCAAGTAACAAATATATTTAAGCAATAAATATAGCCTAGTTCTTAGTTTTGATTAGGCAGGACTCGCGTGATTACAGGTCAGCATTAGAACATAAAAACCCTCATGTCACCAAGCCAAACATCCTTCCAAATATCACTTCTCCTCCCACCACCTTCTGGGTTTTGCAGGAATTATTTCTTGATGGTCAGCCCTCGATTCCATCTGTTGTATCATGACAGTCCTTTGCACACAAGAACAGAAGAGCAGGGTTTGTTTCTGAGCCTGTAAAGGAATATAGCAATTTTTAAGAGACTGGCACAGAAAAAAAAAAATCTTCTGAGTTTCAACAGCAGGCCTTGCAGACAGGGGGCACTCGGAAATTAAAAAGGGAGCAGTGCTCCTGAGGGTCTTCAGGATTTTTGTTGTTTGGGGTTTGGGGTTTTTTTGCACTGAGCAAGGAACAGGTGTTCAGCTATTTCATAGCCAGGAGCATCATTCCAGTCAGAGATGCCTCTCCAGTGTCAGTGGTTTTCCAGGAACACATTTTCACTCATTAGCAGTTATTGCCACAATGGTACAAGTCAGCACAAGCTTGGGGTGCTGGCACAAATATAAACTTGGTTGCTGTCCAGAAAAGCATATTAAGTTTGTTTGGATGAGGTGAAGGGAGCTATAGTGGAACAAAGCATCCTCTAGGTACCTTTACCTAATCATAAAAAAAGTAGAGGAAAAGGGAAACAAAAGTAATTGTGTGTTGACTTGCAGGTCCAAATATCATCATTAAAAATACTTTGCCAGGCCCAACGTTCACACTCACACATCAGACTTGCCTATTCAAGCACTGGGACTATGGGTATATACCAGGTACCACTCACGAAAATGCACCTAATTAACCTTTTGCATGTATCTCCTCTTTATGTGCTCAGACTTATAGCCCTTGTGCTCGAAAATAATCCTCCCAGCTATGCACCCCAGCCTAATTCAATATCTGGGCCTGTATTTTCACATATTTTGATGTTTATTCAATAACACTGTATCTCATACTAAGCTAGCAGTTCACATTTTCATAGCCTTCAGACAGAAATCAGTTTTCAATGCGTATCTGAAGGCATCGGCTTATATCACTCCTCAGATACAGCATGCTGTTTGAACTGGGCTCTAACTAATTTTATTTAGGCATTAACTCATTACATTAGCAAATCTCATCCATGACAGTAATTGCTCTCTAACAGCTACTGTCTGGCCACCCTCAGCTCTGCATCTCCTCAGCAGCAGCCTCACAGAAGAGGCTCTGGTCCTGATGGACATCAGAACCAAAACTTCCTTTTCTGGCAAGAGGCAGTTTTTGTCCACATCTGCCAGCTAGAAGCTAGGCCAGGAACTACAGCATAGAGTGAAACATCAGAAGCAACCAGACTTTCTGGAATGATTTTCAAAGAGGTTGCAAAGCCTGTGTTTTGGATAAATGAATAAACCACTTCCACACAAGCTACTGGTCAAGAGCATTAACTCCACGCTGTCTGCAGCAAACACTCCCATTTTCCATCTATCTCCTGCCTCTGAACTTCACCTCAGTGGCAGGAACAACAGCCACATCTTTCACCTTCCTCAACCTTTGGGCAGATAGCTTGCTTTCCCATTCCCTCTGGGACCTGAGGAATCCCAAATCCCAACAGCAGGAAATGGCAGATTTCTCCCAAAAGCTTGTGTCCAAACCAGCACCTTGTTTGCCAGTCTGCTTGCTGTTGTGACAGCACATCTAAAGGTCTTGTACAGTCTCTCTGAGAAGCCAAGCTGGGTGTAGCAAACTGTCCATGCTCTTAATTATGTTTTTGATGACACAGGAGACATCGAACAGTACTAACAGGAAAGACATTGAGGTGCTGGAGCATGTCCAGAGAAGGGCAACCAAGTTGGTGAGGGGCCTGGAGCACAAGTCT
>JANZLQ010000044.1:10419093-10465096 GCA_026212715.1 Elanus axillaris | reverse complement strand
GGTCGTAGTGAGGTGGGTGCTGGTCTCTTCTGTCAGGTGGCTGGAGATAGGACGAGAGGAAATGGCCTCAAGTTGCAGCAGGGGAGGTTTAGGTTCGATATTAGGAAAAATTTCTTTACTGAAAGGGTTGTCGGGTATTGGAACAGGCTGCCCAGGGAAGTGGTTTAGTCACCATCCCTGGAGGTATTCAAAAAGCATGTAGACAAGGCACTTCAGGCCATGGTTTAGGGGACATGGTTGATGGTTCGACTTTATGATCTTGAAGGTCTTTTCCAACCTAAATGATTCTATGATTCTAACTTCAAGCAGTGCTAAAGATAGGTGGGGACCATGAAGGCAGGAAGGAAACATCTCACTCAGGAGCTCAACAGCTTCCTGCAAAGAGCTGTGATGGGAGAAGAAGAGCAAGGTCTCCATGCCATGTTTTGATGACACACTGAGTCCAGTTTGTATCCTGACCAAAAATGCCAGAGCCACACGGGGCAAAATGCAACACAGGTATAAGCTCTGCCGGTTCAAATTTGTTCAAAATGTTTCAACATCTCAGCTTTGTACCAGCAGGCTTTATGCCAGATGAAATATCACCTGCCTGCACCACTCTAACTTTATGCTGGATCAGGTATTCTCCATCCCTCTGCCACCAGCCTAAAGCTGAAATAAACCAGCAGAGCTGGTATGGATTCTGCATCTTGTGCTCAACGGGAAGGCAACTGCTTTCCCATCCCTGACCTACTCAATTTACTACCTCTGGACACACAGATCTGGTACTGTAGAACCACAACCTGAAGATGTAATTACACAACCACTTTTCCAGGAAAAAATAGAGTTTGAGAAGCTCCCACTTTCTTGCCTGACCCAGGTGTCCTGTTGCCATCCCTACACCTCGATTTACCTCCTGTTTGCTTGTGCTGATGCAACTGGTTGTGGGGCTATGTGGTAAAGTGGGTCAGAGAAATTTCTTTTGGATAGCAGTCGGGTTGTTTTTTTTTAATTTTGGATCATTTCATGTCTCCACAAAGAGCTGCCTCAGCACAACTGAGGGGGCAATGAACTGTGTGGTACAGTGCCAAAAGCAAGTGGCCAAAGGTGGGGGCAAAACTTCTAAATTGCCTCTGCTGCTGGGGAAAACATTCATATAACTGCACCCAGAGTAAGTTAGCTGCCAACCTCCTGAGCAAGCTATCAGCATAGCATTTGCATTTGAATTGAGAGAAAAATCCCCAAGGAACATGTCTAGGCAGGTGGCTAGTCTAGAGTTGGTCAGAGGTGGGATGGAAGGAGGGCATTCTTCATGAAAATTGGGTAAACAGTTCCCCAGGCTGCTATGCATTACAAGGATTTTAGGTTGTTTCCAAAACTTCTACCTATTTATCTGTACCTTTGCCTTAAGCTTTAATAAATAAATCTTCCCTTTGCTTTGCAATGAAACCTGTCTAGGGTCCTGGGACCAGACTCTGTGCAGTGGAAAAGTTCGTCTAGCTAATTAATTACTGCTCCTGCCTCCCCCAGCATCAGAGAACAAATCCAGGTCCTTTGGCTCCAGCTACATGAACTACTAGGAAGGCACTTTTAATTACAGCTCGGGACTGCATCCTCCATAGTTTGCAGTCATCGAGCTTGGTCCACAGAGGGGAATTTTCCCTGTTGTAGCTTGTGGAAAATCGATGGGAGCCACAAGCGTGGGCCAGGCTGTGGGAAACCTGGACTCCCGAATTGATTCTGAATCTTGCCGAGGGTGGTAAATGCACATACCTGCTGCTAGCCAAGTCTGCCTAACACCGTGTTTGATGCTGTCTGCTGCTGGATTTTTATTTGCTTGCCTATTCCAGGGGGAAAAAGGGTGAGAGGAAGGGGGAGGTGAGGGTGGTAGCAGGATTACCACATATAGTCATTATAATCATTAACCACAGCGCACTAAATGAATCATTAGGCATCACAACAGATCCACACATGCTTTACTTCTTAAAGCTTCCTGACTTGAATCTCTGTTTTCTGTACAAATGCCCAGTGATTGTTTCAAGCAACCAAGCACATTTCCAATGTTACTGCTGCAACTCCTTCCAAAAAAATGACTAAACAGATGAAGCTCTGCTGAAGGAACAGATCTGTTTATAGAACATACTTTTCTTTCACTAGACCAAATATATTCAGCCCTCTCAAATAAATATGTACATTAAAAACTTCATAACTGGCTAAATCAGAAAAAGAAAGAAAAAGCAAATGAGAAATTATGTAACAAAGAGCAACTTCAATACAAATGTGCATTTTAAAATACTTTATGCATGCTCTTTTGAGGCTAAATCTCAGAGCAATTTTTTTAAAATTCAAATATCTAAGACTGAATAAATGGTTCCATTAGAGACAGAGAGGAAGAAAAATGTGAAGAAAAGGAGTTATTTTCTAAAAATAAGTAAGTCTTCAGTCTATAGTATTACAACCTAAATGTTGTCTTAGCCTGGAATGTAAGAATCTGAAAGCAAATCTAACTAAGCAAATAAAGCAATACTGACTTGTTTGGTTTTATTATCCCAGCTAAAGAAAAAAAAGATAAATAATATAAATCATATTTTTTTTCAAATTCTATTGTTCTTATTACTCAAGCAGCTATTTCCACAGTCATATGCTTGCAACAGTACCTGGCAGCAGTTTCGGTAAGTTATCTGAGTATTACAAAACGGCTTTACAACAGCAGACAAAACCGCTCCATTCAACCCTCCTAAACTGATCCCCTTTTGGCTTCCATTCCATACTAGCCCCTCTGGAACAGCCCTCCCCATATCACAAGGCTGCTGAGATCATGCCAACTGAATCAAAACCCCAGGAAATCACAATAGGATTAAAAAATCCTGAGGACAGAAGCCAACCAACAGTTTTTCCATGGACATTAATAAAAGCAGGATTGGGCCATAAACACAACACTATAATCTCCCAACCTTTACTCAGGTGTAGAGGTCTGGACTGTGGCTTCACGTACACTTGCACAGTACTTAGCAGGCTGAAAGAAGCAAGTAATGATAATTACACAAATAACAGCTGGCTTCATTGATTCAGCTCCATTGAATGAAGGTTGCAGGAGCAGACTCAAGACTATATATTATATCTTTCTAATCCTTCAGTTTATTCTAGTTTAATAGAGAGGATGTGTGCAACATTCATCAGCAGAGCCCTGAGTACACAGGTAAGCCAGCAATAATCACAAGAGCTATATCGGTCCAGATAATATCGCCTTATCTACCAGCTGTCTCTGCAGTTTATATGAGCTGCTTATCTCAAACAACTATTAGATCTGAACTTTAGTTCAGTCTTTTGTTTGATCTTGTTTTCTTCTGCATTCATTCGAAGCTCCGCGTATCATGCTTTTAATTTTGCATCAAAATGCATCAGGCCTTTAATTTTATTCCTGCTACTGATGCAATATGGTCTTAGCAACAATGAGAACAGTGAGCAAGTCATGAAAATAATAAACCATGCTAGGTCTGGAGGCTATGAAATCAGTTCAAACATACTGCGGGGAGCTGTACTGCCTGCACTGAGACACATGGCTTTCCATGGGCACCAGCCCATTTATGAGTCATGAAACATAATGGAGTATTGTTGAAAGCTTTGGGACCATGAGAAATTATCTACTGCCCGGCATGGGGAATGGTATAAACTGGCAAGGAACTGGAGTTACATTCTTTTACAGAAATGAAATCAGACAGCTTTGGCCTGCTTTCCAGTATACAAAACCACAAATCATGAGGACAACTCCTTAATTAGGACTAATTTTTTTTTGTTTTTTTAAAAAGAGTTGCCACTGCACTAGCCAACCAGGGAAGCCAACATTTTCTCTGTCCTTAGCCAAGTTATAATAAGGCAGAGAACATGGGGAAGACAAAAAGGAGGAGGGGTAAATGAGACTAATGTCTCAGCATGAGCTACAAAAGCAAACTCACCTTTCTCTCTCCCACACCAGGTGACATTCCCTCATGCCGAGGATTTGGTACACACGGGCAAGTAACAAAAGCTATTTGCTTAATATTATGGTGTGCTAACATCATGGGGCCATAGGTGTGCCTATCTCCATGTAGAGGAGAGCTGTCAGTGTGGGAGGCAGCATGTTCTGCAGGGGAAAGTGCAGGGCTGGATGTCATTTCTAATCCAAACCCCACCTTCCTCCTGGTTCTTGTGCCTTTAGAGTAAAAATATTAAATGGCCCTCTGACTGAGAAAGCAAGAATCCTATTTTTAAATTAATGGTGAAGTGCTTAGGAAATTGCACAACTGCAGGAATACAGAGCTTAGTGGATAAATACCTGATGGGTAGAGAAAAGACAACAGAATCTTCTCCGTGGTATCCAGTGAGAGCATGAGGGGCAATGGGCACATTGAAATACAGGAAACTCCGTTTAAACACAAGAAAGTGTTGCTTTACTGTGAGGGTGGTTTGAACAATGGAACAAGTTGCCCTGAAAGGTTGTGGAGTCTCCAACTTTGAAGACATTCAACAGGGCCCTGAGGGACCTGCTTTAGCCATCCTTGCTTGCAGGGGCAGAAGAGGACTAGATGATCTTCAGAGGTCCCTGCCAACCTTAACAACATTGTGACTGCAGGAGATACTCCTTCCATTCAGTGTCCCCAGGAAAGCACGCTACAACCACAAATGCAGAACTAAGCAGGATGATCCACTGTGTCAGTACAACTTGTCCAAGTCAGCTACCTCCATAAAAGTGTGTAAGGGTAAAGCCAGACTATAATGGGCATCTAAACCAGAGGTTTTGCACAGACTAAATCCTTTCCTAAAAGAAATGCAGAAATCCAGGAGAGCTAAATGAAGAGTTAACAGTGCGAATGTTCATTTGAATATTTATATAGATTTGCTCCTTCCATGCTTGCACATCTTTTGTGCTGGCTTGCCACAAGCTTTGGAAAGATCAGATTTTACTGGCAGAAATACTCATGGAAAGCACATTTTCATTTACTTTGGAAATGTTTACACACTCATCCAGTCAAGGAGACAATAACAATATTACGTGTACTCTCTAACAAATTTCATTTAGCTGATATAATCTGGATATTGAGGTTTTATTATGTATTCAGTGAGCCCAGAAAGGTGAATAAAATCCCACAGATTAACAGCTCTTAACAAATCAGTTGCTAACCAGGAATTAAAATATGCTGGAAGAAATTATGGTCTGTTTACCAGCAATGAATGAGCAGAAAAGGACAAAAGTGAATGGATATTCAACTAGGAATCATTCAGCCTACAAATGCAAATGCAAATTTTCCATTGTGTAGCAGTTGCATCATGTTACATGCAGCCAATAATAAATCAGGAGCTCACACTTCCCTTCCTCTGCCATGGATTATCTAAGATGGCACCAGGAATGGGTGAGCTTCGTTCTTTTCCCTTCCCCAAAGAAATCTCAAACTGATCAAAGCATAAATGCTGCCTGAAGCCTGGGATTACATTTGACACTGACAACATTGTTTCCAAGTTCAAGAAGGTATCAGTGGCCCTTGAAAACCACAGTTTGGCTCCAAATTTACAAATCCCATGAGCTGTATGAGCACAGTATGTCTACTAGGCCTCAAAATGGAGTGCATGCTTTGCAGAGGGAGTGGGTAGGTACAACTCTGGAAGCCGGGGACAGACATCACTTCTGAAAGTGGCACTCTTTAATATGGCAAAATATAAATGGATGCATCTCAATTCTGGCACCCAGGTTTAAGAAGTTGGGTTTGAACTACAGTTTCAGCAAAATGTTCTTCTGGAAGATTATGAAGCCCTCTACCTTCCTCTAGAAGTGGGAAGGAAACAAACACAGGCAGAGCACTTCACTGGGCTTCAAGAGATGTGGACTCCATTCCTAGCTCAACCCTCAGCTGTCTGTTTGTCCCTGAGCAAGTTGTTTCAGCCAGCTTGGTTTTTGGTTCACCCTGTGTTGTGGTTTAACCCCAGCCAGCAACTAAGCACAACACAGCCACGCACTCACTTCCCCCCCACACCCAGAGGGATGGGGGAGAGAATCAGAAAAAAAAGTAAAACTCATGGGCTGAGGTAAGAACAGTTTAACAGAACAGAAAGGAGGAATAATTATGATGATAATAATAACAACACAACAAGTGATGCACAAGGCAATTACTCACCACCTGCTGACTGACACTCAGTTCCCAAGTGGTGATTCCTCCCAGCCCAACTCCCCCCAGTTTATATACTAGACATGACGTCACATGGTATGGAATATCCCTTTGTCCAGTTTGGGTCAGCCATCCTGGCTGTGTCCCCTCTCAACTCCTTGTGCCCCTCCAGCCTTCTTGCTGGCTGGGCATGAGAAGCTGAGAAATCCTTGACTTAGTCTAAACACTACTTAGCAACAACTGAAAACATCGGTATGTTACCAACATTCTTCTCATACTGAACTCAAAACATAACTCTATACCAGCTACTAGGAAGAAAGTTAACTCTATCCCAGTCAAAACCAGGACACCCTGTAAAGCAGAGGCTGCAAGCTCTGCCAAAAAGCACCAGGACTATATGCCTAAAATATAAGTAAGTATATATAAAGTAAGGCATTCGGAGGTCATGGTCCCAGGCAAGTGTGCCGGAGGGGAGATATGATCTAGTGCAACACCTGAACAGAGTCTAAAAAAAGATGGAAGGGAAACCCCTATGAATGGCTTCAGCTTAAAGCTGAGGCACTGGAATCTCACCCAAATTAACAAAAAAAGATACCTCTCTGGGAGGACATGTATAACCTTTGGGGAAGGGACCACATATTCTCCATCCTTGCCTATTACTTGAAGCAGTGCGGCTTTGACCCTAGCTGCAGGAACTTCTGAAGATGCATTTACTGTACAATTCAAAGTACTAGCATTGTTCTTTCAGACAACCCCAAGGTAGTGTTACCGATACCTGATCTAGTTAGCACAGAAGTATGGCTGACAGCAGTGGGAGTTTCAGCTCAGGCTCAGTATGCTTGCCTGAGACTTTGCAAATATATTTGGCAGCTAAGCATCTGCCAGTCCTGTTACACTGCTGTTGGTATGGGTACATGAGGTGGAGCAATCACACCTTCAGTTGGACAGCAGACATACTCTGCGAGACAGGATAAATGCTGGAGACCCAGCAATCAAGCAACTATGAAAGACAAAAAAAGGAGAGTGTGAGTTTGGGGAGGCCTTAGGCAAACTCTTTGGACGGGTGAATGTCTGAGTTTCACTCCAAGAGTGAGATATCTTTCCTTTTATTGGAAACCATCACTACATAAAATTTTATATTCTCCTCATACACATACCTCATGAGAACTGAGAACTCTTGCACATTACTGTTGTTCCTGGATAACCAAAATGTCACCTTCATACCTACTTGTGGGTTCCAGTTCCACCTCATACTGTCTAAAAGTGCAGCTGATCCATTAAAAAAATTAAAAACCTCAATATTTGTGACAATCACATCCACCTTAATGTCTTCCAGGTTCTTGGCTGGGATGACGCATCCCAATAACGCAGCAAAAGAAAATGCCCTCTTTCATACAAACTAGACTTTTGTTTTCCACAAAGCTTTTCCAAGTCCTGGACACATGGTCGTAGTAAATTCAACCTCTCTGACTTCACCTCTCTGATCCAGCAATAACTGGGAGGCTAGATTGAACCAGAGTTTAAAACCACGTCACCACTAACCATCTTTGGAGAAAGACTGAGAGAGGATCCAGAGAAGATTTGATCTCTAACCTACCAAGTAGGGTTACGGAAATAAATCTGAAGTCCTAGAACTTTGTGAATTTGAATAAGTGGTGAGCTTTGGCCAAGGAAAGCAACAAAGGTGAAAGCAGGACTTCAAAACAAATATTTTCCTGCATTCCTAAAAGGCCTTTAGTTTAAAAAAAGCATTTGTAATAAAACCTAAAACAAGTTTTAAAAACTTCAGAAGCCAAGGGCACAAACAAGTTCCAAGACAGTCAGAAGAGCTGTACCATTGCATAAATTGTGGGGAGAAAAAAACCCCATTAACTTAATGACGTGGTCAAAAAGTAAAGTAAGAAATCAGAGCAGGGTTTGTTTGTTTGTTTATTTGTTTTTAAAAGGGCAGGTACATTCTAAAGTGGGTTTTGTGGGTTGTGGGGGGTCCTCTCTTTTTAATGTCTGGCTTCTTTTCCTCTAGCTGTTCTGTGCCACTGATTATTCTGGAACAAAAATCTCACCTCACTGAATTACAGCACTTTCATAAGTTATGCAACATAGGAAGTAATAGCTCAGTAATTGTCAATATTCAGCCCATCTTGTGGGAAACCAAAGAAAATGATAAAAGTGAGAGGCAATTTATGAAAAGAATGTCCATTGCATCAGCCAGTCCATCTGTGAAGTTTTGTTCATTATGTAGATTATACCACTGACATATGGAAGAGACATTTCAGTGTTGTAGTCTAGATGAAAGAAGTTAGAAGTGTTTTATTTCTCAACTAGAAAATCATATGGAGAGCTGCACAAGTTTACAGGGACTCCAAATATGTTTTGCCTTTGTCCTTTTGTATAGCCTTCTTTTATTTTTTTCTCCTCAATATGTAGACTAATTAGAGTGATAAAACAACTCATATAAGATGTGACTCACACAGCCCTTGAGAGAACAATACAGTACTACCCTCAGACAGGGAAACAGCCCAGCTCACAACAGGCAATAACTTCAGGCCTGGGGATCATTCCCACGGATGTTTAGATATCAAGCTTAATTGCAAGGTCAGGTTAGGTAAGTCTAATTTTAGACTGATTTCCTACCCACATGACCAGGTCCAAGCCTTTGTACTTGGAAACTGCAAATAAAAATGGATAGCTTTGTTTTGCATTTACATGTACAGCATTGGAAAAAAACAACCCCTGGTGTTTTTGAGAAAATTCTGGCCCTGGGTGTGGCTGCCCAATGCCTTCTGCATGGAATTTGCCCAGAGATATCAACAACACAAGATGCAACTCATTCAGTTCTTAGAAGATGAACAAGAACTATAAGTGCGTTACATGTGATTAAGATATGGCAGCTTGGCCCTGTTGAAATGAAGATCAAAACAGCTAACAAGTCAATGAGTGATAAAACCCAACTGCAAGCATTAACCGCAATACTAAGAAGATCTCAAGACTACTTATCCAAGCCATGCTCCTGTCCTGTCATGGCAGGATAACTCTTCCAGTGCATTCAGCCATCTCCCACTTCAGGACCATGCTGGACCACCCATGCTGAGTCTTGTGGCCATGCCCCATGTCAGCTGAGGAAGGGATTGTACAAGTACCTCAGACCTTGATATACTCCATTTGTGTGCATCCAGCTGCTACTCCAGCACCAGTATTGCAGCCCACTCATTTGCATGTGATGTGCCAAGTGCACCTGCTGATTGCTTCCCTTGATGGTAAATCCATAGGGAAGTCTCTCTGTGTGTATGACTGTGAAAGGACAAGCATGCAATTGTACTGGGGAATAGAAGATGAAGAAAAAAGCAAGAGAGGTGGAGTTTACCTAAGCTTAATATACTACAGAGCAAATCACACTAAATTACAGACAGTATTCCAAAGCCTCTCATTCCCTTTGCTACAGCCATCAGATGACAGCTCACTGCCATTCCCCTCGATTCCCATCCCAGCTGCTGAACCACCCACTTGCTGTCCTTATGCTCTGTGACATGCAGAGCAGATGCCAACAGCCCCACATTATAAAAGACTTCAACCTATGCAGGGCCTGAGCCTTCCATGCTCAGCTGTCACAGCCATAGTTCGTTGTGAGACAAACTATAGATTTCTTTTCAGAAATGCTGCATTTCACCCTGTTTCTGAAAGAGCATTCATCACCTTCTCAGGAAGGAGCAACTGGGTTAAGACAACAAACCCAACTTCTCTGCATATGTGTTTACCTAACTAACAAGAAATGAGAAATGTCTGACTGTATGCAAAGTCAAATTCCTCCAGAGATCAAGTATGCTAAGGTCTGGCCATGAGAGTAACTAATAATATACAAGTGTTATGAACTATTTACAGGCTTAACCCAACTGCAGTGAAGTCAATGGTTTAACTCTCCCTGCCTTCAAAGGGAAAGGGATCTGGGCCTCAGCACGTACTTGCAGCACAGCTCACTGCTAGGCTGGCTCATCTCTGCAATGAGTTTAATAGATGTAGCCTGTATGGGATAAATCCCCAAATTATACCTACTTCCTGCTACAGCAAAATCTGATTATTCTGTGCCTCCCCCTTCTCTAAATGCCTTTGCTTGAAATAAAGGATACTAAATTATGTAACTAGACATAAACACTTCAGGATAAACAGGAGAACTGAAAATCATGAATCCTTTCTGGACCAACAGATGGAGGTACTCTCTCAGTCATATTGTTAACCAAGCAGAAGTCATACTAAAGTGTCCTACGCGCTCCTGCTCTCTCTAGACGTTGTTGTAAAGAACAGCAAGCAAGAAATACCACTGCAGCATTGTACTCTGAGAAGATGTGATTAAGATGCCTTTGCACCTCTACTGCATGCTTACCAGCATAAGCTCTTTTTCTATATGAGAATGAATTTAATTCAGCAGTCAGAGCACAGGAATGGCATTCAGAGCTCCTGAGCCTTGCCAGCCATTTGTCCCATTTGTTCAACAATCTTGCACAAGCTGCTTAATCCAATTTCATTTTTTTCAAGCTGGTTACCTGAAATAGGGCCTGATCCAATCCCCAAAAAGGCAAATGGGAAATTTCCAGTCCACTTCAACGGTACCCAGAGGCTCAGAGGCCTCTACATCTATATTTAGACACTTAAATATAGTAGTCTGGGCTTCAGAGATTACCGAGTGCCACAGCTGCCACTGATCTTAGAGAGGGGAAAAGAACAAGTCTCTGGTTCAAAAAGTTTCTCAGTTGCAGAGTACTGCAGGCTAGGAGGGTATAATCATTGCAGGAACTATCATTGTATTCTTGCTGTGTTATATATTTCTCCTTACATAGCTGCTATGACTAAATCAGAGCCAAGCTAGAGGACTACTTATACTTCTGGCATGACACAGTACAGCTCTTTCTCTGTTCCTTCCCACAGACTCAAGTACTAAAGATTGCAAGTCATTGCAAAAAGACTGCTTAAATTCTCCAATATATCTTCACGCTGTCATTGTGAAGGTTTAGAAAACTTCACACAAACTGAGCAAATTCTCAGAGAAAGGAAAGAAACCCCATTCTCCAAAGACCATCCAGCCCAGTTCTGCCCAGTTAGACTGGTATTTTGCACAATGTCCCCATTTTGACAAAGCTGCAGAAATCCATTGAACCAATATTCCACAGCAGTCAAAGCACATCCCCAGTGCCAGGACCTGGGGTAGGCAGCTGGGGGGAAAGTGATGGGTGCATGGCTGGAACCACTCCATTGCCACGAGACCCAGCACAGCAGAAGACAAATAGGCAGAGGTAAGGAAAGAGACAGGGCTCAAACTTGATTAATTTGTCCTATTCTTTAAGGCAGAAATAATGTGACTTCTTGGCACGTGTCCTTTCATTTATGACATTGGAATTTCACTACAAATCATTTTAGTTATGATAATATAAGTTACCTTAGCTTCCATAGTGGTTGCCTTTGCTTCATATTGGGGACTTAGCAGAGGTGGAATTCATCCACCATTTGTGCCTTGGATGGGCCCTAAACATTCAAAGAAAAACAAAAATCAGAAAAAAACTTGTGTTGCTTCTTACTATCTTCTTATGAAGTTTTCGTTTGAGTTCATCACAGTCTTCAAGTTCATATTCAGGCTTCTTCCTCATTTCTGAACCTACTGCCCAACTTCAGCAGCAAAAGAGAATTCTGAATGTCTGGTAGTCTTCAAGAGCTGCTTGTCAGACAGTTTAACTACCATGAGTCTCTCGAATCCTCATGCTCAATTTTCAGACATATATTTACAACAGTTTACAGGCATCATTCCTGAAGGAGACCATGGATTTGTGCTTATGGCAGGTAAAAACCACCGGTAAAATATGTAAGTGTAACACAGACCGTGCAATCCCAAAACTTGACACAGAATCAGATGCACAAATAATGCTGGAACAAGTCTACAAAACTAGGTTACAATTTACTTCTGTGTTTATTCTCCTTCACCTACACACCACAAGTTCAGTCAAAGGACACTCCAGTTTCAGTACACTACAAATCAGACACCAACACAGAACAGGTATCAACTGAAACTTATCTCAAATAGGAATAGGCTGCATTTTGCAAGTAATACATCAAATACAAGTATGGTGTAGGAGTAATAATGATGTCAATTTGTAAAACTATATCTGTCCTATGCACAGTGCAATTCTACAGACACTTCTCTCTATGTGTCTAGTTACGTCTCTCTTCAGGAGAACACTGGACACAGCAAATTCTTTTTCCAACTGCGTAACATAACACGTTACTTCTGTCATTTTAGGGAAAAGGGGAAGGCAACAAAAATCTTACTAGAAAGAAAATGGTAACACATTCCCTCCTGAAAGGGAATTTGGAAGTTGATGGACCTGGAAAACCAAAATTTAGCAGCTTCTTCTAAACTGTCTCTGTTCTACCCTGTGTAATTTCCACAGCTGTTGCATCCGCAACAGCTAAATCACAGCAGTCCCTGGGACATGACATGACTTCTGGAGAGACCTCTAAGGGGCTGAGAAACCTAAAGCAGCTTCTGCCTCGGTCTAATGGAAACTGGCAAAGCATGACAGTAGGTATCTTCAACCAACCACATTAAAAAGGCAGGAGACAAACTGCCTCCTGACTGGGTTCACAACATAACCAAGCCATCCCATTTTCTGCTAGTAGGAGCAAAGCCTGCAAATCTACTCCCTGGCTCGAGAGAAGAGGATGCTGCCACAGGGAAGGGAGGGCAGGGAGGCAAATCAAACCACATGCCCATCTGGAACATGACCTCTGGGTAGGGGTGGATAGAATTCAGCAATTTCACCTTGTCTGATGTAACCCTGCCTCACATGAGTGATGAAAGGAGTGGCCTAGTGATAGGACTGGCTTTGATGGGCAGATTAGATTTCATGCCAACACAGTTCTACTGGGGCAGAAGGGAAAAAAAAAAAAAAAAAAGTGATTGATGTTCCCTCTTTATTGTACAAGAACTTTAATTGTCAGCTGATCTGTCCTTTGGTTAAACATACCTTGGACGTTAGGCCAAGGTGAGCACCTGATTTTTTCATTTACAAATAGCAAATTGTCCCATTTATCAAGATCCTTTAGCTTTTCTTGTACATTTCGCCCTCCCCCAAAAGCCAGGAGAGACATACATAAACAAAATCCTGAGAAAAAAACCTAGCAGCTCTCAAGGGCAGAGTGAAAGTCTGGACTTGTAAAAATACTTGGGCAACAGTCCAACCGAAAGGCCCAATCTTTAGAACAACTAAACAAAGGAGAGTAGGATCTTGTCCCACATCAGTCTTCAGAGGATAGTGAGAATATGCAGAACTGCGGTCCCAAAGCATTCAACATCAGAGGGTGTGAAGAATGGCCTCCTCCAAGAAATTTGGGAATGCTGCCCAAGAACCCACTGCCAGCTTGAAGGAGATGGAAGGAGAAAGGCAACCCAGATACAGACCAGTGAATGTCAACTTATTTTTAAACCTGCTCTACAATAACTGAGAGCTGAAACGCACCAGGGAGGAATGGGTGGTGCTAGGGCTTATGTCACTTGGCTGTGATTGCCTTAGTGCGCTTTTTCATTCCCTCAGACAAGCTAGAAGATACTTAGGCAAAATGTTGAGATCAAGTCAGGCATAATCAGTACAACCCAAACTCAACCACTTTCTAGTGAAGGGATAAAGGCATATTGTCCCCTCCACAAGAAAAACAGATATTCTAAACCCTGAGCTGCACAATAGAGAGAAGGGCCATACACAGCCAGATCTGTTAAATTCTCATTTGCTGGTAGCTTATGTGCTCAAAATACTCAGCCATTCACTGCCTTGGGAGTTTATTTTTCCCTTAGGAGAATTATCTGTTTCTGTGAATCCTATTAATTTTCCATTCAAGTTCCAGATTATGCAACTTCCCCAGTACACCCCCTTTTATACACTAGAAAGGACCAAAATTACTAGCAAAAGTACAGACATTGGTCTCCTCATCTGCCCCTTGCAGTCTCCTCAGTTGTGGCTGATGTTGAGCTCTTATGACTGATATAATTGATGCTCTTTGCTAATTGGTTTTATACAACCAAATCAAGGTAGAGCTGTAAAATGTTCACAAGCAGATGACAGGACCATTAGAGCTGTAGAGCCAGCTGCAGCCAAGCACTAGAGACTATTAGACAATGTCTGAATTTAACCACCACCCCAAGTCTTTCTTCACCTCCCCTCTAATCTCTCTGGCATTACCAATGGGTGCAAAGGTCTCAGTGGCCATTCTAAATGGCACGTCAATGTAAAGACTCAGTTTGAAAGGATTTGGTGTTCTTGAAACATGGGCAATGCTCAGTTCCCCTGCACCATGAGCTCTCAGGATCCTGACCAGTCTCAAGGTTTTTCCCACCCACGCACCTTCAGCATCAGGCAGTTTCTACCAGGAGAAATAGTAAAGTGAAGCTGTCCCTTGCAGTGGGTCTAACACAAGTTGGAAAAGACCTTGGGTGAAGGTCCTGGGAATGTCCTTACCCCTACTCTGACCTACAGCCAGCTCCCTAACACATTGCCTTTCCTGACAAAAGGAGAAGGCGGGGGGGTAGGAGGGTGGTAAATGGCACAGAATATCAATTGGGAGTGGAGAACTTCTTCAGGGAGGAGTGGGTTTTGTGAGTAGAGGGTCTCTATGAGGCAAGTGGAAAGTTACTGGGAGCCTTTTCTGTCCCAGCATTATGCCACAATGCAGGACTGCAGTGTCCCAAGAAGATCTAGATCCGACTCTACGCTGATGCCACTGATGTCAGAACCAGGCTGGCATGTACAAATAAATATGAAGTATTTTGTTGCTATGTCACAATGGCAGCAGCCTCTTTTCCATATTTATGCCTGCAAAATGTTTCTCCACAGGATCAAGGAGGATTTCTGTGCAATCCAGGCACCAGTGACAAGCCTCCTTTAATTGCACTGTGAAATATATTTTTAGGAATAAGACCAAGAAGTCAACGCAGCTTCCTCCTTGTTAAAAACTAAAATAAAAATGTAAAAATGTCTGATGGGCTGGGAGTGAAGAAAAATGAAAGTGTTGATCAGCTCAACATCTGGAAAAATGACTACTGGTACAAATAAAATTTTAAAAACCCTGTTAATATTTTAAAGACTGTGTGGCTGGAAAAAAAGCAATTTTTTTGTTGTTATTGTTAGGGATTTACAGCTGCTGGAGAATCAGGTTTCCATAAAAACCTATCTACTGTTTAATGCCACTAAAAGCCAGGAATATTAACTTTTTTAATATTTAGCATTTATAGATATATACTCACTGGAAACCCAAAAAACCTATAAAGGAGATGTGATAGCTACAGTGAGGGTTTTATTAATTTCAACATCAAGGGGGATGCGAGGGGGACTGAGGGGAACAACATGTTTTCTTTTTAAAGAGAAAACCACTCATCCTTAACCCCAGATAGCCTTCTGTTCCTACCACCTACCAACAGGGCAGAGCAGGCTACAAAATAAAGTATAGGACACCTGGGAAACTGGGTTATTACAGTTGTTTCAGCTCTGACTGCCTTCATAACATGAGCAAGTATGTCAGATAGGGTGCTTAAATGTGTCTCCTTGTTCTGAATGTCCAACCTAAGGGACAAAGCAGGCCTGGTTTTCCCAGATAGCCACCTTTCTTTTCCAGTTAAAGCCAAGGGAAGCTGCAGATGGTCTCAATCTCAGCTCAAGTACTTCAGGTCAAGCATTTAAGAGGGGAAATCAGAGGCCACTTCTGAAAAGGCCTTCTACTTCTCTGCAGGTTCACACAGCAGCACATAAAATTTCCAGAGCATTTGTTTCTGGAATTTTAAAAGTCACCTTAAGCAGAGCTAAATGTTAGTTTTAATAGATTACAAAACCTCCTCTTGATTCCAGTGCCAGCAGTCAGAAAAACTGTGAAGCAAAACTGCTATTGCCAGCACAACTCATCCCTCATTTCTTCAGATCAGTGTAGCAAAGTTCTAACTTTACTCTTAAGTACAGTTTTGGCTGCTTTCTTTAGAAATGATAAACAGCTGATCCATTTGTCCCAAAATCAATAATAGTAAAAAAAAAATTCATAAACACAGCCTAGTGATGTTGAACTCCCACTTTCTTCATTTCTTAAAGAAATCAGAGAAGATTACTACAGACAAATAACACATTCTCTCTCAAATACCTCAACCTGCAGTTGAGTGCTATCTACTACTTTTCTTGGCTAGCATTTTATTCTGGTCAGAGAACCCAAGCAAAAGAGCCATCAGAAAATAACACAGGGTTTGTTGGGGTTTTTTTCTGTGCCATTTGTGCATGATTTATATTGGTGATGATCATGCTAAAGCAAGAAACAAGGCAGATTGAGTTTCAGACACCACAATGGTTGCAGCACTGGCATTTATAAAAATTACTTTTCTTCACTTTTGAACTGAAAAATTTACTCTGGGCTCCACATTGCAAAAATGAATGAAGAATGAAAAAACATGGAAGACTGGTGCCAAGTTCACATGGATTATTTCCAGATTCCAGCCTCCATTTAACATTGCTTTGTCTTTGATCCTCACGTAAGTTCAAAAGTACATGTTTACATCAAGGTCCTTACAGCTGACTCAATAATTCGGCAAGACAAAGTGTTTGAAAGAAAATAAGTGGTTAAAGTAACTACTGAGGAGTTTGTTATCAGCTTATGTTATGCCATAAAGCAGAAAATGACCTTAAATATTAAAGGAAAAGACATGCATGAGAGATAAACCATGGGCAGCCAAAAGTACTGGGATTCTGGATAACAATTTACAGCAGCAAATACTCTTGAACTGTTTAACTTTTACATGGTTTCAGAGCAGGAGAAAGTCTAACTCTGCAGCAGGCAGATGTTAACCCTAGAAAAAAACTGTTCAAAACCATGAGGGTCTTTCATCATCCCTCACTTGATATTGCTTTTTCCCCCCTAGTTCTTTTCTGTGTGAATTAAGAAAAGTTTGAGGGTTTTTTTTTCCCCACTCCCTTTCACTTGAACTTTGCGGGCTCTCTCATGGACAGAGATCTTCCAGTTTTTCTTGAAAATGAGTTAACAAATAAAAATGACAAATGTCCTGTAACAGCTTCCTTCACACAGGGTTATTGCACTCCATGAGCTACAATAGACACATGTAAGTCATCCCCCACTCCCACTGAGGTTTAAGTGACGGGCACTTGAAGGCAGCATTAAACCCTAACAAGGAACAGTGACTAGTTTTCACTCACATTTGGTGACAGAAATTCTCAGTACCCCTTGCATGAAAACAATGCCAAGGATGGCAGTAGCAACTAAGCGTACGTTGTCCTGGAGGAAGGAAACAGGTTAACACACTTTCTGCATCTCCACTGTGGGGCTGCAGGGTGTCGATAGCTTGATATGCCACAGCCACAAGATAATGCAACCAGAGCTTAGATGGCCATAGCTTCATCATCCCTGCAGCTCAGCCCCCAAGGTCCTGGTAGGCAGGACCTTGGAGCCATCTTCTCTGCTTGACATCAGCTGCACAGTCTCCAGGCAAGAGCAAACAGATGCATGATGGTAGCAGTCCTTTTGCCAGGTAATTTCAAACACAGGAACACCACAAACAGTAATAAAGATCTATATTTATATAGTTTCAAAGTGTTTCACAGTTCTGGAGGCTAAAGAAATTAGCTCTCTTCTGGAATAGTGGTCATCTTGTGGGACACTTGCTTCTGCAGCTACGTGGGGAGAATGACTTTCATTTCAGTAAAATGCAGCACTGTGCTTGCATAGTGCTGGCAGGCTGTGTGTGGTGTGGCCTATGTACACACACGTGCTTCTCTGTTGTGGGAAGAAAAGAATACAAAACCCCTCTGTTTCAATTCTGATTAGATTTCCAAAAGCTAGGGAAAAGAAAAATAGAGCACAGGTTTGAGAGCTGGTAGAACAATTCAGTGATTCATCAGAAACTACACAGGTGCCACAAGAAAGGAGTTTTCTCCAGTTAGAATGACCTTTTTGCCAAAAACCCAGCTACGTACTAAAAAAACCCCTCCACTCCCAGGTTTAATCCAGGCTCATCAACCCACCATGGCGCAGCCTAACCTTTTCCCCATCCCTCATCCTCCAAGGCACCCTTCCACAGCCTCCATCTCTCCACTGGCTTCAACATTTTCCTGAGCCAGAGATTTTAATGTTTCCCTAAAGCCAGACTTACCCCCATGCTCCATACCTGAACCCAGACCCAAATGCCTCCCCAGTACAGCAGATGACTTGGAGCCAAGTCAAATGCTCTGAGCTGAACCTCACTGCCTTGGATGAGATCCTTCCTCCTAGTACATCCCCTGGTCAGCCCAGCTTTAGCCTCTAGAGATCCACCATGCAGACGTCCTCCCTCTTTCACCATGTAGTTGTCACTGAAAGAATGGCATTTTCATGGTGAAATTACCCTTGTGGCTTTGGAGCTTTCTGGAATTGATAAAAAGACTCATTGACTGGATCAAGCTCCTAATGAATTGCTGTTTTGTATACCACAGTGCTTAAATACAACAGGGAACCAGCAACGACCAAAATCCTTTTATATCAATGCTTGAAAAGCTGCTGAGAAAAGTTACATTACAGCCTAATCTGGGGGGAGATATTACCTTGGGTCACACACACCTCTCATCTCAAGTAGAGTCACATTTGGCCACATGATTTACTGTCAACTCCCCTGTGCTGAAACCTATCCATCTGTTTGATAGACAGGCTCCAACAATATAAGTTACCTCCACCTAATTCTATTAAACCCATTGACCAGCACAAGCCATTGGACAGGAGTTTATCCCCTGAAGTGACTGTAGGTCAGACTCCTGCGGTTCAACCCCATCTCTGCACCCACACAAAAGCCAATGCTCTGATGGAGAAGAGCAATCATCAGAACATGTGAGATGTGGCAGGAGGCAGGGGAGCAGCTTGCAAAGAGCGTGGCCACCCTGACAGCACCTACAGAAACTCCTGTTAGGTGGAGATTTAAAGTCAGCCAGGTCTTGTGTCATGTTTCATCAGTCTTCTTGGCTTTCCCTCTCTGTGAGCAAATGATGAATATGACCTTCTTTGTTTGAGTTCTTGCGATGAAGCACTGTTTGCATAAGGCTCTTATTTATTTATTTTTTTCCTGCGGCTTGTTGACTTTTATAAGACATTCATAAATTTGTTCTGAGTGCCAGTGAGATGCTTAATGGTGCTAAAGGGAAGGTATTAAGGATAGTCGACTCATGTTAGAACAAGCCACTTGAAAGTAGCTATAAATATTTGTCTGGATTTCATTTTGCTAACAAACAGCTTCTTTTCTTTTTCTCCCCCCCATGACCCCCCTTAAAGAGTTGATTTCACAAACAACAGAAGAATTTTCACATTAATATGAAAGCGCATGTCTGGGTTTGGTTTTTTTAATAGAAACTTTCCTATTGGGGACATTCGAGTCCTTGTACTCTGTCTGCATGAAATCGGCTCCCTTTTCAGGAAAACCTTGGCAGCTTAAGACCTCCAGGGTGAGCTCATGTTCTTTTGCACTCCCTCAAACTCATCTCTGCTCTTTCATTGCTCTGGCAAGGAGTTTAGGCTAGACTTAGGGACTGCAGTGTCCTAGAATGAAGCCAGTAGCTACACATTCCTCCTCATTTTGCTCATAGGCACACTGGAGGTTTTTGGATTCCTTCAGGACTGTAGCCACTGGCCACATAATTTGGAAACTCCACCCTCTGGTCCTATTGCTCTAAGGTCACTTTGACACAGACAGACGCAGAATATTCTGATCTTATTGTCTTTGGTACCAAAGTCCCTCTCATTGGGAACTATGACTGGTAATTGGGGGCTACCACTCATGTGTGGTCACCCTGCAGATCCCCATCAGCCCCAGGGCATCAGAGACAGCCTTTTGCACAAGAATAGTCCAAAGCTACTTCTTGGAATCAGCAGGCATCAATGATGAGGACTTGTCTCTGCCTCTGGCTTTGGACAGACAGAGCCCTTTCCTTCCCATGATAGTTTCTGCATGCATTTTAACCCTGAAAGGCCCAAAATTGCATTGGCATGTGGTGGTCTAAGAACCTCCAAATAGCTACTGCTGTGACAGATGAGCAAATAGCTCAGCACTCAGCCAGCAGGAGCAGAAATGACAAGGGGGTGCCCAGAGGAGTCAGGGAGGGAAGAGAGGAAGCCCCTCTCTTTGAACAGGAATTAGAGGACCAAAAGGAATGGTAGAGTAGGGTTTGGAAGGGTCTGGTTTTTCATTTGTTTCAAGTGTGTGGCAAGAATTAATTGTCAATGCAATTTTATATGTTTTTTTAATTCATTTTCTTGGTGCTTTCACCAACCATAGCTCATTACAGCAGCTCAAAAAGTACCAGCAAGGAAATCTTGAGCACTGCACCTCAGACAACTCTCACCAGAGTCAGGGTGAGTTTTACCCCAGAAAGGACTCAGCTTTGGTCCAAGCTAGCAAACTGACTAACATTTTCAGCTTAAAGTCACTTCCAAAAACATTCAAAACTAACATCCCCCAGAGAACTTCGCAGACAGCACTGGAAACATAGGGGAAAATAAACTTTCTAATACAGATCTCTAAACTGTCTCCATTGGATTTTTTTCTAGATATTTTTGGATTTTCTGGATATGCGCACAATTACAACCCAGTACTCTCCATTATAATGCATCATTATGTCACAAACAAATCCCATGCCCTCAGCAGAGTAATGGCAAAGACCTGGCAGATGGTCCAGATCGGCAGAGATAAGAGCAAACTACCACATAGCTAAGGTACCTGCCTGGGGGAAGGATGCAGTTACCTGCCAACATGCAGCTCGCTGCTTCTGTTCTCCCTCCTCCCTTTTTTTGAAAAAGCATGTATATCATTCAACCAGGTTTTCCAGTCCATGCAAATGCTAATTGCCATGGTTTGAAACATTCTGTACCCCACTAGAATTAAATGGCAAACCAGCAGTTCTGATGATATCATGGTGTATGATTTATCCGGTGATATACCACATTCCTGCATTGTGCTTAAGCAATAAGGCACGCTGGGGAGAACATTTAAGTGATTAGTTTGCCTGTAGTGTGGGCTACGGCCAAAGGTTAATGACCTTGAGCACCCAAGAAGTTCAATTAATGCCTTGAAATGGACTACCTAGAAGGCCCACCGGCTATTACTAAATGGAACATTAACACAAGGAACACTACTTCATGCCTTTGCAAGGCTTTGCAAACGTGGGTAGAGTACTTCTCACATCCAAAGCACTCTAGCCATGTTTCTAAATTAGCAAGAACCTGAAGAACTGTTTGTTGAGAGATGGGCCCCAGCTGCATTATGGATGCACACTTCCACCATCACCACAAGTCTGGGCTGTTTAGAGAGCAGTGTTTGGATCAAAAGACTTTCAAGAAGCCATGGTTTCTGGTGCTATCAGGATGCAGGCAACGTGCAGTTTTATACCTCCTCTATTTCCTCAGCCTCCACTCCCACTAAAATGCCCAAAAGCCTGAAACAAGCAGAGTACCCAAAAGCCTGAAACAAGCAGAGTAAAGAAGAGCGTATCCTTCAAAGTCCTCCTGGAGAAGGCAAAGGAGTGCTGGTACTCCTTGAAGTAACTTGCCAACTTCAGCATTACTAATGACTATGGGGACAGACCCATCCCATCCACCACAAAGATTTTGCCACATGGACTCATTGCTCTGCTTCATCCTTGTCACACTGTTTGTGAGGGGGGAAAATGTACACTGGCAAGAACCAAGAACTAGTTTGGCAGATGATTTATGAAAGGCTCTGTAGAAAGGCTCTCCTGTAAATCCATCTAAGCAACCCATCAATACTTCCAACTGACACCACCAACAGTCATACTCCTCCACCCCCTCAGAGGAGGGCAGAGAAAAGCAGACAGCTCTTTCAGGGGCCAGAAGAAGCCCTCTTAAGAGATGGCACTAGCAAGAGTGGAGCTAGGAAGAAACCTCCAAGGACAGTGACTAGCACAGGAACCACCCACTCCCTCAGTGCCCTTGAAGTCATACACACATGTTGCTCTGCCTCTAATTGCCCAGTCCTAGCTTCTTCCTTTGCTGAAGACTGATGCAAGGGTCTTTCTCTACAGGATATGTATTCATTTTTAGTTAAAGACCACAACCTACAACACCTTCTTGGCCAGAACCAAGCCAGTTGCGATGTAACAAGGCAGGAGTGTGCTACAGCACAGCCAGCCCAGGTTTGCTCTTCTGAGGCTGCCCGTCCCAGCTATAAAACTCACTGCCAAAACAAATTGGATTATGCTTAGGTCAGATTATGTGAGAGCTGGGCTGCAGGGACTTTTTACTGAAGAAAGGCTAGAGTGAAAAGAACTCCACAGGCTTAGCATGACAACAAGGGAAGAGAGAAAGGAGAGACTGAAGCCATGAACAGAACTGGACTCCTGGGGAGAGGAGAACAAAGAGAGATAAGATGCAAGGTAAATAAAAGGGCACAAGGGCTTAGTTGTAACTTCAGAGAGAGAAAGTGGGGGGGCAAGGGGTCAAACTTTACACTAATTAACCTTGCATCAGCAAACCCTGAAAGTATGCAACTGCCCCACTGACTGTGGCATGGGCAGTCAAATCTCACCCATCTTCATCTTTTAAACTAAGGGAGAAGAAAGTGACAAAAAAGTGACTGTACCTCCTTCAGATCCCAGGCAGTTTGCTATGCTAG
This sequence comes from Elanus axillaris, assembly GCA_026212715.1. Taxonomy (NCBI): domain Eukaryota; kingdom Metazoa; phylum Chordata; class Aves; order Accipitriformes; family Accipitridae; genus Elanus; species Elanus axillaris. Next base: position 10,442,305 of record JANZLQ010000044.1, on the reverse strand, counting down.
AGGTCTGACCTGAAAGTGGGAGTTTGCTCCGCAATCTCCCCACAGCATCATTGTAACTTCATAAGAGACAGCATTGTGAAAACGTGTGCCTGCTCCCTGATCCACCAAAGCATAGACATATGAGTACACCTTTAAATGCAGGAGCCCCTGCTAACCCAGCAGGACTATTCACAATCTGAAATTATTAAGCATTTACTTAAATACTTTCCTGGATCAGGAAAAATATTGTCATGGGTGTCCTCTAGCTGCACAATTAACTGAAGCAGTACCCAATTCTGTCAATGCTATTGACAGAATGGTAAAAATCATGCAGCAAATGTCTACATTCTACACAAATGTAGAAACTATGAACACTAATACATAAAATAAATTGAACATCCATGTCTTGTGTGTGTGTGTATATATATATATATATATATATATATACGCACCATAAAGAAAAAGTGGTTTCTCACTCTCTCCTCAATGGCTAATAGAAAAATAGTAAGCCTGGTTTGGGTGTTCTGGCAAGTAGAAACATAGCATGATTGCCATTTAATGCATTTACTTGTTGGCTTGGAAAGAGAATTCAAACTAATTCTTGGTGTATTAACACTGAAAAAGCATCATAGAAAAAGGTGCTTTATTCAAACAACCAGCTTTACTCTGATAAAGAAAACTCATCTCCATGCACGTCTGTCTTCCTTACTGCATCCCCTTAGAGCAGGGGATCCCCCAAAACACTGGGAGATCAACTGAAGAGTTTCTGCATACAGCCTACACAGATATTTTTTTTCCCCATTATTGATGTAGTACTGCATTACAATCACATATACCTAGAGTTACCACAATACAAATTAACTTTGTTATACAGTTCCCAGGAAGATCTACTGCAGCTGAACAACCCCATGAACAAAACTGCGGGGACGCCACTTTTTCAAGCTTCTGTCTAGAAATTTTGCACACCTTTTTCCTCCTGCTACAGAATTTAAATACAAATTTTGCAGGATTTGAGGAAGGCAAGATCAGCTCTGCCCAGCCCCTAGCACACAACAACCTAATCAATAATCACAGCAGAAGAAAAAACATAGCTATATTCCCATTCTCTCAGTATGAGAGATCAGTGATTGAGAACTCCTGCCTCCTGAAAAGTCTCTTTTGCTTCCCAGTCCAGTTTGTATTTGTTCAAGCTTAAGGCAGGCAAACACGACACAAGCCCCCAGGAATCCATAACCACTCTGATGCTTCTGGGTTGCAAAGCATCTCCACTGCCATCTGTTTTCAGTCACTCCAAAACGAGTTCTGAAGAGTCAATTGTTTTCTTCTAGGAAAAATAAACATGCAAGCTGCTATTCTCCTGATTTCCAGCAATTTTCTGCTGTGGGTAAATGTAGCTTCAGATTTTAGAACTAAGTCTCATTCTCATCCAAAGAATTTTGCAATATAATTACCTCATTTTTACTGACTTGGATAACTGCTGCCCTTAAAAAAAAAAAAAAAAGTGTGTAAAGTCTGCAAGACTAATTCCTCCTCCTGCCCCTTTGTTATAAAATCTTGGAACAATTGATAGTGATTAATCTCACTTGATATTTCTTTGGTTCTCTATTTGTTGATTTAGAGGCGTTTTATGACTGATTGTTTTCAGTTGCTTGGACAGCTGTCAGATCTGTACTGTAGTTTGATTTGGCTTTCAGGGAGTAGAATTATTATTTTTCTTATTTTTACAGCTCTAATGCTTAGTGGTTGACAGAGGTGGCCCTTCAAAAACCTTACATGTGAAACCAAAACTACCTCCAGACTGGGAGAAGCTTGCCTAGAGATTCTGCAGGCAGACTACGCAAGCAAGGTGTGGAATGCAATAATAGAGTCTTTATTTTATTTTATTATTCGTTTTTAAGATGCCCAGCTGGCACATAATCTCAAATATAATGACAAAATCCATCCCAAGGTGTAATATCAGTGGCTTTACAGGAATGACTTTGGCCTTTGGAATAGTACTGGCAGAGCTGGTGGGGGGCTGCATTTTTTGCTTGTTTGGAGGCTGGAGAGCTCCAGCCCAAGCAGTGTCCCCATCCCTGTGTACCTGGGAAAGGCTGTGCTCAGTGGAAGGAACATGAAACAGGGTCCAAGGCTCCGGACCACAAAATGAGATATGAAAGAGTTAGCAGAACTCAAGAAAGAAGGGTGTTCATACTGAACTGCTCAACATCCATGAGCTTCATCTCCTGCCTCCTGACTCTCTCTAACAGTTACCTACATCCTTTGACTCCGAATCTTACTTCTTATCCTCAATTTTAGTCTATTTTCATCTCTGCATCCTCCTTTTACCTGCATCTCACAGCTGTGTCCTCCACGTATCCACCCTCTCTTTCCTGGCTCTTGACTTCTTTCATGGTCCATCTACAAACATGACCAACACCACTTGTATGTCATCCCTGGCTCACCCTCATATATCTTTACGATTCCAAACTAAAATCTCACAAGCAACTATCTCAAACAAATTATGGAGAAAGACCAACCATCTGCAAAGTTCCTCCTCCAAAACATGCAGAATAAAATTTCACTAAAGCAGAAATCTTTGCTATTAGACAGTGCTTTCATTGCTTTCACATACAACACTCAGAAGTTTTCCTTGTTTTCAGAAAGCATATGAAAATCAGGTTTTATACAGGAACTTCAGGGATCTGCATGATCACAACTGCTTTTCTCTATGGCCTGCTGTGCTCATTTATACACAATATCAGCACTAACAACTTGACCTAAAGCAGAACTTACATGTGAGCTGAAGTGTATGAAGAGAGCAACTGACTGCTATTGACTACAGTTTGCTAAAATTTAAGCACTTTTGCAGAAAAGAAGGAACGTGCTTACTGCCATGATGTCTTACTGGACAGATTATATGATCTTCTTAACATATCTTCATGTTTGTCCCTGTCCAGTTAATAAACACTAGGAGGAGACTGCTTTAAGCCAAGATGGTGGTGGCTTATGGATAGTGTCACAGCCCAGGGGGCCACTCTTACTTCCTCCTCCATTTTTGTAATCCCTTGCTTCCACTGCCCAAAGTTAGCAGCACATAAAAACAGAACAAGTGCTCAGAAACACAGCAAAATGAGGGATGGGAATCATCATTTTGCATGCCCCCACTGCCTACAAAAGAAGGTGCCCCTGGTCCTCTCCACCACCCTGAGACACCCTCTCCATCCACTGCCCACATTACTTCTTAGTCTGCCTCCACTGCCATTCCTAGTTGCCTGCATTACTTCCAGCTCACTCTCAAAAAAACCAAACACAAACAAAGCAACAACAACAACAAAAAAAAACCACCACACCCAACCAAAAACCCACACAACTCTCTTTCAGTTGCCAGATTGTTATTCACCCTTCCAGCCCTTTCTGAAGCATCTTAAATCATTTAGATGAGATGCCTCTCTGGTTCTCTTCTTGAGCCTACAGCCCTGCTACTCTTTTCAATCTTCACACTTAGTTTTTAATTTTTTTTTTAGTTTTACTTTTCCTCTTCTAGTCCCCTCCTCCACAACACACTGCAAGCAGTGGAAGCAAGCCCCATATTACGACCTGAGAGACTGTTTATAACAATAGACTTGAGCTTGGCTTTACTAAATCACTCGTACTGACATCTTTGCTTCTTTGCTTTCTAAACCATGGCCATAAATTGCTGGCAAAATAGCACTACAGTTGTATCTTCATGCCCTCATCAGCTTCTCTAATATACTGCAAATATGGCCCATCAAATCCACCAGGCCACATTCAGCCGCACACAATGTACAGATCTAGCACTACAGACTATGGGTGAAGTCTCCACCACCCTTGCTCACATACAGATCTTTCAGCCCAACTGAAATATCTAGGAATTCCTTTCCCAGTTCCACAAATCCCAGTGTGTTCCTTTCCCCTCTATCCCTGGTCATCTTCCTAGGGTACTGTCTTCTGCAGACATGTGTATCATTGCTGCAGCAGTGCTGTCTTCTTCCAAGCCACTTGGATGCAGGACAGATTTAGACCAACCTTGAAAAAAATCACCATAGTGTTCCCATGTCTTCTGCTTTCCACCACTCTGGCCTTATTTCTATCATCTGATTTCTCTTTATCCACATTGTCTGTTCTCATACCCATTCACGTCACACATTTAAGAAGGTGACAAAGAATGTCAAATGTTTTTATAATCCAACTAAACCACATTTGCTGCTTCGAGCACCAGCTTAGTTCACTGTTCTCCTTCTAAACAAACACAAACAACTCCAGAAGATCTAGTAACAACGGAAACAGGCAGGCAGCAGAGCAGTACACACACAAACTCAGCATGGTCCCCCATTAGGGGGAAAATTTCATGTGCTTTAATCATGACAAACGGCACCACAATGAGTCAGTGGATATGACGGGTCAGCCTCTTGGCTGGTGCAGTGCCAACAGCTTCCACAGGGGTTCATCAGGCATGAATTGGCCCCATATGTGAAAACCCACTACAATTTGTCCAGTTTCTCCCATCCCTGTGGAGCAAAGTCTCCATATGTGAGATCCCACAGAGCTGTCAGCCGATGTCACATTTCAATAACAGCAAAACCAGCCAGGGCTGTATAAACCAGCAAAGCAATCCCATTGCTCATAAACTGGCAAGTGACCTAGGTTGGCAGTGTTTTTGTTGATCACAACCCTTTCTATGGAACAAAACATAGGAACTATCACGCCAGAATAGACTCAGTGATCCATCTTCTCCTTGTCTCCTGTCTCCAGCAGAGGCCAACATTGATGCTTTATCAGAAGATTAAAAATGGATATACAAAGCCTGCAAGGCACCTGGGTCAGTTGTGCAATACATTGCCCCTGACCCAGGGCAAAACTCCACTACTGTTATATACAACTTTGCGATATTATACTATGTTATGCTGGATATGAAAGACTGTCAGGTGCTGTCATAAAGAAATATACATGAAATTCAGAGGATTGCCCTTTTTTTCTTCTCTCTTCCTTTTTATTTTAGCTTGATCAATATAACTGCACCTCCTCTTCCTAAGACCAAATCTTTGACTTCTCAATAGACTGGACTTCACAAATAAATTCAACTTTGTGTCAAAAAGTGATATTATTATTCTTATTTACGTTAATGTCTTCTACAGAAGAAGTAGTTTCATAGGATTCTTCCTTAAACCTTTCCCTGTTTCACAGAGCTCTAATCCCTTTCTTTGCCTTATTCAACATCAAAGTAATGTTTGTCTATTCAATCTGGTTTTAGAGAGACTTTCACCCTAAACTTTATAAACTTTTATTCTTTTCTACCTTTATTCCACCTTGTCTTGGACACGCTTTATACAGTTCAGCTACAAAAATATTTAGCTCTACCTTAAACCAAGATTGCATTCTCAGTTCCTACAATGCAAACCAATAGATCAGGTGAAAAATAAAAAATAAGAAAACTGAAATGATATCTTCTGGCCTCTTCTATCTAAAGTAGAGTTTAGGGAAGTTGGCTCTGATGATACTGATGGCTATATAATTAATTGTATTCTTTCTAGACTGATGATATTTAAGTATAAATTGTGCTTCATTTCCAAAGTGGAGACCATTATCAGGGGACTGTTTTATTTGTATGTCTTTTTGTCACAAAATTAATGATTTTGCAAATATTAAATCAAAAGAAAATACAATCTGATCTAATATTTCTTCTATTTTTCCTATCTCTGAAACAAGTACTTTTTAAATGCTGTGCCTGTGAGCCTGGTAGAGCATGCCAACATGAAAAACTTCTAAATCAATTAAAAAAAAAAAGTGTAGACACTTTTGGTTTAAGCTACTAAAAATAAAAACATTTGGCTCGCTCAATTTATATATTATTAATACTCATAGCATCTGCTGATTACAGAGCCTGAATTATAGAGAGAAAACACTTGCATCCATCCCCAAGCTAAATATTTTCTGAAGTACCAACTGCCAGTTCTGGCAGCCCCGCCACCCTTGTTAGGTGATAAATTAATGCTCGCACTCCCATTGTGGGCCTTGCCAAGCCAGGCAGAGTCCAGCCAGCCAAAGCCTCGCTTTGTCCAAACTGCACCCACCCTCTAGTGGGATGAGGAAAAAGTGCTGCTCCGGGCTGCCTTCACAGCCCCGCTCCCACGGGCTACGACTCTCTCCTATACACACTTTATCCTGCAGCACAGGGCAATTTGCTGTAATTTTGAAAGAACATTCATACAGGATAAGCACGTTAAGATTTTTCTTTCTTTGCTTCTCTCGATTCTCCACACATCTGCTAGGTATGCACTAATAAGGCATTTAGCTCTAAAAGATGACTACGGCCCTGACGAGCTTCACCAAAAAGCTTTAGGGGCAATCTTACCTTTCCAGCTTTACCTTGCACTCTTCAGAGTCGGTGTCATTTTAACCGCAGTTTCATAGATGGCTAAGCAGTGATTAGTCCAGTGAATTACTGGCTGTACCTATCATCACACTTTTTTTTTTGCTATAAAGAAAAAACAAGCACACAAACAAACAAAAAATGCTTAGTGAAAAAAAAAAAAAAAACCAGCACATTTTCCTCTATGTGTTAGATAGTCCAATACAATTGGCTGCAAAAAGTAGAAAAGTGGAATACGATTGCTAAACAATGAGCACTGCAGTTGTGGTACAATCCATGAAAAAGCAGCAGAGCCGCAAATGGATTTCAAACCATGCCTTAGGTCAGCTGTACAAAATACAAGTGAACAGCCCTTAAGGCAGACCACTCTTGACAGCATTTGCAGTAACTGAAGACCAGATCCTGTTTCCCCACAGCCAGGGAGGAGACCAAGCAGGATGCTGTGCAAGGGACAGGCAAGCAAGACCAAGGACGAGAGCAGGACAGCACCCCCAGCTAAAGATATAGTCCCCCGGGTACCTGGGCAAGAGCTGAGCAGGTCCACTGGCCACAGCCAGGGTCAGCCACAGTCCAGAGCCCCAGGCAAGTCCAAATCAAGCCAGAAGATTAGGGCACAAGGCTAAACACAACAGCCCCAGAACATCAGGGGCTGAGCCTAAATGCAGATCAGGACCCGCAGGCACAGGGTGCGTGGGTGGGGGCCCAGGTGTTGCTGCTCAGGGCAGTCAGAGCCTGCTGGCACCTTCCGAGGGCTGGCAAACCTCTCTACAAACCCAGGCGAACAATCCCCAGTGAATTTAGGCGAGTCAAATTAGGTCCAAAAGAAGTAAGATTTACAGCAAAGATGCAAAGTGAAAAATTACAAAGAAATATATTCTGTTCTCAAACACGAAGACAGAGCTTGCAAATAAATCCACTGCCTTTAGCAGTAAACTTTGATGAAAGCTGGAGATAAAGAATTGACTCTACAAACAGTGATGCCTTTTACTAGCCTGACTATTTTGTCCACTGCATACATGACAGCAAGGTGAAGGACAGAAACAAAGCAGCTAAGGCCATTAAAAGCAAGATGGGACCTGAAACAATTGAACAGGACTGAAGAGAGTATGATCCCTTCCTCAACATGATGCAATCAGCAGCCTGCAGCAGCCTGCTAGGCAGACTCAGGTCTAGAATGGAAACAGCGTGGAGTGGGGGGGAATAAAAATAAAGCTATCTTTCATAGATCACATGGTCCCACCAGGAAACACGGAAACCTCTGACTTGTCTGGCTCTCTGTCTCTCCCTCCCTATGGGTCTTCTGCAGAAAGGATAGCCTGTGTGCCCAGGAGGTGATGAAATCCCTAATGCTGTATGGCACATGGGGAATTCGGGGGATTGCAAAACAGGATGTTTCTTGGAGGAAATAAAGTCTCAGCAAGCAAAAGGTTCAAGTACGGTACATCTTACAATGATGTAAGAGCTTGATTATGCATCTCGCTTAAAGCCCAGCTTAGGGTTTTAGTTCTAGTAGAACTAATAGGCAACACCTGCTGCGATGAAAACAATTTCCGTCCCTGAACTCCAGCAGAAGTGTTTATCTTTTGAGTTAGAAAATGTTTCTCTAATGTCTGAACAAGACTCCAGGGACAGGAACATATGCCCAGAACTGACATTTCTACGCTTTAGATAGCTTATAAAAATGAGAATTAGAAAAACCTGGTATCATCAGACATCTCGTCCAATAGTCATTAAATGGAAAGCACAGAGAGGTTCCTCTAACATTTCCTCTCCCTGCCACTGTAGTCCTAGTTGCTCTTTCTAGAGCAGAAAGAGAGGCTACTGAAAAAGCTTGCTGGGGTAAATACTGAGTTCAAAATTCAGGGCTCTTCCAGACCTGTCCCTGGCAAAACTACCATTGGCTTCAATGGAAACTTTACCCAAATATGGGCCTCAGGACTTGGGCCTCTTGGTTTTAGTTACTAATTTTATTATTAAAGGTTAAACAGAGCTGTTGACAGTACAAACGATTTTCTTACGTAAGCAGTGAAAGGGAGAGTGTCAGATATACAAGATAAAACAATACTGCCAAGTCAAGGCAATATAGGTTATGGGTGAACGTCCTTTCACAGAACATACTGCACCAAATCCTGAGTTTCACCCTCTTCCTCAAGCAAAACTCCCATTTAAATCAACTGGAGCTCAGTGTGATCAAGAGGCAGAGTCAAGCGGAAGAAAGGACCTCAGGATTCAGCCATGGTCACTACAAGGGCTTTAAGAGACTGTAGCTGTTGAAAACCCAAAAGCTCTATCTTCACAGTACAGAAGCTATAAGCAGTGAAAAGTTCACCAGAAAACATATGCTTTGCACTGAGAAAGGAAAAGGCACAGGTCCCAGGCTTGATCAACAAAGCTGAAGGGTGAAGCATTGCTTCATTTTGATCTTAGGGGGACTGTTTGTCCTAATAATGCCCTAGAAGGATAAGACAGACCTGCTCTGCAGATGTAACTGCTGTACAGATTCATTATTTAATACCCCTTAAATACTACAACTGCAAATTAAGTGCTTCAGCCATTCAGTTATACAGACACAACCCTTAATAAACCCCTTGATGATAGGAATGTCAGGGAGGACATGTAGGGCTTTCCTCCCATACTTTCTGCTACGATATTCTTTATCTAAAGCTTGGACACAAACCAGAGACTTGTTTTTAATTCTTGACCAAAAATAATAACAGCAAATGATGTGATGCTTAAAAATAATAACCGTCCAGTCAAAGGCAAACTGTTCTCAGTTCAGCCTAACAACACTTCATTGGTTTGGTGATTAAGCAGCAACCCAAAAGTTAACTTCCTGGAAAATCTACTGTTGTTATAATGAAATTGCACTGTCAGAGCCATACAATAGTTCTGTCTTTAATAACAATGCAACAGACATTGAGGGAAATTCCTGTGGTTGTCTGTCCTATTCAGATACAGTTATCATCCAATAGATCATCAGCTGTACAATAGTCAATGGTGTCACAAAGTTTTTGACACAGTTAACACATTAACACATTAGACAAATGTAGGATTTGAGCCAATTCTCACCAAAGCCAATGGAAAAACTCCAAGGGAGTTGTACTGGGCACAGGGATGGTGTCACATGTATTGTCAATCATGTAGGAAACAAGACAATCACAGCAGCTCTCTTCTGACATCAGCGTCTGCCTCCACTTGAGGCTTTGGCAGAGCCTCATGAAGGACTGGCTCTCTTTCTCCTTCTTTTAAACAGCCTGAGAATCACTGGGGCTTGTTTTTTTTGGCACAGGGCACTCAAAAGGATATTGTCAAGGTTCACAGAACTGAAATCTAAATAATTTTTGCCCTTCCTTCTTAAATTTTGTATACTTTTAAAAGTGTGATTTGATTTTTACCCTTATGCTTTACCCAATGCTTTTTTCAATAAAGAAGCAACAAACCCTTGCTTTACAATCAATCAACCCCGCTATCATAAATCACATGCCAGCTCTGACCGTGTACTATTGAAGCATGGTCGTATCAGCAAACATGCCAGTATATCTAACCACAGAATGTATTTTCTGAGCAAATGTTTAGTAAAACTCACATCATTTGCTGAGTAAGAGTTCATTGGGATTGATTTGCTCAGGAAAGGAACATCATGGATGAAAACATACTGTTCCTTTACAGTCACAATACTAACACAGCAATAAACACTACCTCAACTGACAAATCAAGCTTAAAACAACAAAATCCTTGTGCAAATGGTGCAAAGGAATACCAGAACTCCCAGTTTAAAATAAAAAGCTCAAAAATTATGAAAGAGAGAGAAAGACTGTATATTCATCATTATAGCACTGATTCCTGCTGGCTTGAAGATCCAAATGAATGAGTGGGCAAGAGAACCTGATCCTGGAAATATGCTGACAGAGACATAAGTAGGAGTCTAAATCCAAGATAATTTTTCCTTTTTGTAAAATCAGGACTTGAACAGCCGAACGAAACCTGTACATTTTCCTATTAATATGGAAAAATAATAGCCCAAGTCTGAAGAGGCAGAGACAGAACAGATAACTGGTGTCAATGAGGTCTGAATGAAGCCCCTCTCTCCCTTCCTCTCTATTCTTCCCCATCCCTAACCCCACGCAAATTTGCTGCTACCCATGATTTCACATTTTAGCACATCTGCACCAGCCCCTGCTGCAGGGACAAGGCTGCTATGCGGGCACCCCAGCAGAGAGTTTCTTTGCTCTCCATCCTCCCACTCAAGAGCTTGGCAGAGGCAGGAGCTGTGCAAGTGGAGCAGCAGGTCAGCAGCTGAGTTTGTGTTTCCCGTTGCTGTGCTGCTCTCCCAGATGTTGCACCAGAGAAAGTCCCGCTCCCAGGGAGGCTGTGGCACGTCCTCTTCTGCACTGGCCGGACTTCAGGGGACTGTCCTAGCAGCGGGTGTAGTAAGCAGGAACATGCTTCCTCTCTCCACTACACTTTCCTCAGCAGATGCTTGCTGTGTTGCATCTGTTTCTGACAGAGATCTTGGCTTTCGGCCTAATGCAGTACTTCAGCAGCACTTGGTTAAGTTGCCCTGAGAACACAGCCTGTGCAAGCACTAACTAAAGGAGGTTTCCAGTCTCCTGTCTCAGAGCCTTCAAAGGAAAACAGTTGAAAAAGATTATAAGCAGGCAAATGGCTACTTAGTTGGTGATGATCCATCAGGATCAGCCACGTAGTATCAGTACCCATTATCTAACTTTGCCCAACATAATACCCTTATTCCCAAAATTGAAATCACTACAAAAATAATCTCTTTTAATAAGGCGGAAATATCTTGTGAGGGACTTCTTTTTATTTCACTGCAAAGAACACAACATAATTTTTTCAGCTGAAATTCATAGAAGACTGCCTGGTTTACATGGGGAAATAGGGAATTAATGTTCACTGCAGTGCGCCTGCAGAGGGAAAGAAATTACTTCTCAGAAAGGGCCAAGTTCAGGATTTCAGCCTGCACTTTAAGCAGGGGCTGAGAGTAAAGTCCTGCCTGCTGGAATTGTGAAATCTTTGTAAGCAAGTTTATAAGCAAGTATTAGCACAGCTAGCAAAGGCTTTCAGCTAGGAAAAAGTTATTCTACTGGTGAAGACTTGCAGGAGGGCGCAGGTGAACTGAAGATGCGGAGCTGTGTAGACTGGAGGGCTGCTGAAAAGCCACTGCAGTACTCATGAAGGATTTTAGGTCCTTGTACCAAAATGCTTTAGAAACAGCTATTAGTAAAATATTTTTTTTCTCTGCTCCTTGCATGGACTCTAGTTTTGCAGACAGCTACGATGAAAACTTTTTGAAATGGCTGACAGAGGGAGGAGATGAACCTGGCACGTAACATGCAATGAGGAGACTGGTTTGGTAGGTCTTGATGGAGCACTTCAGCCCAGTGATGGATTTGGGAGGCAGCTTGACTGAGCTGAACACAAAACTCATAATGGGAAAAGATGCCTATTCTTAGAAGGGCTCCATTAAAAAAGCTTTTGTGAAAACTCAGGTCATAAACAACTAAACGAAGGAACTTCAAAATCTGCATTGGTGAAGAAAAAGTAGGTATGGAATGAACCCTAAATTAGACAGATTCCCCCAGGGAAGCAGAAACAGGGGTCTTGTTAAAGCACCAGCTGCTAATTCCCATCTGTATGTAATTTCCATTCCTATCGTCTGTGTAGAATAAAGCCTTTCCAAAAAGGATCGTTAGTGAACTGGCTAAAAACTGGAGGAGGCCCAAGTGCAAGCTTGTGGTAGGTGTCCCACAGCTCGGAGAAGACCGCCTGTTTCCCACGTGGGTTTGAAGCCAAATGACATTTCTAGGCAGTATAGAGGCAAAGGTCACCAGTGAGAGGATTGCCCAAGTGTAGGGAAACCACATCGGGGAAAACTAGAAGTTGCTGAAGCAGCAGAGCCACCATCAGCAACTCTTCCCAAGGCCCAGGCAAAATGCTGGCCACTCGGCTGCCATTGAAGGTATGACACTGACAGCTTGAAAGCCACATTGCTGATCAGAAATAACTCTGACCCACGGAAAATGTGCACGGCTGGAGTACATGGGAACTGCAAGAAGTAAATATAATTACCAGCTACATCAGGAGAAATTCAGCCCTTAGTGTAGTTCATGTCTATATAAGGGATGGACTTTTAATAAAATTATTACTATCTCTAGTGCTGTGGGGGTTTGAGTGACCTCCACTTCAGCTACCTGTTGTTTTACCACTGTGAACTGTAGCTAAATTAACTGAGTAAGGTGCTGTTTTGGGGTGAGTTCATATGTCTGTTAATTGTGCTAATATGTTTTCTCCTGGAAATATTTCAGACATTTCTAGTGGATGGGAGTAAGAACAAGTGCTGACTCTGGGGGCAACTCGTGGTTTCCCCACCATTCCTCCAGGGTGACAGAGATTAATTGTTCCCCATGTGGGGAGCCTGTTCATGAAACCCATTCATGACAAAAAGGATTCTCCATGTGCTGATGCCATTTCTACTGACTGGTGGGAATCAGCTGTTCACCACTGGACCAGTTCATGGTGGACCAAAGACCGTATTCTGCAGAAGAGTGACATGACCAAGAAGCAGGTGCGTCTGGTGGAAAGTCATGTCACAGGGACGGAGTTCCGTGTACCTGGTGTCACAAGAGAAGAGATTGGCTCTGAAATGGATCAGTGAGTTAAAGGCTGGCAGACGGGACAGCAGAAGGAAGAGAAAGGATGTAACAAGAAGAGCGGCTCTCATGAAAAGCTAGTCCCTTCTCCAGAAATGAAGAAGTTAGGACCTACCCCTCATCCAAAATCAGACTGCGCTTAAACCAGAGAGAGCTCTCCAGGACCTCTGTCATCATCATGCCGGTCAGATGGCAATGAAGGAGAAGCAAAATCACATCCTAGAGCACAGCCAGAGGCAGCTACCTAAGTTCCTCTCAGCAGACCCAACTGCAGCAGTAAGAAATGCCAAGAGATACTTAGGCATATGCACTGACTATTGAAACCTTCGTTTACAAACAAATCTACTGCTATCCCCATGTAGCAGACACCCAGGATAAAACACCAAGAGTGAAATATGTTCGTAGTTTAGACATGGTGCCATCAGACTAAAACACTACCCAAATATCAAGGCAAAACAGTGATACTGTAGTCTGCTGAATGTCATTCAAACCCATAAACGTTCAAGAGGTATGTTAGAGAATGATACGCAATCTGACCCAAGATTTGAGAAGTCATAACATCTTCAATTAGATGACCTTGTTTGTGTCCTTAAAACACAGAGGAAAATTTTGGTAGGAGAGTAACAGACTCCAAATCACTTTAATGAGACAAAGTATAAATTTGCAGGGACTAGACATCAATTTGAGAAAAATCATATCCTTCTGGTGAGATGTTTAATCATCTGATTATTTATTTCAGGAGACATGCTTTGGCACACTAAGGTGATGGAGCTGTTTGTAGGCTCCAGGAAATTGTATAGGTTTGCCCAAAACGTCACGGAAGAGACACAGAACTATTATGTCAGCTAATTAATAGAGACTTTTGACTTGGAAAAGGAATACTCAGTGCATTTTAGACAGTTAAAATTGCCTAAAATCAATCCCTTCTTATTTATCTGAATTAACAGGACTTCAAAACGAAGCTGATCCCAAATCACCAATCCATCTCATCTCCCCCAAGATACCGTCAAGATGCTGTTGATGTGCATTTGAACCAGTTGAGATGGCTGATAGGAAGCATCACCAGAGGAATCTATGAAGGTTTTGAGAGCAAAATCAGTATTCCACTAAACTGCAAAATGTTACATGTGAAGACCAGGAGTAAGTCTGGAGTTCCCTGGGATGTGCTATATTCCCTCTACTCCTCCCATTTTTTGCAGGGTGGGTAACATGCACAAACTCAGCTGCACTGAGCCTCCTGAGTCTGGCTTTCTTTCATTTGGTCTGTTGATGCACAAAATGTAGCTCAGGCTCCCTGACTTGTTCTTGCGTAACACTGTCACAAGACCAGTTTGAATCTATTCTCACTGCTTTTTAGCCAGCTGAGGACATCTGCACTGAATGCTGCTTTCCAGGCACATGGTGAGGAATGTATACACACACAGTATATATAGACATGTATACCCCTACATCTTCAAGGGTGCCCTGGACTGTACTGTGTAAGGAGTGCACTGGTGGGGGTACACTGTGGTTTCTGTACCTAAGAAATCTTAGCCAGCAATGAAGGAACTGCACAGCCTATTTTTTGCAAATGCAAACCCAAAGATTTTGGCCTGCTCAGTACATCGAGACTGCCACACACGTTTGTTGAAAGAAAGGCAAATGCTGAGGGAACTCCGTAACCCTCCCAGACGGATGCAGAAAAGAATTTGGAAATACCCCAGTGTGTTCCAGCAGCCTATAATGGGAGACTGGCTGTGGAAGAAGAATTGCTGGTATGATCTCAGGACTCAACCCACTGTAGTCAGACAGTCTGCCCACAATGATGGGCCCAGCCAAGACAATACAAGCTCTATACTCGCTGATAATCTCGACCCAAACACAAACAACATCCCCATGCCTGCCTACACTACTCAAGCGGGCAGATGAACATGGAAACGTAATGTAGATAGGGTACCTGGCCTCCTTGTTTCAACACCAGTGAAATGTCTTTGCTGCTTTCAAAAACTCCTAATGGGGCCAGTTGAAATGATGGCTGTAAACAGCTCCTCCAGCCACAGGCAGCGCTGGATGTTCCTACAAGTACTAAGCTCCTGTGTGTATTACACAGCTGCCTCTATTCAGGAGGTTAAAAAGAAGTTTAGTCCTGCTTGTATATGCTGGAATCACTACATACAGTGTTCCCATAAATCATATAAATGAGTATTACTACGTCACTAGTTAGGACGGTTGCTGTTATTATTGAAAAACCTGGCAATCCAATCCTAGTGCCATCCAAGCCAAGGCTGGCCTCAGTGCAATTTAGACCAGTCTCAAGTCTGTGCCCTGCAGTTCCCAAAAAGACTCTGGCAGCTAGACAGTTGGTGTTAAGGCTGCTGTGCCCATTCCCCATCACAGCCTCCAACCCAAGGGTGAGACAGGTTGACACGGAGCCGTGTAACCCGCCATGCACCACTGGGAGCTGTGTCTTCTTCCAGGCTGCTAGTGCTTTGCACCCCTGGAACGGGGTCTGCTCCATGGCCACTACACATCCAAGCCAAAACCAGCCTGCTTTCCACTGGGGATGAAACACCTTGTCACAGGAGACTGGGGAGAATCAACCCCAACCTTCCTGCTGGGGACATTATACACACAGATGAGTCTCAGCAAAGACTCCCAGGGCACCCAGCAAAGCCGTTGGTGAAAGAAGACACAGAAGCACAGGCAGCATTTACCTCAGCATTCAATGTGCTATCAATTATCAGAATAGAAACTTGACTAAACATGGAGATTTGAAAAGGCAGAGAGGAGTCCCAGGAGGCAGCAGAAGACCATGGACACCCTGTTTGTGGTCTCATTCTGCACATTCCACCCTCCAGTCAGCTCTGTCTGAACCGCTTACCCAGAGTCCAATTTATTCCTGTGGATTTTCAAGAAATACAAATCCTAAAACAAGATGTACTGAAAGTTCAGTACATGGTATTAAAGCTAGTATCCGTCATGTCAATTCTGTCTCTCCAATTTATTCATTCTGCTTGTTATTATCATCTGACTACAATCTACTCATAAACAATACCCTTATGATTTTTTTCCATGCCTATTTATTTCTGCAGTCATTGACTTGGCTTCCTGAGGCTATCAAAAAAAAATATAAATATTTATATAAACACATCTCTATTTTGAAATGGTCCCTAACTACTTATAAATGCAATATGACATCAACCAAAAATCAAAGCATATTTGGCACATGGGACCCACTACTGGCTATGAAAATGCATGTAGCTGAAATAGCCCCAGGAAAGGACCCACCCAACCCATATACTGAATGCATTTAAATAAATATAGGGTACAGTCTTGGTCCATAGACAGGCAAAACTCTTAAGCAGGTGGGAGAAGAGCCACCTGAATGAGAGCATGGGGGGACATCTGTGCACCAGCCAGACACACAGATGTAGTTCTACAGTACTGCAGCACCACAGCTTATTTATAGCTGGGTGGGTGAAAGAGTGGAAGAATTTAATTCCATTCATGGACACGTTTCCAGAATAAAATCTGATTACGCTAGAACAGAGAAGACAGCAAATATTATCTCTGAGGGTTTTTTCTCACAGAAAACAGCACCCAGCAATTCTTCCATTTTGGGTTATAGATTTAAAGTAATTTAGAATAAGGAGAAAAAAACCTTCTGAAATAATCCCTTTGCAGACATGAGAAACTACCATGTACGGTCCCATGCTGATGAGCCCAGCTATAATCCAATCTTTGCTTTCTGCTGACTAGCTGAGCTCTCGTGGTTTATTATGTCAGTGGAACCCCTCAAAAGAATTATAGCCTTTTATTCAGCTCCGAACCATGTATTATTATGAATACTAAGCTGGTTCAAATAGTGTATTGGTCTTGCTATAACATTAGACAAAGTCTTAAGTAATTACCTATCTCTTCAAAGAATGTGTTTTTGTTGGCGTCAGATCCCACTGAAAGCAGACGTGCATGCTTGCGGATACTCTGTGCACAACATCCCTGGAGCAAGCACATGGCAATGCATAAACAACAGGACAGAGCTCCTGCCACCACAGCACTGCAAAATAAAAGGCTTCCATAGCAAGCAAAAATCTAACCTTAATCGTAATAGAAACACACTAAATGATGTTCAGAATAAATACAGATACAGGTGAGGCAGGCAACATGCATAACATAGCGGCAACTGCAAGTTAGTTTGTGATAAATTATAATTAAAGGCATTAATAAAGTTAATTTGAAAATAGAAGTTAGCATCAGCCCTGCAAAAAGGGAGGCTCAGGCAGGTTCTTGCATCCAAGTGGTCCCAGTGGAATCAGTAGACCCCGTGATAGCAGCAGGACTTAATTTGTGTTTTAAAAGTTGCCTGTCCCAGTATTAGTAACTGCTTGTCTAAAACCCACAAAGCAGCAGGACCATGGGTCTATGACTCTGCTCTCTGCATTGAGCCCTGGTTTTTCTACACATTGTCTGCAAGTCCTGCTCATAACTGTTAAGTTTTGGGGAATCATTTTAGTCTCAACTGTCTGGCTTGACAATTAACTATTCACTGAAAAGCTTGCTTTTTTTTTACTGTGAATTTCAATTCACAGTATGTGTTATTCCACAGGAAGAACACAAACCCATAAACTGTCATGTAGGTCACAAATGCAAGTCTTGCTAAGCCAATATGGTTTATAGGCTGTGCTGTGTGTCAGAGCATCCGCCTAGATCCCATATGAATGAAAAAACAGATCCCACCGAGCAAATGTAGTTAGGCCACGGGAACAGTTAGACCCATGGTTTAGTTCTTGTCTGATCTGCACCAAGAAGTCCCAAAGCAGTGGGAAGACCATCTACCAGCACAAAGTGTAATGTGGCTATGAAAAGCCAGTGAGAGCCCAAGATGGGACTGTAGAGGTGCTTTTCTGTCTCATTGCTCTTACCCGCTCTGCAGGGTTGCATTGAATTTGTTGGGTCCAACATGAAAACAAAACCTGACCCTTCATTTCGGCATCAGCTGTTGGGTGAAATGAATGAGTGGAGAAAAAGCATAGAAGAGGCAGGCAAACCATCCATTCGATTTGTGTTTGCTGGCATCTGCACGGCCGCTCACAGGAGAGGCAGCAGGTTCACTTTCAATCTGAGGTCAATCCGACTGAGAGCCAGCACCGGCGGGTAGGGAAATTTAAGAGCATTATATTGTTTGGACTCCGATTCTGAAATCATTGTACTCTGCAGAGAGTCGTACTTTGTGGGCGGTGACTATGGTGCTATAATTACCACTATAATTACACTGGCATGTTTCCTTCTTGGCGAGCCCCATGGAGTTACAGTCCCGTTACCTGACCTGGGTTTCTGATAGTCCTAGCACAATGGGCGA
Source organism: Elanus axillaris (assembly GCA_026212715.1). Taxonomy (NCBI): domain Eukaryota; kingdom Metazoa; phylum Chordata; class Aves; order Accipitriformes; family Accipitridae; genus Elanus; species Elanus axillaris. The sequence continues at coordinate 10,423,944 of JANZLQ010000044.1, read as the reverse complement.
TAGCATTCTTTCTGGCCTGGCCACAAGCTGGTAGGGTTAGTATGAACTGGAAGGCCAGGAATACCAAAGCAGTTTCTTCCAGAGCAAAAAAAATGTTGTCAGTGTCCACTTGGACTATTGCTTGTGGCTCCTTCAGGAGGTGAGGTGGAGGAGGAACCAAGGAACCAGATCATGCAAAGAATCTGGCACTGCAAAGGAGAAGGACACCCTGGGACTAGCAAATCTCACCCATCTTTAACTTCTGCCTCACATAACTGCATCACAAATACACATAAGCTGGGTGTGTCTGATAAATATGTCAGCTGTGACACTTAAACTTAATTAAATTATTTGCATTGGGCTTTGGCATTAATATCATAGTGGTAATTCTCATCTCTCCTACAGCTATTGCTTCAGGATTTGGCGGGTTCAAAAATGCAAAAACATCTTGTGTTGCAGGTAGAACCCAGCTCATCTCTCGGTTTTGATCCTGCCCATAACAAAGCACATGTTAACCTTGAATCATGTAAAACAAAGAGGACACTTTATACGCCAGGTGGTCTTCTGATGGGGGATCCAGATAACTGGTTTTTGCTTTATATGAAAGCCTGTTTTTCCCCAAATCAAACTGGATTTCTGCAGAAGAGCTGTGATGAGTTTCTATGCTCCTCTGAGCAGGGTCTGACACTGCAGCCCTCAGCTGGGAGATGGAGCTTGCTGCGTCCCAGCAGGCCGTTGTCTGGAGGAAACCCGAGACTCTGCTGCAAATCTTTTGCAGACTCTTCTTTTCTTTATAATACACGGGGGGTTCGGTTTTGGTGACTTCGCTGAACAATTCTCTGAATCAAAGCTTCTTCTTGAAACTCTTTTCTCTAGTTTCTGATGTATTTTTTTCCCTGCTGATTTGGAGTCCAACCTGGGAATATGGGTGTGAAAAATGTTCAGCACTTCTCTGCATCAAGCTGCAGCTGGCTGAGGTAGCCACTTCACTCAAGGAAATTATTTGAGGTTTTCTGAGAGCCTCTTGACAGTAGGTAAAGATTGTTTCAGCTTGTGGGAGTGCCAGCTAGAACCCTTTATAACCTGAATGACATGTAATGTCATAAAAACTCCTGCTAAAACTCACTCTGTCCTTTCAAGATGGCAATTTTTATGTCAATGTCTGTCTTTTCAGCCATCAGATAGCAGCTCATCTGGATAAGAACCGGCAAGTCGGAGATTGCCTACAAGTATCTCCTAACAAGAGTCCCTTCCATGTATTATTTTAGTTAAGAATGTAACTCAGCATGTCTTGCAGATCTCTTCCCCATGCTCTTGGGGTGGGGGGCATGGGGGAGAAATGTACTACTGTGAGAAAAGGGGAGAAAGAGATGCTTTTGGCCAATGCTCTCATCTGGTGAGTAAGCAGACTGCAGTCTGATATGTCTCAATCTGAACAGCCACATTTTGATGACCCTTTCACACATAATTACCAACAGAGCTTCCATTTTTCTTTAGCTAGTGCAGTAGTCACAGAAATTATGACTGTTCGGCATTATCTGCCTTATATTAGTTGTAATCACATCACATTTTTGTTTATGTCCACAAGTAATAAAAACCATGCATATCTTTAGTTTGACTTAAAGAATCAAGTAAATACATAATTCTGGCAAATTGTTTGGAATTATAGTTTAACGGCATCTGGTTCAGATATTCTGTAGTAAATTGTTGGCACTGACATTGCCACTTTTTTTTTTTTATTTGAACCAAAATGTTCTCAGAAACATGTGGTTTTCGTCCAACTTCCATGTAATCCATTTTATGAAGGCCGCAAAGCTTACGAAGTTTGAAACTTAAACTACCTGGGCAGAAGGGATTGTTTCTGGACATTCATTACACAGCTGATTAACTGAGGAATAAACAATTCTGGCATGCAACCTAGCGTGTCTGTTGTTTTGGCTTTTTGTCTCAAGAAGTTGTCTTTCTTGAAATACCTCCCCAGGTACAATGTGTACATTCCACCCTGTTTTGCTCACAAATTACATACCTCTCTTTTATGTCAAGTCCAATATAGCTGCACCAGGTTTTCTTATTCCACATAAAAAGTAACCAATTACTTGAGTAAATACATGTTTTAAAAATATCACAGAGTGGTTTCCTGCTGCTCTAAATACTAAAATGTTCGGCAGGATTTCTGACACTTATAAATCCTTCAAATAGTTCATATTTTATCAAAGAAGCCAGACCATCTTTAAGCCTGGTGCATAACTCATTGAGGCCATTTCTCAAATACCTGATTTTTATACAAGCAATCAGTGAAAAAATGGCTGTATAATTTTTAATATAATTAGCTCTGACTTTTCTTGCATTTCATTCTGTGTGGCTTTATTGTCAACTTCTGCTTGTTCATCATAAAAACTACAGTTACCAGAGATTCAAAAATACTAAATCGATGATGATGGGGGAAAAGTGGCTTAAAATACAACCCTTTGAAGCTTCCCAACAGACCTACATTTACTGAGCCTAACAGGTTCTCCAGTGTCAAATCCCATTTCAGTCACTGTCAGCAGCTTTATTTGCACCATCCAAGAACCAACTTGTGGGAATTAAATCAACACGTTCCCAGAGCAGGTCCCACACCAGGAGGAACCAAGTCCAAGAGGCAGCTTCCTCCACTCTCCCGACCACTTTCCCAGCAATGCTTTGCAGCTCTGGGCTCTGGGCTGGCTTCGTAATGATGTGTCATTTGCAAGTCAGCACCTTGCACTAAGCCTGGAGGTGGGGAAATTACCCAGGAGAAGAGGCAACAATAAATTCCCCTGTCTCGCTTATTTTCTCAAGTCTGATGAAATCCCACTACGCTGCTGGGGCTGCACAGCACAGCTTACTCTTAACTCTACTGTGAAATGCGTTTAGTCACAGATAAAAACCCCAGAATCCAGACCTTGGCACACCTTCCCCACAGCATCCTCTTCGCTTTTGAAGTCATCGGCCTCCCCATCCTTCATAACCGGGTGTGCTCACTCTCTCCCTGTGCACCAGAGCCTCTTGCACAGCACTCCTCAGCCTTCACCTGCCTGCAACGGCCCTGCAGGGACACAGCCCCATTAATAATCATGAAAGTATCTCATCTCCCTAAAAACCCCAAACAATTAAATGCTTCCCATTTAAAGGTAGTTGCAAAATGCTCGTGCTGCTGCTTGATCACATAAAGTTTTAATCAAATTATGAAACACTCTTAAAAAGTAAAACCTATATATGTCAGCTAAAGGGAACTTGAAAGTGTATTCCTAAAAGCCAACAGTCGTTCAAAACTGCTGGAAGTAGTTGTGATCCTCTCCAAAGTGTTACTCCTCAAACACGTCATCAAACGCCTCGCAACCAGACACCATCCCGCAATTGGGCGCCTGCGTCCACACGAGCTCCCTGCTGCTGGAGCAAAGCGGCAGGCTCCGTGCCTCAAGTGCCTCGGGATTCAGGCATCCCAAGTCTCCTGGAAAACAGCCTCTAAGTCACTGGAATTGGTAACTATTCTATAAAATTACCTGGCACTCAAACTGGCAGTCAGTTGTGCTGCCAGGGAGCGAGTTACACTGTACTCCAAAAGATGCCAAATTTGCTAGAGCGTGACTTATGTCTCACGTGCATTTTTCCTGACAGTGCTCACCTTTAAAATGCAGGAGCAGCTTCCTGCCTTGCTAAGGAAGGGCTGGGTGGGACCAGATCCTCTAATCCCAGGAGCACCCCGACGAGTGACCTCGAGAGAGAAAAGCAGGGAAAAATCCTGCAGCTCTGAGTGCCACTTGCCGCCCAGCAATTTCTGCTGAGCAGGGAGAGCTGGGAAATGCTCAATGTGCTGACAGCCGGCAGATTTCTTCACCAAATAGTGACACGAGGGGGTGCTATTTTAGACACGGTTTTGGTAAAGAAAAAAGATGTGAAAATAACCTTGGATGGAGCAATTAATCCAATATAGGCTGAAGGGGAGGATGAGCTGCACTAGGGCAGCCAGGGCTGCGTGGTTCAAAGGACACGCTCTGAGAAATGATGACACCTGACTAGAGACGTCAACCAGAGAGAGGAACCCGGGCTCTGGTGCACGGAGGATGCGCACAATTCCTTTAAGTCGAAAGGGCAAAACCCATCCAAAAGTTGTCACTTTAAAAAGAGGCAGAGAGATTGATGAGGAATGGCTGCAGGAGGGCATCAGACCTAAACCAGCAGGGAAAAGGCATTATGAGAAAGCACAATTTGTAAGGTACAAGAAAAAAAAATAGATATTCTATGTATAATACAAACGTGCTGGTTAGGAACAGTACATTGGTTGTTACCTCCTCCACCAGAGGAAAACTTCTGTCCCTTAAATTCTCCTGCCTGTACTTCCCCTGTGCTGCTCCTGACTTCACTGAGTCCCTGGTCTTTGAACACTGGAGATGAAAATTGTTAAAGTCAAGCTAGTGAGACCTAGCAAAGGCAATTAAATAGCAAAACTCTTCAGCAGTATAAATAGTAAGAAAGAGAACAAGGACAAAAGAAGGGCCACCAGGCACTCAGGGTGAGGTAAAAATGAAGAAGAAAAACCTATTCCTTTAATAGCCCTGTTGTCAAAAAGGGCAGAGCCCATCCCAGGGGCAAAGGGGCTTTGCAGACATCTGCACTGGCACAGCGAGTTCCTTAGAGGAAAGCTGCAAGTTGCAGTTTACAAGGCAGCAGCGTATTGATAAAAGGGAATTTCCACACCAGCTTGGCACCACCGCTCAGAATTTCAGTCTTAAAAAGATGTTTCGAAGTCAAACCCTAAAGAACGATACACAAACTTTGCACCGCTCAGACCCAGCAAACAAACCTCCTGGCCTGGGACAAAAGCAGGGAAGGCCCAGGCGAGCAGAGCCG
>JANZLQ010000044.1:10382524-10406375 GCA_026212715.1 Elanus axillaris | reverse complement strand
GGGGAGGGCAAGCTGTGGGTGGGAGGGATTTTTGTATAAGGCATAACTTTTTTTTCCTCTGTGTGTGAAGATTTTATGTGTTCATCTACTGATTCCACATATGCTATTATTGTAAATATTTAACATTTCTATTTATTATAGTGTCTCCATTTAAAAAAGAACACTGCTGGCTATGATAATTTAAACGTATGTCATGACCTGTGTTGTATATATTCATGCCACTAGTATGTTTTTTTATGTTTAAAGCTGCATAAATATAGTTTTATACAGTTCCATAATGTTATTGACAGCATAAATCATTTATTTATTGTTAAACCTTCTTTCATATCTAACAAATAGGGTGCGTTTTACCTGAGATTATTTTATTGTGACATCTACATAGCCTTAATTCTTTGTAAAAAAGAAAAAAAAAGTCCATTTAGATACTGTATGATGCTTTAATTCACATTCCTTATGAACTTGCTGTTCATGAAGGAGGTTTAGCTTAAAAGCCAAGGTATGAATGTTTCCTTTACACTCTGCATCTGGAATGAGTCTTGTTCTGGAATGAAAATACTGGGAAAAGCAAAATGCCTACTGGAAAAGATAGCAGTAAACCCTGGAAAATGCTGTCCTAACTTAAAGTGCTGAACTAAAAGGAAAAAAAAAAAGAAAAGGGAAAAAAAAAAAGACAAACTGTCCTTAATCCAAATCTCTGGGAGAAAAACATACTGGTTTTATCTCATGTAGAATTTGCAGCCAAATAAGCTTGTAAAAAAAAAAAAAAAAAAAAGAAAATGCATATGGCTTTAGACAAAGCTCTGTACCTTTCACACTATTATTTTCCTTAAACACTAATAAATGTTTTGAATAAGTCTGTGGCTGGGTTTTGTTTAGCTGAATTTCAGCTGCTGCGATAAGGGGTAAGAAAAGCCCTCTGAAGCTGGGCCAGCAGCTTCAGCTGAGGGGGGCAGAGGTAATCTGTCTGCTTGTCCCCCCGGAGCCTGGGCCAGCTGGGCAGCAGCAGAAGTGCCCTGGCTGGGCAGGACGTGGGGATGGAGCCAGCCCTTCCTCTCTGGATACTGGGGAGAGCCGGCGCAGGGGCAGAGACCTCGTCACCGGCGTGTCATTCCCCTGGGGGAGGCAGACCTCGTTGGCGGCTTAGCTGGGACCTGGCAGCTTGGTTCGAGGGCAGATGGGGAGATGCAGAACAAACTATAGGATGAAAAACACAGGGAGCAGCAGCTCATGCCCTTCCCAGGCTCAGCCAAAGCCCCTGTTTGTTTCGGGAGGTTCTTCCCTTAGCAGGAGCCATGGATTGGGTTCACTGCAGCATGTCAGAGCCACCTCATCTGCTTTAAATTAGTCTGTATTCAGGTTAGGGAGTAGGGGGATGCAGGTGCTCATGGGTTTCTTCTCGCTGCCCTGATGACCTTGGATTACAAAATCCCCTTGGGAGGTTGGCAGTGGGCACCACGCTGTGCTCAGCCGGGTTGACTGTAGGCACAAGTCAGCATCGGATAAGGGCCGGGAAGGGGATCTTGGCTGACTGCAGCACCTGCCCACAGGCAAGGTGTCGGCAGCCCCCAGCATGGGGCCGAAGCCCTAAGCGCTGGATTTCAGCCAGACCCATTAACAAATACAACAGCAATGCTTTCTAAAAGCTGCAATAGCCGATAAGATTTGTCCTCCATGTATAAAAGACCCAGACAGTTCATGTAATGGCAAGAGTTATCCCTTCAAGATTTTGCCTTAAAAATGGAGAACAAGCATTTGGCTCTCCACTGTCATTTATTAATAATCTATCAATAAGTACCAGCCAGTGGCTCTGTACAGGGACATAACAGGCACATACGGTAGCTGTAATTCTCTCTCGGATCACTCCATCACCATCCCAGCAATGATCAGGTATCAAAATCTTAAATGCTTACTGGCATTTCAGCAAAGGAGAAAAGCAAAATCCTAAGATTTACAAAAAGCAAGCTGCAGAAACAGCACTTTGTGTTGTCTCCAAAGTCATTTTCATACAGTGTCGGGGTGTAGGCAGCAAGGGGATGGCGAAATTATGAGAAAGCACCTCAAGAACATAAAGCACCGATTTTTTTTAAGGCTGCTTGCATGAAAAAGCACATTTTTAACACTCCTTCTGTGGGTTTTAAAAATAACTAATCCAGTTGAAGCCTTTGGATGAGATGGGCTTCACAAGCCTAAATGTGATTTGCAGCAATTTAGGACCTGTAGCATTTCTTTGCCTTTAGTTACAACAGCTCTTTATAATCCTGCCATGGACTGTCATCAAACACCAACAGGGAAGTGTGCCTTGCCAGCAGAGATGTGACAGAGTTTGGTGGGATGTGATCTCAGACCAACCTGCAGACAGGCTGTAGCCAAGGAACAGCTTGTGCTGGCGTTGGACCACTCATTGGCATTAAAGATCCCATTGCATTTTTTTGCAGGAGCTGGTCCACACCGTGGCTGTGATGCAGCTAAGGTAACTGCATTCTGCCCTCTACCATCCTCCTTGCAATTTCAACTAGAGAAGTTATTTTTCATCTCCTGAGGCATAAAGTGGTGAGACTGCATTCTGCTCCAAAAAGTGGCTAGACGTTAGCGATGGAGAAGTGACCCTTACCTTCCCTTAGGGCATCACATCTCACCAAACAGCACAGTAAGTAACAGTGCTGACATTAAAAAGTACACAAGCACAGAGAGAAAAAGAAGCCCTAAAACAGACTGCAGAGCAGGGACTCTGCATTGCACAACCTTGAGAAGTGTGTAACTTAAAATCTATTTAATACCAGCATATAAGTCTGCTTCAAGACTGGAGTGATCTTAGTTCTTTTTGGTCTGAGTCACTTTACAAGTGTGGTAAGGAAAACCAAATCAAGGCAATTCAAATTGCAAATGCACGTCCATACACAGGTCTCATCCAACTGAACAAATCCCACCAAGATTCATGCATGTGGTCCATTTGGATTTATTCTCCTACAGGCTCCCTGTCTAGCCTCCCAAAAGAACAAAATTAATTCCAGATACTGGCTTGCTCAGGCATACCAAAACATTTACAAATGTATATGGCAATTTACATATGTCAGCCCACGTAGCGAGCTGAGTCAAACCTACTGCCAGTGCTTCTGCATTTGTCTTTACTGGTTCCTAGTTACTGCCCTTCGCTCTCCTCCCTGAGCCCACGCCTGGAGATGCCAGAAGAGCCAAGGCAGCTCCAGAGCCGCTCTCCACTGCGTCACGCCTGATGAATTCATTGCAGCAATCTTCCCAGGTGAGGGAATAGTTAAAGCTTGCTGGGAAGCCTCTCAGCAGTGCATTTTTAAAGCTATTTCCTGACACCTCACCAGAAACACAAATCCCACTCAGTTTTCGCTGCTAGTTATGTTCGTGTTTCCATGCTCTCCTCGCAGACTCTCGCAGGAAAGGCTTCTCTCACACCTGCTAAAGTCAGAAATTGCTGCATGCTTCCCCAGCCACAAATACAGCAGATCTCGAGCTTTGAGCAGTGCCGGGCAGCCTGCATCACCCAGACCCATCATAGTCACCTGCCTGTGGCCAACCAAAATTGAACCATGGAGAGGGGATGCAAGGGGGTGCAGTTGGACCTTCCTGGAGGCAGGAGCTCCAGTGATGCCACGCAAGATCCCTCCCAGGTCTCTTCCTGCGGTCCCAGCACTAACAGGTCCTGGCACAGGGTTGGGGCTAAGCATAACCATATAATTAGTGAAATCCTAACAATTTTTGTTTCTGCACATTTTCTTTAGGGAAAAACATCCCAGCCAATGGAGCATTTCATTTTGAAATCAAAACCTCATGTCCTTCTTGATCGGGAATGTAAAATGGGGACTTGAGGGTTTAAAGACATGACAAATTATGGGAAGCTGCAGGGGCTGAGAATTCCTATCTCCGAGGTTGCCGACTGTTATAGCCTTGACCTTTTCTGCAAATATCATCCTCCCTTATAAAAATGTGGCTTGGAGTTTATTTAGAAATTCTTTTAAAATAAGAAGTCGCCTTTGGAGAGGCTGCTGGGAGGTTCTCCACGTAGATGGGCATATAGCTTTTTTTAAGGGTATTCCTCTGCTGCTGGAAAGTAGTGCCCTGAGGGCAGTGCCACTGAAGCGAGTGTGCTGGATACGTTGCCGTGCATCTCAGTGGCTCTGGTGATACCACAGAGATCAGCTCTGGCACATGGTTCTGCAAGAGGAACCTCAATAGGGTTGAAATCAAGCCTGCATCGGCTTACACGGTACAAGAACAAAATGCCCCCATGGCACAGACAGCGCCATCTTCCCTGGTGTCATTGGAAACAGGAGCTTATGGAAATGCTAAAACCAGGCTGCATTTTAACAGAGCACAGGATCAGCCCTCCACTATCTAAGACATTATGGCACATAATCCCCTCTATAAACGCTGCTTCCATTTCTCAAATTTTCTGCAGTTTGTATCTGCTTTTCTCTATCCCACAATCAAGCCAGGCTACATTTGTCACCCATGAATAATCCCACTTACATTGCAGAGTCTCTTCCTACCCTGGAGAAAAATGCAGTGGGAGGTGTGGGGAAGCTCAGCGAAAGCTGACAGCCAGGAGAGACTGGGAAAGGCCTACAGAGTGCCTTATTTAGATGTCCTATTTTAAGATAAAATGAAGAGGAACTATGCACATTCAGCATTTTGTTAAACTGACGTGAAATCAAGCCACTACGAAATCAGTTTGCAGAGGGGTGCAGTGCACATGCTTGAAGCCTCCTTGAAAATTTTATTATTATTTACAATTGCAGTAGCTTCTGGCTGTCAGCAAGTCCCAACCTTGGGGCTACCAATCCATATATCACAGGAGGGAGTCCTGGCCAAAACGAGTTTCCATCGCAATCGGTAGAAGGAAACACTGTCCTTTGCCTCCACATGCAGAAAATGAAATAGTGTCTACCTGGACACTCAGCATTAACTCACTGCACAAGATGCTTCTGAACGGTAATCAGAGGAATTACGTGTTTTTCTCTCAGATCTACCACCTACACTTGCTGGTCCAAAAGCTAACACTAACTGATGATGTGTCTGCAGAAGCCCATTAAAAGTATTTTGGCCTGTACAGAAAGAGGGAGTTAAAGCAGGCAGAATGCCTTGGTGGGGGCAGAGGATGCCCAGGGAAGCTGAAACTGCTCTGCAGCAAGACAAGGCTCCTGAGGGTCTGGGTAGCCCATGGTGGCAGCCAGCTGACTCTGCAGATTCCTGGAAGAGGAGATGCATTTTGTGGCTATCTGCATTACATGGACTAGGGAAAGCTGGCCACAGCTGACAATGCAGGACCAGGGAATGAGTCTTGGATAATAATTAAAGGCCCAATCTTGGGTTCACCAAAGCCTCTGGTAAGACATCTTATTGATAATAGTAGGACATCAAGATTAGGCTCCTGCTAGAGCTGGGAATCACTGAAGCTTTCCTGACTACATAGGCTTATCAGGAATAGTCTTAACAAAATGAGAAAATAGATGAGGCTGAAAATAATCTGTTCTCAAACATCCCACATTCAGAAATGCCTGGATCTGAGGCACGGGGGGGGTGGTTTGCAGCATTCGCTAAGCATAGAACATTTGCAAACCATGGGAGAGCAGGCGATCCATAGTGTCTTTCAACAGCTTCCAGAATTGTATGACACTTGAAACGTGACAAAGGTAAGACCTGAATGCTGCTTTATAAACCTGAAATAAAGTGTACTAGGCTTTATGATATTATATATCATATTGCTTGAATTCTGGCCCATCCTACACATGAGCGGCCTCTCCCTTTCCTTCTGTTGGTCACACATTACAGCTTTACTACAGCCTGGAAAAGTGTTCAGGCCCTCTCTTCAAAGGAGAAAAGACCAGCTATACCCTCCCAATGAAGATGGTAGCAGGTTGATACCATTTATCTGGAAAAATACAGCAATTATTCCTAGCAATAGCATAGAAGTCAAAAACTTGAAAGGGTAGAGTAAGAAAGGACCAGGAGACAGTACTGAGAATATGTGATGATGCTGTTAAAGCACATAAACTCATTTAAGTGCTCGCTTGGAACAAGCTGTCCTTACAGTATTGCCAGACTGACCAGAAACAAGAAGAGCATTAAGGTCCAGTTGACCAATAAGTTGGCCAAACCCTCTCTCATGAGACTGCCAGACAAATTTGTAAACATTGAAGGTCAGATAAACACACAAATGTTGCAACTTATTGGATTCGCATTCCTCTGGTGATTCACCTATGTTTTCTTCTGTCGGGACTACGGGTTTGAGTGTATGGTGGGCAGCTAACAGGAGGATCATGTTCTCTACCAGCAAAAGGCACAGGCAGGACAGAGAGGGCAGAGGCTAGAATGGAAATCCTAAGCTTCCCAGGAAAAAGAAACCCCAGCCCCCAAAGCAACACCCATCCTTATCTTTAAAAGAAAAACCAAGTATTTTCTGATCTTTGCAATTCTCTCAAGGATGAGAAAGGGAGCAAACTTAAAATCCTTCAGGGGCCATAAAACCTGCCAAGCCATTATAAACCAGGTACTACCACCAAGGGATAGCTTTAGAGCAACATCAGGAGAAAGGGAGGGAATAACCTGAGAGGTGGCTCGTCTGCAACAGGCACGGCATGTGCCCAGCAGCCTGAAAGCAGCAACAACAGAGTGAGGCACAGCATTGCTGGAAGGACAGATACATAAAAGTCACACGCTAGTTTAATTCAGCAGACTCCCCCCAGCCCTCGTCCCTGTGTGCAGACCGCATGAGGCATATCTGTTACGGTGAGCATGCTCTGTCCTTAGAGCTGTAACCAGCAGAAGCCACACGCTCTCGCAGCTGCTGTGGATCCAAGGTTGTCCCCTGGCTGGGACAGCGGCGCCACAGGTGTAGCTGCACCCTGGTACACCCATAGTAACGCTTACGCAACCCCAGCTCTAATACGCTCAGTGGCACACACCCACAAATGCAGCTTACTCCTCCGGCAGAAATAGAGTGGGGCCAGCCTTAGGGACCGTCCTATGGGACTGGCAACTCTGCAGCGGCGTGACACCAGGGCTGGTGCCCCCCATAGGGTATCTGGTATTGGATAAATCAAAAATAATTCTGATTGCAATCTCACAACCCACCAAAATCACTGCAAAAGCATAAAGCTGGCTCCAATCTGTGTGCTTGCACTGACCAAAACACAAGTATGTTGATGTGGTGCATCTCAACTGGATGTATGTTACCGAGCAATCTGGTAGTGCACGGGGTCAGAGGGGTCTGTGATACCCATGGCATCAGCTCACAGGTTACAGTAACAGAGCATGCAGTTAGCTAAAACGCTGCTACTGGCAGTAATAGTACAACAGGCCCCAACTGAGGCTGCAATACGCTTGTCCTGTGTTCATATGAAAGTGGCAAAAAAGGACTTCTCAGGGGAAAAGGTGAAGGAAAAATAAAGACATAGAAACACCAGTTCTTATCCATAGGACTGTGCTGATTCTCACTCAGTACTGTCTGCAAATGGAGCAAATATGTAGCAAAACTAGACAGAGAGGGAAAGAGGGAGAGAAAATACATTAATAGTCATCCCTGCACCTGTCCTGAAGGCTGGCTTTATTAAATGGTCATTGAGGTACCCATTCCCTGCAAGCCTGCTTTTTCTCTTCCAATTATGACAAAGTGCCATAAGTTTAATTTCAGTATCTCTGTCTTCAGTATCTGACTGCAACCTGACAGATCTCTGACAACAGCAGCTGTGTCTCTAAGGTATTGAGAAGTGTGTGAGAGAGAAGACACACAAGTAAGAAGGCCATCCCTGCCATATGTGTGGCCCTGCTGCTAAGCTTGGCCTGCAGTTCAGATGCTTTCAAGCTCCAGAAAGGTAAGGAATTAGGGTTTATTCCTGTTTGCGGAGCTGTATTTATAAGGCAAATAGAAAGAAAGATACCAGAAGAAAGGGAGGATGCAAAGCAGGGACTGGATTAGCTGCCTTTAACTGCTTTGGTCTCTTTTTGTCAGATAGATGGAATTGCCACCAAAACAAAGGCCAGGAGCGACAACTCTGCTGTCTCCAGACTCAAAAAACAGTTGCTAAAGCCCATCCATGGTGCGAAAAAAAAAGCTGTGGGAACATTTGCCAACATCTTCACATCACTAGTCAGGAACTGTGCAATCAGCCAGGAGCAGGGTGGGTGGATCAGCCCAACATTAACAAGCCCAGCTGGCTCTGCCTTGCGCCCTTCCCAATAGTTTCCAAAGACAGGGCAACAATTTACCATAAAGAGGCCCTGAGACACTGACCCGTTAGTTTATTTCTGGCTTTGAACTTCAGGAACATCCAGGATTCACGGACGTGGGCCATTGCTCACACCAGGTGAATTTACCCGGGGTCTCTGTTTCAGCCATACAACCGCTGGAAAGCTTTGGTGCCTGCTTTCCATCTGACAGCAGCACAGCTGAACAAGAGAGATGCAAAACTAATCATATGGAGAAGGGAGCCAAAAAGGGATTCCAGCAACATGAAAACCAGAGGGAAATGCCAGAGTCATGCTATCTGCGATCAGTATCTGTGACCCTTCATTTTCCAAGAAGTAGCAATGATAAGGCAGCTCTGTCCAGGTGAAAGATATCAGCAGGGCTAATTGTAGCTGAGCAGACTGATTCTCATGGCAATGCTGTTATCTCCCTGGATTCCAGCTCCCAGCGGCTGCTGTCACTGCTCATAATATCCAGCAGCGAGAGAGAGAGAGAAAGGGGGAGAAAGGAGAGAGAAAAAATGAAGAAGAAAGGGAGGGGAAATAACAAACAGAAGGAGAAGTGTAAGAATAGCCAAAAAAAGAAAGGGAAGGAGGAACAGGGAAGGTATGGAAAGAAGCAAAGGCAAATGGGAACCCTTAGCTGCTCCACAATTTCCTCTTAAAGGAGTTTCAAGAGTGTGGAGCTGATGGCAGAAATTGCTCACTGTGGGTGGATGGCAAGAGGCAAACTCAACTTGTCCCCTCCCTGAGGAGGTACATCTTCTGCAAGGGGAGACCAGGCAGACGCAGAAGGCACAGAGAGTAGAGAAATTAATCCAGAGACATTACCTCTCCACTGACTCTGCCGGCCGTTTGCTGTGTGTAGAAGGCTCAAGAAGTTAAAAAAAATGTAATAAAAAAGGGAAGAGTACTACTAATGAGCTGCTAATGAGGCTTAGCCTGCGCACACAGCATACCACAGAAAGGAGGTTGCTCTGATCCCTGAAAACTCTGCCCCAAGAGCAAAGGAATGTGCTTGTCCAGCAGGAAGGGAAAGCCAAAACGCTGATAACTTTGTGTCCACTACCACCACATCCCCTGCTATTCCTGCACCCATCCACCAATCTTCTGGTCCCCCCTGCCCATCCCTTATAGTGCCCTACTGTTTGAAGCCCCAGCCTCAAACGGGCAGGAGTTCTGGGCAGGCTGGCCGTGCACGGTCCCCGAGCCATGCCCTGTGTGCACTGGGAGCCTGCTGTGCACGTGCACGGCCAGCTGGACCTGTCAGACCTGCTGCGGTTGGCAGGTGGGTCTGGGCCACATGATTATTACTCTTGTTATTCCTGCTCCGATCCAGGTAAATACATGGTACAAGAGTCCATGGACCAAGAAGATGACGCTCAAAACAGCCACAGCAAAGGATGAAAGGAGCAGTGAGAAGTGACTTGCTCAAGAGCATGCAGCAGAAAAACAGCAATGTCTAGTGCGCGATGGAAGGGGTTTGTTGCGAAAATATAGGTGTCAGGAGCCAGCTGATACGTGCTACGTTATCCAAAACATCCACCTGGACCTGGTAGGTATGACCCAGCACCTCCTGGAGACTGGTGGCTTTCTGGAGCAGCAGTTGGAGGCAAGGTAGGACACTGAAGTTTGGAAAATCGACTACAGGCTTATTCTAAGAGCAGTGCCTGATGCCCCAGGCCAGTCTGTCTCCCCACGCGAGGATTCAACTCTCCATGCTGGGGAAACACCTCCAGCCAGTATTTGGAAGCAGAGTCATGCAGGCTCTGCAGAAAAAGGTCCAAACCCCTCACAACAACTCTTAGGGCCATGTGCTTTAGGAATAAATGTCATGAGGATGAGAACAGAAAATAAGACACCGTACCCAGTCAAGGCCAATGCCATCAAAAAAACCAGTCTCAGCCTAAAGGCAGCTTGCTGGGTTATATATAGACAGCCAGTGGGTGCTCTCAGTGTAGATAAATGTTAAGTTATTCTTATTAAATTTTTTTTTCATTTCACCTACATGAAATATATGACATTAGAAATAGAATCAAACTTATATTATAATCTGTTTAAATCCTTTGCACTATAGAGAAAAATTGCACAAATCATACATGATGACAGCATTTTAAAGGGAGTCAAACTGCTGAAACAGTGGAAGCCACAGACCATGATCAGAACATGTCAAAAAGCTCAACCAGCTTTTGATGAAAATAACTTTTACTGCAAGTACGGAAAAAACAATCAGAACTGTTCATTCTGACTTATTCAATTAGTTTGATTGAGGTATTTTATCATTCAGGTATTAATTAATGACTTGAAAAGCAGGAAAGTTTCTTTTCCTCTTCTAGCCATGAGTAAGTATTTCAGAATGTGCTGTGCTACTCCTAAAACCTTGAAGACCCTGACCAGAAAAAATACCTCGTTTAACTCACTACTTAAAAATAACCTCAATACATCAGCTTTGTATGCAGAACAGGCCTCTATATACTTACTTTGTTTTTCATATGTATTTGATACATTAGACAGTTTCACTTAGATAATAATTCCTTCTGATGATTTCTTTTCTGAATTTCCATTTCAATCCTGATATATTTTAATATAGATCACAAAAGAAAACAAAGTCTGGCCAAAAAAAAAAAAAAAAAGAAAGAAAGAAACCCCCCAAAAGGTGCTGTGCGTCATTTTCTTACATAATAAAGTTTCCTCATGATAATCTGAATAAACACGTGATAAGTTGTACAACTGTGTAAGTAAATGTGTACAGGTATGGCAAAACCCAGAACAAATGTAGTGCAAGGGCTGTATTTAGGGCTCTGACCTACATCCTCTGGTCAACCACAGCAGACCAGTTTAAGATGCCCAAAGGATTTTGCTGTGGCTTGCTGACGGTCACCACTCCTGGAGCAAAACCGGCATCATGGGACACACACCTCCATTTCAGAAGTTCCAGAGAGGAGTTTGTTACATCACCTTACGCCATCAACAAAGGTCAGTTTGCCCCCCAAAAACCAAGCTATTGGGCTAGAGAACTGCAAGTGTGGCTCGTCCGGTCCCCCAAGACCACCAGACGGGGAACTGGGGGCAGTAGTATCTTAAACTACTGTCCTAGATTCAGTAGAGAGCATTGGCCAGAAAGTCTGCACACAGTCCCACCAGTGTGAACCAGGATTTCTGCAAGGAAATAACCTACATCAGTCTGGGGCAGGACTGGGATTCATGACATGAACCTCTTGATTTAAACCATGATAATGTCAGTGATCTTAATCACTCGGATACATACCAGCCCAGCATGCCCAAGCCAAAGCTGCCCTTCTCCTCCTGTGCGTGATGCAGAAGGCAGCACAGGAATATGGCAGAGGCAGATAAGGAATTCCCACGCACATTGCCATGCCGCCCCTGCATCTGGGGCGCCGGCAGGAGATGGAGGGATCGCCAGTCAGTCAGTTTGCCCTGGGCAGGAAGAATGGGGCAGGTTGGACGCTACCCACAGCCCACGCCGGCGATGTCGGGGCTCGCCAGCCCTCCTTCGCCCTGCCCCACCAGGTCCCCCCACGCTGCCAGCAGCTCCTGCACCCGCTCACAGCCAAAAGCCCAGAGTTTGCAGGGCAGGCCCTGTCCTCCAGCAGCAATGCCCGCGGCACACTCTGCCTGCCAGACCCAGCGGCTCTCGCCGAGAAGCATTTCCCTATTCTGCAGCACCATCTTGCAGCAGGAGGGAGGAAAGCACCTTTCGCAGAGAACGGCAGGGTGAGGTGGACCTGAAGGACACGGCAGTCTGGACTGCTGCTGCGACCAGGAGCACAACAGACGAAAGGTTTTGGTTAGGGATGGAGTTATGGCCTCCAGCAGCCCAGACAAACCCCAGCACCAGCGCTGGCGTTCAGCTGAACTTGGGAATAGTTTGCAGGATTCAACATTTTATTGCTAAACTCTTCTGCCCTCACAGTCCCTTTTCTGCCTAACTCCCTTGCTGGTGGCTGCTCTTCGCCCAACTAAAACCAAGATACCTGCTAAATTCTCTGCCTGAACCTCCCCATGAGCATTGCTCCCAGTGCAGCCTGGCAGCCACCAACCTGCCCCGCACCGGCACAGCCTCATCCATGACAAGAAAGAAACAAGCGTGGCTTGTCTGCACAAAGGCAGCAGCAGGAGTCTACAAAGTCTAACGTGTCCCCACAACCTCTAAAATATTGTTCCCCAGTCCCAGATTCTCCACACACTCCCCCATGCGGTTTTAGAGTATCAGGGAGAGCAAAGGATGCTGCTGAAACCATAGCAGCAACAGCAAAATGACCCTTTACACCCTTTTTCCTCCCACTGCTTAGGCAATATCAGATGTGCATCAGACGTGACGAGAACGGAGAGAGGACACAGAGCACGTGGAAGTGTTTGCTTCAGGTTTTCCATTTGTTTGGTGACTTTCTTGGTTAAGTCTCCTCCCTTCTGGAGAGGAACTCAGCTTTCTCCTGTCAGTATCTAGATTTCTCAGATAACTCTGAGAATAACAGCAGAAGAGGTGCAAGTACTTAAAATAGGAAGAATATTAATTTAGAACCACCAAAAAATGGCCAATGGGCTCTGAAACAGTGGAAACTTGATATTAACCTTAAGTAAGCTTTAAGTGATTATTTCAAGAGCCTTTTTAGTAAAAGAAATTTAAATTTAAGAAGGCTGTTTTCAAGAAAGTTACACTCAGACCATTTATGTCATTAGTTCTGAAGCTAGTTGCGGTTTTTTACAAGAAAAATAATCCAAATGGACCAAAATTTCTTATCACCAAGACATCAGGTTTTTTAAGTTTCTGCAGTAAAAGAAAAGCAGAGTGGCTTGCAGCTGGGCAACAGGGCAAAGCTCATCCTCCTGCACACTGCAGGATGTTTTTTCCCCTTTGTGTCAGTCAGTGTGAGTGCACATAAAAATTTATTTCTATTAAAGAAAAATCCTGAGTTCTTAACAAGAGGAGGGCTGAGAACAGCTGCCACGTCCTGTGTTGACTCTCGAAGGCGAAGCTTCGCCTCCTTTTGGCAACACCAACTTTTCCCACAAAGCCAGGGCTTGGATTTGTACACAGCAGTGGGACAGGAGTATAAACTGTTTCTAAACTCAGTGGGTTGTACAGGCCACAGATTATGGTCGGGATTACCAAAGTTATGTACATATGTTCTCAAATTATTGGGTCTGGGTTTTTTTGTTCCTGTGTCCTTTTTATTCACAGACTCTTGTGCTCTCAACTCTGTGTGCCCCGGCTCTAGCTGGGAGTGCAGCTCCCAAATCTGCTCCAGTCTTTCCCGATATCCATAGTCCTCATCCTCCCCTCCCTGCAGTACCTTTCTGTTTTCACTTGAAGGCAACCTCGCACCACACATGTCTATAAAAAGAACCGGGCTGGGAAAGCACCGCAGCTGCTTCACCCAACAGATATCCCACCTTGCAGGTGGAAAAAGGCTGAGCTCCAGGACCAGAGGAGAAACAGCTTGATTGTTCTTAAAAGGTTTGATTCATCAACATTTGCACGCTGCTGACTTTCCATTTAGCTCCTCTACATGTGATTTCACCCCTCTCCGATCACAGTCTTGTGAAGTGCAGGAAAGCAAGGATCTGCTGCTGTGCGGGGAGCACGCGTGTCCCTGGGCGATGCCGCAGTGCTCACCGCCTGGTTTGGCTCTTCTCTTCACCAGAAGCATCAACAGCCACCACAATTAATAGCAAGGACAGGGCGGGAGCTCAATTTTGAGCAGGGGCACAACAAGCTGGAAAGTATGTAGATAAGAGTGATATTTCCTAATCGGCTGTCCCCACGGAATTTTATCCTTCGATACTCGGGGAGCCAGTTATCTCAGCCATTAGTGAACTTGTGAGGGACAGGTGAGATACCAGCAGACGGGCAAAGGGCAAAGGTAGCGTCTCTCTTCAAAAGCAGGGGAGAGGAGGAATCAGGCAATTATAGACCTATCTGCTTGACTGTGGTGCCAGGAAAAATACCAGGAGAAATAAGTACCCAAAAAAACCCAGGATGAATAGTAGGACCTGTGGACTGGTCAATAGTGAGTGGTACAACATGACAACGTGTTTTATGCAGAGAAGAATAGAAGGAAATGCAATATAGAAAAATTTAAGAGTCCAGGGCTTTAAATATGTATATTCCATTCATTTCAGGGAACAGACACATTGAAAAATTATATACATCCACCTCTTGACACTACTTTGGAAAGAACAACCAATAACATTACTGCGCATTAAGCTGCATTTATAAAACCACTCTTCAAAGCAGAGCAGTATTTAACATTTTCTTCTTTTCCTTCTGCTCAAAATGACCATCTGGCAACAGACTTTCTGGAATGGAGCCTTTTCTCTGGTTTCTGTTTGGGGACAAATCTGTGCCAACTTCCAGCAGTTCATGTGATTTAGGGATGCAGAATATAGTTCTCTTCTGAAATGTACGTGGGCTTGGAGTCAAATTCAGATACTGAAGAGATCTGGTGTGAAGCAAGCTGTGGGTTACAATACAGTTGGTCTATGTGCATGCAATATGTCAAACTAGAAAGATTTGCATCCCTTTCCATGCAGTCTCAGGCTAAGTGGTAAATTCTGTATTTTATCCACAGTTACTTTACTTGCCCTAAACTAACCCCATCAAACCTGTCTGAAGTTTCATTTAAAACTGCTGGGAACTTCCATGTGAAACCATAGGATGCAAGATCCTCCTCAGATACAGCAGGCACAATTATGGTCAATTAACTTTTCTTCAAAAAAAAAAAAATCAAACTGCAAGAAGCTAAGAGGTCTCAGGAGCAAAACCTCTCATTTCAGGAGGATGTGGGAGTCTCGGAAGACAGTGTAGACTATCCATCCCTAAAGGAAGAACAATTCTCCCTGTGCATCAGCACGTGTCGGTTTTAGAAGCAAGATCTGAAACTTTTAAAAACTAGAGTGTAGTGCATATGCTCAGCCGTCACTGCATACACAGGGCCTTGGAGACACAGACAGAAAAAAAAAAAGAGTCTCATCTAATGACCTGCACTGCCTCTGTAACTATCTGGTCCCAATTCTGCCTGGTCTATGGGCAGAAAATAGTAGGAAATGAAATCTAAGACCTTGCTTGCAAACTTCAGGCCAGGTTTCTGATCTTTTTACCAAATGTCCCAGCACACTGGTGACAGAGCTTTGAAACCTGGCCATGTCCATCTGGGGCACAGGAGCAGGCAAGGAGCTGCACAGCCAACGCTGGGAGAGAGCATCAGCATGAGGGGGGAGCCGGGCTCTCCAGGCTGGGGGTCATCGGAGGATTAAGCAGAGGACAGGCATGCAGCTCCCTGGGGAATGCCAGCAGCCTCCTGTTATTTCTCAGGAAAGCCTCCAGGAAATTATCACTGAATAAACTTTTTTCTTAAAGTTCTCATCTTTCTGAGTCTAAAATTTGGGAGGATGGTCTTAGAGTATGTTATAAATGGATTTAAAATATTTCAACTTTTGTTGCTTAGAGATAAAATGTGGCTAAACAGTATTTCCAAGGAAAGAGGTTAGTGTCTAAGTAGAGGAAAAGACTGAAGCTGTCTCTTCACCTTTGCAAACAGAATGAAATGCAAAAATAAACATCAAAAACCAGGAGGAATTAATTACTTTTAAAAATTCCTTTCAGCTACAATAGTCCCAGGTTTATTTCCTTTTATTAAATCTACTAAAGTAGGAGGCCTGAGGAAAAATTTTAAAATCATTAAATCATGTTGCTTCTTTTCCAACAGCCCAGAAAGCAGTCCACAATTTTCACTGAAGTTTTTACCTATGCTTCATCTTTCCCTTTAGCAAATGACCGCCGTAGAAGCCAGCCTAAAATAAAAAATAAATGCCTGCCAATAAACCTGAAAATAATGTTGCAAAGTATTTGCACTGGTATTTTGTGTTTTGTTTTTTTTTTAAAATAAAAGCTGTTAGAAAGTCTGGACTGTGCTGGTATGCAAGTGCTACACAAATACACTAAAGACAGATCATGCTCCAAAGACCCTCCCATCAACGGCAAGGAGATAGACAGGGTCTTATCACCGTTTTGCAGGTGAAGCAGAGTCAGATTTGGATCCCCCCAGTGAGGCACCTGCTTAGCTGGTATAATTAGGAAGGCTCTAAGTCAGGAGAGGTGCTGGAAACACCTCCACGGAGCTGCAAGAGTCACACCACAGAAAACCAGCCCTATTGCCTGAATCAGACCCCTCCATGGGCTGTCTGTAGAGAGCCTAGGCCAAGCCTGCAGAAAACCAAGGAGCAGAACTAGATATTCTGAAAGCCGTTCCAGGGTTTAAAATATAAGCCAAGCTTTCCTTGTAATGACAGAGAGGAAAACCTTCATGTCAGTTTTAGTAAGCCTGTAGGATTTTTTGCAATGACTCTTGATACTTGGTGAGCTGACACCTACACCTTACACCATCCTGTTTGTGGTAGGTCTGTCAGGCCTTTGTATTTTTTAGCAGCCATTTGAGCAAGCTGCATCCAGCAGATAGGTGTGTTTCCCAATGTAGGGGCATTATGCTAAGAGAATATAATAGCTTTATTGAGATAACAACAGTATCGGAAGAACATGGCTCTCACATATGGGACAGCCACTCAATCTACTCTAACTATCTAATGTCACTGGCAAAGTGGAACAAGTATACAGTCTCCTGACCAACTCATCTTCAGAGGGTTGCACATTTTCACAGTGAATCTCTCTCCCTGGTTTCCATTTTTGCTCTGGGAAAGTCATTAAAATTTTAAATATCTCCATTCACACAAAACTCATCTAAATTTCTGCACACCTATATGGCTGCATACGTATGTGTGCATGGCTCCTAGACGCAACTGTGGAGGAAACAGGGCACTGAGTTGGCTTTTTGACCACTTCTCAAATGCCTGCTGCTGCCTATGGTTGCAGACACGACTGCCTCCTGCCAAATAGTAAATGAAGGCTACTGCCCACTCTGAAATTAATATCAGCTTGTTTTGCCTCCCTGCCAGACAGGCTGTAATCTAATCGCATGCCCTGTGGCTTTACCCGCCAATCACTCTTTCCTTTCTACTGTCGCAGCACATAACATCAGGGGTTCCTTGGCGCCCACTGCAGGTACATCGGGCTGGGACTTGTTCTGCAGCACATCCTGAGGCAGCCTTCCTCATGCACATCTACGGAGGCCAAAATAAGAGGAGGATGTGCTGGGGGTGCTGGATCACAAACGTTAATGCAGAGTTACCCAACTGCAAAGCCAAGGGATGTTATTTGTCAGGAAACCTTGGTACCCAGTTTTCATTTCTCCCAAGCAAGCAATAGCTCTAGCCCAGCGGGGGCTGTTGAACAGGAGCACATGGTTATTTGACCATTCACAGCCTACAAGACCTCTCTCTCCACTGTGGGTGCATGCTGCTTATAGAAGACTTCTGCTGGGAAAACTCACAGCTAGTTATAACACATACAAAAGCCAAATGGTAGAGGTAAGAAACTACAGCAAGGCATTCACATCAAACAGATAGGGAAAGACTGACTGAATACAATGGCTCAAGGTGAAAAAAAAAAAAGGAAATATAGAAAATAGAGGAGAGCAGCAGAGAAGGGATGGACCCGCAGCTTGTGGAAAGGTTAGCTAGTTGTGCTATTTTAGTTCAATTTGTTCAGGAGAAGACAACTAATACAATTAGCTTATCCAGCCAACAGGCTAGAAGGGACTCCTGGACAAACATCCAGGAGGTGTAGGCTAGTGCATGTTTGTGGGTGTCCCTGATGTCACATGAACTGCGTCACTTCTCCAGGAGATGCAGAAGCAGCCAAGTCAGATGGCAAGCAGCCAGCCTGGGGTTGCTAAGCATCCAGAGCAAGATCTGCTGCAGGCCTTGCTCTCCGATAAGCATGCACACTCTTATCTAGATGCATCCTAGACTTGGACATATGGGTACATGGGCATGAGGGGCTTACTAGTGCCAAGGTCAGCTCCTCAAAGTGCTTTGAAAGGGGAGCAGGGCAGGCACAGATAAAGGTTACTTTTCTCAGGACCTTCACAGTCCTATCGTTTCCTAGACTGTTGCATACAGGCTCAAAAAGAAAACAAAAACCAGTACCTATTCCCTCAACTCCCCCTAAACCTGGCTGCAGGGAGTAGGCTCCAAGCACTGGTGCTCTCCATAGAAACCAGCTCACCAACCCTTCTTCTGACATCCTGATCCCAAACATCCCCCATCTCTCTGTGGATCTCACCCAGCACTAACATTTTGCCCTTCTGCTCAGACCACCACTCTAATTAGCTTTGTTCTGACTTCACTGTTAACCTTTTGGATCCACTAAATCCAAAACAGTGTATTGGAGAAGCCAAATAAGAGAAACTAACAAACCTCCCTTCCTTGGAGAACCTGCCCAGGCTGTATTTCACCCGATTAAAACAGGGTAAGTCCCAGTTCCATATACGCAGACACAGATAACAAAGTGTACTACCTGTTGAAATCAGGCAGGAGCACGAGATGCTGCTCTGCACTAAAAGAGGAAAGAAGCTCTGAGTTTGCTCCGTAGACAGCTGTCAGCTCCTTGGACCTGCCAGCTGTGCTTTGGCCATAGCCAGACTACAATCTACCAGCCGTGTCAAATGTCCCGTTTCCCCCAGTCTGCTGAGCTCAGAGAAAAGAGGATCCAGACAGTGTTTTATCTTGGTGACAACTTTCTTTTCTGAAATCAGTTGGGAACAACATGTTCAGCTATTGCCAAAAAAGATCACCAACAGCTATTGGCATCATCAGCCCTCAGTTACGTGGTTTCCCAAGTGGCACAAGAGATGACAGATTCATATTAATTCCAGTCAGCAAATGGATTATAAATACTCCCCCAGCCAGTTGCCACCTGATAGGACTGTCCTTGAGTCCTCCAATTGTGGAAGGGAGTTGTCAACTCTAAATTTACCCACTAGCATGTATTGTATAAAACATACTACTCTGTAATCCTTGGTAGACACTTGTGCTGTAGCCTAGCATGGATTAGACCAGAAACTGCTAGTTCCATCAACCAGACTGACATCTCACTATTGCTTATCTCAAGACTTCTATGGCAGAAAGGAGAGAGGGATGGGTTTGACAGGATGCGTTGGTGTATTGGTCATGCAATTGCCACAGCAGTCCCACCAAGTCTGAGTTAATGAAGTGATCAAAAGCTAGGCCCACCTAACACCTTTCTGATGAGGTAACAGCTTCTGTTCCTAAGGATAGCCCTTCCCATCAGAAAAATGGACCACCATGACTGATATAAGTAAACCCACTCCAAGGATGGGGTGTTCAAATCTAGATAGAGCTGATACAAAACAGACCAAGATAGCATTCCCTGTAAAAAGCAGTAGGCAGGATGCTAAAAGTTTGTATAAATGGACTATTCACTTGAAGAACCATAATTAGACAGATTTAATTTTTACAGAACAGAAAGGAAATAAAAAGAAAGCAAGCGAAGAGCTCCACTTTTTTCTAGCTTTAGAACGTCCCTAGCATCTGCAAACTGGGCAGGTGCACATGCTAGTGGCACCTGTCTGCAGCAGATTTTCTCAAACCAAAAAAAAAAGGGTCTGCCCGAGTGGGAGAGCAGTTTGTAAATGATCAGTTCAGGGCACTTACCTAAAGTAAGCCCATTTTTTGCCTGTTGCCTGTTTGTGCACAAAAGCTTTCTAAGCTCATCAGCTGGAGACAGCATCCCATCCCTGTTGCTTGATGGCCACAGATAAAATCTGCCCTTAATTAGACAAAGACATGAGAGTTACATGGCTGTTGGTGGCTGCATGACACTGTTTTCTGATTTCATGTCCCAGGTTATTCTCTAGTGACGCTTTTCAGCGCTCCTGAGGACACCCAGCCTCTCAGGCAGCAGCAAGAGCCTTCTGCTCACCATCTGCACCCACAGCCTGGGTACCCCTGCCCCCAAACCCTGTGAGCCCTGGGGGGTCCCAGGCAGGGCTGCAGGTCCCACAAGATGGCACTCGGTCACAGAGTGAGGAAGAGCAGCCCCAGCAACCCAGTGGCTGCTTCTGGACAGAGCGGGCTCTCCCACCTAATGGAGACTTGCCCCATATTTCCCTTATTTTCACCTGCTGAGCACTTTTTAGCAGTTGAGCCAAAATGGTACCTGCCCACTTTCTGGAAAACCTTGGAGGAGAGCAAGGCTGGAAAATGATGCATCACAGAAATCCTTGGGATCTTTGCCTTGACAAAGTGTAGCAAGCACACATCTGTATTTAGGAAAAGATTTGACCTTCTGCCTCTCTACCAGAAACAGACATTTTTGTCACCTACATGAGAATCGCCCTAAATGTAGCCATGTTATACACCCTGCTAAATAGCAGTTTTTCCATGCTTTCTACTTACTTGGAAGACTGTGGCACCTTTTAATAGCAAAAATACTTCTAACTCACACGGCAGCTATCTCATATGGAGTACCCCAAATCAGTGGATGCTTTTAACCTCAAACTCTACACCTTAAATTCTTTAGGCAGTAGGGGTAAAGCTCCTGGATTATTTCCTCCCCACATACAGGATAGGCAAAGGCAGAACCACTCGTACTTTTAAAGCACTTGGACACCCCTGAAATGAAAGAGGAATGAAAAAGCTCTGTCTCTGTGGTTTAGCAGCTTGCTGTGGAACAAGGCCTGGAGCTTAACAGGAGGGATAAAAGTAAATATTGAATGGCTGCTTTTTGCACAAGCACTGTGCATCCTGTGCACTTTGTGAGACACAGGCTTTAGGAAAAAAGCAAAGCTGAAACAAAACCAAAAGCCCAATGGGGAATGTACGTACACAAGAGAGAGTCACATCCTGAGTGCCAAGTGTCTGACTTTGCAGCTCACACAATGACCCTTTCACCTCATTTCTGCTCATGTGTGATACATATAAAAAGTAGTTCAGACTCCAGTCATGCAGCAGGCTTTTTCAAAATGCAGATTTACTCCATGGCTGCTGGAGCTTATCAGGAAAAAAGTACACAGAGCAAACATCATTCACTCACATCAAAATGTAGAGTAGAAATCTGTATTGCAGGACATTTTATCTTACTGGAACTTTAATCCAGCTAATGCTAACAAGTCATTCAGAATAAATATGGTGAGAATGAGAACAGGAGAGTCAACTAAGCAAATGGATCTACTCTATTTCCATTAGGTCCCCATCACGAAGTTACACCAGCAGTGACGAGTCCATTGCCTCCTCCTGCAAGGCACCTAAAGTCTCAGCACTAATGCAGCCAGGGATCAGACCATCAGAGGTTTCACATCCCCGATCAATTTTAAGTTCCCAAGACAGGAGATACATGGTCATTTTCTGCTCTGTTTTGCCACAGCTTCCATCACTTTAAGTGCAGGGCGCTGCTTGAATGTGAAGGACTGGATCAGGTTCATATTTTGTAAATATTATTGTTATTTTATGAACTTTGGCATCAATGAGAGCAAAGCTAGAGAGGCTGGGATATGACACAATGGTTTTGAGCTTGGCTGTTATTTGTCCATTTTTGAAAAAGTGGGGAGGGAGAAGGAAAAGGATAGTTTAGAATTGTGGTTAAATACATTTTTTTCTCTAGAGGCCTTTAGGTTTTTGCCTTTGCTTTGTTTATTCTTCTTTGGGACTAAGTAAAGTCATCTTTTTAAACATAGGACATCCCCCCTTTCCTTTTTAAATACTGAAATTCTAAGAGTCACTCTAGCCAGGGCTCAGGCTGCTCTGACTGCTTGGAGCCAAATGCATCTTTCAGAGTGTTTTCTTGTGGCCTCAGAAACTATTTGTTTTTTCAGTCATTCCACTTGAATGTACCTTTGTTCACTCTCCAGGAGCAGTTCAGTTTCATGACTTTTTTCTTTTAAATGACAATATGTAATAGAGTTCCTAGTTTGCGCCTCAGTTCTTGTATGGTACTTCAAGCACGAGTGATCCTTGTAATTCAGATATTTAAAATTTGACCAGCACTTTAGGATCTTACTGAATCAGCGCTTACATACTTCCTTATTTCTCTTTTGGGGGTTTACAGTCTTTTTACTTTTCTTAAAAGTGGATGCATAATCCAGCTCCAATACACACAAAACCAAGGGCACATTTTTACTAAAGCATGTTTAGACAGCATGGGCAGTGAAGATCAGGGCCCTGGCTGAAAGCAAGGATGTACCCCCCTCCTCTCTGCGAGGGACTCTGCCAAACAGGAGGGCTGGAAGCCATAGGGCAGCTAATCCTGAACTACATGGATGGGGGTGGTGGGGGAAACAATTTCTGCTGGACACAGTGAAGGGAAAAAGGCTCAGAAAGTACTTCGAGGCAGAGATTTCCACCTCCCCAGGCTGGCTGTGCCTAAAATGTGTTTCCAAACCCAAGGAGCCACAGTGAGGATCCTGGAGGTTTTAGTGCCCCTGTACAGATCCAGTGTGGAGTATCTCTCTGCTGGAGCTGGAGGTCGGGAGTACATCGCCCAAGCGAGTGCCCCGGGCACAGAGCAGCTGCGCTGGGGCAGCTGGAGGGTTGGAGTGGAGAAGGCATCTGGGAAGAAGCAATGCAGAGCCTGACAGCTCGGAGACGGCCAGATGTTTTCATCATTATGGAAAAAATCTGTTGGTGCCTCTTTGCCCAGAGAAACACTGAAGGAGGAAATAGCCTCTTGAGATCCGATCAGGGCTGCATATTAAAAATGCAATGGGTCAGGGTCAAAAAACAACCAAAATGACAGGAAGGGATCTTTTCTGACTCATGCTCTAACATTCATTGTGAAGGTGCCCCGAAAGCCTGCATTGCCTCCCCAGGGATCTCTTCCAAAATCACTGCCTCAGAGAGCTAGAGAGACAGGCCCTGAAAGATGGGCCCAAGTGATGTTTCTCCAGCACCCCCCCAGTACTCCCTCCTCCCTCCAGCTGCAGCAGGTGCTGCCCTGGGGATGTGCAGCCCCGGGGACACGAAACCCTGGAGCTGCATAGCTCCGGAGACAGGCAGCCCTCTGGTCGCAAGGAGACTGAGCACAGCGATAATGCAACCAGGAGCTGGGGACCCCTGCCTGTCCCAGCTTACAAAATCAGCACTGAAGGAAGCCCGCTGCCCTCCTGGCCCCAGACACCCCTGTGCACCCCAAGCCCCCGGCTTCGTGCTGTAACAGACACCAGGAGACACCTAAGAGCGAGAGCCAGGGCTGGGTTTTTCAGCCACACGGGATAACAGGTTCCAGGTTTTCCTTTCTCCCCCCGCATCCCCTGCAGGCTCCGGTGCCCCTCTCAGCCCAAGCATCCCGATGGGCTGCAGGACGCCAGGATACGGCCAGCCCCTTCCCCCGGGAAGCTCCTCGGGATTCATCCCTCCCCATGGATCGATCCCCCTTTCCCAAAATCAGTGCGTCCCCCGGCCCCCCTCACTAATTTTAGCTTTCAGGCACGAAAGACACGGTACAATTAAAAAGCAAAAGTAACCCCAGAGGACTGCCTGGGAGAAAAGCGTGCAAAACCGTAAGAAAACGCCAACAGCCAAACCCAAATCCCTGCAATTTCTGTAAGAAATAAACCCTATCCGCGAAATAAAAGGGACTTTAACGTTTCGTGCATTTCACTTGGATAATTTTGTTCTTTAATTGACAAATAGAAAAGGCGGGTGGCGTCTGGGCTTGAAAACGGACGGCAAATCGCGCAGCCCTGGCAGGGAGGAAGGC
>JANZLQ010000044.1:10344219-10371503 GCA_026212715.1 Elanus axillaris | reverse complement strand
TCTCCGGGAGCGGGGGGGCGAGCGGCCGGTTTCTACGCTACACAGAAAAGCAATGCAAGGGGGTACAAACACCCCGAGCCACAAACCAAGGGGATCAGGCTCTGCCGGAGGGCAACTGCCCCCAGCGCATCCGCGGGAGGGTTCCACAGCCCCTCCGCACCCTGTTCCCCTGGGGGAGGGAGCCTAAAGCCCCCCCCTGCCTACCCCTAAACTGCCCAGGGGCAGCGAGCGGGGGTCTCTACCGCCCGGCTCCCTGCCTGTCCTCTGCCTCAGCCCCAGCCTCTCGGCCACTTTTACAGTAGTCGCTATCAAATGTCAATTATTGTGAGTGAGAAACAACAAACATTGTAATTCAGCACAGTCAAAACATCCTCTGAGTGTCTGAGATTGTCCGGCCCGGTGACAAGGCGATTAGGGGAACCTGCAACCTCTCCTGCCTTGGCCATATCGGCCCCATCAGTAAACAGGGATGGAGACAGGGTGGCTGTGGCCCTGGGACATGGGATGAAAGGCTGCCGGTGAATGGAAGCTGCCTGCAGCCTCTATCCCTCCTTCCCAAGGGGACCAACCTCACACACACCCCCCGAGGTAGGATTGCACAGATAAGGAGCTCTGACCTCCTTCCTATCTCTGCAAATGGAAGAGGAGGCTTGGGTGCTGCTCACAAAGCCCTAATGCAGGGCAGAGAGTAGACACCTGCCTGGGGCTCAGGGCTGAGGAAAAGATAGCCTTGTGCCACCCCCCAGGACAGTCTGCCTCAAGGGCACTTACCCCAGAGAGGCAGAGGGACGCTGGGTCAGCTACAACAACGGGGCCCAGAACCTGCCAGCCTGAAGCAGGGACACAGGGCTGCCTGCCCTTAAGTGCACAGGAGCCGGGGCCAGCCCCACAGTTGTGCAGCCCAGGAAGAAGCAAAGTCTACTTGTCCTCCTCATTTGAAACCTCTCCAATCCTGGTATCATTGGCTGCATGATGAGTTTTATCTTCTTCCCACAGAGGCTTTGTGCTGGAAGGACACACAGACTTCAGCAGATGGTAGAGGCAGCACGGTAGACAGAAAATATTCTGCTCTAAGAGGGCCAAGGGCATCTACCTCCCCAAGGTCCCTGGGCAAAGAGCATGGGAGGGGCACGAGAAAGCTGGGTTTAAACTCTGCCACTGTTGGATGCTGTGGGGGAGTCACAGTTTGGTGCCTCAGTTTGCCTGGCCTGTAAAATGGGCACAATGCTGCCATCCCACTCCCTGACACTGGTGTCAGTAGCAGCTGGATCCTGCCAATGCAGAGCTTGACCAGGATCAGAGCTCACGTAGAGCCCTCAGGAGACAGGACAAGTCCTCAGTTAACATGAGAGAAAGCATTAAGATTAGCTAAAAGTTGAACCACTACTTTTAGAAGCTGGCTCTGAGTAGAGCCCTTTATTAAGTGGTCTACCAACATGGACTGCACTGAGAGTCCAGGAAAAGCCACAGGAAAAGTAACTCCACACATCAACACAGCACCCCGTCCACATACTCTGAACATCCTTTCCCTTCCTCAGATCCCCTAATTTCTTCAGATCTGTTTATTTTCCTCCTGTAATACCTCAGAGCTACAGCTATCAGGGAATTTCACTGTCCAGTGGGATTTAGCCTGCTGTTGCTCTGCAGAAGCTGGCCTGGGCACCAGCTTTGGGTCCAATTTCCAGGACTGCACTGCGCTCATTCTCAGTAGGGGTGGATACACCACAGCCCCTGCCCACACTGCTGCTCATATGCTCCCCTCCTCCCCACGCTTCCCCATTCCTGTGGGAATTGCATCACGAGCAGATGCACGGCAGGATAAGACAGGGGCTTGGAAGAGCAGCCGGAGCCTTGGAGCCAGTTCAGAAAGCAATTTAGGCCGAGGACAACCGCAGCTGGCCGAGGCCGAGCACAGGGCGGCCGCCCAGCTCTGGCAGAGGCACCGGTGGCTGCAGAGCAAGGCACGGTTAAAGACCTTTCATTAAGGGGAAGTGCAAGAGGGATTTACATTTGGAATTAACCCCCAGAACACTGATTTTGGCCAAGGGGGAGCTCACTGTCTTCACACGCACAGACACCCCATTGCTACTAGTCCTGCCCTTCCAGGTCTGCCTCACCTCCCAGCAAGAACACCCGCCGCCCGGCCAGGCGGTGGGAAAAGGTCTCTCCGGGACTTTCCAAAGGCACCGAGGCTGTCGGCACACACCACAGCATGGTGATGTGCTCTCCTGAGTCCAACCCTCTCAAAGGCTTATAAAAACTGAAAGCGTCAAACTTGACATGTTTCCCTGCCTGAGCCTGAAGTGTTTCACATCTATAGAGCAGTATGAAAAGCCTGTGCTTAGAAAACATTATTCCAAAGAAAAGGGCAGGATACTGGCGTTTCCCCAGGAAACCTGAAATCAGAGATTCTCTCAATGTTCGGGGGCATGCTAAGGGGTGTGTAGGAAAGAGGCTGTAACAAGATTTGCACTTGGATTTGATCTCACTGTCCTTTCCTCAGCTTTTTTTTGGATTATGCAGCCTGGCACTGGCATTCATTTCTTTGGTTTAGACCGGCTTTTTTAGAAGAACTTAGTGCCCCAGCTCCACCTGAAGGTAACTGGGCAAGTGCAGCTCAGCACCACTTGTCTTCTTGAGACAAACTGCATATGGTAGGTTCATACAAACTATTTGGAATTCACACAATTTGTACAGGAACAAGTTGTCAGCTTTAAGGGGCTGATACCAAATCCCTCGCCCCCAGCAGTTTTGTAGGAACTGAAGTAATTGTTTTTCCCACATAACACCCCTGCAATTCCTAAAGCGCATTTGTGGCCAGAATTTTATTCCTTAAGTTCAAGCAGTTTTCACATAGAAAGTTATTCTCTGGAGTCAGAAAACAAGGAGATACGGTCCTGGCAGGAATTAGCTAAATGTTTCAATGTTCCTGAGAAGCCCAGCAGGAAAACAACAGATCAACAACCCTCTCGCCTTAGCCCCCTGCTCCTAATTAATCTCACTGACAACAGTTTAGATCAATATCAGCAGTAAGTGATTTCTTGTTAATGGGGATTATTAAGAAGAATCAACACCTTTAAAATGCTACTCTATGTTGTCTCCAAAGTGAGAAAGGGATATAGGCTGTCAGGCTGGAGTCTAACTTTTCATTCCTGGGTGGTTAGTTATTGACTACACCACCAACTTAGTTCTACATTTTGATGCAGAAAGAGAGGGAAGCGGAGATTTCTTCTAACAGAAGATTAAGCACTGGCAATACATTTGTGAAAGTTAATCAGTCAAGGTTTAGCAAAGTGACATGGAGTAAGTTACTTGAAAATCACTGCCTGTCTCCTGCAGTCACTTTAAACCCCACCACTCCAGAGCATCGTTCAGTAAGAAAGCCCCATTTAGCGACAATATCATCCTCGGAGCAGACCATCAGCAGGCCCTTCCTAACCTCTCCCTAGTTCACTTCCACATCGAAGGGAATTCCAGGTGTTTTTTTTTTTCCACCAGCTTTTTCTCTCACAAAATAGCTTGCTTTATTATTTCAGTACAAACTCTAGCCTCAACAGAGGTCTCATCCTTACTGCTTCCTCCACTTCATGGGTAGTGCACTGATCCACACAGATTTTTCCTTCTATGTACCAACAAGGGATATTTAAAGATCTCAAACTCCACTCTTCTCACTTCCCACTGCAGTCCTCGGAAAACACAGAGCAAAAAGTACCAGCTGAACTAGATTATTGCTGATGCTTCTAGCTACAGTGAAGGCTGTACTCTGTGCCTTAGCTAATCAACCAGTTTTAAAGCATCTCTATCATTTCTGCTGCAGTACTGCACAGATTTGCCCCTGACAGTTTCTTGAAAGGGCTACGAGAGCCTATGGAATGGCTGAAATGAGTAAAAATAGGTGAGTTTCTCTGCCTTTGCGTAAAGGAATTACTGGAACTGCAAATCACATACTGACAGCTGACAGAAGCCCAGGAAGAGAGAGAAAAATTCAGAAAAGCAAAGCAGGGCATTTTTAAACCAGCTCTGTGTGCTGAGCAATTGATGCACTGACTCCACTGAGACTGTAATACATCCGTTAAGTCATCCCTGCTTAAAATAACGTGGGTTTTTTGTGTCAAAGAAGCATGGGTGAATGGCTAAGCCACAGGTCTGCAAATCAGGAGATCTGGGCACTTTTCCCAGCTCCATTACAGAGGGACATCATGTTTGCAATTGGGTCAGAATACACAGACCCTCACTCCTACACAACTGTAAGCAGATGCCATGCAAGTGCAGGCGTTCACCAATATGGTTTGCAAAGATCACTCAATACTTTCTAAGTTTGATGTGCTGGGAAAATAAGTTGTCCAAAAGAAAAACTATCTTGCAATTGGGCAGAATCTCTTAGTGGCCAAAATGATTGTATTTCTTAGGGTTGGATAAAATTAATTGGTCTTGGCGAGACATCCTGGAGCTAAATTACTATTTGTGGAGATGGGTAGGCTGAAGGAGAAACAAGCATGAATGACACTACTGTACAGTGGGCAAGGTCAGGAGTTAACAGGCTTAAATAGGAAAAGAAAAGCAAGTTTGTCAAGTATTTAAAATTCTGTGAACTGTTCTAACTAGCACCTAGTAAGGAAAATAAACATAATTTAGAAAGGCATTTTAGAGTTTTATTCCTATAACCAACAAATCTGGTTGCTGAACAAATTATTAACTTCCACAGTGAAAAGCACCTATTCTCAGGAACATTGTCTAGGTGTTCTGCATATTGGGAATAGGATTTGGTGCACTCTGCTTCGCAAGAATATACCGTAGTTTGTTTTAGCACGGCAGACATTTCCTAAACAGATTGCATTGTCCTCCAGCATAAGCTTTGCATAAGTCACAGTACTGGCTCCTAGAAATTGCCCCCAAATCCCATCTTCCTGACCAGGATTTTTTTGTATGCCTTACTATCTGTGAAAAATAAAAGCTGCTTTCAGAGCAGTCACTGCAGTCAGTGGAGGTGCAGCATACAGACATGTGCACAGTGCTGGCTGGCTGTCATCAAGAGAAGCCATTAAAAAACAGGTCACACACACAAAAAAAATCCAAACCCATTTCAGTCAAATAAGTAAGTTTCTTATATTTTTAAGTACCAAAAAATTAGAATGAAGTCCTACTGCCTGGCTTCAGCAAGTCAGTTCTAATGATATCAAGGAGATGATTTGTTGTATTTCAAGGAAGGAAAATATAAGCCTTGGTTGTCTTGAGCTTTCATGTACAGCTTTATGCATTGTGCAGTGTCAGCTGCTGCTTCCCTCTCCACCGCATACCCACAGACACAGGTCCATCTCCATGCTGCAATTACACACACTTCACTTTATGGACATGGTTAATCCCACTGAAGATTCTCATACCGACAAGGACAGCGTACAAGGGCTCAGAGTGGAAGTAGATGGACATGCTGACACCCGGCTACATTTCTGGCATCCTCCCATGCTGAGGCTCTAGTATCCTGCTATTTATTTCTAGTTGTGAGGGTTAGAGGAGTTTTTATACTTGTTCTGGGTTACGGGGTATATCAGAGTTTTTCTTTCCAATTACATGC
Source organism: Elanus axillaris (assembly GCA_026212715.1). NCBI lineage: Eukaryota > Metazoa > Chordata > Aves > Accipitriformes > Accipitridae > Elanus > Elanus axillaris. The sequence continues at coordinate 10,365,931 of JANZLQ010000044.1, read as the reverse complement.
CCAGAAAGCAATCCATACCCTGCACATCAGTGGGTATTGCAAGAGTCCCCATCCTATAGCCACCAAACATACAGAGATGTCACGCGTACAGTCGTGCTCAGAATGCAGGTTCCTCACTGGCATCTTATAGACGGCTCTTTTCAAGCAATGCCAAGAAAATTACTTTACTTAACCCTAGTTCTGAAGACATGAAAGTGGAATTGCTGCTATAAAAAGAGGTGTTCTGCCATATCTCTCATCCAACACTCACAGGCATCCAGCATGCCCGTCTGGGACCTCAGGCTAATTTCTCCTTTTAGAGGCGCGTGCACACATACATACACACACACAAAAAGAAGAAAAAAAAATTAGTGGGAGCTCTTGGTCATCGGTACCTCTGAGAGCCGGGCCTGAGGTGACTACATTTGTCTGGTTAAACACCAGTTTAGAGCCCACCAATATTTCACTTTGAGAATTTAAATGATTTCTTACACAATGAGGCATTAGAACTGGAAACCAAATTTCCCTGTTCATTCCTCGGCAATAACATTATAGCATTTCATTTTCATACACAAAGATTATTTCCCCTGTAACAAGATGAAAGTAAATACTTGATATTTTTCCCCACCAAAAATGAAAAGTAAGAGCACACAAAAGAATCACCCCTAGTGCAGCATGCTGGAACGACAGGGACAGTTGTAGGTTAATTTCCAAATACCCTCTTTGCTTTTCTTTCTTTCCTAACCACATTTCCAGTCCTATTGGTCTCAATATTCTGGTTGTGAAAACACTGTGCTCTACCCCTTTGATCAGCTAGTGAAAAGCCCTTTCATGTCTTGCTGTCTTCATTACCTTACATTTTAATTGCTGGCCTTGCACGGGACAGACAGGTGGTACAAGGTCACAACAGGAGATGACGGATGGCTTTTGACAGTGTGTGTCCAGATTACACATGCTGAAATCAACCTGTGCGGCAGTAACCCATCCTGTGCTGGGGAATCAGGGGGGCATGCACAACACCTGATGGCTACAGCCACCAAATACCTATTTTAGGTCCTATTAGAAAATAATAACGAACTACACTTCTTCAGTTCTTTCAGATTAGCATTTCAAAGCACCACACACACAAGTGTTGCTTACCTGAGCACTACCATCCCTACAAGCTACTGGGACCACCATTTTACATGTCAGTGAAATGATACATCCAGAAACAGGGATTTAGCTCAAGTTACTTAGAAGATGAGGGAGTGTTAGAGGTGAAACCTCGAACTGTCACATCAAAGCTCCTGCACCAATGGCTGAGGTCTGGTGAAGATTTCTGAATAAAAAAATCCATCTCAGATGTGAATCGTATTTTAAATCCCATAAAAGTCACTGGGGAAATGGAAGTGGTTTTCCTTTTACACACTCAGAGCTTCTCTTATTTTTCCCTAGAAGATGACAATTTAGTGCTTTGGACCTCTGATGTACAGGAACTTCAGTTTTACACTGACTTCATCTACTTAACACTGAGCAAATGCAGACACCCATCATTACTGTGGTACAGAAGGTTTCTTCTCCTATGCATTTGACTTGCTAACTTCTTGGTCATGCCAAGACTTACACAAGGTTCATTGCAAGGATAGTTATATTGGATAGTAGGTACCATACTGCTATTTTATCTATTCAAACAGAGAAGGGGTAAGAAGTTATAAAGAAGAAAACACTTTGGACTATATCATAGGAGCTATCAGGCTAGATCACCTTACTTGTCCCTTTTGGCCTTAAAAACCTTTAGACGGAACAAGTGGGCTCCCAAAGCAAAGGCTAGATACAAACGTGCTTCTAAATATCATGTAATTCAGATGCGAACTTGAGTGCAAGGCCCTTTACAGCACAGAGAAGCCATGATCTTGGTTCTGGCGACACAGGATGCTCTTCTGGTAAAAGTCAATAACTGTGTTGAACTTGTGTCGCAAGGTATTTTGGGGGTAGATCCATTCAAACCTCAGTGTATAAACAAAACAGAATACAGAGGGTATTTTGCCAAAGTCAGACACTTATTTGCTCCCAGTAGTAAAATGCACCCTTACTACAAGTACAAAATTAATTAAAGATCCTTCTCCAGTAAAGCCAAGTTGGCCCCCCAAGATTTGTCTTGAAAGACAGAGACCCTGATTAACTGCAGAACAGAAGGCAATGTCTCCTGCTTATGTTATCCTCCTCCCCCTGCCTCCCAGATGGCCATTCCTTTCATTTTCTGGACAGGTTCCTTCCCTTCATGCAGCTGTTCCCAACTGCAGCTGAAATCAAGACACTGGGACTCATTAGCCCTACTTGGTCCTTTCATCCAAAAGTCAACATGACATGCTGAGGGAGCACAAATGACAGGAGTCAAGTTTAGACTGCCGTACAGGTGTCTGGGACTGGAGAGGCCATTCAAGCAATTAGTTCCCACTTACACCATCTTGATTTATGTTTTAGGTGAAATAACATAACAAATTTTGCAGATTTGGGTGTGTGCCAGTTGAAGAGCATCGTCCCCTTCAAAATGCAGTAGCCCGATGCTTTCAAATCAAAAGTTTCCTTTGAGACCATTCCCGTTTTATCAACCAAGATGGCAGCATCCCACCCACCTTCTAAGGGAAAATGAAAATATTTAGAGGAGGTTCAAAATCAGCTGAGAAAAACAATGTGGGCCACAGATCTTCATGCTGTATTTTTATTTTTTCTTCAAAACAGAACTGATGACTTGGGAATTTTTGAGTCACTGACATTTTGTGGAAAACATTTTGGGGACAAAATATAATAAAAGTCACTCTGTGAAAATACAGCTTTGCTGTAATTACTGTTCTGCAGAGTGGTCTTTACCTATGCTTGTTATTGCTGCAGAATGCACTCCTTGTTGCTCTTCAGTAAACTCAGAGTTGGTGAGATCTTGAAATTGGGAAGATCCTATTTTAACTGTAACTCTGGGATTCATTCGATGCAAAATATCAAGATGGTCATTTAACCTCCTGTGTCGCATTACAGAGGCGGACAGTTCAGGTGAGGAACGAGGGTCCTTCATCACCCGCTGAATGAAGGCAGGCTGCAAAGACAGGGACAGAAATCTCTGCTTTGGAGTGCTTGGATGGAAAAATGGATGGGGTGGGGGGTGAGTGCGGGAAAGCCTTTGCACAGAGAGGAACTGGCTTTTCAAAAGAGAAAATGCTTTCTGATGACCTGAGCTAAAGATAGGATGAGCGCAACCAGCAGCTTTTTAAAGTAGCGGATCTCGTCTTATCAGGAGTCCCCGAGGAAGGGAATGGCGCTTTCACCGAATACGGCATTTTATGGAGCTCTTCCCCCAGACATCAGGTTCACCCAGAGGGCCAGCATCTCAACAAGTTGCTGGTCCTGCTGGGGACCTGGCTGTACCCCAAAAGCCTGGAGGGACCTTTCCCTGAGCCACTGCCCCACTATCCCAGCACTCCACCCAGGTACCGCAGGCAGGCGCTTCCTTTATCATTTTGACTTTTGACCTTGAGACGGACGGGGCTCTGCCCTGCCACCATCACTGTTTCCGTCCAGCCCAAACCCCCTCCATTGCTCGCGATGGGGATACTTTAAAAAAAGGGCATTGTGGTGATAGATTTGTCAAGACCAAGGGTCAAGTTTATGTTGATCTACAGGTGCCAGAAGCATATTGATCCAATGATTAAGGTCCCCAAGAGGTCACCATAAATCCTCAGGGGGATGAAAATACCACATAACTCGCTTGCAGATGTTGCAGAAGTAACCAGATAAGGTAAAGCAACCGCCCAGCAAGTGTTAACGGACACTGTTAGAGTAACAGGTGATGCCACAATGTTATTTTGCTGTAAGCCAGGGTGGCCAAACCCATAAAAAGGAGAAAGCATTAAGCAGTTCAGGCCCTTGTCAGGGCAAAATAAGGACATTTATTTCAGCTTAAATTGAGGGATCTTTGGCTTGCACAAGGCAAGAGACAGCCTTTATTGCCCCTTTTGGTCAGCACTTTCCATGTATTTCCCTGACAGTTGTGAATTATACCCAACTCAGAAAATGCTTTTGTGAACATAATCATTTTAGAATAGAATAGTTCAGTTGGAAGGGACCTACAACAATCATCTGGTCCAATTGCCTGATTTTGCAGATAGAAAAACCATTACATTAGGTACAGCCACAGCAGATAAGTAAAAAGAATCTCCTTGTCCTAATTTCCAGCTCCTCAGCTAATGCTGATGCTGAAGTTCTCCAAAGCATTTGACAATGACCAGTGTGCACACTGTAATGCCTGAAGCCAGGAACCACGTGGACCTTTCCAGTGGCAGTGGCGGCTCAGGGTTTCTGTAACTCGAGCGTTTAAGCCCAGCAGTTATTGCAGAGCGTGATGCTCAATCCCTTTATCATGTCTCCTCTCCCTGCAGCAGCCAGAGCAAGGTCTAATTTTAAAAAGCAGTGATATGGTGCTATTGCAGTCACACACATTACAGTTAGCTGCTGGGTATTTAAATATAAATGTGCATGAGCTGCTCTACAGTTATGCTGCTATACAGCTGACTATATGGAGCCGAGTTAAACAAAATGCAGAATGTTAACTTACTAAGTTCTTGAAGCTGAAAAGTTAAAAATAGATGACTTGCCAATGTTACTATTAGAGTAATTTTGGGATTAATAATCCAAAGTATTTCCCTGATCTAACTAAAGTAATTTTAATAAAAACAAGTTAATAATCAAAATGCCATTTTTGCCTGACTCCATTCCTTTGGAAGAATAACACTTAACATATTAAATAAAACCAATGCATTTTCCTTTGCAATGTATTCCAGTGAAAATTAGAAGTATAATGGATCTCATAGAAATTAATAAATGCTATTGAGATTGAAGAAACTCAGAGCTTAACTTAAAATAATTATCAAACCAAAAATTAATATATTTGACTGTTCATAATTTCTCTATAAAAAAAGAAAATTATATTCCAATAAAGAGACTTGTTATGAGAGCAAAATGCTTATTATGAGAATAATGTGCAATTAATCCGAGTACAGTACATCTCTGCTATCACATGCAGCTGTCACCATCAAAGCACAAAGATTAATTTTAGAAATGTTTGCAGCATCTGTTTTGCAGAGTTTTGGTGTTAACAGCCACTTAGAAGTAGAATAAAACATAACACGTATTTCTGCTTCCAAACTGGGGCTTTCATCTGTGTGAGCCTCTGGTCTGCTTCATCAGCACAAGCAAGCAGCTCACACACCGAGGGTAGGCACATGCCGGAGTATTTTGCTGAATAGTGCCCCAAACATCTAAAAGCCTATGTAGTGACATTTGCATCTTGACTGGTTTGTTCCATGTGTGACTGTGGACCCAATACTGAAGAAAGTTTTAAAACTACCTTTGCTACCTTTACCCATATTGAGCCCAAACATGCCGGAATTTGCATTGTCTTGGTTCTGCTGAGACCAGCTGGGTAGGGAAGTGGTGAAACAGTGTGGGGCTCAGCAGAACTTTATTTCACAGTGCTACCTAGTGGTTTCTGAAATAAACGATGAGTTCATCAAAATGCATTCTCCATACAGAACCTTACTTGGAAGTAAATCCAAGTGTGTTTAAAAGTTAAACTCCCACCACTGCCTGGGATGTGTAGGAACTATTTATTTACACTGGGGGGGGGGCCGGGAGAGAAAGAAAAAAATGTGTAAGAACACTTGCAAACTAATCACAAGTTTTTCTGACTGGATATTCATACACACTTGCATACCCACAACCCTGTCTCAACTTCCCACAGCTGTATTGGATGCTAGGACAGGCAACACCTTTATTCCACAACCAGGATTTTTCCTCCATCACCATTGCCGGGGAACAGCACAGGAACATGGAGCTAGCGGCATTCACAGCCCTTCAGAGGCTGTCCCTCCCCTTTTCACCCTCTCCCACAGCATCAAGATGTTACTTCCAGACTCTGTGATCAGATTTTCCCAGATTTCCTGCCAGCATGAGGACACTCACCAGGAAGAGCTACAATGCCCTCTCCCTTCCAAAAACCCTTCCTCACTCCTCTCAAACTTTCCTTTGAGCCGTAAAGTTTAGCAACTGCTGCCACTGTCTTCCGCACAGCCTGGTATCACCTCCTCCCTGCCTCGCATCTATCAGTTTAATACTGATCTAGAGATCAATTGATCCATTTTCCAGCATCACTGCTGCCCTCTGTTTGCCTACACAGGAGACAGCACTGCCTGGGTGCCAGGGTGCAAGGTTTAGGTGCTACAGCAGCGCAAATAAACAAAGTCCTGTTAAAAACTGACAGGGCAGACCAAAAGCCAAGCCTGGCAGGATTCAGTGGAAGATGTTAAACCCAAGTATGAGACATCGTGGTTGGATGAGACAGTTTTCCCATATTTAGAAGGGTAAGAACGGTACTTGCTTCCCTGGGCAATGCCTTATGATCGCCAGATGAAAGGAGTCATGTAAGTACTAAGTAGTATTAATAGTCACAGGCGTAATATATATATATGAGAATAATATAGTCAAACAATACTTAACAGTTATTTCCAATAGCAACATTTGTATAATACCATTGACACTCAACTGCTGATAAGTCGGACACACTTAAGGAATTTTAATAAGCCTTTGAAAAGGTTTAACTGATGTGAATTAAGCCCTGAGATAATTTAGACACAGGGCTATCATTCTTCAGTTAAAAATAATTGATCTTGAATGTAAACGTCACATCTTACGCCCTCATGTACAAAGGCAAAGAAAATGTCATTTGTCACCAGCAGCGTCTGGGGCTGATGAACACATTTCTAGAGAAGCCGCAGTGCCTCTGGGCTGCGCCTGGACCGTACAAGGGACCCCATGGTTCTGTTCGCCCGGGGGAAGTTTTTCTCCCACGGGGTCATGGACAAGGTACCTCACAGGAATAAGATTCAGATATGTTAATTAACAATACATGTATGGTTATTACCACAATGCCTTAGGCATTGTGGGTGAGTGCAGAAGGGACTGCTAATATCTTTTGGCTTTAATCCACAAAAATAGCTCTCCTGCCACTCCCCTCTTGCAGAGGCAGAAGAAAAGACTTCATCTGAAGTTTAGTACTGTACATAAAAGTTTTTTCTTTTGGAGAGGAGTACTCTCTATTTACTGCTTGTTGTTCTAGGCGTTATGCTTTCCTAACCAGCAATTTCTCTCCCAAAGCTTGCTATCTTTTCTGGAATCCTCTAACAGACACATAATATAACATCTTTTTGACAAGGTGGTAAGACCAGAAGAAGCCCTTGTTGAAATCCGCAAACCTAAACATCCACCCACATCTTTGTGGAAATTAATTCACTTGCAGTAATGAGAATATAAATTCCCACTTGCTGTCTTTCAGCATGACTATCACTCTATTGTCTACAAAGTGATTTACCATTAAGTCTGTGAAAGATCAGAAACTAAGTTTGGGTCAAAGTCTGCAATTACGAAAGATACTGGTGCAAAGACAAAACTATTTTAAGTAAATCAGAAGATAAAGAGAATTGTGGGTTTTTTCTTTTTCTCTCCATCCCCCCCCCCCCTTTTTTTTTGGCTGGTTGGCTTTGAATAAGCAGATATTACTGGCACAAACCAGTCAGTGAAAGCTGGGAGTCACTGGCATTAAGCTACTTGCATTTTTGCTTCAGCTATTTTCAAATATCATCTCTGACATCTAAACAAATTGGAATAACATTATGATCCTTAGCAGCATTTGCAATTTTATATCCAAATGAAAGAAGCAAAAGCAGCATGCTTTTAAGAAGACAGCTCAGAAAGGAATTCTTCATTGTTTAATCCAAAATATACACCATTTATATACATACAATAGATCATTTATATATATATATACATGCAATGTATAACAATATACTGAACAGGGGAAGGCTTGCTTCTCTTGGAAATGAAGTATTTGCTAATATCAGACACAGGACAGGAGGTCACTGGATCAATATACTTACTCCATATAGAAAAATCTTATCTTTGTTTTGGACTAGCTAGCCATAATGTCAGCACCTTGATGCCACTGACAGAGTTATCTCCCATCAGCAGCAGCAATAGCTGTTTGGTCCTTGGGTGACACATATGAAAAGCCAATAACCCAAACAAGAAAATTTTGTCCCACTGTCCATTTTGAAGATAAAGGGAAACCAACCCACCCCTCTCTGGTCTTTGTGTGTTAATTGGGACTACAAAATAACACTTTGCAGCCCACAGGGGTTTCGGTTTCAAATCTCCATTCCTGTTGGGACAATGAAAACTGAAGAACTTGTGGGTACAATGAGACCAGACCCCTAGATGGGTCAGGTCCGAAAGCGTCCCTGGATGGGATACTTTGCCATCATGCTGTTGAAAAGAAGAAAGCAAAAAGCTTTCATGTTGTTCTATATATATGTGGTTCTATCTATAGGCCCTGGTGTGTGTTGATCCCTGAGGAGACGTTCTCCCTGCCTGCCCTTTGGGCGCTTATCGCAGGACCAGAGGGACGCACGCAGCATTATCACTAGGCCAGGCTCGGAGCAGCCGAGTGGCATTTTCCTTTCATGCAGCCACCGACACCAACTGCAGGGCAAAGCGCTCCGCAGCACCGCGGCGCAGCCTCCGACCCTGCCTGGCAGCCTCTAAAAGCAGGAGATAAGTGGGATACGCCAGTCAGCTCTGATGTTGCAGCAGGAGACAAGGGTCAGGAGCAATAACATCTGATCAGTCTCACGTTGCGAGGTTAAAAATAAAAGGAAGCCCACGTGGAAATGAGAGACTGTGGTGGTCTAAGGTATGTCAAGATGTCACAGCACCCCAGGGACAGACCTTCACCTGATTTGCTTCTCACAACTCCTACCAAGTTATTTTTAATGACTCTGCATGGCTGCATGAGCCTCACGATCATCCAGCATTTTAGCACCTAAGACATCACCCTGAGGCAGACGCACAGACATGATTACTGCAGCTCTTGCTTTACAGTAGTACCCAAGGTCCACGCTGGAATCATGCTGTTTTCCTCAACACCATGCAAGCCCAGGAAGGCCAGGCTGGGCCCTTCCTGCTCACATGGAGCAAGTGGGAACAGCCAGTGGGTGAGGATATAGCCAGGCAAAGAGAAACTGGCAATTGCAAACGCTCCAAGATTAGGATTTAGGTGCTCAACACTTACATGATTGGCTTAAAATCATGACATTAAAAAACACCCCAAACCAGAGGCAAATAAAATTAAAAAGCTTCTTTTTCTATGAAGAATTCCATAGGGTTCACATTTAACGTGTGTGTTTGCTACTGTGAAGACCATACATCTGCTTGGGTAGAATTTGATATGTATCATGATCACATGGTACCAGAAGCTGGGAGTTTATTCCCCATATTGCTCATGCTGGTGGGACCAGCAGCCCCAGCCCATGCCCAGAGAAGGGACTTTAGTCTGGGAAATCATGCTGGCTTCACTGCCCTTAACCAAATGCACTTACCATGGAGACACACGGATGCAATGAGGTAACATTTCCCAGTGACTTTGCAGAAGTGTGGACATTTACAGACAGTAAAAGACTTTAATATTAAACCACACATGCCGTGTCTCTGCTAACTTGAATTGAGAGCTCTGTACACCACATGAAAGGCCAGGCCCTAAACCCAATTAAGTCAATAAAGATTCCCAGCCCCGTCCTCAGACTGTAGTCATCTCTTTACGTGGAGGAGGATCAAATCTTAAAGGCACTGTTACAGTGCACCAGCAGCACATCCAGAGCGTCTCTCTTGATGCATCACTTGACGAAACTGGCACAGGAACACGTGATGGACGAGTTTGTGAGAAAACTAAATTCTCAGCTCAGTGGCACTGCCATTTGTCTTGCTGCACAGAGCAGCCCAGACCCTGTTTGTACTATTTGATATAAGTGAGCAGATAACAACAACATTTAGTTTATTCAGTGTAACAGTTTCAGCATGGACAAGTCCACAACCAGCTGCAGGGACAGAAACCCACATTAAGCCAGTCCACAAACAGCTTTAGATAGCGGTAGGATGATGCAAGAACCCTGGATGCACTTTATACAGCTGAAAACCCAACGGCGCAATGGGAGAGATGCAGAGATAGCAGATGGAGTAATAACTGGTTATGTGACTCCCAGCTGCAATTAGTCCATGGAGTCAAAGATCTCAGCACAGCCTGCAACCAGAACATCAGTTTTCAGGAATGGGTCATCCTTGCTTGATTGACAGCTTGGGAAGTGTTTATTCAGTGAATATTTGATGTGAGCATGAACATTCAGAGTATACTGGGCAACTGGAAAGATAAAGAAGATACTGCTCCAGATACCACAGTAGCTAATTATACTACTTACACAACATGAGTTTAAATTATGTGATTTGAGATTTGTTTTCAGGAAGTGCTGGCACTTTAATTTTTTTTTTCCCCCTACCAAGCTTTAAGCAATGCAGTATGCAACAGAGAAAGATGAGGAATCCGACTTCTCCACCTGTGAGCTTTTTAGGTTCAATTAACCTTCTTGTTTCTTTATAGATAAGTGACAAATCCTGCAGCCACCAAATCTTGGAATGATCACATCATCATCATCATCAAGTGATCCCATTATTCCCTAACAAGCATACCTGAAGATTTACATGATTGAGAAATATTCAATTACATCATCAACTGATGCATTGGAAAAGAGAACCAAAATGTTGTGCTAAAATTTAAAGTACAAACACAAGCTCTTTCCACTTTTAAGATTAAATAGTTTCTCAGCTAATGTAAAAGTACCATGCTTAGAAGTACAAATAAGGACCGAATAGGGGCCAAGAGAGCTGAGGCTGTTCAGTCCAGAGAAGAGAAGGCTTTTTATCAAGGGGAAGAGGATCTTATCCATCTCTATAAAACACCCGAAGGGAGGGTACACAGAGGAGGGAGCCAGGCTCTTTCCAGTGGTGCCCCGTGACAGGACCAGAGGCAACAGACACAAACTGAAACACAGGAGGTTCCCTCTGAACATCAGGAAACATGTTTTTATTGTGAAGGTGACTGAGCACTGGAGAAGGCTGCCCAGGGAGGTTGTGGAGTCTCCATCCTTGGAGATACTCAAAAGCCATCTGGACAGTCCTGGGCAACAGCTCTAGGTGGCCCTGCTTGAAGCAGGGGCTTGGACCAGGTGACCTCCAGAAGTCCCTGCCAACCCAACTGGTGTGCGATGCTGACAAACATGGATAACCAGGGAAACTGAACAACAGCAGACAAAACTTCCAGCCCTGTTAAAAGTGCTAAGTTTTGAAGCAAGGTTCCTGTTCTCACCAACTACCCTCAGAGAAAGAACTGCATCAATCTTTCAGCATTAGGAAAGAGTCACTGGGGGATACTTGGCATTTATACTGCAGAGCATGAGGACTGGTCCATACTGCGCTGCCACGCTGCTCTGGCATCACTGAGTGCATTTGGTTGTGGTACGCTCACCTGCTGCCTATCTGGAGAACACTTATCTCACCTTTAAGAAACAGAAACACAGTAAGCACTCAAGCACCATTTTTACATGAAGGGCTCGGTACACTTTGCAGCAGTATACAAAGATGCCACATCTTGCCAAAATACTTGCTTAAGATTTCTTTTCTGGTGGAAACACACCATTACAAATAGGAAGGCAAGCCAATGGGAATCTGATTTCCACCCCCACCCTTCCCCCCAAAAGAAAAGCCCCACATATTTGCAGACAAGTATGCACATGCCCCCTGGATATTCTCAGTCCCCAAAGATTCCAGCCTGACTTGCCTGGCTTGCTCTGGACCACTTGGCATGTGATAGCAGCCGCACACATTTGGCAGAGACATTTTTAGAAACTTCCAAACTATGAATTCACCCTTCCATTTTGGTAAAGCCAGTTATGTGGAAAGCATTTTAAAAGCAGAACTTCAAATACAGACTTAATTTCCCCTCAATTCTTACAGGGGGTGGGAATATTACACTTTTCATTTATTGTCCCACAGAGAGTTATCCTGTAATATTTCTGTATTTGCTGACACTATAACCAATAACAAAATAATTAAGTCAAATCAAATCATTTTTTTCAGCACACTTACACCATATGTTAAAACTATTTCCAATTCCTTTCCTCAGGTGCATGTTTTATTGCAAACACTAAAAGGTGACTTTCCTTGACAACATAGATCTAACTAAATGCTTAGGAAGTGACCTTCATGCTCCACACTTCAGGGATGTAGTGGGGAGATGCCCACGACCCCAGCTATAGCAACACAGATACTCAGCAGGCGCCTGCTCCTACCCACAGGCTTTCCACCATGGCCACATAGGAATGGAGACCAGGATCACATCTGCATCCACAGCTCACTAACCATGTGCTGGCTGGCTATACAGCTAAATACCCAACAGTGCTGCCTGGCTCCTGACACACAGAGAGAGGTGCCTTCCAGGCATTTTCCCCTTTTCCACAGGCATTCAGAAAAAGCAAACCCATCACAGCAGGTTGGACTCCCTAGGCAGGACCTGACAGGGACTCTCACAAACCAGCAAGCTCTAAACCTCTAAATCCACTGAGGCATCAGAACTGCCCCATCCTCATCCCTACGTGGCTCCAGCTGCACAGAAAAACACCCATAGTCCTTTAAATGGCTTCAGTCCCCTTTGCCAGGAGCACACAAGTAGTTAACCAGCACTCAGCTGATGAGCAGGAGTTCATTAACCCACAGCTGCTTGATTGCTACCAGCTGCCTGTCTCAGCCCCCCGAACTCCAGGGCAAGATTTCAGGCCCTTTTTAAGCTCAGAGTAGTTCCTCATTCCTTGCTTTAAAGGAGCGTTATTCTTTGAAGTAAAAAGATTTTCAGTGCAACTGTTTTACTACAGTGAACCCTGCCATTGGCTTGCAGCAACCACATCTGATACCTGCTGCCTCAGGGGGAGGAAGGGTCCAGGTAGCAACAAGAGCACTCCTGTTTGCTTTTACTTGTGTATGAACCCTCTGGCACAGCCCTGAACACTTCTCCAGAGCCCTCTTTTTTTATTCCTCTAAAGCTCCCCAAACACCTTCTGCTTCTGCAGTCCTGGAGCTCCTGGTCTCAGGAGGGCTCTAGCCCTTGGCCCTCAAGTCATGCCCAAGCCCAGAAGTGCAGAGGGAGCAGAGACCATCCTCTTCTCACCATCCCTGATGGGGCTGCTGCACCTGTCAGGGCAAACATGAAGGGTGAAACACCTAAGAAAACACTACTCCCTTTGAAATGAATTGGGGTGATGCCAGTTTTTACCCTTCACAACACAACCCTGGGCATACAGCAAAAGCAAGACCCTGAGACACACCATCCTGTGTGATTCAAACCCTACCTTCATATTCAGAGGTGGCCATGGAGACCAGCAGACTGCCCAAAAGGCAGAAGATGCAAATATAAATTCCCCCATAGACACAGAAGAACTGCACAGGCCTAACTTTCCACACTCCCTGCATAAACAACATGAGTATCGGACAACAAAAAGCCAGGCACAATCACCTCCTCTTCCCACAGTACTACTCCCACTCACTTATTCAAAAGATCAGTGATAGAGACCTACCTTCAAGCCAGGAAGAAGGTCTGTAGATGAGGAACAAGCCAGACACCATGCTGCAGCCCGGAGGGAGGATGTTTGAGCACACCCACTCAGCCATGCCCAGCTGCAAGCCATATGGGCTCATTGAGGCATCCCTCCGTGCCCAGGAGGGATCCAAGGCACCTACCACCAGCTCTGGCTCTGCTCCAACACACAACCACTAAGCCAGGGTGTCTACTGAGGCACCACTTGGGGTGGTTGGCCCCACATGTTAGAGATGGTGCTTCACCAAATCACCCTTCTTACCCTAAAGAGGAAATAACATTTATCTCGCTGTCTCTGCTGCTCAATTCTTTTCAGGTCTGTGGCCTGTCAGGAGCCTGGATGCTTTCTGGCTGCCTATGGAAGGAAACAGTTCAAGTACCAAGTGCTACAAATCAACCTGTTGCGTCCCAGGGAGGATTTCTACTCTTCCCCTCTCCCAAAAGGTCCAGTTGTCCTTGATCTTTTTTCACTTATTTCCCTTGTCTCCAAGGGCTGTAAATTGACAGTCAGTTTATACAGAGCGGGCACGTATGTTTACAAAAGGACTAGATTATTTTTAATGAAATCCGGATGCAACAGAAAGCAAATGTCATAAGGAAGGTCCTTAAAAGTTATTTTTTGCCCTCAAAGTGTTCCAGCAGGTCAAGGTCTGAAAGCTAAAATTTCTGTAATGAGAACAGAGCAAAAACCAGACCATTCAGCAACAGACCTTTTATTTTCCCCCAAACTGCTACATTACAATCACCGTCCAAAAAAAATCACCCCTTTAAAATGAACTTTACTGAAATTCTCAGCACTGTGAGAAAGCTGCTGCTTTTTTTAAGGTTGATCTACATTCTGACAGGACCATGTTGCAAAGATAAACCCAGTGAAACTTCCTGCAGAGGGTCGTGCTGCATCACTGCTTACAGCAGGGCTCTCTCCTCTGCTTAGTGTCCCAGTATCTCAGAGATTAGCAACAACCTATTTTTATATTGCATCCACATGAGGGAGGAAATACTGAGGCAGCTAGTGTTTGACCACCTGCAGGTACCATGTTTCAGAAAGATGAGACTGTTTTCAAGCCAGCTGAAAAAAATAAAACCACACTGCTACATCTGACCCAGGAGCAGTAAGTAGTCCATAAAGGGGCAATTTTATTGACTGTTCTGAGGTGGCATAAAATGTCACTGCACTGCTGCTTTGGAAAATAGGAACTGCTGCACAGCAATTCATTTAAAATGTATTTATAATCTAAATAATCTTCATGTCTTAAATATGATTTATATTTAAACCTATATTTTCCAAGACTGGGGGACAGGTGGACACACTTTTATCACCCTTTGTATGTTTGTACATATCTGTGCAGGGGGCACAGGGGCAAGTGGGCTCCAGAGAGGGCAGGGGCCTGACACTAGAGATGCTATGTGTGAAATGCAACAGCCAGTATCACTGGGATAGATGAAACTTGCTCCATTGTGGCCCCAACTTGCAGACTATACAATGCTCTCCTTGGTTAGCAGCCCGTTCCTCAGAAGACTTCTTCCAATGCAAGGCTTTTATTATTACTAAAAAGCATACACGCCTTGACTTTGTGCAACTCACCTTTTTTAAGCAGAGTAATTTATCTTATTCAAAACCAGAACATGCATATTGTCAATTTGTTTCAATCTTTGTGTAATTCTGTATCTCAGGGAAGGCTCTTAGGAGGGCTGCCCTGAAATAGGATGAATAAACCATACAGAAAAAGCCACATCCATTCTGTCTAGTCTGCATATTACAGGACTTCCAGGGCAAGAAAACACTCTCCACTTCCATGCAGTAGTGCCCTCTGCGGGATGTACCCATCCTAGTGCAGAGGTTTCCAAATCCCTTGTTACTAGCCCAGGAAGAAAGGCTCAGGTATCAACTCTTCAGGCAGAGCCCTTCATTTTGAACTCAATTACCAGTTCCAACTTTTCTTGTTTATGCACATAGCCACGCAATCGCTACTTCAGCTGTCCCATACTTCAGTTTGGATTACTACAACCTACTGCCACTTCCGTATTTAACCAAGCTTGTGGCAGCTGCCAAAAAAGGGTGAACTGTGACTACTGGTACAATCTAGTAAATGAGTATTACAATGACAAGATCATCGACTGGTCACCTCTTCTCTCTAAACGTATGTCCTGGTTTCAGCTGGGACAGAGTTAATTTTCTTCCTAGTAGCTGGTTTAGTGTTATGTTTTGGATTCAGTGTGAGAAGAATGCTGATAACACTGATGTTTTCAGTTGTTGCTAAGTAGTGTTTAGACTAAGTCAAGGACTTTTCTTTCAGCTTCTCATGCCCAGCCAGCGAGAAGGCTGGAGGGGCACAAGGAGCTGGGAGAGGACACAGCCAGGACAGCTGACCCAAAGCAGCCAAAGGGGTATTCCAGACCATGGGATGTCATGTCCAGTATATAAACTGCAGGGTGTGTGTGTGTGTGGCCTGGGGCATGGGGGTGGATTGGTGCTCGGGAACTAACTGGGCATTGGTCAGCAAGTGGTGAGCAATTGCATTATGTATCACTTGTTTTGTGTATTCCAATTCTTTTATTACTACTATTATTGATATTTATTATCATCACCATTATTATTTTCTTCCCTTCTGTCCTATTGAACTGTCTTTATCTCAATCCACAAGTTTTACTTTTTTTTGATTCTCCCCACATCCCATGGTAGGGGGGCTGTGTGTGTGATAAAGCAGCTGTGTGGTGCTTAGTTGCTGGCTGGGGTTAAACCACAACCTACTACTGAGAAGAAACTACAAAGGTAACCTAGCCTCAAATTTCACATAAACTTAGACACTGCTATTTGCTTGACATTGTATTTCCTAGGAAATATGTAGCACTGTCTTTTAAAAACAGGTTACTTCTTACCACTAAATTAAGACTGTATTTAACCATTCTGTGATAATTTCCTAAACAGAACATCAACTTCACCAGTCAGCTCTGAAGAAGCAATGAAACACTCTCCAGACAGGAAGGCAACATCAGTTTTAAGAACACTGCAGTACAGTTTTTGGTACTTCAAAGTACTACATGGAGTGGGGCAAGTTGGTATTTGTGTTATTAAAGCAAATCAACTACCATTACTAAAGCACAAGAGATAGGGAAAGTAATAATTGTAAAAGATTTTACTAACTGAGAGAACATCAACTGTACGAGCAAGAAAAACTTTCAAACGTACAACTTGGCAGTATTCTGCAAATATAAAGGACTAAGTGGAATTCTATAAAGAAAAGGAGCAAAAAGACTTTTGATTTCAACAGATTGGCAATGTAATTCTCAAATCTGTTCCATGAGTTAATAGTAACAAACAGGGCTCCCATTTTTGCTTTGGTCAGAGCCCTCCCAAGGCCAGAGGAACAGAGCCAGACTGCACGTGTGCTATGCTCCCAGAAAAAACAATCCATCAGCAACCACTGCTGTTAAGCCTTAAGCAGAATTTTTACACTGGAAGTTATTCAGGCTCTTTCAATCCATTTGACTTCGTTTTTAAACAAAACTCAGTTTACATGGATACAATAAATAGTTTATTAGTGGAATGTATGTGAGTTTCTTCTGTCCTTCCTCTTACTGTCAGCACCTTAAACACAGATGTCAAAGCAGCTTCCAGTTCAAGCCAAGGACACAGCTTAATTTCAAGGCAAAATGAAGAGAGGTTTAAAGCCAAGACTTGCACCTTTGGGTGCCTAGTTCCTCAAGTGTTTGTCTGGTTCCCCAAATCTACAGGCAAATTGGTGTTTCTTCTTTCCACACCTTGATCTACCTGATTCTTCCTGACTTGTGCTCATTTAAGCTCTTCTTAGGCAGGCTGCATGCTCTGTGGGGACAGTATGAAATCATGCCTGCTCTAACGCTCTTTCAGCTATTGCAATATCCCTTTATTATTTTATTTAAAAGCCCTATTATGAAATCTCTTTCTGATCTTTTGTAATAGTTCAGTTTAGCTTTGGAATTTTACAAAAATGGAAAGAGTCTTTTTTTCAAAATATAGAGCACTGTGGCCAGGAATAAGGCAAGGGCGAGAAAGATTAGCAGCTTGTCCGTCAGTTCCCTGCGATTGTACTTTGTTATTAGCTTTCGCCCCAACTGAATTGTCCCAGACATGGACTTAAATTCTTCATTTGCTTCCAGGATGGTTCGTGAAGAATTGGCTGAAATTAAGGGGAAAAAAGAATCAGCTGGTTGCACTTCAAGAATACATGACAAAGGATATAAGCATGCAATATTTGGCAATACAGATAGTGCCTGTGAGACCCTTCTGGGTCAGACTGACTTATGGGTAAGACAAAGGCAGACTGTGTTCTTGCAGAATATTTCACATCTCAGCAGTCCTGATGTGCTAAGGAAAAATGCAAAGCAAAATAAGAGTACTGAATGGCTTAAAAGCTCTATGTTCTGTTCCTGAATTTTTCATTTTTAGGTTACCAGATAAAATCTAGTTCCTATTTTTTATGAACAAAGTCAGTGCTACCCAAGAGCTTGCTGGAAGCAGAGTGAAGTAAGAATGGTGCTAGAACCACTAATTTAAGAGACAGAAATCACCATCACTATCAGCATCAGTTCTAGCAGCAGGACAGGTCAATATTTGAATATATTAATTGCACAACTGAAACTGTTCCCCCAAGCCAGAGCAGTAAATCAGTGTGATTCAGATGGGGTTGCAGAAAGTGAAAGAGCAGCATGCAGCAGTAAGAGATCCTTAATTATTCAGCTCAAACAACTTAAACAGTTTTTAATAGTTAGTTTTGACAAACATAATTGTTTTGGGGTTTTTTTCTAATTAAAAAAAAAAGAAAATTAACTAGAGGAAAAATGTGTTGATTGGTCTCAACTAAAGACAGAATTTGAGAATACACCAAATCAGCAAGATGGAACATCAATCCCTTTCAACTTCTCTTTCCCTGTGAGAAAACAAACAAGGAAGCAATCAAGCAAATGCCCCAAACTCCTCAGTCTTCCTCCTTTCAAATCACTAAATGAAAGCAAAAGCCCAGGAGTTCTCTTTTCCTTATATTACAGAATGCATACCCTGAACGACAGTGGATGCTGGTATATCACTCTACACTGAACTGATTGATTAAAGAAAGGTCAAGCTCTAAGCATGTTTTCCAATTCACAAAACCAAGCATAGTAGAAATACGTCTGTAGCATTTTGCAAACCATTATGTCCCATCTTAAAGAGGCATTTTCATCCAAGTGAGAATAGAAAACTTGTTTCGCATTGCTAATGACAAAGCAGAGCTTCCCTGCTTCACAGCTGCATATATTCACTGCATACTAGGAAAGAACTTCCTCAGGAAAAAGGAAATTCTAACTACTGATTCAGAATTTGCAGCTGGGTTTTGTAAATGACCTTTGATAGTTTTTCCCTTGATGAACTCCAAGTGCTGTTCAGTCACAAACAGGGTGAAAAAGTGTCTGCCAAACTGTCTTTTTAATGGGACAAGAAACATGCTACTTTCACATGAACAAACGGTGCCCAGCTGCCATCCTCAGATGGGGGCAGAAAACAAGGAGGGCAAAAGTTGTGTTATTTATCCTCATCTTTAAACTGTTCTCTCTTCTGCCCAAAAGCACAGCTAGTAAGAGGCCCAGGCAACACAGATCCAACTTCTAAATGCTTCATGAATCATCAGTTCTGACAGGTCACTTGATTTATTGTCTTAGGAGTCTAAGCCAAAGAACTGGGTGAAATCTTGGTTTCACAGTCCCTGATGCACTGCTGACAGAGCAAGTGACCTTGGGTTCAAGTCACTTGATCTCCTTGTCTCTTACTCATCCCAGCTGGAGACTGGGTGAAAACAGTCTTCAGCCATACTAACTCTTCTCTGTGTATAGACTTGTACCTACGTTTTTATTTTCTCTGCTATTACCAAATGCATGCTAGGACAATAGCACAGAGTAACACCAAACACACTCTTAGCACTGTGTGAGCTCACATTGCTTTTGAAATTGCTTTTAGGTGAAACTAAACCAAAAGCTCCTCATCCTGCCCCCTTTTTGTTTTCATAATCATGAAACAGAAACTCCAACGAACAGCTCCATGCAATCTACATTATTATTTTCTGTTTATGTCCAACCATTAGAGGATCCTGTTCTGCTGGACGGTCCTTTAATTATCATCATAGTATGTTCTCCTACAGCAAAGCAGGTTTCCACTATGCTCCACACCATGTCAGTTTGCCTCTCCCCATCCTAACAGAACTGGCAAAAGGTACTTCAATCATCCAATCCATACCCAAATCCCCAAATAACATCGGTACCTAGGGTTTGCACGGTCTCCTCACTCTGCTGGACTTGCTGTGACATCATCCTGCTAATGCCCATCAGACTCTCTGTGATGTTGCTTGCACTCTCTGCTAGACTTTCCTTTGTAGTCTTCCTGAAAAAGAAAGGGAAAAAGTAAAGCAAGAAGGGATAAAATTATGTCTTTGGGTACTGCGGGGAACATGCTGCTGCCCTGGAGCTTTGAATAGAGCTTGGCACCAAACATCTCTGCCAATGTATTAAAGACACAACTAGTTTCTACTGTGTGAGAAATTCAGATTATCTTCACTAAACAAACAAACAAAAATAATCACAAAATATTAAAGTCATGAGCCTAAACAACTGCTAGGGGCTCAGAATATCACGGGGGCCCATATTTTACCACTTACTCATCCATGACTGTACAACTTCATGAGCACCAATACAAACTACTACTTTATTATCCTGGGTATCCCATTTGTTGCTTTATGACACTCAATATGCCAACTTTTCAATACAGAAATTACATAAGGTTACATCCAGTTTTGCATGTGAAAACAGCTTGCATAATGATCCATTACTTGTTTATAAGCCTGATTGCAATCAATGTAAAAGACAGTCAGAAAACATACAAAGGCTAACTTAGCCCCTCTTCTGCTTAGACATACCAATGCCAAGAAAACCTGAAATTATCACAATCCTTAACAATTTAAATCACCACAAAAGGTAAATGCACTCATAAAAGAAAAGTAATGTTCCACATACAATTAAGTAACTTAAAAACATTATGTCACTTCCATTTAAAGCTAGTGAATATAGCATACACTGTTTAAATCTCAGATCATACAGCGGGATGGTCTAATACCTTTGTCTTAAGAAGTCTCTTCCCTGCAGCAGTTGATCTTTCTCAGAGTTGTCGATAGCAATTTTGCAAGCTAGATTTGCCTTTCTCCAAGCTGCCTGATTGCTGAAATCACAAGAGTACAATGTTGTAACATGATGGTAACACCTCACAAGCAAAAACAATTCTCACAAAGCAATCACCACTGTAACTCAGCACGCCAAATATGTGCATGGACTTTCTCTATATGACACCATAGAATAACAATACGCTGTCCTTTCAGTTCTTCTCCTAAATGTATTGTTTATGGAGCAAGGGAAGAAGAAAACTGTGCCAGCTGCCAAATGACAGACTCTCAAGCTACCCACTTACATGCTCAACTGCTCAAAGGGACAGACGGTGGCGTGGTTAAGGAGTCAGGCCAGGAGGGAGGAAAGAAGGGAGTCCTGCCCCTTCCATCCCTGATCCCCTCTTGCTCCCGGGCAAAACAGCATCATGTCAGCCACCGCATTTGCAAAACGGGATCCGAATGATGCCGTACAGTCAGATTATCTCTGCTTACAGGGGACCTACAGCACCGGCTGCCCAACCCACCTGAGCATTTGTTTCTTATGGTTTTCCACCTCCCGCAGTAAGGCTTGCTTCTCCGACTCCTTATCCTGCTCCTTCGCCATCTGTTCGAGCTCCTTTGGCAGAATGCAGAAACACGAAAAAGCTGATGAACAGCCCCCGCTACCTGCAACCCGCACGCCCCAAGCCCGGCCAGGGAAGCGAATTAACAGCAGATCGATCCCATAAACTAACACCCCACGGCCGGGACTCCCCACCGCCCCCACCTCACGCCGGCTGCCCCCTGCGACCTGCCGCAAAGGCCGGTCACCGCGGCGGCGCCCGGCCTCACCTCGATGCGGCCGCGGAGGCGGCGGAACTTCTCCTTCACGGCGGCGTTGAGCTCCGTGAGGACGCTGAGCGGCCCCGGGCAGTCCCGGATGTCCTGGAAGACAACGGCCCGGTCAGCGCGGCCCGCGGCGGGCATCGCCGGCCCGCCCACGGCTCCCCGCGGCAAGGCGGCGGCGGCCGCC
>JANZLQ010000044.1:10318620-10343964 GCA_026212715.1 Elanus axillaris | reverse complement strand
AGCGGCGGCAGCCGCCGCCCCGGGCCCCTCGCCGCCCGCTCCGGAGCGGCACCGCCGGGGCCCGGCTGAGGGGGCCCGCGGGTGGCGAACCTCCGCGGTGTGGCCAACGGCAAGCGGCCGTTCCGTTCAGCAGTGGCGGTCCTGGGCTGAATAACGCGTACCGCGCTCCCTCAGGGCAGCCCGTGTTACGGGTTTTACAGTTCTTCAGGTAGCGAAACGTTCCTCCGTGCTCTGCGTAGAGGAGTGAAAAGGTGGTGTATTCGCTGGTAGAGGGCTAAGGTGGGTCCCTTAGCCTTCACGAGCTATAAAAAGGGCCCAAAGCAGCACCCCACCGAGACACCCAGGAGGAGCAACGGTAACATCAGGGCTGCGCAGGCCACCGAAGCCGCACAGCCCTACACCCCACAGGCCTCCCCAGGTTTCTGGGTGGACGGCCTAGGCCACTGAGGTCTTCGAGCCTCAGCAGCAGGGAGGATGGCTGGTGTCAGTGTGATGAGGCTGGGTGAGCAACATGAGGTGCCTTCTGTACCCCTGAAAGGAGGAAAGGGGAGGCAATGCAACGGCCCCCTTCCTGCTCTCAGACAGCTGACAGCTGTAGGTGTTGAAGACAGAGACCATTTTCATGGCCATTACAGAAAGCCAGTCAAAGGACCTGGTGGGTTGCAGTCCAGGTTCTCCTGATGGTCCCACCATGCTGACCCAGCAGCTCTTGGTACCAGCGCTGGCTGACCAGGAGGGGGGAAACAAGTTACTACTTCCTTACCTAATTGCAATCCTTTTCAAAGGAAAGTTGCTAACAATACCAGGAGACCAAGGGTTTTTACTTCAAGGGAGCACAAACCATTCATTATCACTCCACACATGCAATGATTCAAGACAGTATTTCCTCCACAATTTTTATTTTAAATTACAAAGGATGTTGCATACATTGATGAATTTGTATCTGAATAGAAGTGCTAGGGATCAGGGGTGACAGAGTAAACAAAGTCAATAGTTTCATTGTGCCTCTTTTCAAAAAAATAAAAACTGCACAACTATTAACCAACATTAAACATTGCAACTCTTAACAATCATGCTTGTAACAAGGTAAATTTATTTTCTAACAGAGACAAGACTTTCAGTAAGTTTTTCTGAGCTCCAGTTGGAAGTTGATTATAGAATATCAAGGACAGCATTACAATCATGACCCCAAGCATAGGCAGAACAGGATGCCATGTTTTGTTTAAAATGCTTTTTTTGCCTGTCAACCACCTACATCTGCACATGCCATCAGCCTTAAGAGTTCACCCAACCACAAATACTGAGCAGTAAGTTTTACTTGGACATAACACTCTGCAAGGATAGACAATTCAAATCAGAATGTATGAATATCCATCGTTATAAGAAAGATTAATAAAATTAAGTGCTACAACTAGGTTCTGTTTCTTAATCAGAAGATTTTGATAGGGTGGAGTGTGCTTTTGCCAATACTAAATCCAATCCAGAAGTTTTCCTTACGGTAGCTAGTTAACTTACCCAAATTTGACTTACATAGATACCCAACTACAAAATACTCTTAAGAAAAGCTCTAAACATTGTTATCTAAAAAGCTTGGAGTTTTATTTTTTATGGAAAAAAAAGTGGCTTAAAATAGCTCTGGCTCCACTTTTAGCTCCACAGCTCATTAGAAAGACAATAAATGCATAGTCAGTATTTGCTCTTGTGGAAGTTCATGAATGTCTAAGAGGCTGAGGATTATAATTCAGTGCGCACACACACCTTCTTATCATGCTAGAAGCATTGGGGGAAAAAACATGGCATGAAATGTAAATTGTAGAAAGATAGAGACATTTTTGTATGCTGCAAAGAAGATATAACCTGAAAGTGCCATCTTCCATTAATGACATTTAAGAATCCCAATTTATATTGGGAAATATTCAAGAGTGGTGTTTTCTCAACATACTAATGCCCTTAATACAGTTACAAGAACAATCAGTCACTGAAGCAGTAACTGTTTGAAATGTACTTCACACACAATCCCTGGGGTAAACAAAATAAACCTCAGCTGTGTGCAAGGCTGTGTCAGTAAGCCAAGACCACATCTAGCAGCACACTTAACTAGATGATTCCAACTGAAGCCTCCAACTTAAAAAGAAAATAAAATCATGATTAGAAGCATTCTTGAAATTCAGGTCTCGAGGCCAAATACAGATCCTAACGTTCATGGTACATAATTGGGTTATGCCTCAACAGAATTTCAGGAAGACTAGCAAGCATGTTTGAGGAACAGAATTGCATTTGCTATTTCTGCTGAAGGCAACTTGTATACCACCCTTTGAAATTCTCCTGATAAAGCCTTTTAGAGCTTTGAAAGAATAGCTATGTTTAAATGATTTATGGAAAAAGAAAAGCACATCCAGTCTTTATATTTTGTGAATAAGCTAACTGTTTTATTAATGAAGGCAAGTATCAAATATTAGGGGGGGATCTTTTTAAAATAAAAATCAAAACTGACACCCCTGTATTTCAGAAGTGTCTGGCTGATTTTAGGTTAGTTAAAAGACCCTTCATCATCTATTTTAGGTTTTTGTTTGTTTAAAAAAAACAACACTTTTTTTCCTGGCCCTTAGTATGGAAAAAAGTCTATCTATAAAAGAATTAGGAAATGAACACAGCTGAGCCTGACTCTCACATCAGCTTTACAGCAATGCAACTTCATTAAATCACAATGATTTCAACTGGTATGATAAGAAAATCCAGCCCATCCACACGTAAACATAGCTTTAGCAGTAAGTCTCTCTCATCCAAAAAACAAGTACTCACCAAGTATCAGTAAGTCTGTTCAATAAACCATAAAAGGAAGCGTTAGCAAAAGGGGTTTAGGGCTAAAAACCACCCTTCATTAGCACCCCCACATTTTGCAAGGCCATTCAAAAACTGGTCTTCCATATAAATACAAAAGGACTACTATTGAGAGAAACTGAAATCAGATCTATCCAGACTTTCTTCAGGATGCTTTTATCAGTTCTGATTCAATTTCAGGAGGGTTAGGTTTGAAAAGTTCAGAGGGAATGAAAAACATTTAGTTCTAGATGTACAAGTAAGGCACAATATAAAGCCACATCATCATCTGTCATGAAGGAAGTAGGAAAAGACAAGAATCATACATGGTACAGTAGAACAAACAGTCCATCAATTCAAAGTGTGGCACCTAAGTTCAGACTGACGAGATCTCAACAAGAGCAGTTATGACAGCATGCTTTTAATATGGAAACAAATTCTAGAGAATCCAGTGTATCAGAAAAAGGAAGAACTTTTGTTTGTATTAAATCAAAAATGTATAATTGTTTTTGGATATAGGATTAAAAGTGAATATTCACAATGCCTACACTCAAAAACAAACGAAAAAATCCAGGACTTCATTAAGATCCACATACCATGTATGAACACTGAAAATCTTTAGAAAATGGTCTTCTCTAAAGATCATCCAAAAATGCATGCCACAATTGCCAAAAAACAGAACATGTACATTTGTTGGTTTTTATACCCTTATAAGATTTTTGTTTGTGATAAGTATACACTAAATGTATATATTTTAATGACACTAGAGGAAGCAGATTGTTACTGGCATTAAAGTACAACCATTTCTAGACGGTTTAAATGCCACAGAGTCCCCTGGTTAAAATGTAAAGCTGCACAGCTTGCCTATGTCATCTTTATGATAAAGTTAAACCAGCAAAAGGTCTTATCTTTACTCTACATTTTACTGCCAGGTTTTATTTATATCAAGTATCGCTGCAGCATTCTGACCAGCCCAGAGTTAGCAGCAAGTGGCAGGAATCATATAAAACGCAGTTTCTTTTTTTTTCTTTTTTTTTTTTAAACAAAGTGCTTTTCTAAGATATACATACATATAAATAGGTACAAAATAAAGTGTCAACATTAAAAAGCTCAACTATTTAAAAGCTTTAACTTAAAATAATACATAGAAAACACTGAAATGCAAGGGTATGGAATTCACTAAAGATTCAAAGTCTACTTTGAAATGCTAGACCAAAATCATATTCTGGTTTTCAGACAAAAATAAAAAGCTATGAAGTTATATTTGCCCAGTAGTTCTGAGCAGTAAAAAGGGGCTTTTTAATACCTTGTCAGTTTAATTTGTCACAGAAGTTTTTACCTGATTGCAAAACTGCTCTCTTAAATGTTTAGAAATGCTGCCTTGTCTACACAGTCTGGATATTGCATATAGACCTCTCGTATCTGAGCAGTGTGTTAACACCATTCATCAGAAAGGAACAACAGTAATCAAATCTTGGTACAGACATGGCCTTAACTTCACAGGAGACATTCTTTGTCGGATTTTATGGGCCGTATGCATCTCCAGAATAACTGCAACATTGGCAATAATTACAATAGGAATACACCTGACCCACTGTGTAAAGCAGCAGCCAACTCTCACCTCATCCTAAAAACAAAAACACCTGAAACAAAACCACCCACATTCCACTCAGATTTTGCAAGTCTTAAGTGGATTTACAAAGTTTTGCCTAAATTGCCCTGGCTATTTGTTCAGACTCTTGTAGGAAAGACTTTCTGTACAGCTCAGTAGTGGTATTTTGGCCTCCTCCTCCCTTTTGAGTCTTCCAAAATATTTAGATACAAAGTAAGCTGTGGGCACACTCACAAGTGTGGCAGGACTGCCACCTTCATCGGCCACTCTTACTGCACTATTACTGATTCAGACTTTTTTTTTAATAGTACAAGCTTGGATATAAAAATAATCTACTTATAAACAAAAAGGAATCACAGTACAAACAAACTTAGACAAACTAGAAATGGAGAAATTCCCCAAAGGGAGTGGGGAGAAAGCCTTCATGGACTTTTGCATTTTTTTTCAGCAGCTACATTTGAAAATATTTGGTATTTCTATTTTCAGTAAACAGTGTTTTGTCATCTTTAAATAGGGAGAGAAAGAACAGGGAGGAAAAGGGGGGGGGGTCCATGAAACCAGAGAATGATCTTGCCTTGAGATAAAGTACTTTCTCATCAAAGGCTAAAGCTTTTAATCTGTACATTAACACTGACTACAAAGCCAACTCTTATTAGCAGAAGAGCAAATAAGAACTGTGTGTTAATATTCCTCAATCATAGAAACTACTGAATTAACAAGAATAAGTCACATATAAGTTTGAAGAAGCTAGTTTTGAAATACCTGTACAAAAATATAAAAGTCTATAAATTTTTTTTTTGTTTTGTTTGAAGCCTGTGTTGATCCTTGGAAACATCACATGCATAATAATACATCAACTGGAAAAGTGGCAACTAAGGAATTAGATATTTGTAGCTCTTTTTTCTCTTTACATATATACACATTACAATAAAAATAATTTTATTTTGGTTGTTTGGTGGAAGTATACTACAACAAGCTAAATATTTTTTTAAATTCTCAAAGTTGAAAACTATTTTACCAATAGCTTACTAAAATCCAAATATATTAAAATCTCCTACAGTAAGTGCAGAGAAAAAAGATTTAAAGACTCCGAGACGGCCACCAACTTATCTACCATGGAAGCGAACTACAAGAACAGCAAAATAATATTGTTATGTATGAATGCTCCTTCTGTAGATAATTGGACCCAAACAAAAAAATTCACAGTTCAGTAAGATCCCTAACCCTGACCTTTAATTTTTTTTTCTTTTTTCATTTGTTTTTACATTCAGTACAGTATCATATAAGCTGTGCAAAACTTTACTTAGACTGGCAGTTCGCCATATCAGTTGCATTTGTCTTTGGTACAAAAATAAACAATCGCATTAATGTGCAAGTATTTGTTTTCTTCCGGCCAAAGTACCGAAATTGAGTTTTCTAGAGCCATCTTTTATACAATACATAGACTCTGTGGCATATATCTACATTTTCAACATATTCCTATATACATTCAAAAATTTTAAGAGCTGGAACAAATACATTAAAACCTGTAATCTTACCATCTATACATCTTGGTTTTTCCCCTCAGGGTTTTCTTCATACAAAACTTTACCAGCTTATACTGATAGCTCTCCCCCCAAAATACAAGGCACAAAGAATATACTTTTTTCTCTTGCTTGCACAGACATTTAAATACTATATTAAGCTCAGAAAATTAAAGTCTTATATGGCACACTAGCTCTAATGCCACGTGTGCTATGTACAAGTTAATGGTAGCAAAGAAAGCTTACTGTTTTTTAAGAAGAACAAAAGAAAACCTAATTATAAAAAAAAAAACCAAACCAAAACAACAAACACAAAAAAACTCCCTAAACTGACAGCTTTACCAAAAAAATGCTTCCTCTTATTTTACTTGGAGCATAAACCTGTCACAATGTCTGGCATATGCTAAAAATTTTTACTAGCAAAACCATGTTTTTGCTTCTAAAACAAAAGTGATATATTCTGGTCCTAGATAACTTAATTTTAAAAAGAATCCTCATCTCTGTATTTAAGCTTAAAGCAGCTTTGAAACTATCTGGTTTATGGTCCAAAAATGCTATCAAGCATTTTATATCATGCTTTGATTTGTTTTACTACATTGTTATTTAAAAACAATGGAACTTAACTGTAAGTGTTTACATAATGCTAAACTGACATGCAGACCAGAATGCAATTTACAATGAAGTACTTGACAACACAGGTAGAATCTGACTGATGAGAACAGCTGAAGTCATGTCTCAAACTTTTGACATTGGTATTCGTAGCCCTACAAGGCCACCGGTGGGGTCTCCTTCTGCAGTCTTCTCTAAAACTTGATTCACGAATTCTGATGTCTGTCCAGCTACAGGTAGTCCTGAAAAAGGGAGGGTAAGAAAACATGCTGTAAGGTTACTATACATTGCATGTATTTGTACATTCCCAAAGCCAACAAACACTTTGGGTAATAAGCAACAAAAAGGCATAGACAACTGAAATTGGGAAGCACTTCTTTCTTTTTTTTCTGTTCTAGAAATTATTTGCAACATATCATAGATTATATGTCTCTTCATGTACATGCAAATACATGGAAGTCTACTGCTTACCAAGGGTGTCTTTAATAAGTATGTTTAACTTCTGTTCCATGTTGACTCCTCTATCATCTTTAGGTACCTGCACCCGATTAACTATTTCTTGTTTAATGGAGTTGATCACAAACAGTAAATTATCTGCAAAGAAAAAAAACGGGATTAGATTTACAGCACGTTCCCCCAGGAGCAAGAGATCCACAGTTGTCCACATACTGTTATCTGTAAGTGTCAAAGGTGTCACATCACACTTACTGTAAAATTAAGTTGTAATAGTTTACATCTGTAAACATATTTTCAAAAATATTTACATTTACAAAATTTACATCTGTAAAGTAGCTCAACACTGCAGGTAACCCAATTTACGTACACTTTATGAAGCAGACTGTTTTTGTATCAACAAAAGTTTTGGGTTTATACCAACCCTGTTTTCCATTTAAACTGCCAGGTATGACCCAGGTTACACGATGGTGCAAAACACAGATTTGTCTGAACAAAAGAAAAATTAAGATGTGAAGAGTTGTATTTACCATATTCCGTGTTGAGACCCCAGAGTTTTACTTTATTGGCTTCATACTGGGCTTTCTTTTTTAGTCTACAAGCCCTATAGTAAGAAGAGGGGAAGAATTAGAACACTAACAAAAATTCCAGAATACTAAGAGCATCTGTTTGTCTGCCACACGAACTTATCAACCAATACTCCCAGAGCTGTGATGTACAAAATCACCTATCTACTCACTCACCTTCACTGAAAACACTCTGCTACCTATCTTTGCTTACAATTCACACTTGGGGATTTTATCATTGTATCAATCATTTGCCCTGCAGCTAAGTAAGTCAGCTTCCAGTGGAAATACATTGTTATCTAGGGAACAGGCAAACTACATCTCCAAAGTGTCAGTTGCCCTGCTTTTTGATAAAACTGGTAATTAGCCCATTGCAGGAACTGCCACGATGAAGCAGGATCTCGAGGCAAAAATTAGTTAGATCTTAGTTGTACAGTTTTAGTAATCCAAATATACTCATCCATCTAGTGTTATCTAATACATACCTGGAAGCCAGCTTGTTCTTTTCTTTTCTTGACCTCGGTCTGGCTGTTAAGGGAAGTTCACTGACTGGTGTCAGGTCACTGATCACCTTATTCAGCTTCCTCAATTCATTGCCAATCTGTAGAAGTTTTCTAGGGTTGGGAGTTAGGTCTTCTACATCAGTCCTCCGTGACTTCTTTGCTGCATATTTTCCTGTTTTAAATATGCAGAAAATTGGGTTGGGAAGTGACAATATGTACACAAATCTGTGAAAAAACATTCTTAAATGTGTACTTTTTGGGGTGCAGTTTAAGTTCCTTTGTTCATTACAAGAGAATGGACAGGAATCATGTGATCCCTATGGCCTTTCACAATAGAAAGAGCATTTCCAGAGAAACTGCTTTGTACAATTCATATTATATCAAGATCAGATAAGAGCAAATGCTGCTGGCCAGGCTACTGGATGTGACAGACAGTATACACATAACCATGCTGAAAAATGTACGTCACAAGTTGAAACCCATTTGTTTTGTCCCAACTGTAACTTGCTAATTCATGTGTTCAGCCAATATGTCCTCTTGCACATTCAAGTTGTTTAAATTCCCACATCATCTTATTGAGAAAGTTCTGTATTAAGAATGTTGAGGCCTGGTACTGAAAGGATCTTCAGTGATACTGAGCTTAAATGTTCCACATAAATTCTAGTTAACCCCTTTTATATGTATTTGAAGCTATTTAAGACCTGGTTTTCCTGAGGAAATACACATATTCAAGACAAAATCTTTATTCCTTAAGATTCTCTGCTACTGCTATGTGTATTTTTCTAGACTTGTATTAAAATGCCAGTTGTTACAGACACTTGCATGAAAATGTTAATAAAACTAAGAAAACCTGCTCCAGAAATATCTATTAGAGAGCTGGTAATTTAGCATGATTTATGTGAGGTAGCAGATGACCTTGGTACATGTCTCTATATGAAAATAAAAAAATCCTGCATGTGTTATATTCTGTAGCTTCTGGATGTTGAGTAGCATTTGATCATACAAATCACTTGCGTACGTAGCTGACTTAAAGAGCACTTGCTCCTCCAGGTGTCTGGGAGGACTGAGTCCTCAAGGCATGTTGGTTATTTGTTGTTTAATAACAAGTATAGCTATAAGCCTTCATAAGAAGGAGCAGTGATAGGGACTTCAGGTACTGATATTTCACTATTAGATAAATAAGCACATAAAAACTAAGAAGATCAAAAAAAAAAGTTTTCTTCCCGGAATAGATCTACAAGTTACAACAACAAAAAAATCTTTTGGTTTAACAGAAGGTAAATTGCCATGTTACAGATAGTAATTTTCAACGGTAAGGGAACATTAACTTTACAACCAGGAAAGCTGGTTTAATTTTCTCTTTCAAAGCCAAAATAAATAGAGCAGCCTACCAAGGAGGTCCTGTGACAAGAAAACAAACATTACTCCTAAGAGTGGTTTGTTCTGTGTGATGATGTTAGTCATGTGTGTGGTACAGCAAATTGCTAATCAAAAAGTTATGGGAATAAAAACACAGTTATTAGACTAATTGGTTTAAGTTTCTAAAAGGGTATGTTAAAGAAATAGTTTATTCACAGAACTGTAACTGCTTCACTGTGCTGCATTCACATACGTGGGAGAAACAAGTAGGGAGGAGCAAAAAGAGACAGTTATACCTTATTACTTGTCCTTTAGTTCATACTGCAGTTAATGTGAACTTTGCATTTCAGATCACTTCCAGCTCACTTCTAACACAACCAAGACTGAAACTAACAGCTACATGGAGCAAGTATCAGTCAAGTGACCCATCCAATATGTTTACAGTATTGCGCTGAGAAAATTTCAAACTCTTGAGGTTTCCACTGAAAGCCCTTGGAAGTTACAATTCTCAATTCATCCACCTTCCTCTTGAAGAAACCACACTGAAAGTTACTACTGTATGTTCACTGTGCCCTCCTTGGACACTGTGCAGAATTCTGCTAATTGAGCAACAGACTTACAGTTTTTTAATGATTTATTTTCATGGCTAAAAGACAACTTCTCAGCACTTGCAAGTATGGGAGTTTGGCTACTGAAGGTGTCAAATAAAAGACATTCATTCACTTGTACCTACGACTATTATTCTTACCATGATGGAGACCATTCTTCTGGTACATGTTACTTGGCAACGTATCTCGATTCCACTCAGATGGCCTCAGCATTCTTTCTTGTTGCAAAGGTGTTAGTTGGTCACTGTACTCCCAGAAGTATCTTCGCTTGCCTCTCTTCCGACAGGATATTGCAGTCATTTCTTTTAAATCCTCCACAGAATCATTCTCATACCCTAAAAGGATGCATTGCATTGTTTATATAATGTTGAGAAAACTGTTTCTAGTCCTTTAACAGTGGACTGAATATTCAAGTTAAGAGCAAAACCACAGAGGAGGCCTGTTTTACATTATCTAACAGACTTGGTTTTCAGTGTCAACTACTGCTGGATACTTGCCTTAAATCCAGGGACAGACACTGAGCCAGTGATGGTGCTTCATTAGTTGAAAAGAGACAAATCATTTATATGCTGAAAGCCCCTTTATGTTCTCTGACCCCTTTAAGCTCTATTGCTCTTCTGCCCCACAATCCAACCACTGCAGAGTACAAACAGCTGTTGGAGAGTGTTCTTCCATCCTTACAATTTTCTCCATGAATTTGCAGGAACATAATCCTAACTCGCCTCCACATTTTAATTAATCTGTCATCAAAAAGCATGGAAAGAAAAGCAGGTAATAAAGATGGATTAGCAAAAGACTAGTAAAGAAAGCAAAATTATTCAATCATAGAATATTCTAAGTTTGAAGGGATCCATTAGGATCATCGAGTTCAACTCCTGCTCTTCCTTGAGTTTGAATACCTTCGGGAAATAAATCAAACCACAAAACCACTATTAGACTAGAGGAAGGGGTCTCTGTTATCAGGACAATAACCTAAAGCCCATAAGAAAAGACCATCTAAAGTGAAGGGATCTTGACACAAGCCGTTCAATCTCTTCCTCACTTCTTTAGTGATATGATCCACAGTAAAGCTACACAGTATTTTAAGGTATATTATGATGCACTTGCTGTGATGAACTGTTCATGAAGCACATGGAAACTGTAATGCCACTATCCACATTGCATAAATATTTATACCATAATTATGTAAACACAAACCACAGTTTTTAAAATCCTACGTATTTTTTAGAAAATAAAGACAACCTATACTAAGGTTAAAAAAACCCGACCACTGCATTGCCTTTTGTACTAAAATGCTATATAATAGTTTACATTTACTTAAAAAAAGAGAATGTATTTCAAAACATCACATACACTGATGAAGCTTAAAGAAAAGCCAACCACTGAACGGACTGGAAGCTTAACAAGCCTTGGCCCCATATGCTTGAGCTCTGCTTCATCTTTTAGCGGTAGCACAAAGAACACTTTCTTCCTTTTAAAACAGTCCATTCAATTAGCCTGTCTGCACTTGAAAAAGCAGTTGAAAAACAAACTTTTTTGCTTTGGTCTGACTCTCACTTCATAACCCAAAGTCTGAATAAAAGTTAGGTGCACAGAGGGATGAAATAAGTTCTAAAGTTCTGTTTCTAATAATTTAATCAACTCACTCACTTTGATTCTCTGGTTTATTAAAAAGACGGTATTTTAAATGCAAATTAAACAACGTGACATGCGTTACAAAACATTTTTTTGTGTATAGCCAAAATGATTATGACAATTTACATTAAATATAGTTTCAAATACCATAAATATTTTAACTGTACTTCCATTTTACCCAAATGATGTTTGACGTAAGTATCAAAATACTCTTAAACACCCCACTTACTTTCCACTTGAAAAAACATGTCAAGCTATGTAACTCATTATATAGATATGTATAAATTTAGCCCATCTTCATGACAACACAGAATTGTCAACTGATGAAAACAAATCTCTTTAAAAGCTGACATGTACAAACGTACAAGGTTAAAATCAAGACTTCCTGTTTGCTTCTTTAAACTATAATTAAGTTAGCAACTTAAATTATGTTGACTTAATGCATTCTGCCTTGCAACTCTAACATTGACCTGCTATCATTTTCAAGCTACATAGAATAATCTAGCGCACAATGTCCTAACCTAGTCCGTAACACATGGAAGCGCAACATATCTGTTCAGCTTTTCTGCAATGTATTCATCTTCCTTGAATTCTCCTCTTAGCAAAGATCATATAGCAGTCTCACTTCCTTTGGTAGGCTTTTAACAAATTTGAAAAGGTTCTTGTATTTACCTTTCAAGCCCTTCCTAAGTCCCTCCTAAAAATCTTTGTTCACATCCCTTACTGTGGTTTTAGGTTTAAATTTACCAGGGTTAAATTAAGTAAAACAGAGAACAGGATAGACATGACTTCTGCATTTTACCAGATTAAAAGCAAAAACAGCCCCACCAAAACAAAACCAGAATCCTCCTTCTCTTTACCATTTAATCATACTGACTTCTGTCAAACCATTTATCAGTCTTTTTCCTCCAGCTGATGGTCCAGGTGCTCAGAATAGATGCAATGCAACTTCTTTAAATAAATCTCCATGTCTCTACAAGCACTTTTCCCTTTCAGCTATGTCTTCTCCAGCGCTACTGAAAACTGAATCAGTTGTTGCGTCTCCCATTTCTGGAATCTCTTGACTACTTGATGGGAGAAGCAGTCATGTACAAATATTTCTATTAAATGAGATAGGTAAAATATACCAGTAATGGCAAAAAAAGTTTAAGCACTAGAAAAGGTCTGGGCTGGTAATTCCCATAACAAATTACCTTTGCAGGTAAGCAAAATTGGTAAATCTGTGTCATAGTGATAATAAAAACACTGTTGCCCAAACTTGCCCGACAGCTAGTCACATTTTTAGTTATTTGTCCATGTTCCTAAAGTTCAGCATATCCAAGTATTTCCTCAGACAACACTAATGCTTTAAGAAAGCTTTTCATGCACTCCAAAGACATACATGAAGAAGATTGAACAAAAGCAAACTGTGTATAAAATATATCAGAGGGTCAGCAATAAGTTTTTGTCCTTTCAGTAAATTACATCTTCAGTCTAAATTTATCAACTGATTTTGGTTTCAGTACTATGGAAGGTTAAGTCTTCCTGTGTCATGCCTATTTTTAGAAACTTTATCCATAGTATTTACCTTTACTCTAAAGGTAAAAAAGCAACACACAGTATAAGAGTGACATAATTAAAATACTTGGAGACATTACCCTCTAATATAACCAAAACATATGGTGAAACTTAATATCACCGTACTTGAGGTGAACGGCTTCATTCACTTAGAAGTTCTAGAAAGCCTGAATAAACTCAGTTACTGTACTGCACGACATAGTTGTATTTAGAAGGCAAGAGTGACTGCTTATCAGTAAAATCTGAACAAACGACAAATAGTTAATGTAATTCCACCAAATATAATTGCAGCATTTTAATATGACATGTCTTCTTCAAGGTTACCAGGCTTTCTGTGCAACATGCCTCCGTAGGCTGCAAAGCACTGTGCAGTACAGCAATCATTACAGAGCTGTAATAGCTACTCAAAGCCCCAGAAAGCACAGGGAGTTCAATTCAGAAGGGAGGAAGACGTTTTAAAATGTTAATAAAAAAGTGTTATGTACATGTAAAAGTAACATAAAGCATATAATGCTTAACAAGTTTAATGCCAACTCAGGAAATATACTTAGAAAATAATTTAGTCTGAGTTCATTATGACACACACTGACAAGCTTTAGGGAAGCTGCTGTTTTTAAAAAGGCTATATTTCAGCTGCTTTCCCCCCACCCAAAGTTACACATTGCCAAATGTCTGAATACCTTAATTCTTATACTCTACTACAAAACATTTATAAAATGTGAATATTATAATACTTTCTACAATGAAACTAATACTTGGTTACAGTCCTGTCCCTTTCCCTTCAGATTTTATTTTTACAGAACATTACCGCTTTGTTACCTTCTAGGTGAAGGTTAGTTCTTATTTCTGTTGTTAAGGCTCCATTTCTACATGCAGAAGGGAGGAATTCAGTATCCTTTGAAGACCCACTAAGTGTTACTGCTGAAAACCACCAAGAAACAGTTCTATTAGTTTCAGTGGTAGGTATTCTTTGGATTTTGTGGAAAACTGTACCTACAGTAGGACTTAAGTAATTATGAAATTATTTCAATCAGGCTATGATTTCATACCACCTATCAAGAGATACAATTCTGGATAAGTTCAAAGCAGCAACCTACTGAAGCACTAGAAAGCTCTGCATATCCTGTCATCAAGCCACAAAAAAAGACGACAACAGTTGCAGGTAGTTGCTCTAGAACCTTGGGCTACAAGCTAGGTTTCCTGTATTCTTTATTATTATTTTTACTGCATGACCACAGTTTATGCAGTTTTTCTCGAAACAGGGCAATAGAGACCTTCTATAGTTTTCATTAATTGCATTTTGCAAAGCACTTTGAAAATCTGTTGATGAAAGTTCATAATTTAAGATCAGTGTTGCTCATCTGTAATTATAAAGCATTCAAAAGCATTCTTTCCCACTCGGCAGACAAATCCATTCATCTCCATGTTAACAAAGCTCAATATTGCTGGTACCTGGTTCTGAGAAAGTATCGCTGATGTCGTCATCTTTATCATCCTCATAATCTTCCTCCTCCTCATCATTTTCAGACAGCTCGTGCTCACTGCCGAATCCTTCATCGTGGTCTTCATCTTCAATATCATCCTCATCATCCTCATCTTCCTCAGGGTCTCCTTTGGCTGACTGTTCACCCAAACTGTCTGTTACAAAAAGTGAATAGTTGTGCTCTTCTTTCTTCTGTGAAGAATCTGACACTGATGTGCTGGCAGAAAGACTGCTCTCCCCCACAGTAAGCCCTGGGGTTTCCTGGGGTGGACTGAGTAGCAGTTCTTGAGCCTCTTTAAAAGGCAAAACAGGAGGCGTACTGTGACTATGCGGGGACTCTATTCCTTTTCTTTCTTGTCGCTTTGCTACAGCACCACAATAGCAGGTGTTTTCCTTTGCTGCATCAGCATGTGTCTGGCTCAGCACTGGTCTGCTCTGTGGTAAAGGATTGATCTTTACTTTTGCCTTTTTAACATAGTCTTTACATTCAACATGAATGTTCACCTTTTCATTATTGTACACATTGGTCTTCACCATGATTTGTGTACTGGAAGCAGGCTGAGTTGCAGGTTTGCTTGCCTTCTGAACACAGTCCGACAAAGGTGCCTCAGCCTGAACGTTCTTGGAGGAACAGACTGGGGCTGCTGCTCTGGTTGCAATTTTTTTGCCAGGTAGCAAAGAATTTAAAGGGTTTTGTTTTACACTAAAGAGCAAATCAGGGTAATAGAGTGAATCCGAAACAGGTTGGGAGTCCTCACTGTTAAGCTGAGCCAGTGTTGGTGTTTTGCTTATCACCTCTTCATCTTGGTATGGGCTTGAAAAGTCATCAAGGCCCAGGTAATCGACCTCTTTTGTTCCCCAGATGTCACAGCTGGTTAATTTAGTGTACTTAGTTAAGTCTTCACAGTAGGTGTCCCACTGCTCCCACTTTGAGGTGAGAGCAGCTTCTTTGTCCAGGATGTCCGTAAAAGACTCCAAGTTCTCAAGGTCTTTGCAGTCCTCCATTGAAAGCAAGTTGTCTCTGGAGCTTTGCTGATAGTCCATTTCTCTGTCCTGTGCACAGTAAGACAAGTTAAAAACGAATACAAAAAAAGTATCAACCATCTCTGTCCTCTACTTAATCTAGTATGGTGAGCTTAATTTCAGTGAAGTGTAACAATGATAACATATAAAGATACCTCGACTTCCAACTAAAAGATTCTTTTGAGGATCAGAATGAAGTTCAGCTTCCGTGCTTAGCAGCAGATCCTCCTGAAGAGATCGCTAAAGATACAAGTCAAATGCCACTGGATTCTTTTTCTGCTCTTGCAAATTCATCTGGTCATCAGGAACTGGACTAGTACCAATATCCATGTATTTAAAATATGAAAGACATCATAGGCAAGCTGTTCTAGTCTCTATTAACCTAGGTCAATCTTTGCTGTGTGCTTTACAGAATATGCTCAAGTTTACCAGTCCCTGGAAAACCTCATTCTAACATGATCAATTAACGACTATGAGCTACCTTTCTCCTCGGGGGGGGATGGGACGGGGAATGGACGACAGAGAAAGGAAAAAAGGCATGCTACTATAGCTCATGAGTCAACTTTTATTTCGCTTCTCCTGCATTCACAGCTTGGGCGAAGTAGCATATAGCTGCTCTTGCAGAAAAGACTGTACAGAAGAGTCTCAAGCGCCATTACATAATGTCAACACAGCTCTATTTTTGACTTGTACATCAAGCCTCTCCTGATGGCCAGCTTTAACAAGCGTCTACTGAGGAAGCATCACATTTGCTGGACAAGCAGGTAGGCTCCTCCCTAACCAGTAGCTAGCAGTGATGAATAACCTTCTAGCATTCTTGAACAAATACCCCTTTATTACTACACAAACTCAGGGTATTAGTCAAGGAAAGGGAGTTATGTATACACACAGAAAGATGACCTACCAGTTCATACATGAAGTCTGGATCTGAACTGCTTGCCAAGAGATCTGTGCTCATCAGAGTCTGCTCTGAAAACACATGGCTCCGAAAGGCGTCCCCAAAAGGAGGGTCCATTCCACTCACACTGGGCTACAACAAAATTGATACTGACATTTGAAGCATGCTATAAAAAGGCATATTCTTTTCTTCAACAAAACATAAACAGTATTGTCATTTCATCCAAGTCTCTGAACTTGGGCTACACTTGCATCTGGAAGGTTTTTACCTCCACAGATAAGCATGTCATTTCTCAGAGCAAGAGAATGCTTTAAGAGCAGCTAACAACATGCAGCTCTTTAATCAAAGGACACATTTGTATTCATCATATAGCTGCAAGAGCATTGCTCATGCATTCCTTTTTGTTGGTTTGAAATTCTCATGCGTTTGCCAAGTTTACCGGATATGTTAGCATTTGTAGAAGAAGAGAGCGAGTACTGGCAAGATCTGCAAGTATCAATAGGCACTACACGCTTGCAGGGCCTTCACCCTAACAAACCATTTTGTACTAAAGCAGAGTCAACCGCTTTTAAAACCATTAGAACTCAAGAAACTTCCACCTGAGACTGTAACAAAAGGAAAATTTATTACAACTAAATCAAAGGTGTTGTACCTCTTGAGAAAGAAGTGGAACTTTGAAAAAAAACATTATGCAGGATGACTGGGCATGCAGGGAATGGGCAGCAAGGCTTTCTGCTACATTTAATTCCAGACTTCTATTTCTCTTCTAGACACACTTGCCCTGAGGGTTGGGAAGGGAGAAACACTGTACTGCTGAAAGTCATTCAGTGTGCTGATGTGTGAATCACTGCAGTAACAAAAGGCTGCTCTCCAGGCATCCACCCTCATCAAGGCAACTTTGCTGAATCTTGCTGTGTGAACAAATACAATACCAAAAGCAGCAACATAGCTTCCACCATAGACGCTAATGGAACCCTAAAAAATATACACCATTTAATCTCTTATAACTTCTCCCTGATAGTGCCAGTCAAATCTGCTCTTAAAGTTTCTTTTTTTTCTTTAATAAGGAAGCAAAACTATTTACAGAAGCAAACAAAATAATAACAGACTTA
This sequence comes from Elanus axillaris, assembly GCA_026212715.1. Classification (NCBI taxonomy): domain Eukaryota; kingdom Metazoa; phylum Chordata; class Aves; order Accipitriformes; family Accipitridae; genus Elanus; species Elanus axillaris. The sequence continues at coordinate 10,326,203 of JANZLQ010000044.1, read as the reverse complement.
CCTGAGGCATTTCCAAGCCCAGATTCCCCAAATCCAATTCCAAACTTCTTGTTTTATTCACTTGTAGATTCCTTTCCAGCTTTATTTCAGTCTCAGTGAGTTTACACAATCCATGCAATGAAATTTTTCCTTAGGATAACTTCAGTACACCCTGATTGAGCTCTTCTATTTGTAGATTTCTGTGTAGAATAAACACAGCAAACCCCCAAGGAGGTAAGTAATCCTTCACCAAAGAGGTAGTGCCTAAAAAACAGCCAAAGTGAAGTAAAGGCAAAATTTTCCCCTGAAAACTGATTATTCCTCATGCTGAAATGTATAGCAATTTTCTTCCCCTGCCATCTTTCCTCGAATGAAAAGCCACAGATGCTACAGAACAGAGCTCCTGCAAAAACCTTTTTGGCTGAGTTACATTTTGTTGCCTTTTTTCCTCACTAGAGAGACTACAAGCTCTATAGACATCTGAAAAGAAAAGCCTGCCTAATTGAAAATAATGACTAGCATACTGCTGGGTATACAAGAGAGAAACAATCTTTATGACTAATATAACAGAGCCAATAAATTCTAAAAATGTCTTAGGCAAAAGTCTCAAAATACTAATTTCAGAATAGGTAGTAATACTGTTTCAGTGATATCTCCTTTTCTTAAAAGACTAAAAGCGTCAGGTAAGATTATATCAGTCACTCATATAGCAACATCTAGTGGTAGAGCGATTACAGCAAGCAAGCTCACCATCCAGCAGTAGAGGAAGGGAAAAGACAGACTTCCACAACAGAGCAAATTAAAATTGTGCCAAATTCAGAGTTGCCTAATAAAATATCTTCTCTATTAATTTTAAGTAAGGCACATGTTAAGACTGGTCCAATTTATCTATTAGGAATTTTACCAGTTTAGTAGTTTCTATAGACCTGTTGCTACTTCAGATGTATACCTAAAGACTTTTCCGAGCCTTGTATCCTGCTTAATCCTGCATTTTTAACAACATAAGGAAAAACTGAACTGTAGAAAAGCAAGCGCCTTAGCACAAACATCAGTAACTGTATCTACCTAAAAGAATGACAAAAGACTCATAAAATAAGTAGCAGGAAGTAAAAAAGAACAATGTTCTATCAAAAACAATAATAAAAATCATCCATGGTATCAAACCTTAGTATCTAATGTAACTCCATTGTCTTCAAGGACACTGCTTTCTTACTGTCTTGCTAGCCTGCAAGATCCCTACATTTTTAAGTCTCTAACAACAAAGCAGCATTGGAGGAGAATAATAAAAAAACTGAACCATCATACAGTTGTTCAGCATTATCAGTTAAAATATATTTGTTTCTTTGAGCAGAATTCTTCACTCAGCACTGCTCCTAAGTCAGACTTTGATGCAATCTGCTCAGGCTACGTTTATTCTCTTGTTTTGAAAAACAAATAGTAAAGTAAAAGTATTCTCCTACAGCAGAGCTATGCTCAGAACTCTCCTCCCTCCCACCAGCACATGACAGCATCCCCATGATTATTTCTACTTTCAGGTAGTATCTCAGCTATTTACACTATACAAAAAAGTCTTTACTTATCAAAACATACTACTTTTCAAATAGTTGCTAGAATACAAAGAACAACAATTACAGGTCCAATTACACGCAAGTTCTCAGTAAAACCATGCTAACACTGCCAAAGCAAGCCATTCCTTGTAGGGCCCTGTGTCAACTAAGAACCAGTTCCTTCTGAGAAAATCTTCTTTTTGCTCTAAAACTTCCAGGGAAGTCTTTTTACTTATCTTAAAGTGACATTTAAAATTAAGTTTGTGTCCCAGGGCAACATGCCTCAACAATCTGTCTCCCTTCACCCAACAAAGGCCACGCTGCAGCAGAACTAGCCCTTCCTATGCTCTTAGACGCAGCATGAACATCTAACTGACTTTTCAACCTGTCCTGATCTAGGAGAAAGGGCCTGTTCTTTAAAACAAATAAATGATATTCTCATATGCAAAGAAAGAGGTGAGAAGGATATAATCCTTAATAGCAATCTACACCTGAGTAGTATCTTTCTTTCCATACAGAGTGGCAGAGATTGATGCGTTTTTCAACAGAACATCAGATCAGTACTTCGACATCAACACCAGAACACCACCACTACCTGCATTCACATGGGAAACTGCCCAGAGTTCTGCCACTGCGTGACATAAAGGGGAAACAAAGGAGACATTTGCTGCTTCTTTACTGGTTATTCTTTGTTACGTTTTTGTTAGAACACATACCTCAAGCCATTCCACGGTGTTTCATACACAGGGAAGGGGGGTGAAACTTAATCTGTACCGACACTGATTTTAGTAACAACTGACCTACGCTTCCAAGTGTCAGGACCAGAGAGCTTTTGGATCAGTTACAAATCTCAAAACAGACATTAAATGTTCAAAATACTTTTAGCATCTCAAAGACTGGAGTGATCTTTTAGCTATAAACTTACAGCACCAATTAAGAATGACAGCGTATGTCCTCCCAGGTCAAAAAAGTAGTATACCAGCTAATCCGATTGTTCCCATAATTCCCTTTACATTTAATTCTTGACATTTTATAATATTAATATTTAAATGTGATTTGAATCCCATTAGGATCTATTCAAGCATTCTACAACAGAAGATTTTTCTTGGTAGCTCTATGGAGGGGGGAAACACAGTGAGGCCATAAAGATGCTGCCTCAGGGAGCTGCACAACCTAGGCATGCTTCATGCCCCCAACAAAGCAGACCTACTTCCAACTGCTTTCCAAATTTCCCAGAATCATCAAGACCTTCACTAAAAGACTCCAAGTGTTCACACTTAAGTACCAGTATTTTTTCATGAACTAGTAAATAAAGGTGTATCATAGAAGTCAATGACACATATGGATGCTGTATTGGGTCAACCCATCACAGTCACACAGATGTAAAAATCTGAACTTGCTGTGAAGGAAAGTAACTTTGTAGACTGCAGCTGAAGTCCTATTTTTACAGAATTCATCATTATTGGCACTCTCAGCCCAAGACTGAATTAGAACAGAATAGTACAGTTGCTACATTATCTATAATGAATACCAATTTGAATGAACTGGAAGATATGTGGCAGAGCGCAAGAGTAGCAGTATAAGAACTACTGAAGATAAATATAGCAGGAATTTCTACTTCAGGACAATTTTCATTAAGGCCTTATATCAGCCCTTCCCAAATGCAGAGGTACAGAGGTAAAATCCTGTAGTTGCTTCACAGCAACTGAACCACAGGTGGGAATACACAGCCCGAGGCACCGGGCAGGGTGCTGCCACTCCTTTTGGCAGCAGCCGGCAGTTAAATCAGATTAAGATGATTAAGGAGCCAGTCCCTGAGTTGGTTCTCTGTCTGCAGATTCTTGAGTCACATCAGTGTGGAGCTGCGCCCCTGCTCCTGGGAGAAGGCTCCCTCATCCCCTTGGGTGTGAGGAAAGGCAAGACATCTCAGGAACTGCTATGTTCATCTAACATTTAAGAATTTGGGGTAGTGGTGGAGGCATGCATATATACATCGGTTAAGATCCTCATCAGTCATCAATAAGAAACCAAAACCTGAACAGAGTTAATAAAAATCCTCTGCATTTGTATTTACTTTTTAAAAATGTGCATTTAGAATAGCTTCATAGTGGTCCCAAGATGCCCAGACAGAGTGAACTTCGAACAATCTAATGGCAGCCTTATTACACGACATTATTGATGCAGCACTACATTTAAATTGGCAGACAGCAGGACCTGAACTCAAAACATGGAGCATTAAGGAGATGCATGACAGTTACCATGCATGTGCACTTCCCTAGACTAGTGAAACGCCCTTCTGCGACAACACATTATCTCCAAAGAAGTCCCTACAAGAGAAAAACGTAAACTGCCAGCTTTCAGCTTGACAACTCTGAAAGTCCTCCTCAGTCACCTATATGAATCATTTGTACTGTAGCTATAACGAAAGTCGCTATTTCTGTCTCAATTGAGATATGTATTTTGTACAATTTGAAAAGCACACAGAGCGTCGCTATACCATTCTGTTGATTGTACAGTGCTTATTATCACAGCAGCTAAATGCCTGTTATAAATGCCTGTTATAAATACATTACATGAACAATTACATTTTTCATGATGGTGACTGCATCATACAGCACAGTTTGCCAAAGTTACATTTTGATGCAGATAAAATATAGCACATCATGAGAGCCTGTTAATACTAAACCTACAAACTCAGGCTAAAACATTCAAAATGCCGAACTTAGAATTTCAGAGAATGCACAAAAACTATGCCATGTATTTTAAAAGAACCTTTATGTATTTTGCAGTGTTTACTGTATCTGGACATTTTATGAAGTACTACAGTTTAGAGATGCAAGAAGTTCTCCTACGCTTCTCTTGAAACTTTTTTTTCCTTCCACAGTTTGTGCCAATTTCTTTCCTATTATAGAACATACTCTGCTCAGTGCGGTCTTCAAGCACAGAACGTATTTTTCTTAGTTTTGTTTCTGAGGTAATGTTCTTGTGTTGTAGTTTTTTTTTTCTTCTTCTTTCTACATGATACTTCAATTATTAGCCAGACTTAAAAAAATTCATTTACTTCCCCCCCCCCCCAAAGACACTAAGTTTTCTTTTATGGTGGTTGGATTTTTTTTTTTTTGTAGCAGGTGAGCAAAGACACTGTTGTAAAAGGTCTTCCTCTGCTTTCACCCACTGTAGCCTCATTCACCTGCTCATCCAAAGAAGCCAAGTCCCTCTTATCTTCTCAGTGATGTATTTGTATCAAAAAGCCAGCATAAGCATCTAAGGCATTATGCCCTTTGCTTTCTCTACCTGGAGAGCAAACAACATCTGCTTAAGACACCCAGATCCCAAGTTTGATGGAGCATTGCCATTTAAAAGAACTAAAGATACCAAGACTGTTTCACTTCTTTTAAGCCTCTTCCCTTCAGGAGAGGGAAACTGCTATTTCACTGTCTTTGTTCCTTTTCCTCTGCTGACCTTCCCCTTCCCCCCCCCCCGCCCATTTTTTTTTTAATCCTACTTGCCCACAGCAGACAGACTACTCCAGGATGTGCAAGTGACACCACTGAACAGAAACAATGGCCTCCAATCACACATGCTACACCTCAGGTAAAAGAGCTGATGAATTACCAAAACAAAAAAAAATACAGCACTACATTCGTTGTTTGAATAAATACACCTACAAGTCAATGCCAGCTACCCAATTTTGGAGGGATATTCCACTTCAGCATGACAGCATAAGCAAATAGGCAGATGCCAATAACTGATCATCATGCAAGAGGCAGAAGAAAAAAAAGTGATTTTTTTTTTAAACAGACTAACAATGTATTGCACCTACATATTTTGTAACCATTATACCCAGAATAATAGATTCCTACTAGAAACACTAGCTTTTCTGTATATTCTGGAACAAAGACTGAGATTTTATTATTATTTTAGTGCCAAGAGTGGGACGTGCAGCATGCTAAACTTATTAGAACTATATTAACACACTTCCATTCATTTAAAAAACTTTTAATAGTTAAAATATGAATTGCAAAACCCTTTATTACAATACCACTGTAGAGTTAGGACAGTTGTTTGCACAAGAGAATTAGCAGTAAGACTAACATTCAAATTTTTGTTTTGAGCCAGAGATTTCCCCTGAAGCAGAGTGTGGCCAAAGCAAAGACAGAAAACAAAAGCAAAACTAGACAACAATTTAGCCTACAATCTCCAGCAATATTCTACATTCCTACATAGTAATTCTTTCTATATTTTCTTCCTGACAGTACAAAGTCTTTCAGGGTAAGAAAAAAATCAGTACTATAGTTCCCAGAAAAAAAACAACCCTCTTATGATGAAAGGAATGGTACAATCGAGTCTACTCTTCACACTGTAAAATTATGTTTTGTTATACTTTTGTTAGAAATGTTATTAGTACCGAAGAATTTAAAGCCAGCAATAAATCAGAAAAATGCATCAGCCAAAATAGTCCAAGGAGTAAAAAAAACAGCACAGGAGTTCAAAAACAAAAGGGGGATTTTTTAAAAAAAATATAATAAAGTAATCAGGGAAATTAGTATAGCAATGTCGAAACGTTAGAACTACAATTTTCAGAAAAATTTTAGTTTGACTTTTAAGCCAATGCCAACTTTCAAGCCTTCTTTAAAGTGTCAAATATCCTTATCAAACTTTCATTTTAAAACATAATTTAATTAGGCATGGACACGCAAGTCATGGGAACCTAAACCAGTGCGTTCCCTTATTTATACCACACTATCTATCAGTCTATTAGTCAGACAGAAACTTCTATTCCCAACTAATTCCTGCTAATGCTGAAGAAACTTCAAACCTTTGTCCTTCAAAAAACTCTTTTGCCACTCCTCATTTAAAAAAAAAAAAAACACATGGCAAGGATGTTCAATGGCTTGATGCTTCTGCTGCAGATTTCTCTTATCAGTTAACAGTCCCATCAAACACACAACAATTCTTTCTTTGCTCAGGTAAACTACTGTATAAGGTCTCTGAGTTATTACTCATGGCTCCAAAAAGGCATGGGCATTGATATTTCTACAAGAAATCCTTCTTGCTAAAACAATCACCTAATACATTTCCCACAGAAATTCTGACTTCTCATTTAAGTTGCCAACAATAAAAATCGACCAAGTTTCTAAAGCACCCATGTCTGCCCCTCTATAATTCTTACTATGAAAACATAAGTGTAATAATAGAAATTAACCTTCCCCACAAGGATGCTTAGAAGCACTTGATTAAGCGACCTTAGGCCAAAGGCCTTTTATGATCATCTTTAAAATGTTTTAAAGTGTTTGAAAGATAGTATCAGAATCTGATTCCATTTTGCAGGTTATGTACTGCATGATTTCAACAAGTTACCCTCAAATGGCAACAACATAATGATCACGCTTACTTTAAATGAGAAGTTAATGTTTCAGCTGGCATAGCTGAATGATTGAAACTGTTCAGCCTGTTGCATAGAGAAGCCTGAAAAAGAGCATGTGTTTTATACTGGAGCGTGACACAGTGAATTCTGTTCATTAAATTATCTTTGATATCTGATCAGTTACACTAGATGATACCCTGAGAAACACTGTGGGCTGGCCTCACCATGCTGCACAGTTGCATTAAACCACTGCCAACTCACAGGGATGAGATTAGGGCATACCAGTAATACCGTGGGCATCATTACATAAAATAATGTCCAAGCTGTGGACCTTCAGGACAGAGGGGAAAGTAGTTCAGGCTTCAGTCCTTGGTGACATGAGAGGCTTTCGGCAAGCTGCCCCCACCTCAAAAAGCCTGCGTGAACTTAACCCTGACCCGGAGAGGCGTCGAAGACCCGTGTGGGGAGACGCTGAAAGCCAGAGACAGGCCCGGAGGCAGCTCCTGAGGCGGCCCGCGTTAGTTACCGGTATTTTGTAAGTCAAGTCTACGGGGACTGGCTCACAGCGGGAGGCGGGAACCTGCCGCGTCCTGCCCTCGGAGAGGAGGAACGGGACCACCTGTGGTGTACGGGACCGCCTGTGTACGGGCACCGCCTATCCCTCCGGGCTGTGCATCGGCTGCTGGACG
>JANZLQ010000044.1:10232663-10316822 GCA_026212715.1 Elanus axillaris | reverse complement strand
CCCCCCCCCCCCCCCCCCCCCCCCCCCCCCCCCCCCCCCCCCCCCCCCCCCCCCCCCCCCCAGGACCTCACTTACTTATAGAACAACCAGTCTGGATGCAGTTAGCAAGGCACCTTTTATTAGATAAGACCAGTGGGTTTTATGGACTTTGATCTGAACCAGTGGTTTTAGTTTTGTGTTATGGGGATTAATATGAGATAGTCTTATTCCACAGTGGGATTTGATTGTTCTTTCCAGATGTGGAGAACGTGTTACTTTTGTTAGTGTAATGAAATGACAGAACTGATCAGAATGATGATATGATCGGAATGAGGATATTGGCCTGATAAATGATCAGAAATTATGACATTTTTAGGACTGTGGCATTCCACCTTTTCATAATGGGAAATGCAGGAGGAAAGCTTGGTTAGTGGTTAGGATGCTGGCTTTGGCTTCTGGAGGCTTTATAGTTATACCACAAACTCCTGGAGTTTAATTATAACTTTGGACAACTAATTCTGAGGCGGTTTTCATGGTCTCTCTTGATCTTCTGTCTATTCTACACAGAGATGGAAGTTCTTGTGGAAGGACATTTATAGAGAGGCTTAATCAGGTACTTCAGTCAGGTATCATTCCAGCAGCCAGAGTTGCACTCCAGCTCTCTTCCTTCATGACATGTAACGAGACAGAGGAATTATTTGTACCATATAGTCACAATAGACATAGTCATGTGCTAGAGAGGAGCCCTGATACGTGGTGTACCTGGGCTTCTGTACTGATTCATGAGGTGGTGTCACTGAACTCACTGAGTGCTGCTGAACTGCAGGATTGACTGTGATATGTGTATATGCTTTCTATAGGTTAGTTTGATACTTAGGTATGTGGCTAAAGTGGGATCTCAAGGAAGAAAACATAAAAGAGACTTTTGGAAACAATTTACATAATGAGGAAAATATAGATGTTTCAGGTTATAAAAGTATTACTTTATAGATGAAAATTGTTGTTTGGAAAATAATACAGGTGTCAGTAGTACTAAGAATGATGATCTCTAAATTAGTAAGATGTTGATAAAGCCTCATGATTCAATGCTATTCAGAAGCAGCCACTGAGCTTTCTGTTCAAGTTGGTTCAAGGGGAACCAGCTTGATGAGATCTGTTGCTTGGGTATCTGTTCAGGGATAATCTAGAATTTACTATGTTAAAATATTTTGTATTAAAGTCTGAAATTAAGGCGTACCACTAAATAGAGTAAATAATTTAGCACTGCTTTTCTGTTTATGTTTAAAGAACATTACTTCTCTTCTGTGTCTGTGTTGTGAAGTCTTATCAGAATGGTGATATTAATTTTGTCTTGGCAGGCACCAAGACAGGCTCAGGATTTTTTTAAGTGAACACTTCTTCCAAAGAAGAGAACGTTCCTTAATGAGAGTAACTAGAAACAGGTTTTAAACATTTCAAGAGATGGTGTCAACTTGTTGACTTTTCAGTCTAGAAGTTGTTTGCTATTGGTTTTCCTCTCTTTTTTTCCCCCTATTGATTGTGTTTCCTTTTATATACCTTTTATTACTATGTGTGGAAGAAACACCTATTTGGAATGTAAGTTAATGGACTGTGATGAGGGCTTGGTGACTACAAGGGAAAAACATACAGTTTCATAATTTTATATTTTATTTGCATGAAATGATTGTTAAGTTTGTTGCCATCTTCTGGCAAATATTACAATCCTTATGTGCTGTTGCAACCAGATGATAGAACAATATCTTAACACAGCAAACAAGTGATACATTAAAAAAAAAAGAAAAAATTGAAAAAATACTGTGAAGGAAGTATTAAGTGTAGTAGGAATTTTGTTTCTCTGCTGTTTCAGCTGAGAACAGTCTATAAGAAGTTGTCTATTTCTTTTTTTGTGTGTGTGTAACTAAACATTGTCTTAAGTACGAATTGAGGGCAGTCTTTGCATCTCTTAAGTGTTGGTGATCTGTACATACTTCTGTATTTGCAAATCTAGTGATTATTTTCTTTAAACCATGCTTATGTTTGAAAATCAGGAAATGTAGCCTTTTTTTTTTTCCTTTTTCCCAATATTTGTGAACTTCTAATCTGTCATGCATACTTTAAACTGTCTTTTTTTTTTAAATAAGAGGTATCAGCTAACACTGTGGTGTTGAAGCTAAGGTCATGTGGTTTATTATGAAGTCCTCAGTTAAAAGGCAGTGTACAAGATATGCAATTATAAGTAAGGGTTTGGAATGGAGAAATGTTTAAATAGTTGAAACAAGTTTAAATCGTTATCTTATTAATTATTTTTTTTCCCCAGGCTACTGTTCCTCTGAGTCACCTTATCAATGCCTTTCATTCACCAAAAAGCTCCACTACTACCGCCAGCACAGCATCCAAACAGCCTATCCAGAGGGAAGCCTCCCCAGAGCATGATCCTCAGAAGAGTGAGGTACTAAAAACCTTTGGAAAAAGTGTCGGTTTGCTTTTAACTTAATTAAATCTGAATTTATTATTAGACTTGGTTTATGAAATAATGTAATGTGACTAAATGAAACAGAATGTTAACACATAGAATGTAACTTTTTGACAGAACTTCAGTCAGTTGGTACTTTGGCGGTAAGGATTCTATGAAAATACAGTATTTTGTTAGTAAGAAAAAAGCTAGTACTTGTCTCATTAGCAATTTGCAAATGAGGAGGGGATTTGTTTTCACTTTCAACTTAATGTTTCTTGCTCTAAAGTAACAATAACTTAGCAAATTTTGTTTCATTATTATTTGTGAGAAACCAGACTGTAACTTAAAATATATTGAGGGGGGTTTTAGAGATTAAATAGCATATTTGCATGTTTTCTTATTTTTCTAATAAAATATATTTCATTGTCATTAGGTATTTTTTGTTCTTCACATTGAAAATCAAAATACAGGAAGTACAAAGTAGTATCAGATCTTGCCGCTTCTCTTTCAACTCATTTTTGCAACAAGTTTTGTAACTTCATAAAATGTTTGTGAGGAAGAACATGGAGTCTCTTGCTAGTTGCAGAACTTTGGAAATTAGCATGGATTGTACTAATCGTCCCTGTGTTGTGATTCCATTGGTTCTGGTTTTGTTCGGCTTTTGTTTTGGTTTTTTTTGTGATTCTGTATTTACTTCTGGTGGTAAATTCATTTCAGTGGGAGGCCTGGATTATTGAATGAAACCAGAAGTGTTTCATTTATTCAGTTCTGTATTTGTCTTTCTACTCAGCAAGAGAATCTGGTCTCCTTCAAATACAGAGGTTTTTTTAATATTTAATGTTTTCTTTCTGATCCATCATATACCTGTTTGCTTCCTCCTAGCATGACAAAAGTGTAAAAATAACACTTTAAAAAGTCTCTTTAAAGTATATTTAAAGCAAGTTGTTAAAGTAAGTTGATTAGACTATAATAATCCAGAGCTTAAATAAATATTAAGCTCAAATTTTAAATCAGGAAATACTGATATAGTACATGCAGTTCTAATATTGAATAAGTTGAACTGTTAGAATAGCAAAAATAATTATTTGAGAATGTGAAGACTCTTTGCTGCAAAGTTTAATCTGTATTTGGAAGTAGTACCCTCTTCTGAAGGATCACAGAAAATTTTACATTTTTAAATTTTTTTTTAATCTCTTCCCTTCCCTTGGCATTTCAGTAATTTTCCAAGCAATTATTAAACTGAAGTAGGAAGGCTTGATCTCCTCCTTTAAACCATGTGTAGAAGTCAAATTATGTTTAAAAATGTATGAGTATTATTCTGAGTATAAGTTGTCCAGAAGCAATCTACCCTAGCCTTTGAAACAGAATGCTTCATTTACTTTATAAATCCATTTTAAACTATCAGCTTTGAATATGGTGGTGTTCTGGATGCATCTAAGAATCTCTTATAAAAAGGCTTCTTGTGATATTTTATTCAAGTATTTTTCGTGTGTCTTTTTACTGGAAATCTAGTTTCACCTTGAAAGTAGATCAACGTAAAGCTTACATAAAAACAATTTAGGAAAAAACAAAAATACAATCCATAATGTTCTAACAATAAAAAAATTAAGTATCTGTGCAAATATACTTAGAAGCGAATATTTACTTCTCAGTTAAGAAAATGGTACTGCAGAAGCAATATTGAGAGGCTAATAGATGTTTTAAAGGGTCCAAACCAATACATATTTTTAAAATGTACTATATCATAGAAAGATTTTTTCCTATCTGTAAAATACAAGTTTAAAATTACTTTGATCAAAGTTACTTCTGTGGTAATTAAAGTGTAAATGCCTTACCACCTTGGGTTTTTTCCTAGTTCCTTTACTTTGTAGGAAATCCCAGATCCTAGTACTTACCCTTTTCCCCATAGAAACTTTTGCCTTTCATTGTGTGTCTGCCCAGCTCGTGGCTTTTTAAGATTTTAACTGGGTATAGTTTCTAAATATCCAGTCTTTGTGCTGCTGCTAAATCTGCACCATCTCCAAGAAGACTAGCCAAATAAAGAGGTTGGGAGAATTTTGCTGTTGGCTAACATGGGTGAAATATGATGGGTAGCTATTGCTGTACATCTTTTCCCCTCGCACTCTCCATTTGCTCTATCTTAAAGAGTAGAAAGAGTTGGAAAACTGCAGGTTTTTTTCTGTGCCTGCTTCAGCTGTGGAGCATGAAGGTGTTAAAAAGGATGAATTGGGAAGAAAATATACTTGTCATAAACGTAATGTGACAATGAAATACCAATGTGTGCAAATGGAGAAGTTACTCTGCATTGACAGTAGCAAATATTCATTCTTTAATCATGTCCCTTCATTCATTTCTCTTCATTTACAAATTTTTTATTTCGGCCTGAACTGTGAAGTATAGATGCTGTATTGAGCCCAAAAGTTAACTCAGTTATTCTTAATTTTTTTTCCCTAAGGTAATCTTAAGTAAATTTTGAATGTTTATTTCTGTTTTGCAGTCTGTATTTAATTTAAGAGATCTGGGATTGTGTGATTTGAAAGCTAACCAGTTCAAAGAATTGGTGAACAGGTTGCTTCCTGGCTATTGTGCAGAAAACAAAGTCTCTTCGCAGTGGCATACATCGTACATCTCTGCCGAGTCCTTCTTTGAAAATAAGCATGGTATGTTTCAGAGTAAAGTGCTTATGAGAATTGATAAGTTAGATTATAAAGGTGAATACAGTTATTTAGTTTAATCTCTTGTGCTGTAGATAACTCAGTTTAAAAAATTCTTTAATAAAAAGAATATTAATGTAGCTTTTATTGTCTACAAGTTGTCTCTAGAGTGGTGCTTTTGAATCTTGGGAATTTTAGAAAATTCAACTCAGATTTTGGAGTTGTTTCTTCAAATTTGAACTTGGCTGCTATTAAAATTGTCTGAACTCAGCTGTACTACAAGTGCGTTGTCTCTTGCTGTGAATTTTTTCACCGGTTTGTTTCACCAAATAGAAGAAATTAGATTTTGCTAATCTACTAATGTAACACAGTTATGAACATCTCCAGTTTACATTAAATTATTCCTTTTTTGTTTGAAGTAACCATTACATGAGGACATTAATAGGAAAAGAATTCAAGGTGGCAAACTGTTAACAGTCCATGTAGAGTATTTTATTGCTGAAATAAACCGAGAGTGGTTCTTTACAGATAAAGATGTTTTGTTGGGATTAGATGAAAATACAGGAAGCAAAGCCATTGTAGATGCTCAAGAATGTGTTAGAAAAAGAGGCATGTAGCTGATATTTGCGATACTGCCTATATAGTATTGCAGTTCGGAGAAAGAGCTTAAGAGTAATATGTCAGGGCTACTGAAGTAGAGAAGTAGTATTAAATTGCATTGTGATGTGAAATAGAAAAAAAATTAACCCAGAGGCAGTTTCCTGAATGTGAAGTAAGAAGTTGCAAATGCTTCAAAGCTTTGATAGATTAATATGCAATGTCACCAGACTGGTTGTTTCATTCACAGTTGAAAAGGCAAGGTTATAGGTGGGAACTGCTACAGGCAAGGGAGGTGCTAAATCTTCAAGACCATACTTTTGCTGTAGGTGACACTGCATGCTATGGATGACTATTACTATTGATATGTGTATGTTGTGCATATACTTGTGCATAAAGTGAGGAGAGTATTTATATATTTTTAAACTAATGTGTTCATAATTATGTTGTATTAGATTAGCCAATATTCAGTATTACAGAAGATTGTGGAATATACAGCACTATGGAATTAATAGCTAATATTTTTTCTCTGTCCCATAGTTCTTCAATATTTCAGCTGTTGGTTTATAAGCTGGTATTGCAATCATATAACTTCAAAATAATTTACTAGGAACTTTTGGGTTTTTTTCTGTTGTCCTAGATATATCTAACTGATGTAATAACTTTCTCAGATTATGTAAAATAAAGAAACCCCACCCTTTTTGTGATTACATTAGCTTCTGAATTACTGTGGAGGAGACCATATGTAGGCTTGGCCTCATATTCCCCTCCCCCCCCAGGTCTCTGATGTTTCTTAAATAAGTCTTACCTGCTAAATGAGAATGAGGGTTTTTTTTTAGCTTTTGGTGACTAAATAACAGATAAATGACAGTCCTCTTGTCTTGCAGTTTATAGTATGCTTGAAATGGTATCTGCTAACAACTTTTTCACTGTGATGTTTTTATTTATTCTTGTTTCTGTATTGCATGAGGACTGTACCATTAAGTAGACTTAGTATAGGTTAAAATGTTTTCATATGTTATACATAGTCAGTTTTAAAATGCCCACAAGCAATCTATTCTTTAAAGCCTTTCAAACTGAATGATTGGCTGAATGCTGGTCCTTCAGCTTCATGAAAGTCTTTGGATTCCTGTCTAGTCTACATATCTTGATTCAGCTCTGTTCAGATGTGCAGAGTTTTCCCTCCCAGGTGCAGCTTCAAGTTTGAGGTTCTGGGTACCAATATTTTTTTGAAGTTCTAATTAGAAAAAATTCTGGTATGTTGCAAGGTGCCTGACATAGGTTAATGCAAAGAAGTTCACTATCAATGTACTGGCAGTGGTTAATTTGTTTAATTACAGATGCCTGAAGGACCATAGTAAAATGGAATTAATATTTAAGAAAGAAAAAACAACTTAATGTGAGAAGTAATGTTTAGTTGCCATTTAATATAGGGTGTATTTACACTTTGCTGTATCTTTTTACAGGTTTCGTGGATGTTTTCAGTGCTTTGCGCTCATCTTGTTTGTACAGACAGCATCCTAATCTCCTCCAACACTTCTGTTCAGATGTTCGGTGTTGGCCAGGTATAAAACAATAAACTACAGTGGGTTTAGTTTCTATAGCATCTTTTTATTCAGGGAAAGTATTCTTTTGTCTTAGAGGTGTCACTCAGGAAATACTGGTAAACCTCCAGGAGGAACTTTATGTTGACATTAACACTTTAAATCATGAAAGTTTTTTTGCGTTTAAGTAGTGTGTTTCCAGAATTGCTAGTAAACATGGTGTAACTATAGAATCTTGTTCAAAGATGTAGATTGTATTCTTAAAAGATGATAGATGAACTGACTACTTTTGAATCAATAAATATGTTGAATCTAGTATTCATCCACGTGAACTTTCTAAGGTATTTGGTGACTGGTTTAAACTACTCCTGGATATACAATGGGTAACAACAGGGCTGCATTAGCAAGAACATAATCAGGAGCTCAGGGAGTTCAGGTGTTTTCCTCTATTCAGTTCTTCTGATCCTACATCTGGTTTTGTGTCCCATGCTGACAAAATAGAGGTAGCCCAGTGATGGGCCACAAGGAAGGGTGTGGATTTTCGAGTGAAGGACCTGAGGTTTTAAAGTTAGCAGAAGAGAAGGCAAGGAGTGATCTAATTGCTATTGGAGCCATATTAGTTACCCCTCTCTTGTACACCTCAAAGAAGATGCAACAATTACAAGTAAAAGCAAAGGAAATTCTTGTTGCAAAATTTTCACAGTGAGAATGGCTAAGTTCTGAAACAGATTGCCTGGAGAGGTAGTGTTATATCAATCCTTGGGAGATTTTCAAAAATGAGCTGGACAAGGTCCAGAATTACCTGATCCAATGTTGATTTACCTAGATCATCTCCAGAAGTTCCTTTCATCTGGTGCTATTCTGTAACAGAAGGCTTAGTTAAAACTATATAATTGATGAGTATTGGTGATTATTTTAAAACATAGTAGTGAAAGAAGATAAATATTATTGGCTTGTGTGAATTATGTGATAAAATCTCCATTGCAAGCTTTGTGATGTGATAGAAGATGACATACAGTGCTATGAGCTCACTGCGTTTAAATGGTTTCATTTCTTTTGTCAGTTTCTAAGTTAACAGCACACTTAAGTCATTCCAGACCTCTTCATGGCACCTTATCAGCTGAGCTTTTAGACAAAATTTAGAGCAGGAACCTCAATTCCCATCCTTCTGGATTAGCTTATGTATGTTTCATGTTTGTCAGCCTGCCTGGATTTAATTCAACTGTCTCTTCTGTTCCCTGAGATGGTGATAGGGTTGGCCAATTATCTATAATGCACAGCATGAGCTCCTGATTATTTTAACAGAAAAATTTATGGCAAGAATATACTGTGAAACAGTAAGCAGTTTGCTTGCAAGTTCAGATTATAAACATGGTTCATGATCACATGATCCATTCACAATACTAAAATTTATTGGTTTATTCATCCAGTTAATTACTAGTAGATCCAGAAGTGTCTTTCATAAAGTTTTCTCATTTTTACTTTTTTTTTTTGGTTGGGCATCTTAAATAGATTGCTGTTTGCAATTCTCTTTCTACTATGGATATGTTGGGAAGATTATATTCAGTTCAATCAAAATAGTTGCTTTCATATAATAGTTTCTGAAATTTCTTAGGCTTTTTTTTGTAGTGGTAGTAATGGATAGTTTTTAACTTTTTTATTACTACTTTAAGTTTACATACAATCACGGAACTTTAAGACTTTGAGATCAAGAGCAAGACGTCTGCAGTCAACATCTGAACAATTCACAGAAACAAAAAATTCACTTTCTTCACTTTTGAAGGTAAATACGGGTAACATTATAAAGTTGTTTTGGGCTTATTCAGACTATCTCTTTCTCTTGAATTAATCTTCACATTTTACCAAGGAGGTTTTGTTTCACTAGCATGTAAAAAATTCTTAATTCTAAAACTTGACCTAATGACAACATACTGTTTTTCTTACTAATACACAGATTTGCTGCTTATATCTCCATATAAAGATAATTTGAATTTTTTAGGAGAGTAGTTTCAGAGTATAAAAATGGCTCTAAACTCCAGAAATAAAATTTCATATTCTGTTTGTGAGGCTTTGTTAAAAATAGCTTGGAGTCAAATGAAGTATTTGTTTAAACATAAATACAGCTAGTCTAACATACAAGAATGTGTATTTTTTCAAGCAGTTCAGCATGTGATTGATGTTTTAAGAATAGATTGACTTGTGGCTAGTATATTTTTAAGATACAAAAAATTTAAACTTGGTGTTTTTATGGGTTACAAACTCACTTACATACTTTTAATTCAGCAGATAACTATCCAGGCTTGGGGTAGCAAAGCACTTAAAACCAAGTTAACCTAGGTACTCTTTGCTTCTAATTGGTTGTACAGCAGTCAGGCTAATTAAAGCATTTGATCTCACTGTGTGTGTAAATTAGCTTTGAACTCTCCCCTTCTAGGCATATGTGGTTTATTTCATCTGTGGACTAGGTCTACAGTGGATGAAGATAAACCAGAGCTAGCTCCATGCAGTGCTGCTCTTAAGTTTGGTAGAGCATATGAGATGCATTTGATCAAGCTCTATCAAAACTATACTTAAAACATACTTTGCATTTGGGAATAAGTTAAGTTGATTTCATGAAGCAAAATGCTTAAGCTAATACCTCCTACTGAATCCAGTGTACAAAGCTAGCTGTGTACAAATCTGCCTTAGGCTGTGTTTTCCGTTTGGAACTGGGATATATGAGGGCTCTGAACCTGACCTGTTCAGCAAAAATCAGGGTACCCCTGCTGGAGCTGTTGTAATTCCACACTCAAGCTACTGTCCAGTGTTGTCTGAGTAACCCCATAGCACCTGAATTATATGCCTCGCCCCCTCCCCTCTCCATGCTAGCCGGGTAGTAAGTTAACTATGTATCAAAACATAGTGTATACTAACACTGCTGTGGAAAATGTTTTAGGGCTTTATCCTGAGAAAGCGAAGAATTGATGTTGAAAACTTAGATACGCTAATGAAAACAAAAAACATCCCAGAGGCACACCAGGATGCTTTTAAAACTGGTTTTGCAGAAGGATTTTTGAAAGCACAAGTATTCCTGCAAAAAACACTTGGTAAGTTGTTTTAGTTCACATATCTTGTCTTTGCTTTCAGAAAGTAGTTTATTTCAGTGTGTACTAAAACTTCTTTTGTTTTCTTTTACAGATTCCTTAAGAAGATCACGTTTGCTTTCTTTCTTTCTCTTTGTTCTTTGCTTTTATCTTGCTATATATTCGTCGTTTTTACCTGGCAAAGGTTCCTTTTCTGATGCTGGTTAGTTAACTTTTATCCCTGCACTGTTTCACTTGTGTTGTTTCTTCCAGCAGATTTAGCACAAATTAAGTTATCATCACCTGGGTCTCAAGAAAGTTAGGGTACGTGCAGAAACACTGAGGGAGAACTTGTGGCTTTGTGTATGTCCTTTTGGATGCAGGGTTTTCTGCACTACAAATAACTGAAAAGCTCTTGCATCGCTGAATTGCAGATATTTTAAATATTTTTTTAATCATTTATTTATTTTATTTCTTTATTTAAATAAATCTTATTCTTGCTGAACACTTGTAAATGGAAACATGCCCTTTTAAAAGGCCAGGTGTAAAGTTAGTGGCTTAATGGTATGCATTCAAGTGCAAAGTTCAGTCTTGGAATGAAATGACTTCATGTGTAAATTTGTTGTTTATCATCTGCTGTTTGCTATTAGTACGCTTTCGAACATCGAGTATCTTTGATGCAGCAGTTGATCCAATCCAGTTGAAAAATGTTACCTTCGAACATGTAAAAGGGGTAAGTTCAAAAGTAAAGTGTGGGGGGGTTCTTGCTTAATTAATCATTGTGAGCCTGAAGAATGTCTTACTCTGTTCAAGAAATTTCTTTGTATGAACTGAAGCCTTATATATATTGACAGCTCCAAGATCAAGAGAGTTTTAACCACAATTGTTCTGTTTTATATCTTTGTGGCATTTAATGCCTTATAAAAGGTGCACTCTTGTCTTGTTGAATCACATTTTTAAAGGCTAGAATAGCAAAAGGCAGGCCATAAGTATCCATGTTAGTTTATTTTTTGCAGAAGTTGACCAATACAAGAAGATGGTAATGCCATTTGATCATTTCTGTCTTGATACCATCTCTTTCGGATATCTGACATCAGGACAGGAGATACAGATTCCCAGAGAGAAGTGGGCATGTCACTGCTGATGAGATAGCTGTATTTTTTTCAACGGTTCTTTGGCTGTCAGTGGCAAAATGAGGACCTCCCCCTTTCTTTCCCCTTGGACAAATAGATACAGTTAATCTCTTTTTGACTAATTAGACTAGTATCTTGATGTAGAATTTTTGATTCTGTATCTATCTTGTTGGTCAGATCTAGTCTTTAAGTGTTTGGTTATTCTTTCAGTACTATAAACTTTAGTGTTTACTGATTCCTATGAACAATTTTAATGTGTAGGTTGAAGAAGCTAAACAGGAATTGCAAGAAGTTGTGGAATTCTTGAAAAACCCGCATAAATTTACTGTACTGGGAGGTAAACTTCCGAAAGGTAAGAATCATTGCTCAGCAGAAGTGAAATTCATATGTAGCCGTGGCTGTCTTTGTAGCTTTGTTCTATACTGAATGACTGATTTACAGCCTAGCTTCTGAATATTTTTTTCCTTTAGTTAGGGAATCAAAAAAGTATGTAACCAAAATGGGCCTAAATACTACTGTTGTATTTAGTTCCTATCTGGGAAAAATAGTGAAATAATGTAAGGCATAGGTAGTGGATTTCCTTGTTTAAAATATTTGAGGGAAAAAAAATGAGTCTTAAAGGAGAGTTGTGAAAGCTTCTGTATTAAAGGATACTCTTAAATGAGGTACCTAGGAGTGGGGGTGATGGTAGTTAAACTGCATGCTTCCTGTCTTACCTTCAGTTCCCCATGTGTAAAAATTGGTTATTACTGCCTGTCCCCACAAAATATTTGAGGTATCTGAGATATTCAGATAGAAGAAGCAAAGATGCCTGCATATATCTTACATTTGGTAGAAATTCAGTAGTAACATTAGGGGTAATAAGCTATGACAGTGCAAAGCAGTGGACTGTAGATTCCAAGCAGAAAGCCTTTCAAAAATCAAACCTCTGTTTATAATTGTTAGGAGCCTTATTTAGAGGGTTAAGAATGGATATTTCTTTGAAGTCCCAAGTAAACCTTTTAGAGATGATGTACTGAACTGCAAAAATTCTTTTACTTTATCACTGAATGTAACATGGTATTAAAAAACCTACTTACTGATAAAATTATGGATAATTGCTGTTAATGTGTTTTTGAGCTGAACTTTATGTAGCTCAGAGGTTTTTGGGTCTGTCTTCCCCTTTCCCTCACTGCTCCTTTAGCTGTCTCTGTAAGGATATCTTTTTTTAAAAGTTAGTGGCTTCCTATCATCAAATCTTTTAATTCTTTTGTAGCTGAACTCTTAAAAGGCCTTTATTTCTTCCTTGTGGCTTTCAGCACCTTTAGTGCTTCCTAACTGCTTTAGACAGTTCAGAAAAAAATGTTTTCATTTAAGAGAATGATTAAGCTTGATCATAGTAGAAGGTCAAAGGAATCTGAAATATGTAAACCCGGTAAGTCTCTTTCCTGTTAGTGCTCTACACTGTTTAAAGACAATTACTTGGAATAATTTAATTTAAAAATAAAATAAAATTCCACTTTCAGAAACAGCTAGGAAAATGTCAGTTTGAAGAAGACTCTGTTAGGGATTCAGCTGCTAAACTCAACAGTGATTTTGTACAATACTTCAGGCTTCTGTTTCTGTTTGATAGTCTTGCAAGTCTTTGTTGTTTAAATACATATCAGTGTATCTAGATCTGTTATAGGAAGGTTCTTCAGATTGCAAGTAAGAAGCAGTATCTGAAATGGGATGTTAACAGCTTTTTGACGCCAAGTGTAAATTATTTCTTCTAATGCATGGAAGAAATGGTACCTGTGTAATATGTGGGCTTAGTGGTTTTGTTGTTGTTTGGTTTGCTTGTTTGTCTTTATAGGTATTCTGTTAGTTGGACCACCTGGTACTGGTAAAACCCTTCTTGCACGGGCTGTAGCAGGTGAAGCTGATGTTCCATTTTATTATGCATCTGGATCAGAGTTTGATGAGATGTTTGTTGGTGTAGGAGCTAGTCGCATCCGAAGCCTATTCAGTAAGTTAAATACTTGTGGTTTTGAGATCTTTTCACATGCGAGATTAAGTATTCAGTGTTGTTTACAAGGTTTGATTAGGTACAGTTCTGGTTACTGGAAAGTAGTAGTGCATGAGGCTAATAAATAAAACTTTCAACTGTGTAAGTAAATCTCAATTCTGTGAGCATCAATTAACTGTAGAATCTTGTTAGTTATCAGATGAAATTATAGCAAAAATTATAACTGATGTTACAACACTCCCAGTGAGAAGTAATTTAATTAAAAATATAACATCCTATAAACTAAATGGAGTATTTTAAATTGTAGTTTACTTAGTAATATGTAAATTATTGTAAATTTGAAATTGTAAATTTAAGATAAAAAATAGTGTTAACCTTCTCAATTATTTCCCTCATATTTTCATAATTTTTTTAAGTCTGAGTTAGAGCTTTGCACCATCACAGTGTAGTGCTAAGATGAGATTTCCTTTCTCACACCCATCAACAGGCCCAGGGCATTATAATTAAACTTTTAAAATTAATGTTTAGATTGATAACTTTCACAGAAGAGGCTTTCTATTTTAAGTATGCAAATAAGTATTATCAGGGGAGGAGGGAATTCCACTTCTCTCTTAAATGGAAGATTGATAGTGTCAGGCATGTACAATGTAGAAAGTAGTTTGCATTTGTAGAAGAAATGTGACTTCCTTCATGTGGAAGGGATGCAAAATGTAACACAAGTTGTACCTTAAAATGTGCTTTTCTTTCTGTTGACTACAGAAGTTTAGATGACTGACTTGTACGTTAATATCAATGTTACAGGTGTGTCTAGCTGGGTGAGATGAGTTGCACCCTGGTATGCATGTACCTGTTGATGGTCTTAAAGTTTATAATTGTGTTTTTATTTTGTGTTTTCAATACATGTAAACTCGAGGGTGAGGTCTTCACTGTTAAATAACAAGCAGGTTCTATTAAAATAAGTTAGTATTTAGACCAGTCATGTTTCATATTATTTTTGTTTAATAGGTGTATGTTCTCTGCCAAGCCTATAAAATAAACTGTTGTAGGGAGTAGATACAAAATACAACAAATTTCTTTATTTTGCTAATAATTTCTTGTAGCATGATAAGTGGAGATGAAGAAACTTGCTTCTCTTTTTGTATAGCTTTATTTAAAGAAATATTTAATTTTTTTAGGCTAAAGTCAAGAGAGTTCTGGTGATGTCTAGTAGAACACTTTATAATCCGAGAGTAATAGAAATAGTGGAATCCTAAATTATGTGATACACTGTCTGTTCCTTTTTGTGGTTGAAGTGTCCTACTATTTTTGTTTTGTCAGGGGAAGCAAAAGCAAATGCACCATGTGTTATATTTATTGATGAGTTAGACTCTGTTGGTGGGAAGAGAATTGAATCTCCAATGCATCCCTATTCAAGACAGACCATTAATCAACTTCTTGCTGAAATGGATGGGTAAATATATGGATTCTGAGGGCACAGAAAGTGCTTGATGGAGTGGTATTTTGAATATTTGGGTGACTTTTTCTTCCTTTACAGCTTTTTTTTTTTGTTATTTTTTGCAGTTCTTTTAAGGATACAAATTTCAGATGCTTTTATCTTCACTTTCTAGTACTGCCAACAGTAGCATTAATGGCCTTACTGTAAAGAACGTAGAAGCTTCTGAGTTGTAGTAGTACAGCAGCTGCAATTATTTTAAATAATTTCTCAATTTTTTTTGGCTGGCTATATATCAAAAGGAGAAGTTAAACTGTGAGGTCAGGGCATGTTTTTAACCAGTTGCTGGATCAAACGTGGTCATTCTTGGATAACATGTTGCGGTTTGGTAGCTTGTTTTTGACTGGCCAGTTGAGGTAGTCTGAAATAAGAAATAGAAGTAGTTATTGACAAAAAAGGATGTAAATTCTGTTTCCTCCACCCAAAAAACCTAATTTCACCCTTTTTTTTTCCATACAGCTTTAAACCTAATGAAGGTGTTGTTATTATTGGTGCAACAAACTTCCCTGAAGCATTAGATAAGTGAGTATATTGTATTGATCGTTTTTACAGAGCATGTATTAAAAACCAAAGAAACAACAAAAAAACTACCCTGCAACAACATTGAAGTTGCCTGTGATAATCAAGTATTACAGCATTATAGCTGGGGGTTTTCCCTCTTAAAAAGAATATGTATTGACCAGTACGGCATTTAAAAGGTTGTTGAGTTAAATACAGAGAAATAATTAACATCCTTCTGAGCATCTAAAATTTCTGGAAGTTTTTCTACTTAAATTGACCAGCTGCATTCCTTGTTCACAATGCAAAATTTTCAAATGCAAAAAAAACCTTTAGAAGGGGTTGGTAATAAACGTCTTTCATCTGTCTTTTTACAAACAGATAAGAAAATGTATTCTTTGCATCGATACACCATGCATAGTCTATGTAGGTGTCTTTAGAAATATCAAATGGATTTTTGTTCCTTATATATGCCAGTAACAGTTTACTGCAGCATTTTAAGACAATGCATTAAATTGTCTTTTCCCTTAGTGCTTTAATACGTCCTGGTCGCTTTGATATGCAAGTTACTGTTCCCAAGCCTGATGTAAGAGGTCGTACAGAAATTCTGAAGTGGTACCTTAATAAAATAAAGTATGATCCATGTAAGTAAATACTTTACTGTAATACCTTTTTATATAACAGTTTTTATCCTGGATCAGTCCACTCATGTATAAGTCCTTTATGCCATCAGCAATTGTGGCTTTTCCATGTGTCTCAGTAAAGAACACAAAAATTGTCTAGTATGTAGTGTTAATGACAGTTTCCTGGGGCAGTGTTGCTTTCTAGTCCCCAACAGTTCATAGTGTTTTAAGAACTGGGCTTCACTTCTTCTAAAGCTGAAAAGTTTTTGTTTGATGCATTATTTCTAGTAGAACATGATTCTTGTTTATAATTCAATAATTTCTTGATTTTTCTTCATGTTACAAGTTTTTTCAGGAGTGATATGGACCCTAATGACAAGTTTGGTTTTCCCCACAGCTGTTGATCCAGAAATAATTGCACGAGGCACAGTAGGATTTTCTGGAGCAGAGCTTGAGAATCTTGTAAATCAAGCTGCCTTAAAGGCAGCTGTTGATGGAAAAGATATGGTAACCATGAAAGAGCTAGAATTCTCCAAGGACAAAATTCTAATGGGTAGGATTTTATACAAAAGACATACATACATGTTGCAGTACGTGGGTTTTCTTGTGTGATTAAGACTTTTATAGAGAAAGAGAGAAGTTTTTATGCTGTTGGGTTTTGGTTTATTGGGTTTTTTTGGGTGGGTTTTTTTTTTTTTGTTCATTTGTTTTGGTTTTTTTGAACAAATACCTCAAGTCTCTTGTTAGTTAATTCTGAATAGAACCTTCGGAGACTGGATAGTATTATATAAAATCTAGTATGGAGTACATTCTTTCAGACTTGATAGAACATGCAGCGTTTTTGATAAAAAAGTACTTCAGCGTAGAGGAAGACACAGGCTTGATATCTTACTCTTCCCTTACTTATTCCTAAAAGGAAAGGAGAGAATAAACAACCAGAAACTTGGAACTTCTCTTTAACTTGTCATGGGATAAACAAAACTTAAACACCTGAGATATATAAACTAAAAATCTGGTCTGTTCATACAGGAGAGAAGAAATGGAATTTTCTCAGATACTCAGACTGCATTTTTAATCTATTCCATTAAAAGCAACCTGTCTGTAGAGTATACTGAGGTCCATTTTAGGCATTAAAATCCTACTTGTAAACTTTTTGCACTTAATGAGTGTTAGTTAATTTTGCTTGCATGCTGTTCCTCAGCAACTTTATGCTCTGTTTGAGTGTACATAATGTGTGGATTGCAGTGGTCAGCTGTACAAAAAAGTTTATTTAATGTTCCTCTGTTTAAGGACCTGAGCGTAGAAGTGTAGAAATTGATGAGAAAAACAAAACCATCACTGCTTACCATGAATCTGGACATGCTATCATTGCATATTATACTAAGGATGCAATGCCGATCAACAAAGCTACAATCATGACACGAGGAACAACACTTGGACATGTGAGTATTTCTAGTCGGGTTAGTGTTGTTGAGGACTTTGCCAACAATGCTATTTGTTGTAATTATGTTAATGCATACTGTAGTATGTGAAATATTCATGAGCAATCTCCTGGAAAACTCATTTGTCATCTTTTCTGTGTGATAGAAGGCTTCTTCCTTCAATTTGAAATAAAATAGCATATGCTAGTATAATAGTTCACATATACAAGGAAAGAAATATAAGTATGTTTGACTCTGCTGCAGTTAAAATAGCACCCAACAGTGAAACTTTGAAGAATGTCTAAAGGACTGGAAAATAGAAGCATTTGTCAACTGTACTCTTAACACAAACATCCTTTATCAAAGTGTTTTTTGTTGAATGTGACTTTCTCTAAACCTAATCAGTTACCTACCTTGTTTCTAGTATAGATACCCCTAAGTTTTTCTATTCTGCCTCTAGCTGCCAAGCATTTGAACAGAAAAGTCTACTATGTCTGTTTCTGTTGAGATTTATCCAAATTAATGTGTTCAGTTAAAGAAAGTCATTGGCCTGAATCCTCTGGGCAGGTTGACTTGTGCTTAGTACAAGTGTAGGGAATAAGGAGAAATGGATAGACTGGACTATTCTGTTTCTTCTGGTGGTAGGTTTAAGTTGCTTAATTTTATGTTGTGCTTGTGGCCCCTAGAAGGCTATTTCAGCTGGTAGACAAAGCACCTCCAAGCAAACCTGATGACTGTAGATTAGGAGGAGGCCCAGAGCATTCACATTCTTGCATAAAGGCATTTATATCTGCTTTGGATATAAACAAGAATATTATTCAGATTATTTCAGTATTTTTTCTGTTTATTGTTACCTGACCACAGTTCTGTATCTTACAGGTATCTTTGCTTCCAGAAAATGACAGATGGAGTGAAACTAGGTCCCAGTTGCTTGCGCAGATGGATGTCTGTATGGGAGGAAGAGTAGCAGAAGAGCTCATATTTGGAAGTGATCATATCACAACAGGTCAGCTGATCGATAGTTAAAAGAATTTTTGATCCAAGCTTGTGGACTTGCATGTTTAACTTGGTTTCAATAACATAATTTAAATCTGTTTGCTGTCTAGGTGCTTCCAGTGATTTTGACAATGCCACTAAAATTGCAAAACTGATGGTGACTAGATTTGGAATGAGTGAAAAGGTAGTATCATCGATCCTTAAATATTTATATGGTACAAAGAAATATTCTGTTATGTAACTAAATGCCTGTTTGGCTGTTGGTGATCACAGAGCCTAAGTAGTTCTGGCAAAAAAGAAAGTAAGCCTTATGACTAGCCCTACTATAGAGAACTGAACTAGAAACCACATATATTTAACAGTTTAAAAACTAACTTGCAAAATCTTCACCTCAGAATTACCTTGGAAGATACTAATGTCTAGAAAATGTTTATAATAAAACCAAGCATTTTGGAACTGAGGATAATCTTGGGTTTTGGGGGGTGGTGGATGACAACACTTGAGTTTTCTAGATTTCTAAAGAAACTTCTTTAGTCATCTTTATTACCCATCAAGTGTTAGTAGTCTGTGGATTTTGTTTTGTGTTTTTTAAATAAGAAAATGCTTAATCAGGATCTGTACTGTGACCTATTGAAACAGAACTTTACAGTGACTACATAGTTGATGAATATGCTTCTTGTTTTGCTTCTGATGCAAGCACTTTGGCAAACATTTGAGTAATTATTTTATTTGTTTGCACACACAAGTAATAGGTGATGAATTTCTTAGTGTTTTATGTGTACTGCCACTATGACAAGATATTTTTGTTGTTTAGCTTGGTGTTATGACCTATACCGATACAGGAAAAGTCAGCCCTGAAACTCAGTCTGCAATTGAACAGGAAGTAAGAACACTTCTACGGGTAAGATTCTCTCTTTTTGGTGATTGTCATGCACAAGTAGTGAGAAACAAGTTGGTGTTGGGTTCTTTAAGATGCTCTTTAACACTTCCTATTACCTTTTGCCAGGATTTGTATTTTGCCTATTCAATTCATAGGAAAAAAGTATGGCTATAAATTGTTCTAGAACAGATGGGAATGTTTTATGGTACTCCAATATTTTGTGACTTGCAGCTAAATCATTTTGTACAGCATCACAGGAATGGCCATACCAGATCAGAGAGTTGCCTTTTCCAGGATCCTTTTCCTCACAGTGATCAGTATCAGATGCTTAGGGAAATTTGTAATATTTGATAATCACAGAACTTCCAGATCACTGTTCTGGTAATCTGAATTAGTTTGGTACAGGGAGGAGTATTATTTATATCATAACACTTTAACAATTAACACTTTTTTAACTGACTTGGTCATGTAAGAACTGTCTATATAGAACTAAAAGTTAAAGCTGGTAATGCTGGCAATGTGGACCTACTTGCGGCAACTGGTTACTTCTTGGGTAGCTTTTAGCTTTCTAAAAGTACATAATACTTTGAGAGTTTTATAAGCTTTATAAAAGCTTATATGAGGAACATTCCTTGAATGCTGTAATGCTGCTCATAATGTAAAATAAAATACATTTAATCAGCAAATTTCTAAATCTAGTAAGTATTTTCTAAGTCATATATAAAAATACTAAGGTTTGTCTCAGAATTTTACTTCATTTTTAGTCCTACTTCTGCAAAATGCAAAGGAGGCATAAAGGGGAGTTTTTGGAGTTTTTGGTTTTGGTTGGGGGGGTTTGGTTTGGGGTTTTTTTATTATGCCAGCTAGATTTTAAAACTGCATGAGAAAGGAGCTGTGCTAGCTATGAAATGTAAGGCACAACTTTAAACGTTTTTGTTTTTTCTTTTCCCAAGCTGTATTTACCTGAAAGCAATTTTTAAAGTGGAATCTTGCTGGGTTTTTTGTTCTAAAGTCTTAAAATCTCCTTCCACCTTTTTTTAATATTAGGACTCGTATGAGCGAGCAAAGAACATCCTGAAGACTCATGCAAAAGAACACAAGAATTTAGCAGAAGCTTTATTGAAATATGAGACTTTGGATGCCAAAGAAATACAAATTGTTCTAGAGGGAAAAAAACTAGAAGTAAGATGATAACTTCTGGGATACAGTAACTGGTAATTTGAAGAATGTACATCTAGCAATGCAGTAGTCTTATGCAGCATAGCCATTTTTTCCCTTCCTGATGTGTGTATGGCATTAGTGACACTTCAATATTATTCTGTCTCTTGTGAGCTTCTGTTACTCATCTATTTGTTGTGTCTCATCAGAATAAGACACACAGAATAAAGTAAGTTCCTCATCTTCTGCTCCTGTACTCTTCCCACAAGAAGCTATTCAGAAGGATAAATCTCAGGGTTGAAGTCAGCATTTTGGTTCAGTCAAATGTGCTGAAGCTGAGAAGAAAAACATACAGATATACCGGTATGTTTTGGCATAGCTTCCTGGGTCATGCTGCTACATGTGCGTTTGAAGTGATACCCCACAATATGTGCTATGGAATGTTTTAGGGATAGTGACAGATTTGCAAAACCATAGTATGTAGTCTAATGCTCATACTCTGTTTGAGGCTAGAGATCACTTTTAAAGAAGACTTCTTTAGAAATCTAACAAAACATCTCTAAGAATAAAGTGGCTACACAGTGCATCTCTATTAAAGTGAGTTGTGGGAGCTCCATGTTAGAAAAAAGCATTAGTGACTGTGTTTTCAGTGCTCTTGGGGTTAAAATACACACATGTATGGCTGGGAGAGAAATTTTAATGCAAAAATAACAGGCTAAACATGTCTAAGCCTCTTTGGACCATGTTTTGGGCAGAACTGTGGCAGGGATAAGAGAAATACCTGTAACCTGATGTGCTGCTGACAAGATTCTTAGAATTTTTATTGCTGCAGTAGATAGATAACAGTGCTTTGACAGTGCTTTTATACTGCTGGAGATTCTACAGAACTAGTTTCTACTAATACTATCTATGGGCGTTTGATAATCCAACAAAAAATCTCTTCAAAGAGGGCAATATTGCTCGCTAAAGAGTAGTTCAGAAAATGTTTGAAGCACGTGTTGTTTCAAATAACATTCCCAGTTCTGTTCTACAGTAGAAGTAGGGAAATAAAACATTTTCTTTCAACCCTTACAGAAACCTCTGGAAATTCTGAGATAGTAAGAAAAAGTTTTTGAAAACAAAAGCAGTTTCCATTCAAGTGGAAGTTATTCTTCTGATCTCATGGAACTGGTTTTTAGGAGTAACACATCTTGATCATAATCTTTCTGCACAATTAATTGTAGATTCTTGGGACTATAAACTTCTGTTGCAGAAAGGGCCTTTATTAGCATATTAATGTTGAAGGTTACCATACTAGGACATTAAAATAGTTGGGCTGGTGCCAATAAATGTGAATGGAAATTGGTAGCTACACTTTAGAAGTAACATGGTATTTTAGAATTTTCTGAGTGTAATGCTTGATTATAACCTAGTTTTTAGTAAGAGCACATGCTTTATTTTCTTCCAAAATCAGGGTAATTTTCTGTTTACCTATTTTTGTCAGCTTACTATAGTGACATCCCAGTGCAGTGTGGGAGAACTTCCAAATGTTATAAAACAGTATACCAAATGTCTAGGCTGACTAGTTAGAGTTGTACATGTATTTTAGGAATATGCCAACAGAAACAAATATACTTCATATTTGGCATCTGTTTTTGGAGTAATAAAAGTTAATTTTAATTATGCATATTGACTTTCTTTTTATTCACTGTAAATTGCTATAAAATGTAATACCAAGTTCCCTGCTATGTAAATTGAGGTGTATAAAACATTTAAACTTGTAAATAAATTTAAGAATGATGGCAAAATTGCACTCTGTAATTAGATTCCTAGGGAATGTTCTCCCTAGAAATTTAGGCCTTTTTTCAATTGCTGCTTCAGTAGTTGGACTTGAATGGGAACTTTTCTCACTAAATAATGTGAATCTGCATTTAGAAGCAAAAGCAAAAAGACTTTTCACTTTTGAAATCACTAAAATCTATATTGAATGATCTGGTTTGAGGGGTAAGTCCTCGAGGTCTAACTTATTTTTCTCATTCAAAAGCTTCTTGCTACATGCAAAGAAGAAATGAGCACAGTCTCCAAAAAAAAAAAAAGTGGTATCTCATTGGGTCATGAAGGAAGATTGTTAAGACATTAGCCACTAAGTGTAAAAGGTATCTTTGCTTTCTGGCCAACTTAATGACAGAGGTGTTAATGAAGTTTACTGTCATACCTAGAGGGTTGTGTGTGTGTGTGGTATCTGTGGGGTTTCAAAAGAAACTTGTCTATTTTGGCATTGGGTTTGACCTCTGGTGTTCTTGGGTGCATCTAGGAGCTGAAATTCCCCCTCATAAACATTGGGCAGAGTTAGGAGACCACAAAGAAGGCTTCCAAGCATCAGTCAGTGAGAATAACCTCAGTTCTCTTTAAGTTATTGAAAGGAGGGCAAAGCTAGGTGCTTTGATGGACTGTTTGCTTTTTAAATAGCACTAAACTGGTCACAAGCAAGGTGGCACATAAAATAAGAACTTCAAACTTGGGCATGATTCTCAATTTTCTGCAGTCCTGAGGCTGACTTTAGGCCAGAACTCTGCCATCAAGCTTAATACAAAGAAAATACAAACTTCCAGAGAAAGATGTGGCCTGTTCTTTCCAGCCACTTCCTACTGTGTGCTAACCTGAGTCAGCTGAAATGTCACAATAGTTTTCTAAATCTTGATCCCTTAAACTGGCTGTGAAAATAAAGCAGTCAAGCCATTAGTAGCTGTCTGCTCTCTTGATCTGCTCGGAAACCTTTAGTAGAAGCAAGTAGAGCTAGTTTTGCTTCTGAAACATGGCTAAAGAACAGGGCAAGAGGTGACAGTACTTGCTTTTAAGTTGGCTGCTCACTCCACTTCCCTCAGAAGTAGATTTCTATTCTCTTTTTCCCAGAGCATGACTCCCATTCCTTCTCTCCAGTGTTTATTAAAATGCCTTCCTCTGGTGTCAGCCAATGTGAGTGCATCATCTGCTCCTTTGGCAGCTTCATCAGTGCAGAAATGGCTGTATCATTTGCCATAATAAAAGCACTAATATGGACCTTGAAGCATTTAATGGGAGAAGGGGGGGACTCTGCTGCATGGGGCTGGTTTGTTTTGTTTTGTTTTTCTTTAGCTTTGTGGTTAGTGCCCTGTCTGGGAAATTTAATGCTGCTGGTTGTGATTATATGGGCTGTAGTAGTACTGGGCTTAATGACTTTCACCTCAGGAGCAGATTTCCTCTAAGACTGATACTAGTTTTCAGTGACTACTCTTTCAAGAACTCCTTCTCCTTCTATGAACAAAATTTGCTCTTCCAACTCTGGTGTTGCAAGACCTGTTAACTCTTTTTATAAACATTTACCCATTTTAGAGCTACTATCACACAACATTCTTTGGACATAGAAATTTGCAGTAAAGGTCAGGATACTTTTTGCAAAGAACTTAATGTAAGAATTCCCAGGCTGTCGTAGGCAGAGGAGTGGGTGGTTTTGTTTTACTCTCCACAAAGTAAAAAAAGCCCATTGCTTTAGGACCTAGGGACAAAAGTATTTATGGAAAGACTTACCAACTGAAGTGTACTTCTGGTTTTATGCACATTAAGTACTCCCCCAAAAAACGGCTTTGTGCTTGACTTTATTTTGCTTTTACAAAGGGAGGGATATATCATATGTCTTAATGATGACTATAGTGGTTACTCTTCAGAGCATCTTTCTGAAGGTTTTATTTTCAACCATCACTGTAGTATTTGAGCTACTAAAATGTATTCATCTATTCATAGCAAAGTTTCAGGTGAACTCCATGTGGTCTCTTTTCCAATTTGAGAGGGTGTGCACAGAATCAAAATTTTTTGAGAAGTTTTTGGGTTTAATTTTCTTTTTTGTGGTAACGTTGTTAATTACAACTTTTGGACAGAATGTTGCCAGTGTTCTTTGACAAATGCGTTTGTTGCATTCCACATACAGCCAATATTGAGTAACTGGTCACACAATTTTCTTGGCTGTCAGTAATTTATCTTAAGCTTTGTTATGTAGCTTTCATAGTGATTCTAAATCAAAGTTTATTTAATGCTTTAGACTATGATTCACTCCTCTGAAAATCAGCATCAGTGCTTCCACTTTGTCCTGGAAGTTAATTATTTTCTGAGTGACTTAACTTCCAGTCTGTTGTCCCCATAAACAGAGGCATCATGAAGGAAATAAAAGGATTCTGCCCTGTCTACTGGGTCTCATGCAACTGGTCAGAAATCCACATGGAACAGAGGCAGACCCTGGCTTTCTCACACTTGCATCTCTCAGAGGAAACACTCCACAGCTGCAGATTTGGAATGAATGCTTTAGTAACTCCTAGACCAATTTTTCCAAAATTGCCAATGTCAGTTACCATCACTCATTCAGTTTCCAACAGGTAGCTCATTAAATTGGTGACAAATTACATACTGTCTTTCTATCCAGTGTCTTGTCCCTATAGCTTAAAAGACCACTTTGTATATTCTTAGCTCTTACACAATGAAAGGTCCTCTGCTCTATCACTGCGTTACAGGATGGGTTGTCACTGATGAAGACAGTAATACATGGGTTTATAGTTTTGGGACTGACTAGTTTAAACCTGAGTTGTTTTTTCACTTTGTCCTTGATCAGGTGTTGATTAGGGAATCCTTGCCCTGTCATGCCATGGCATAACATCTTCCATGGTGGTGACCTAGGATGTCCACACAAGTTCATTTGCCTACAGCATATCCCTTCACAAACTGCAGCTAACAGAAGCTACGCACAGTCTTCTTAAAGCTACATAATGTTTAATCTTAGCAAGAAAACAGGACACCACAGAAAGACAGATTTGAATAGAAAATGTGAGTCAGTTTGCCTTCCCTAAGGGTTTCTTGTGCTGCATTTGGAGCCCAAGCAGACTTTGTCTTCTGAAGGGTTATGATTGATACACTGCAGTCCAAGGCAGTTCTGCCCTCTTGTAATCTTGCTGTAAAACCTCCAGGTTTGAGCCTCCTGGGGGAAAGTTGTCTTCAGGCTCAGTGTTGGGCCAAGTTACAGCATCAAGGTAAACAGGCAGGAAAGGCAAACCAGTGGGAGTTACTCTTTCCTCCTGTGTACATTGCCTGACAAACTTGTAACGTAGTCCATTAACTTGATGCCAGCCATGGTCAGTGTTTGTAATAATTTTAATACATTCAGTAAATAAGTCACACACAAAAAAAATATATTTAACAACATTAAGGTGCTAGTCAAGCACACAAAAAAATGAAAAATGCAAATCCATTCTGTACATTTTCATTTCTTCGGTTATTTTCCTTGCCTGGCTTTTCTGAAGCCTTTGCTTCCCCGTTGTATTTTTCTGACCTTCATTTTCTTCACTTCTTATAGTCCCTGAAAGTCACTATATTTTAATCAACATAGAGTAAATATATTACATTTAACTTAGTCATGGACAATCTTTATCATTTCTAAACCTAAGCTCTAGCTTTTTAGATTGGGTATTGTGGGGTGATCTGCCAAAGTTTCCAAAAAAGGTTAAAAACACTGGAATAAAAACAAGACCATGAAGAGCCCCAAACAAAATAACAAGGAACATGATCTTGAAAAACGTTCTGAAGATGTAAGCTTTTGCTGCAGCCAGGACAACTACTCCTAATATAGTAGAAACCGCACCTTGTAATACTGGGTAACCTAGCAGGTACAGAGCTTCGATTGCCCTTTTATTGGCTGATGACTCTCCACTCGTAACAAAGGCATAGGAAATATGAGCAGAAAAATCTACTGAAAACCCTATACAAATGACCAGGTTGATCATGGATATGGAATCTAGATTGATGTTCCAAAATGTCATGAAACCAGCAACACCAACTATAACAGAAACTATAGCAAAAGTCACCCACAAGGAACACAGTGGGTTGGGAATAAGCAAAAGGGAGACAACGAGCATAGCCCCAGCAGCAACGACAATGTTCTGAACAGTGTTCTGCACTATTACCAGATACTGATCATAGTAGATGAATGCTGGGTGATACACCATTAATGGAATACTGCACTGCTCGGCCGTTTCTCTTAACTGATTGAGAAGATTCTTCTCGTCAATGGCTGATGTCACGTTCACTGTCTGGATGAAGAAACGTGAAGCTTCTATTTTATCCTGAATCTTGTTAATGTCCCACTCAAAACTGGGAACACTTTGGAATAGCATACTTAAGTTCTTAATGAACAGAGTCTTATTGTTTATATTTATCAAATGGCTTTCGGCAAGTTTTGTGTATACTCTCAGCCATGACTCTGAGAAGTTCTTGTCTACATAGGAAATGCCCTCTAAATTCTGTGTGCAGTTCTCAATGCTAAGACGAACAGTCTCATTCCAGTAATCTACCATTTCAGTAATGATAACCATGACCCTGGGTCCATAGGCTGAGAAGTATTTGTCATCATCATCATAGTATGGAATAACATAAGAGTCATCACTTGCCAGATTTCGGAGATCAATGCCTTCCCTGATCTGAGTACATCCATAAATACTGCCACCCAAATATGTTCCATATAGCAATACCACAAGTAGCTTGATCCATTTATTTGTGAAGAAAGGGCCATAATACTTTTTAAAGAATATGCTCATTGGATGTTCACTTTCTGGCTGTTTAGTTTCTACCTGAGATGACTGCCTATAACAGTTGCCTACACAGCAAACATTGTACAAGCAGGACTTCTCAGCCTGATCTTTACCTACTCCCACAGGCATACAAGTTAGCCAGTGTCGGTTTCCTTGCTCCCTTTTATGATTTAATACAATAACTGCCCCAAAGAAGGTCATGGTATATATATAGCAGAAGACAAAAGCAGTGCCTGTATAGAGGCAAAATGATCTCACGGATGGAAAAGCAGTCCAGACACCAATGAAGAAGGCCAAAACATCTGTGAGAGTGGTGATAGTCACAGAAAGTGCTGCTTCTGCGTAAGTCTCAGCTAGCAGAGATTTAACATCAGATTTCTCTTTTTTTCTTAAACTTTGTTCCCAGGAAGCAATCATGATGAACATGTCATCAACACCAACTCCTGCAAGAGGAGAAAACGTTAATGCTGCAGTGCAAATGGCAGCTTCCACTACCACCCAACAAAAGTACAAAATCACATTTAAGTCTGCATAAAATTTTGGAAAATAAAGTTAGGATACTAACATTACTTTAGTGCTGATGCAAGCTGAACAGATATAGGAAAACAGAACCTTTGTGTGTAACTGAATTTATTACATTTCAGAAACTCCTCGTGACCTGATGGGTTGTTGAGACCTCACCCTGCTCTGCTGAAAGACTGAGCACACCTAGTCCATCTCTGACAAGTGTGTTGTCTCTGCTGTCCAGATGTCCAGTGATGTAGCTTGCAAAGATTGAAACACATTGCTTTTTCTGATGCTCAACTATCCTTATCACTGGAAGCATCCCCCATTATCTCTGGAATCTCTTCTTCGTCACTGCAGCAAATTAGAGCAATAATCTCTTGCTCTGCCTTCAGCAGACAGGGAGAACAGTTGCTATCACATTTGAGCACAGTCATCCCAGTTTTCCAGTGGTTTGCTTTTTTATGCTCTTTGGTCTTCACTTACTTTCTCTCCAGTTTATCTTTAAATATTTATTCATGATTTATTACTCGTTTATCTACACATTTATACTGATGCACTCACATGTAGTACCCACCAGAGTCCTGGGAAACCCTGCCAGGAAGACTGGGTCCTGGGCTAGTTTTTGCTAAGACACGAGAATCAGTGAGCCAAAGTTCAAAAAGGAAGAGCCAATGTGCTCCTCTCAACTCTGCTAACTCTCGAGATTTTAATCACAGACCTTTCAGTATTTTGCCAATGTTACTCTATCAAAGACTCTTCTATTCCCTGAAAATAAATCACAGAAAAGGGAAAGCAAGACTGCATGAATAGAGGAGCAAGCACAGATGATGCAGCTAAGCACAAAAGAATAATGACATCACTATCTGCTGTCTGAACAGGCAATTGCCAGTAGACATGCAAAGAGGAATTCAGCAGCATCTCAAAAGGTACTACTGGATGGCAGTAAGCCAGGTTCCAGAAAGCAGGCAGGCTTCAAAGCAATTAATCTAATGTACTGATAATTTGTTTGTTTTAATGCAAGCAAGACAAAAGTCTGCATTTTATTTATCAAGATCTGAAGAGACTGGCTTAAGCCCTTTCCCTGTGTCCTGGTTTCGACTGGGATAGAGTTAATTTTTTTCTAGTAGCTGGTATAGTATTATGTCTTGGATTTAGTATGAGAATAATGTCGATAACACACTGACATTTTCAGCTGTTGCCAAGTAGTGTTTATACCAAGTCAAGGATTTTTCAGCTTCTGATGTCCAGCCAGCAAGAAGGCTGGAGAGGCACAAGAAGTTGGGAGGGGACACAGCCAGGACAGCTGACCCAAACTGGCCAAAGGAATATTCCATACCATATGACATCATGCCCAGTATATAAACTGGGGGGCAGTTGGCTAGGGTGGTGCAGCTTGCTTCTCGGGAACTAACTGGGCATCAGCAAGTTGTGAGCAATTGCATTGTGCATCATTTGTTTTGTGTATTCCAATTCTTTGCTGTATTATCATCATCATTATCATTTTTTTTCTTCCTTTCTTCCTTCCATTATTTTTCTTCCTATTAAGCTGTCTTTATCTCAACTCAAGAGTTTTACTTTTTTGGTTTTCAATTCTCTTCCCCCCTCGCACTAGATAAAGGGGAGTGAGCTAGCAGCTGTGTGGTGCTTAGTTGCTGGCTGGGGTTAAACCACATCACCCAGGTATACAGAAAGGTCTTTCTGAAATTCAGAGCCTCTGCAATTGATAAGCAACCAAAAGCAAACACAAAATGCATTTGAATTATGCAGGAAACAAAGAAACGATATATGCCCTAAGGAGCATCTGCATTAGACATGTAGTATGACGTAAAGCCTTTATCGACCCAGGAGTTCCATATGCTTTCCTCAGCATGAGACCAAGACCAAGAAATGATCACATGAATTTATCATATAGGAGACCAGATAAGGATTTTAAAAGCAGTAATTTATTTGCAGCCGTGTTACCTAATGGTATTTGGAAAGTTCAGCACTGGCTGTCAAACAGCCTGTGGAACTGTGATGCAATGATACAGTTGCATTTTTGGGGGCAAGCTGGTCGCATGAGTGGTGCATCACTTCAGCTGTATAGCTAAAGGAGATGGTTTAGTACACAGTCATTATATGGCAGAGAAAATTTCACATTAAAAAAAATGAGCTGGATTTCTTATTTGAAATTACAGACAGTCCTGCTCACTGCTTAAGCTGTATTCAGGCCCAATTTTATCTGACCAAAGACTACACTCTGAAAATGGGATACAAAAACTTAGGGTAACTTACTTCCCATATTCACCTCATAATACAGGTACTGGATTGAGTCAGTGCCAAAGTATCATGAGCTGCACACTAGGCACATGTTCCATGGTGCTGCTGTTGAGCTACCCTGAAGCTGACTGACTAACAACAGAGAAGTAGGGAGCTCTCACTGTACTGCAAGAAGAGGCGGTCAACAGTTGGATGGTTTGGGGAAGACCTCTGCACCTGCTTAAATCGCTCACAAATTCAGAAGTCCCATAGAACAGTACTAACAACAAACTGTTTTGGGGTAGACAAACATATCCAGAGCTAATGAGATACGTAAAGGCTTAGAGTACGCCTGTAGAAAACAGCAGGGGATGACAAAGGGGAATGAGGTGACAGAACCAGGTTGAGCTCAGCTCAAGAATCAGCACTAGTTAAATAAATGATTAATCATCATGGCTAAATGACCAGGGACGCTAGAACAATGCCCGAAGTGCTAACCTTTCCACCCTCTTATTTATAGTTTTCTTGGTGTAGCACTGGAACTAGAGCAGGCAATGATTTTTGGGAAAAGCTGCCCTTCTGCCAGAGCCCAGCTCCAGTCCCAGTGTGGGTATGCTGAGCTGAGCGGCTCACCCATCTGTAGGAGCACAGGTGAGGCTGCACCTCCAGGTGTCTCCTCCCCTCACTGCAGGATGAACTGCCTATGATCTGATGCTCACATCATAAAAGACTTAACACCTTCAAGTTGTTTTAACTCTTGTCTTTGTATCTGAAACCGACTCGCTTTTTCTACTTACCCAGAATAAGAAATGGTGCATTTGCTACAGTGACCACAAATGGCACTCCACAGAAGAGCATCAATCCAAAGCTGCTTAACACAGCTAAACCGGCAGAAACCACTCCACAGCATGCAAGCCAGACATTATTTCTTATACAGCTCAGTCTGAAAATATTTTAAGGAACAGCTTAGTTACACGTCAAATATTTCAGCAAGGTGTTTGGCATGACAAGTGCACAGATACCAACAATATCCTGTCTGTGAAGAGAACTCTTGATGAAAGCTGCTGTTTGCTAGGAGACCTCCCAGGTGTGAGCACTGGACAAGATTAATTTCTATAGGAGGTGCTAAATACATTATTACTGCTGGCCAGTTATATACCTAAGAGTAAAGATGTGTACTGATCTTTGCATCCTGGCAAAATGAAGGCACATAAGCTTTATCAGAGAGGGGCTTGATTTAGGATGACCCAAATAATTATGAATTTTTAGCCCTTTCACATGGGTTCTTGGTGTAGCATATCGGTGTAATATGGAAGCAGCTCCCAGGCAGTAAGTGCTGCATAGAGAAGCTTTCTCAGCAGACAGATTGGGTACCAGCCACTTGCCACGATGCCCCCAAGGGCTGGCTCATGGATTCCCATGAAATGCTCTCAGTGGGAGACTTCACATGAGGGGGTAAAGAGTTGCCTCTTGCCTGATTACTAATATTTTCCAGGCTGTAGACTATTTCTGAACTTTAAGAGAATCTCTCATTTCCAAGGCGAGTGTGTTGGTGGAACTGCCGTTGCTCTGTCTGTGCTCACAAGCAACCGTATGCGAGACGGCTGATACCCAGAAAGTGTATAGCCTAATGGGCATGATGCTTGATGCAAGTGCTAAACCAGTAAGCCCACCCTCCGAGTAGAGCTTTCTCTCTCAAGCACAGCACACAAAAACTGCCATACAGTTGTCAAATGTACAATGCTTCAGCATCCACCAGCACAAAGAAAGGGCAGGCTAAGTTTTTTTGTGGACAGGAGCCA
The DNA here is from genome assembly GCA_026212715.1 of Elanus axillaris. NCBI lineage: Eukaryota > Metazoa > Chordata > Aves > Accipitriformes > Accipitridae > Elanus > Elanus axillaris. Next base: position 10,285,209 of record JANZLQ010000044.1, on the reverse strand, counting down.
AGGCTCACACTCTACTAGCAAGCAGAGTACCTAAAGCTGTACCCAGACCTGCAGTCATCTATGAAGTTAGTGCTCATTTATCTGTACCTTAACTGAGCAGGTGACAAAAAAGTGTAAATGGATTTTAACATGGTATAGTTCCTCCTCCCTTCCCCCTTTTAAATGACCTCTACAAAGAATTAGGATCTTGCAGGCAGGATAAGCAGGAAAGTAGTAGAATAACCTTAGCAATAGCACCTCTTATTCCTTCCCTCTGCCCAAACGACAACTTTTCTGTTTGGCTTTTATGCATCTTTTGGGTGAATGTCTCCACTGGGTATGCCAAGTTCAGCTGGTAAGTTTTATTCAACAGAAGTGCTTATGCAGAATTTTGCCACTGCCAGGCTGGCTAGACAACACTTCTGGCCCCCTTCTCACATAAGGTAAAGTAGAACCCTTTCATCATGAAAAGCATTTACTTTGGCATAGTGTTTTCCAGTGCCAAAGGTGCTGTAGCACCTCAGACCTCTTAAAAAGATAAAGAGCAGGGGGTTGTTTCAGTTGTTTAAATAGTTTCAAAACCATCAGCTACAAAAAGGATTCTTATGAGGTGGGGACTACAGAAATGACTGATGGTGTCGAACGGATACTAGCATTCAAGCTGCACATGTCTGAACTGAACGCTTGTTCAGGTATTTGTCTGGTACTTATGCACCCCATTTAAGCAGTTAGGAAATAGGCAGAAGTAGGAGAGAAACAGCAAAGAAATACATTTTGCCTATTATTAAATGTCATGTGAAGCCTGCAGCTTCAAGAATGACTTCACTTGACAAAAGCAGAAACCGATTTAGGCAAGGTAAAGAGCGGAGGTCACTTCTGCTTATCCATAGCTTAAGAAGGTATGTTACTTCAGGCAAGAGACGACGGAAAAGGTTATGGTCAAGAAGTAAGTTACGGAGAAGAGCGGGATCACGCTCTTGGTATTTCCTTCAAACTCCTGTTGTCTGGACAGCGAGGTAAAGTAAGTCACCTGTTGTTAAAACAAGAAAAGAGAAGGAAAGAAGAGATGAAGGACTTCCACTCTTCCTCGTTGTCTTCGGACACGCGCACCGGCAACGCCCGACATCGCGTCGGCACCGACGCCTTTCCGCGGCGCTCGCAGCCCGCCGCCGCCTTTCCCCTCCGCCGCCCACGGTCCCCGCCAGCGCCGGGGCAGCCCGGGCGCCGCGGCTCTCGGCGGCGCCGTACCCACCGCGGCCTTACCTGAACGGAGGCTAGGTCCAGCGCCGCCAGCTGCGACGGGATCTCCCGCAGGAAGCTTCCCAGCCACCGCCGGCTCTCCGCCGCCGCGGGGCCGTCCTCCTGCAGGTAATAGACCAGCTTCAGGGCCCGCGCCGCCCGCACCCGCCCGCCGGCGTCCGTCTGCACGCCGCCCAGCGCGGCCCCCAGGAAGGTGCCGTTGCTGACGGGGAAGGTGAGGTTCTCCAGGGCGGCCGCCGCCCCGCCGGCCAATGGAGCTCAGGCCCGGCGGGGTCCTCCCCCGTCACGTGACAGCGAAGAGGCGCGAGGAGGGTATTTAAGGCAGGGCGGCCGGCGCCCGCGGGCAGCGGTGACGGCTTCCTCCTGTCCGAGGCCCGGCTGCGCCGCCGTCGTGCTGGCGCACTCGCGCTGTGCGCCCCTTCGTCAGCTCCTGCCGGCAGCTTTGCGTTTTTGCTGCTGCCTGCAGCTAGATAGACATCCCCTTTCGCGGTGGCAGGCGCTTTGGCCTCCGTCACTTCAGCCACGACTGGAGAAATTACTACGAAAAAACCCCAAACCCAACAACCCAGCCATTTTTATCTTACTATTTGTAAAGAATATTTCTTCTATTGTTTAAGTGAGTTTTTGCATCTCCATCCGCTGTGGTAACAAAACTTCTTTAGCTTCTTTCCACTGTACCCAAAACCCACCATACCTGACAATACAAAGAAAAAAAAATATTTTTTTTTTATCCCCCTAGAGACTTTGTAACAGGTAATTCTGGAAACAAGGGACCAGCCACCCACCTCTGACAACTAACTAAATGCCCTTCATGTGAGTGAAATGCTTCCATGATTTCCAGTAGAGGAAAAGCAAACTTCCATAAACTCTTCAGAACAATTTCCTGTGAGGGGCACTGATGCAAATATTTGAATTTCCTAAACAATACCACAAAAAAAAGTTAAAAAGCATTTGAAATGACCCTGACCTGAACACTTGCTCTACATATCACCAACGTTTATGACTTCAAGTCTTCAGGACTTGGACTGTGGAGTCAGTTTCCTTAACCTTCCTTGCTTTCTACCTTCCCCCAAAATATCCATGCACATCCAGGGATCAGACCATTTCCCTGCAGATCCAGGCTTTCAATCTATTTCAAGCACCAGCAAGCTTCCTTCTTAGATACTGACATTTTGCATTCTCTTCTGTTGTCACAAAGCAAGAGGAAACCATTAAAGGCTTTGATACCTGCATTGTTTGTTACACACCAGTGGCTGAATCCATCTGCTCTAATTTCCTGCAGTCATGCAAAAAAAGAAATAATCTGAAGCAGTGTTAATTCCTGGCACACACAGAGCAGACCATTCCATAATCAGATGCAGACAGTAGGTCACACAACATTCAGCAGAACAGAAACAAAACATTATTTTTTCAACTTCTTCAATCATGCTACTACCTGCTATCTGTTTCAGAAAAAATATTAACCATTCACATAAAGGGAAATTTCTCTATCCAGAAAGCAGCTAAATAAAAATTGAACTACGGCTTGTTTGTCCAGGCTTTGTATAGCTCTTTACATTAAATTCACCAACAGTGAAACATGGCACGTGAACTCTGTTTTACTTCTCCTGTATCTTCCACTGTGAGTGATAGCTTAGAACTTAAAATAGAAAGCTTGTTAAAGAAAGTGGTAATACCAACATACTAATACCACTGTTTGTCACTGGACATTTTCTTTTTTGGTGTCTCGCTTTAGGGTAAAATGACAGGCAGATAAATGTATTTTAAAAAACTGTCACATATTCAAGATTGCCAGCGATGTCTTTAAGCATTTCTCCTCCCCTCCCCATACCATGTCAATGTATCTTATCCTCCACACACACTGTAAAAAAGCCAGAACAAACAACAATGTAAGCTTTTATAAGATCATTTGGTTTCCAATTTTCTAAGGAATTATTTGCCACAGACTATAAAGCATTATGGTGTACAACTTCTTGAATGTTAAAATACAGCTGTCAGTAGTAGGTAACTTGACAAAAATTCACTATTCTAGTCCCAACAGTCACTATACTTATTTGTAGTAGTGGCCATGTTCTCATTTCTTTTGCAATCCACACTGTCCAGTTTTCAATCACTGCAAGTTACAGCATTTTGTCAGGATCTCAGGATTTCCTATATAGTAATGAGTACTATCACACTGAAGAAGTTAACAGTACTATCCAAAAGGAAAAAAAATGAACTGCTCCATTATGTCCTTGTGCATAATAATAAAACACAGTAAAGAAAAAATGCAGTTTATGTGGACATGATGTAAGGAGGTAAGAAAGTATACATGAACGCTCCTGTGCATGCAGCAGTATTTATATCCTTGGAAGCTATTCCTTAACAAATGACTTACTAGATTCGCTCCCAACTCCACAGACTCAGCTGACATCAAGGAGCCTCATCAATCTTTCACCTCTGGCCTACATTGTCACGTGCTTTATCAGCAATTCCATGTGGAACTGTCAAGTCAGTATAAAACAACTGCTGTATTTTCTGTTCAATTCAAATTGCTTGTTATTACACATATCCCCCCAAAAGGCCAGGGAGTAAATCAATCTCCCATCAAAATTACTATTTACACTTCGTTCAAACTAGTCATGTTATCTCTGTTGCTGAGTCCCCCTAGTATCAGACAACAGGAAGTTCACGGAGAAGAGGCTCTCGAGCCAAGGCATTCACTTCTTCCTAGAGACCTTTCAGCAATTTTAGAGTGCAAACTTAGTCCTATTTTAGAACTACCCAAGAGGTCTTGATATAAGCAACAAGCATGCTCATCTCACACTGTATGACTTCATTACAGTTTACCCACATCATCTAAGTTTCCTCAGCTCAACTCTGGCCAACTACTGTCTGATTAAAACCACAGAAAAGTACATTGTAACAGTTAAACATGGCACCAGAGCATTTTGTATAAAGCAGAGGATTAGTTTTATTTCCAGGCATGAGAAATTTAAGACCAAATTTCCCAAGAATACAACTCACTTTAAAAAAATAAATGCCATCAGCATGTGGCACCACTGTTTCTCCTCTCCTTATACAGTTCCATTGCACACATTTTTTTCAAGTGCAGTCAAACACAGAACAGGGGTGAACAGCACAGCAACAGACAACCTAAGACCTGTAAGATATATAGCGCTCCTATGGAGTAAAATGAACAGGAAAGGTGACTCTGACCCATAAAAACTTTAGAAATAATCATCAGATCTGAAGTTAACAGACAAAGATGTACAGTACCAAACAGGAGTATAAATTGCATTAGGCACACTCTTAAACGGTATAGTAGGAAAAAATACAGGGCTTCGAACAAGCCATTTGAAGCACAATAGAAAGGTTAAGGCATTAATGCAGGCTTGGTATCCAACCACCTATGTTAAGGGCATCTTTGGGTCAGTGGAGTTTTTCATCTGGAGGAAATCTCTTCTTTACCTGCAAAGCAAGAGGCAACTTAATTATTCCTTCCCGTGGAGACAATTTACTAATTGAAGACCCAGTTGTTAACCACAACTATTTCCATTTCACAAATGCACTGAGAAATGGTGATGAACTGTAGATAATTCGTCTATATGGAGCTTCAAGAATAATCTCTACTTCCTTGCTTTCTTAGCAGTTCTAATTGTGAAGTTACTGCAAATACTTTTAGTTACATTCTAAGTAAGTACAACAACTATTTTACTATAAAGTTTGCAATGCTGTAACAGCATCCAGCCATCTAGATGATGCCCTTCTTGCACTTGCATGGAGAAAGCTCCTGCTCCGAGAACTCAAGACTGTAAATCAACAAATTTAAGGAGAAAAGGTGGCATTAGAACACACTCCTTAAAAGAGGCTACAGCCTCTTTACCACAGCTACAGAAGTTTGCATGCTCTTACATACTGCCATCCAAGCCATTAACGTGATTATATAGACAAGTCATCTGATACATCATCATCACTTGAATTGGAGATACTAACTGAAAAGAAAGACCAAACTTCTGTAATTTGGCATGGATCAGTCAAGTCAGCATCTGTAGAAGCTCCTCACTAGAATGCAGTAGCCTTCTGTGTGCATTTTCAGCCTTCTCTGTTGGTCAAGTAAAACGGGTTTGCTTAGACTAACCCCATTTTTAAATAAGATCTCTCCGCTCTGGGAGTTAGTATTTCATTCTCTGCTTTAACTCTTTGCATTGCCAGTACTAATCCATCCAAACCTCAACCGAAAGAGAAATGGAAGGCTGAAAAAAGCACATATTAAAAGCCAAAAATAAATGGTCAAACAAGAAATGGTAGCTATATTTATGGAGTTCCATGCAGTGCCAGAGATATAACCCAACTCTTTCAGGTGGAATCTAATTCACAGCTCCCATCTAGTAAGAAACTCAACAGGGGGCTCTGAGTGCAGAGGCACACAACAGCAAAAGACAGGACACTGCAGCTTGATCAAGGTAGCCACCTCCTTGCTGCTCAGCTCATTGAACATTACAAGAGTAATTCAAACAAGATCGTGGAGAATAGTATGTCCTGTAATAGCACATTTCTAGCAAGAAAGCACATAATATTTAACCATGATATTTGAGATTATATGCTTTTACTTTTCTAAAGTATTCTTTTTCACAAAGACAAGAACCTTTATGTTATTCCAAAATTAAGCCAATGAAATCAGATATATCAAAGGTTAAAACAAACTGCTTCATATAACACAACAGCATGTGCTATTATAGGTCTCATTTTCCACTAACAAGTTTAATATGACAGCTCCTTGCATAAACTTTCAGGCCATCCTAGAATACATTAGCTCCTTCTCTTCCTTGGTACAAATTTATCTCCAGTTCTCTGGAAAATCCTTCACTGAAAGGGAGGGGGAAAGCCCCGATTCCTTTAGCAGGTGCCTAGAGTCCAAGAGTTGCATCTCCATTTTTTCTGTGTTGGTTGCAACACACAGACCATTTGTCAGTCAGAAGGAAGCCCAATTTTTACATCCAAGGCATCTACTTGTCCAGATAACTACATTTCAAGTTTCAGGTTCTAGGCAACTGAATTATCCTTTGAGATTCAGGGATCTCTGTATGCCCATTACCAGAATACACTGGTCTCTGTTTTAGCTAAGTAATTATGTGTTAACACATAAGCAGTGAAAATGCTCATAGGAAATTCAGCTTGATTGACTTAGCTAATTACAGGCCTCTGCTTGAAGCAGGGCCAAGTCTACCTTTAGCTTCTGCTTGCTGCTTAAAAGAGAAGATAGACATATACACATGCCACAGTCTGACAACACCACAGTTCAGATGAAGCCTACTTTGAAGCAGTGGAGCTTTGCTTCAGGGTAGATGTTCAGGATGCTTTACAGACAGTATTTAACTGAGCTGTAACATCAACTGTCATCTGTCTGCTGCTACTGGACTTCTGTAAACAGAAGTTAAAGTAATAACAGCAAGCGGGTAGGCATTTAAACCTAAACCCCCCGAAAAAACAGGTAAAAAACTAAGTGTGTCTAATTTTTCAGTTACCAGCACAAAAAACTAAAATCACAGGGAATTCTTTCCACAGCTAACCTTCATTTGAACCTTCAACTCCAAATGCTGCCGAAACCTAGAGACATCATGGTACTTTTAGTACAAGACTTCGTATTTTTGCTGGTCATGTCAGAAAGCATGCCTAAGAACTGCAACAACAGCATTCCAATAGCACTACCCAGACAGCAACCACCAGGCTCATCTATGATTAAAGTTGCACACAGGCTATCATTAAGAAAAAAATAAAACCATTCATCTATAAGCTGAGCATTAGTGCTGTAACACTGACAGGGTAAAGAACCATTGCAGTTCACACTCCGAGTTCCCAGATGAATGAGGGCAACTGTACATTGCCTTGGAAATCAGGATAGGTCTTAGATGAAATGGTAGTAGTAGGCTTGAAGACAGGTTCAACAATTGTTAAAGGTTAGGAAATCCACTTATGCTAGCTATTAGAAGATACTCCAGCCCAATTTTTTTTTGTAAGAAGAAAATAACTGTACAAGAATGAAGTCCAAGTGTTTCACAGTATACAGTCAAGATTAACACCCAAAATAAGTTTTGCTGCAGCCTACAGAAAGATAGATTTCTCCTGCAAAACAGCTGGCAATTCTGAACGCACTGATTAACATTACTGTTCAATTTCTCCTGAAGCTCTAATATACCAAATATATTAATAAATCTGATCATACTCACCTAGTCAATAAATTGCAGCAGAGGACAGACATCCTTAAGGCCAGTGAGATTTAAGATACCAGATTGTTTCATTGCTTAACTGCGGCCCAAAGAGAGGGTTGAGTTGAGCCAGAATTGCAATCAGCCAACTGCAAGACAACCCCCCCAACCCAAAAGAGAGAACATCAGCCAAATTACTAAGCTTATGATAACAGAAAGGCTTGTCCAAAGGACAAGCACTATCAGAGAAGAAAAGACTGTTTTCAGGAAGGTCTAGTATCAAATAAAAATTTTACTCAAGCTCATACACAAAGACCAGATACCAGCAATGAAGATCTGGTACCAAATCCTTCTGCACCTGAAACAAATTGTCCTGTTCAATTTAAAGCAACACAAACCCACCTGACAGCATTTCTCTTGTACTTTTCCTTTGACAGGAAAGTGTTTTGAGACATATGGAACTCGGGTATTTGTGGGCTCAGAAGATAGAAATGTAAGAGACCGACCTTTTCTCAGTGCCTTAGAAGCATCCTTTAAACAAAGAACTGAGAAACAGTCTCTCTCATTTGCTCTTATTTTCAGTGTATGACAACCTACCCTTGCAGACATGGTATATTTTTCATCAGAGACTGAAAAAAGTGAATTTAAACCTGGCACAGAAGTCAAGAAACAGAGACCTGAAGCAAAAGGGTATAATGCTACAGGAACACACACAAATTAAAAACCCCACAACAAAACCAATATGACAACAAACCCCAGATCATCAACAGCAGCCTTGTCATCAGAGCAGTTCATAAACTAACACTGCAGAAACCATAGCCAGAACCAAGAACAAGAGGAATGTAGTTTGTGGAAAACATCCAGGAAAGCTAAACAGAAATAAATATTCCACTGTTAAAACATGTATTTGTTTTGTAAATATTACAAGAGTCAGAAAAAGCAATGGATGCTTCCATGGATTTAAATCTATGTTAAATACTAACTATTTAAAACACATTTAGTGAACACACTGGCTCATCTGTCTGCTATTTCTAGAATGCTTTGTAAGGAGGAGAAAAAGCAGAGCAGCTTTGTAATGGGAGCTGCCACAAATGTATCAGAGTGCTTAGGCAGTCATGGAAAATTCCACACAAACCTTGATGCTTTGACCAACAAACTAAGTGCAGGTCTGCTGTAAAATGGCTAGAAGAGACAGGGGCAAAAGATGTGGGCCAGACTTAAAGAAAACACATAAATCCTCTTAAAATTTACCAATATTTATTTTCAATGTCACTTTCAGTTTTGCACAAAGTAGGACTCTAGTTAAAATGGCATGCTGAGCCTGTAGCGGTCTATCAGTCATGCAAGCCTTGAAATACATAGCAGGCTCTACCAAGTAATTAAAACATCAGCAAGACACTAGGGAGAGAAGAGCCAATAACCTTTAGGTTGACATGTTTCTAGTTTGGTATCCAAAGTGATGATAACATATTTTGAAACCATGTTAATCATTATGTTAAATTTACTTAAGGGAAAAACAAATTAGCTCTTAAAAATACCACCGAATTTATTTTGCAAGGGTTAATTTTCAGATACAAAAGACAGATAGAAGGGGTGCCAGAGCACCGTACCATCTGCCTTTAGCATCCTGAACTAATACAAGTGGGAGGAGGGTAGGAACACTAAAAGCCTGCTAAAGCACATTATTCTTTTTCTCACTGTGCAGAAGGAAGGAACTCCATGCACAAATATCTCACCTCTCTATGCTTCCTAAGTTCAGACCCAGCATGGCTGTGAATTAAATGAGCTGGAAGCATATTCAAAATATTGACATGTCCCAGCTATATAACCATGCTTTAGGCAAGCACTGTGCAGTTTTCAAAAGCTATTTGTTGGGACCATGCTGGATACCCAAGCTCCAAGCCATAGTGGCATTACAGGTCAATAGTATATTCCTCCTCCCTGCTCTGCTAGGGCCCAATAATTTAAAGTAGTGGTTAGGCACTGAACTCTACGACTCCCTTGTATTCAAGGTAAGTAATGAAAAAGCTTTTCCCACGTTTTGCTTAAGCGATGCTGCTTTATACAATAATCTATCAAGACAATGCAAAACAAAACACGGCATTCAACGTAAAACAAAGCAAGCCTCTGTATCCAACGTGTAATGTTCTAGGATTGCTAAAATCAGGTATGGCATTCGAGCCACCCACAGGTCCTTAAATTCTACCAGATACCACTTAAAACAGTTAGCGTTAATTACCCAGCTCAGACAAGGAAATTGAAGTCCCTTATGTTCTCCCAGAAAGATTTTTAAAAGGTCTTTCTACCATAACTGCCATCTGTCTATGCTGCATATTACAAATTAAGGTCCTGCTATCTCTGTTTAAATGTCAATTTGGGCAACATATTTTAATCCTTTTAGAATCAGTAGCAAATAATACCATTTTTCAAGCACCCTGTCCTCTGTTAGTAGAGTATCATGATACTGTTTCAGGAACTGCTTTGTAAATAGCAAAATAGATTTAGACTTTGACAGTTCCTTACAACATGGTGTAACCTGTAATTTCTGCAGCAGTAACTCCTTATGCTTTGCCTTGTATTTTACCAGGTTGCTGAAGCTCATGTATTCTCCTTCAAAATGCTGCTGGGTACAATATCTGTACACAAATTATGCACTTACCCATGCAAAAATTCTCTATAGAACAGCCAAATACCATGTGATCAATATGGTTATTCAAAATTATTACTGTTAAATCTAAACACAGAAGAAACAGCTTTAAGTTGAAATGTGATTGACTTCAAATTTAGTTAGCACAAATAGAGTTTGATGCAAATCAATTTGTCCATCAAGTGGTGTTTAATGAAGACAGGAAATAGTTTTTTCCCTATTTTCAACTGGAAAGGTAACTCAAAGAAAGTAGATCTAGCAGAGTTCTAAACAACTCCACAAAGAAGTAGATAGCAGCACCAGCCACCTAAGGACGTGCAAATACAGAAGACCATACCTGGGACAACGCAATTTATTTTAACCCTAACACATACAATGAAGAATCCTCAGAAACCATTCTTCTGCACTTCCTTCAAGACTGCGATGAGAACTTAGTCTCTTTCTTTAGTCACTGAAACTAAGGTCTGAAATTTTTTTAATGCCTCCCCCAGAAAAGGAAAAGGATATGGGAAGAACAAACTTACATACAGACCAGATGATCTTTCAAGGTCCTTTCCAACCAAGGCTGTTCTATGATTTTATACAGAATTCATTGGTGGTGGAGGGGGGAGACTGCATGATGAGGCAAGTTCTATCTTGGAACATGAGGAGAAAAATCTGCTTTTTATCATATTCTGGCAAGCAGACACTATATATGTAGTTTATGTGGTTGGGTATAACTATTGATGGTTTAAAACATAGTAATATTTTGCTGCTTCTCTTTTTTCAAGGTATAATTGGAGAACGCCAAAGGGAATACAGAAAACACGTTAGAGCCCACAAAATAACCCCTCATGCAAGAACGGATTATAAATCACGTTAATGACACTAGATATGTAATAGGTCTGTTTCAGTACAAAAATCACTAAACTTACAAGTGAAATACCACTGTACATTTTAAGAGTTCACAGAGTTCCAAGTTAAGAAATTCTACAACAAATACATCCGCATCGTAATCCAGGCAATTCTGCAAATGCCATGTGGCCTCGACTGCAAGGAAACTGTCCTTCAAACAACAAAGAAAGCAAACCCTAAGCTTCAAGGATTTTAGAAGAGTAGGACATTATTTCTGTTAAAATACAGAGTAGGAAGAACTTGAGTGAGAACTTACAAAAACTGAACACTGCTCTCCATCCCCCACCCCCAACAAACCCCAAACACACAAATTACTATAACCTGAACGCAGTAACCTAGTGAAAATGAGCATCCAGTTGCCCTTTTTTAGCCAAGCATTTGGGACGTACCTCAAGACTGGGCTGCTACATACTTTATGTGCAGGCAAGGAGGCCTTCATAGCACTGATATTTCCAAATTTCAATCCCAAATTCAAGTTGCTGGCACTACAAAGCTCAAGTTTCTACATCTGCTCAGCAAAACTTTAATTTAAAAAACTGTCAAAGAACCAACTTTGCTGTACTTTTACAATTATCCAGAAAAGTTATTTCTTAAGACTTCACATGTCAAATACGCACGCCCCCTCCCCCAAAAAAGGCAGGCCTCACCTGTATAAAACCCGAATATCACATTACTAAACTAAATCAAACCTGCATAAGCCTGCACCACAGGCCAACCCAACACAGAACCAAACAGGACTCTCCTGGAACATGCCGACACTGATAACATGGCTTTTGGTTGCCAGTACTTCAGAATGATGAGTCTTGAGGTTAGAGATGCTTTTCTCTAAATATTCATGTTAAACTTCTTAGAGTAGCATAAATAATGCCCAAATACTTCAGGAAAGTACAAGTGGAACTCTGAATAATGATTTTATTACAAGTTAATGCTAAAGATCTAACTAGCCTTTTACCATCTACTCTCCGTAACAAATTCTTTCAGTTACTTCTGCATAGCACTTTTTTGACTAAGATCAGTCTCTAATGTCTTAAAAAAAAAAAAGAATATATATAAATGCTTTCTCTTGCAGATTCCAGCTACAGCTGGCTTGCCTCTTGACAAAAAAACAGATATGAGGAATTTCTTGACAAGTCACTTTATTTCTCCTAATTCTCTTACAGAAGAGAGGCAGCCTCAAACATTCTGTGCATCTAACCAGAAAGTCTTTATATATTAAAGCATCACAAGTCTGTCAGAAAAAAATATTTGTGATATATAAAAAAAACCCTCATGTGTAAGTTTTTCCACCCACTGCTCTGCCAGACTTGAGGAATATATTCAACCAAACTAAGTAAAGCAAAACTGATCAGTAGGTTTAAATTAGTATCACCTTAAAAATAAATGTAAGGTACAAAGAATGCAAAAGGCAAAAAGTCATTGCTCTACTGTAAATCAGAAAAATTCTAGAATTGACAAACTGCCATTATACTTGGAGTGAATAAGCCAATGAACTGGAAAGGAATATCAAGTCAATGCAAAGCGCTATTCAACAGTTAACATGTCAGAAGACAAGAGGAATTCAGGTTTAATTCAGTACCTTCCAATGGGAAAATGTTTTCTTCAACATGTTGAAGGTCTTTAGAACTAAGAATTCCAAGAGCTGTCAGAATACCTTGTCTAAATCTCTGTAACACATTTGAAAAGCTTCTTCTTAAACGTTTTGAGGATATAAAAAAGGAATTTTTCATTACATCAGAACTGTGCCTTGATTAAGAGGCAAGACATTATTTATACTTACAACAGGTAGCAGCAAACAGCACATGTCACCAGCATTGTGTTGATAACACTGCAAAAAGGAAGGGGAGAATAAGCTGATTAGGTGTCATGTTATGACTGACCACAAGATATATCAGAGAAAAAAAAACAACCAGCAAACAAGCACAAGTTCAACTTTGATCATATGGAAGGTGACTCAACATGAGTGTTCTAACTTCTTCCAGCTGAGTAACTTGCAGAGGCACAGCTAAGACTCTGCAAAAGAACTGACACAGCTTTGGCAAACAGAAGTATACAGCTGTATTTAAAAAAAAAAAAAATCACTCCAAAGAGGAGCAAAATCTTATACAGTCAGTGTCCTTGCTCCATTTCAGTTAAGGTTACCAGCAAGTTAGTAAACTGCTGAACTTGGCTATTGTAATGCTAACAGTAAACAATAATATTTTTCTCAATTTACAAAATTCTGCTTACAGAAAAATTCAGTATCAAAATATGTATTTTAATTTCATATCATGAATGAGGGTTTTGCAACTGAATACAAAATAAAATCTCAAAGCCACATGAAATTATCTTTAGGATAAGATTTTCCTTTCTTGCTGAAAGAAAACTGTGTCAGAAACCATAGTTAAGCTGAAAAGAAGCGAGAACCAAGCAGCTCTTGAAATTGAAAATGGTAAAACCACAGCTATACATACATATGATTTTGAAGTGGGAGGAAAAGAAATGAGATTTTCTAACAGTGAGTGATCTATGTAGCTCATGGAACTTGGTAGCAAAGCAGAGGTTTGGTTTTTTTTTTTTTCCTTTTTGCATTATAAAAAGGGAAATTCCCCTCTATGTATTTCCCCCCCAAAGCAAGTAACAAAAAACCTCATGCTAGGTCATTAACTTCCAACCCTTTTGTGACATGGATAACATTCAGTATTTTTCATCTATTAATACACATCCACCTTGTCAACTTTCAAACGAATGCTACAAAGCTAACATAGCCTGGATTAAGCTTCTGGAACCCCTCCTTTCCAGGGAGTCCCAGAGTCATTGTTTGGGAGTTTTAACCTATGCAATGTGAATTCTTAGGTCAGTTAAAAGTTTGCATTGACTTCTTTTGTTAGGAAAAGAATTACCCTATTCAGAAACAGGCTTTGGGTAGAGTTTGTTTGGGTTTTTTTATTATTTTATTTAAGAAGTTGAAACGTTAACAGGCTACATATAGACGTGCAATAGCATCACAACACAGCAGTGCTCTACTTTTATTTGTTAAATAATCATATTTTTGAATAATGACAGAACATCTGTTGGTGACCCACATACTTTAAGGACATGCCCAGAAGACATACTTCCAAGGTATTTCTGAGGACAAGTCTTCAGGCCCAACACACACTTCAGGTTTGAAATTGAGGCAGTAAATAGCAGAGCTAAATAAAACTTGAGGAAAATTCCTCCAAGTTTAGATAAACAACTAAGAGAAAAGACAGTTGGTACCTGTGGAGTAGAGGGGATGTCAGAGAGAGGAAGAGAGATTAAGAAGTCATTATCTCCTAGGGAAAAGAGAAAGACAAACACTTGTCTACTTTTCAATTAGAGCAGCTACAATCAATGCAGGAAAAACGTCTCTGCTTAGACGTCCTGCTTTTGTCCTCAGGTCACCACAGCTACAAGACCACCAAACACAGAACGGAGATCTACTACAGCGACTTTTTCAGTCTCATCCAGCGTGAAACTAGAGGACAGTGGAATAAGCTAGAAGAGGTCAAGTAAGAAAAGAAAGAGGAAGTTATTGCTCAAACACCACCTAACTGAACAAGAGACCTCCTTGCCACAAGACACAGCGTATGCAGGGCTGGAGGGGAAAACTCAAATCCGTAACTATTAAGGCGCGGAGACACCACCTGTGCCTCCAGCCCCAGGCTCGGGAAGCCTCGCAGGCCTTTGCTCCGGCCTTCCGCCGTTGGCTGCATCTCGGCTGGCACCGGCGCCCGGGCCCGGGCCCGCCCTCCACGCTGCGCCAGTATGGTGACGAGGAACCCGCAGGGCCACTGCGGCAGGAGGCGGCGGCTCCGGGCCTGCCGGGGAGGCGAGCGCGGCAGACACGGCGCTGCAGGGCCTCGGCGGCGGCCGCCGGGCCTCGACGGCGGGGGAAGGGGGAACTCGAGAGAGCCGGAGCCGCAAGGCCGCTGCCGCCCGGCAGGCCCGCAAGGGCACGGCGCGCCTCTGCCAGGCCTCCGCCGGTGGCCGCCTCACACCTCCCCGCCGTGCCCGAGGGGGAAGGGAAGGTAAAGGAAGGGAAGCGAACGGGCCCGCCGCCCGCCTCAGAGCGGCCCCGGCCTCCCGCCGCCCCGCTGGTCACTCACCCGCGGTTAGGCCCCTTGGGTACAAGCCACGGCAGGACGCCGCCGACCACCCCCCAGAAAACGCTCATGACGATGATGGGCACCGTGAGGCCACCGTACGCCATGGCCGGGCTGGCGGGGGCGGCAGCGGAGGGAAGCTGCTCGGTCCGTCCCGGCGCGACGCCTCCCCTCCCCTTCCTCACGGCCGGCCGCAGCGCCCCGCCCCGCCGCGTCCGCCAATCACCCCCCGCTACGTCACCGGAGCCCGGCGGGCGGTGGCGCGCCTGGGAGCGCGACGGGCGCGAGCCCTTGGCCCCGCCCCCTCGCCCCGTGCGGGGCGCTGCCGGCGCCGGGAGCCCGCGCTGCGGGGCCGGCTCCTGACTGAGGCCGGCGCCGGGCGGGGAGCAGAGGGGCGAAGGGACGGGCCTCGGGGGTCAGGGCTGCGCTCGAGCTCCTCGAAACGCTGGGAAGGCGGAGGAGGCTCCGGCAGGAGAGCCTGTTGGGCCGAAAGGGCCCCGCGCCCCAGCGAGCCGCAAGACGTTCCCCGAAACCGCAACGCAAGGCCAGGAAAAACCGAAGAAAAATCTCAAGTCAGCAGCACGCGCGAACCGCGAGGGGTAAAACCGCTGAACCGACGTGCAAGAAGCGACATTCGAAGCCCGTCTTTGCACTAATGCCTGTAGGTGACTTCAAAAGTGCAAATGTCATTGTCCCTGTTTGTCAGCTCGCAGCACTGTTCGGGCAGGCACTGATTCTTCCCTCGCTACCGGCGGTTAGAGGGCCATGCACTGAGCCGGTAAATTCACTTAGCTGCAGGGCTGTTTTCAACATGCTGCAGCAGCTGTCCGTTATGTATGCATAAAGCGCTAAAAACCCAATTTTCTCTTACAGAAAAGTTCATCCAAAGTAGTGTCGGCAACAGCAGTGAGACTGCCCTCACTCCTACCCTTTTCAAACCAGCCGGCTCTGCCTCGCAAGCACTGGTGAGCAAATTCAGTCCTGCGTTTGGCCACATCATGCCCAGTGAACCTCTAAAATGTCATCCTCTACTGTCAAGTTCATAAGATGGTTGAAAAAACATAATTTAAGAGGATTACAGAAAGAGACTCACACCAGAAATAGCTTACTTCAAAAGTCTGATAAAGTACTAAATATATATGGTGCACAGAATTAACATGCTCATTTAAAACCATGAACACATCTAAGTAAGTGTTAAAGATCAATGGAAGAGACAGAAATACAATGGTCATTAGATGCAAGTTTCATCTTTCTACTGTTGCTTGAAACTTTACTTTATGGGGAAAAAGTCTTCAGTTTTCTTAAAAGTAAAAAATGGTATAAAATGCTTTTTAATTCAGTGGAAGTATTTTTTACATAGTCAACATCAATACACAAGAATAAATATTTATATCGCTAACGAGACACACCTTATCAAGACTTTCTGAAGGAGAAGACACAACAATAGGTTTAATTTTAGCAGTTCTTTAATGGTGTCAAATAGGAAACCATCTATTCTTGCATCTTTTCGATTGTTTCTTCCTTGTATTTACCCTTTTCCTTGCCAACCTGGCGAGATTTTGCTTTACGCTCCAAGATCTTTTTGCGATCTTTGTCCAGTTTTAGCCTAGTGATCACCACCTAGAGAAAGGACAAAGAATTTAGTGTCTCTTCAGTGTTAAAAGTACAGAAACCTGACAGAACTGTGGTAACAGAGCTCGGCCCGGGAAGATCACCGCTGACAGACTGCACCAAATCACCCAAGTTTTATTTCCATAGACTATCTAATTTCGTTTGAGTAGAACAGACATACTGATTTGCCTTCTGTATTTCAAAACACTGAGCTATATTCATTTTTCTGGGTACATTCAGGGATCAGAACATACATGCAGTTTTTTCAATGCACAGCCACAACATCTGGACAAACTGAAGAGCAGCCAAATTTCTATCCATCTATGTAATAAAATAATTACTTTGAAGTAAATCTAATTTCCATTACACTGCTCAAACATGACAGATACTACATCTGCCTAAAACACAGCATACAGACGAGACTTCTTCCCATCACAAAGGCAAGTAATGGATTGTTATTTAGTATCTCCATGTTTTAAACAATTCTACCTAAATTTCAGAAAACTAGAGAACCATGTTGCTGCTGGCCATTACCATATCTTTGCTGTACCATCTGGACTAGCCAATACATCTGGCTAAACTACAGGCAACAGTAAAAGTTTATGCACCATGGTGGCTCATATAAAGACACCTCAAAACACATCTGCTATTAACAGTTGTGAAGTGGCCAGGCAATTATCAGTATTGCTAACAAGGACACACGAAAGGTAAATCATGCAGACCATTTGCTGCCATGGCCATAACGATATTTCTAACAAAGTAGCAGCAAACTGCAGCACTGACTTTACAGCCCATAAGCAGCCTTCAGTGCTTTTTGTGCCCCCTTAAGCTGGCAAAGAAATACCTGTGTTGATACTACTGAAGGGAGTACTTTAAAAAAACACAATGGACAATCAAATCCTAGAAAACCCATATAGGCTGCAGCAGGGCTGCACACTCCTCCTCAGTGCCATTGTCCATTTAGGTCTCTTCACCGTAATTAATTCCTACCTCTTTACCCAGGAGAGGCAGAAACTGTTCATCCACCCCACTGCAAGTTTGCAAAACCAAAATGTTCTTCTGTTCCTTTTTGCATTAATAACCAGATCTTTATGCACAGCTTTATTAAGGTCTGATTCTCAATTAGAGAAAAATTCCAGAGAAATACAGGACCAGCAAAAATTAAATTTCTTTCGCTATTTACCACAGAAATATGTATGTGCACTGGCTCCATCGCAATGTCACCTTGTCCGTCAAATGTTATTACTGCACACAAGTCATTATGTTTTGGAATGATTCTGCTCTCCCTCTGCTGAACATACCAACCATTTAGAACAGAAAACCTGTTACAACTGGATTTCTTCCACCAACATTTCAAGTATGTGTGCCCACATGGCAAGGCTGAAGCAGACTCATTTCATCTGCTTCAAACCAGGTTTTGGCTAGTTGTTCTGTTTTGTTTGAAATGTTTTCCTGTTATGACCTAAACAGGTTTTGCCTGGTTTTCACAAACTCTAAACATTGTATATCACTTCAGGTTAAAACCAGATTCAGAAGAACTTAGTTCACAATAGCCCAGAAGAACAAATCATGAATCTGAGCTTCTATGTGAACATTTCTACCACCTCCTTAACCAGTGCAAATGCCACACAGCAAAGCTGAAAGACTGTTCTGAACATCTGTTTTGTGCTTTAAAACCACCAATCTCTTAAAAAGTATTTTAGCAAGATTCTGAAGTTTCTAGCAGCTTCTCCACCAAATAAGCCCTAGAAATATTGAGTTGTTCTTCTCTACTATCATGACACCATATTTCCTTGTTTATTATGCACACACACCTACCCCCCAACACTGTAGTATCTCAATCCACATGCTGTAACAAGGTTCTACTCATGCCAGTAGCAGTGTCTTCATTTGCCAACAAGATCTCCTCATGCATTTCAGACCTCATTTCATGCATCATACCTTGCTGGGATGGATCCCCACGTGGACAGTTGTGCCATTAGCCTTCTCACGCTGAACACGTTCAATGTAGATGACATATTTTTTTCTGTACACCTGGACCACCTTGCCAATCTGCTGTCCTTTGTAGTGTCCCCGGACAACCTAAACACAAATATAAGTAGTATCCTGTCCCATACTTCAAAACCACCCCTTAAACAATTACCAGATCTTAAGAAACACTAATTATCCCAACAGAAAACTAGAACTGCACAGGTTAAAATCCCAACTCTGCTTTCTACATGCCACAAAGATAACAATTACCAGACAATTTCAGCAATCACTAAACTGGAAAATATAATGGATTGGAACCATACTTCTGCATCTTCCCTGCAATAAACCCTAAAGGAGGAACTTTGTATCTTTTCAATCAGAAAAGCTAATGGTCAACCTAAACAGTTTTTCATCTTTTTTTTACCCATCATTGCATTTTACAAAAAAAAAAGGCCACTTAACTTGGATTAATGTCTAAACTGATCTTTCAAGTATCACAGGTAGCAAATAGTCTATAAAAAAGAAAAGAAGCACTTCTTTGTTTTGTGCTTTATTGTTAAAAACCTTTAATCCAGTGTGATACTCAATACATGTAACTAAAGTGCAGTAAAGCTGCCAGCACACTTGTGTTCCTTTTATTTTCATTGTCACTGATGTGATCTAAAGAAACACTCAACAGGCCAAGTCTATGACTACATTAACTCGCATCATTTCTGCAAGACCCGTGGCAAAGCTACAGCATAAATGTAAATTTGTCTAGTCCTTCCCTTTTGCACAGGCTATACATGAAAACTAAAACACAGATGGAAGTTCGTGTGTAGCAGTATAACTTAGAAGACTGACAGTGCAGCTACCTGGACTTCATCATCCTTTCGGATGGGCATAGAGCGGACATTATATTTCTGCCGCAACTCCTTGGAGAGTGGGGAGGACATTATTTTTCTTCGAATGTGAGAAGGTGCATTGAAGTGTCGTTTACGGTTCTTGCTGCGGTCTGAGGTCACAAATGGATTAAACTTCATTTTGGCTGTAGAAAGAAAACAATAGTTTGAGAGATGCTTGTAACTCATACACACTACTCTCCATCATCTACCCACGGGAAGTATGCTAGGACATAAAAAACAATTTTAACTATTTTTAATCCTACCTCTAGTGAATATACCCTTACAAAGTGGACTTCAGATAAGGTTCAAGACTCTTCCCCGATTGACAATGGCCCTGTGATTGACAGGTGTGCTACACACATGCACATCAGACCATCCTTTCTAATCCAAAGCTCGCTGTTCTCAGAAGTCAGGACACCTGATTGACTAGTCTTAATGTTGCACAGTAGTATACACAATCTTAATTTATAACACAAACTATTTTGGACTCATAGAGTGAGGGGAACTCATACTGCTTAGGGACATCCAATAAAGCACACCACCAGACTGGTGCACGTAACAGATTTGTAAATCTAAGATACTTTTGGCCTTCCCTAAACCTTAATGACTGCACTATAAGATTGACTATTACAGCACAATTCATCCTGACTGACAAAGGCATGTCCGTTAAATGATGCTTTTACTCAACTCTACAACTTTCAAGTATTATGCACTTGCACCACCTGCACACGCCAGCCTGGGCTGTGCAGAGGCCAGGGCACGCTGCAAAACAGAAGACCATACACTGCCTGAGCTGTATTAACCGCATAATCCACTACCGAAGCGCAAACCAAAGGAACGCAACGTCTCTCCGGACCCCGAACTCCCAACAACAGCACACCCGAAGGCGGCTCCAAGGCAGGCCTGCCCCACCAGACACCCCTGCAGCCAGACTCCCGGGCCGGGCTCCTACACCAGCTCACCCGCCGCCTCTGCCCGAGACACGAACGCCCTCGGGGCATACCCGCCTCGGGGACGGCGAGCCCGGGCCAACCCCGCTCCTCTCTCCAGGCAGCGAGCTGCCCCTTCCCGCGCCACAGAGGGCCTAGGCGGCGGCGCCAGCAAAGCCCGAGGCGACCGAGCCTCTTCCCGCCCCCCTCCCGCTTCCCCGAACAGGCCCCGCCGCGCCGCGCCCAGCAGAGGACAATGCGGAGCCGCCCCACGCAGGATGGCGATGGATGGCCACAGGCCGGGCCACTCCGCCCTTACCCCCGCTGCTGCCGCCGCGACGGTCGCCCGGAAAGAGGAGCGCGATCCGCTTCCGCTTCCCCAAGCGACAGCCGGGATCTCGCGAGATGCCGCGGGAGGAGCTGGAGCGAGTTGCGCCCCCTGGCGGCCGGCGGCCAGGGCGGGAACGGTCCCCAGGCCTGTCGGCGCAGCCCGTCCTCTCAGCGTGCCCGAGGTCTGAGCCCGTTAGCAGCAGCTGCTTCTCCCCAGATCCAGCCCCTGCCCGAACATGTCCGAAAACAGAGTAAACCTCCAACCGGCTCCCCTCCAGCCCAGCTCAGGAAGCCCGCCTCCCTCAGCCAAAGGGGAGACGGCTTTCCCGGGGGTCCCTCCGAGCCCAAATTCCTCGGCCCGGACCCCGCTCCGGCGCCTGCGTGCGCTGCCACCGGCCTCCCCGGGCTTCGCTCGCCTGCAGAGACTGCGTGCGGCTGAGGTAGATGGGGGGTGGTACATTTTTTGGGGACACAGATTAATTTATTCTCAAGGAAAATTATTTATGGCAGAAGGTGGTGTTGGTAGAAAGCAACCGAGCACTCAGGTGACCAGCAGTACAGACTCTTGATAGGGTTTTGGTTTATAAAGATAGGTTGGAAAAGTTTCCGGGCAGAGGGTAAGTCAAATGCCTTCCCAGTGCCTTTACTCTTCCATTACGCAGAGTAAGAACCCTTCAGCACCATCCCGTCACTTCTGGAAAGCTGAGTTCCCATCTGCACTTGAGGTTCACTGGAAGCAGGTCTAGAGCTCTCCCTTCATCAAGACATCGTACAGCAGACACCAACGTCAGTAAGCAATACCAGAACTTAAAAGGCATGGGTTTCTTAATATGGTGGAGATATATAATGCCCAAATTCACTGTGTTGTAACCCTTTACTATTTAATCTTTAGTAATTGCCTCAGATGGTTATTTCTAAACACTTAGTGAAGCAAGGCTAAAAGGAAATTAAAGGGGAGGACACGGGACAAAAAGTGACTTATTTTATATACCAAGTGGCACAGTGACTAAAGCCAAACCCAGTGAGTTCCAAGCACAGTCCACTCACCTCTCATTAAAAAAAGGGAGGTTAGGACACTTGGTACTGTTCAAAACCAAGCACTGAATGTCCAGACATGACTCAGTGCCGATTACAAAAGAA
This sequence comes from Elanus axillaris, assembly GCA_026212715.1. NCBI lineage: Eukaryota > Metazoa > Chordata > Aves > Accipitriformes > Accipitridae > Elanus > Elanus axillaris. The sequence continues at coordinate 10,263,273 of JANZLQ010000044.1, read as the reverse complement.
CCTCGTGTTAACTTTCTACATAGTGACCTGGCTTACAGTGATTTCACTGTGTGATAACACTTAGTTCACTGAAATAATAATTAAAAACAAAAGAAAAAAGCCCTTTTAGATTGATTGTGCAATAGTAGTGCAACAAGAAGCCAATCAAAACACATGAGAGTTTTATTTTTAATTATAGAACTAAAAAGGCTAATATTTTATTAACATAAGGTTGCAAATTAAAAGGGAAATGCCAGAACTCCTTAATAATCTCCACTGTAAAAATGCAAAAGATTTGTGCTTTAAACATTGCCATAACATACTTCAGGACTATGTCCTCCCTCCTCTGCCCCTCTCTCCCTCCTTCCAAGGACTACGGAGAAATGGACATATGTCATCTGAAGCTTCAAATGACCATTCTAAAGCAGACACTCATCACAGTCTTTTTCAGCCCGAACAGTTTGTGTATCACACAATTAAAAAACAATTTTGAATGAGAAATATTCAGAAATTAACTAGACATTACCATCTATGCTGCAGATTTCACTTTTTACAGAGCAGTAGTTGAATGCAAGTATTTGATAAATCAATCATTCACAATTGCATGTCTTCCATTTTTTTCTTATCCCATTTCCTTTTTTTTCTTTTCTTAACAATAATCTTCAGTGGTCCACATAATGCCTAGAATATACTTAAGTACAGCTTTCCCTAGAGAAAAAAAAATTAAAATTCCCTACAGAATTTTAACTCCGCCATTGCAAAGCATCCTACGCCACCAGTTCTCACTGTATGATGAAGTGTAGGACTTATTTAAACTGAAATATATACAAGTTTTAAATATTTTACTTCCTACAGGGATATCTTTCTTGGAAAACCACAAATACTTCTGTCAAAATACTGACTTGAAAGAGCAAAGTCAGGAATATGGATGAACACCTAGAATTGATGGTTTTCTTTTCACTACAGCTTGAAATTATTTTTGTTTTCACTGATGTTTAAAAGCATAACTAAGCTGATTTATCCTCTAGAAAGTGTTTGAAAATAAAGGTGAAATCTAATGAGACATGTATGCACGGGGTAGGACTGCTCTAACAGTAACTACCTTGCTTTCACATTTGGAGATGAAGAGCAGATTCTTCTGTAAACACATGATGCAGCATCATTACATTACCCAAGCCAGCCACACCTGAAGGACAAGCTCGCCACAACTTACAGCAGACCCAGAAGGTACCCTTGGCTTGGCAGTACTCAAAAGCTTAGACCTGGTATAGAGAACTAAAGCACAGACTGTTTCTTCAGCAGTTTTGCCAGAACTTGAGTACAATTTGGTTTCCACATCTAGCAAAAAAAATGTGATTTATTAGGTTATTGCAGTGAACATTTTGGCAGAGAAAGCAGGCACACTGAAGTATGCATCTGTTATTTCCAAAAAAAGCCAAACAATTTCACTGGTCTGGTTTAGAGAACTGGCCTGGACTGCACAGAAGGCAGCACTTAATTCAGACAGAGGATGGGGAGAAGGGCAGAAATAACACACCAGGGACAAACAGGTATCTGCAACCAGCTTTGCTAGTTTGTGTCAAAGAAATTGTACAAGGGAAGAAACTTCAGAAAACTAACAGTGCAATCCACTGTGCTACAAAGATCATCTCTTGCACAGCTCAGGATGCACTGCCAAGATAATAAAAATCACATCCTTGTAATCCCAGTAATCACTTGGTTCACAAGCTGTGAGCTAAGATGCAACAAATTCAAGAGAAAAAACTAGGACATTTTTTGCTGTAAGCTTCATCTGGTCACAGTGGATTACAGGAAATCCTTCGGCCAGCAATTGCAATGGAAAATCCTGGCTCCCACCAGGCAGTTGCCACCATCCAGCAGGTACTGCTCCCAGGCACGCAGACGCACACACCGAAATGAAGACAAGCATCTCATTTTCAAATTGATTTTTGTAAATGGAAAAAAATGTATAAAATCTATCCATACATTAACAGATATAGGAAGTTACACAATCCAGTTTACACCTAAAGTAATAGCAATCAGTCTGTAAAAAGGAACAGGGAAAAATTCCAATGCTGTAATTTGTCCGAAGTCACTACAGGGCAGAGGACAGCAGGGCGAGGGTGGTTGGCTTCTTTTTTTTTTGGTATGTGGATAAAACTGGCTACCTTCCCTAATTCCAAAGCAATAAGACAATTTCAACAGACATGTATTAGGAATACTTTTGAAATGCATCTGACTCTAGCATTAACACTGAATATTCAAAGATTCATATTATTACAGCATAATGTTTAGATAGTTTTGCCTCCAGGAAAGGGCAGTGGGCAGTAGATACTATCCAAGAGAAATGCTGCACCCGTCTTAGAATTTACAGCATTGACTGAGTTAAAGATTTTTATTTTATGATTTTTATCCATCCTGGAACACTTAAAATTTGTGCATCCTCAGCTCAGACATTTACAAAGCATGCAGACTGTTACTACTCAAGGAACATTTAGGAGGCTATGGAAAATGTGCTGGTGGGTATCAGTCTAATTTTAGTGAACTCATGTCTACCATTACATGCAAGCCACACCTGGCAGTAGTTTTCCCCTCACACCTCCATTTACTGGAGACCCCAGAAGACAAGGCTTGAATGAATGGGCATAGAAGCTCAGGTACCATTTTAAGTAATAAAACAAAACAACTACTAGCAGGGGCCAGCTTGTGGCAATGTCAGCCCTGCTACTGGTGTAGCTGTGGGTGAACAGTGTCAGTCTGGGGCTCAGAAAAGATGCCCAATTGACTTTTAAAGTAAAAGGGAGGCACCTTAAACCCTGAAAAGATAGACTTCCTGTGTTTGACAGGTGTATTCAATATACACACACAAAGCAAGACAGTAAGCTGTGCTTATCCACCCAGAAGACTGCACCATTCTTCTGAACACATAGAATATACAACCCCTTTTCAAAATAACAAGAATAGTAATAATAATAATAATAATAAAGCAGAAGTGCAGAATCCAGACTGTTGGGTGGTCTGTGTTTAAAAAAAAGTAAGAAAGAATAAAAGCTAATGCTGTAAAGACAACTCTTCCCTTTCAAAGCAAAGGCCACATAAAACTGTGTTGCTCAGTTTGGTTTTTACTTCATGCCACCTGTAAACACAAGACTGGATATTCAGTTTCTGGGAAGAAATGAAACCACTTTTACATCCTTACATACAGACTAAAAGAAAGGCCCTCCACTGCAAGGATCACAGATTACCCAGGAAAAGGTAGCTAAGGGAAAGCTTCCTCTTCTCATTTGCTCATTTCATTAGAAAGGTCATATCTGAAGAAACCAGCTTTCAATAAAAGTACAAAACATTTCCTGATGTTATTTCTGCCCTCTGTCTCTAAAGTTTGCTATGGGGACTAACACGTTCCATTCCTCACCAACAGATACATCACCTTTTTGGCACCACGGGTGGAATTTCTTCCTAATGTATAATTTTGCTGTATATAAAAGTCGATTGTCTAATCATGCAAATCCAATGGAATTCCAAGAAGTGCCACAAGACAGTTCAACTCTTTCCAATCTACTACCTAGTTTGTATACTGCCATAGGACCCTCCCAGAAAACAGACTGTCATCCTTACTTAGATCTGACGGTGTGTTTCATATATAGCATTTCAGCCTCTCTTTCTGGGGGGAGGGAATCGAAATCCACGCCCTGATTCCATTGATTTTTCACTCTCAGAGCTCTGAAATGCACGAAGATTTCTCTGATTTGTTGAAGACGTCTTCACTGAACAGCCTGATTAGAGAAAAACTTACTGATTCAATCAAATAGAAAATAAAGACAAAAACAGGTAGTGGTAGATTTCTCAATCTTTGCTCCTGTCCTTGGAGACTAGGGTAGAGTTCCACTGCTACTGCATTTTCCCCAGCTGGATCTTCTTCCAGGCCTCTGATGCTGTGAAAATGCAGGAGTCAAGGATCCCAGCTACAGTAAATGTTCCTCCAATGATGGCACATATCTGAAATGTACAGAGAGAGGAAACAGGTTTGTCAGTGGTGAGGGAAACTTTTATACAACTTGAAACTGGGGGGAAGGATATTATTGCCTACTGTTAGGGCATTTTCTGGAAGCATACCAAAAGCTGGGTAACGGTACAGGGGACATAATAACATTACAATCATTCAGGAAAACCATTCCCTACAGTGGAATAACTTAGTGCTATCCTGAACTCATCATAGCCTGAGCCAATCATAAATCCCAGCTCCTAGGAGCCTACAGCATGAATGCTGTCCCCTTCTGGGCTAAACTCCACCTAACAAAGTTTTCTAGAAGCTCTGTGTTGCTCATATCTTCCTACTACTGTTTTCTATTATAAATACCATGGCCTTGTAGTCTTTTCCCTATTTCACAAGATACAGCATTTGCAAACAGGCAAAAGACACTTAAATAGCATGTGAAGGACAGTGACTAACAGAGAAATCTAGCTACCAGTGACACCTACAGCTAAGTCTGTCTAACACTTTCCATTACAAGTACTGCTTACAAAAGCACTGCCAGCTTAACTCTTTGTGGGCCAAAGTTTTCCATGCAAGGTGTCTCGGGTTGAATTATTTAAAAAACAGTAAAAACATGTAATCATTTTAAAGAACAGAGTTAGGGAAAAAATTAATCTCCTGATTAGCGTAACAGCCTACTTCAGTTCTCAAGTGCTAGAAAAACACAGAAGTTTTCTGACATGCCAAATCAAAGGTGCTTTGGCTTGGAGCACCCAAAATCAGGGGGCACCAGTTACGGACTTTGCAACACATTACTTCAATTCCCTTATCTATGAAATGGGGACAATGTCAAACTTGCCTCCCAGGGCAACTGCGAAGGAAAACACATTTGAAGGGTTCAGTACCGTGACAATAGCCATCTCGGAGTCCCTGTGGAAACATATGACTTGTACTCGGCACCAGGTTAATACAAACCACCTGCTAGCAACAAGGCAGCAGTCGAATACTGTAGGACGGGAAGAAACACTGCTCACAGGGTGTCACCCCACCCTGTGCACTGCGCAAGGCAGGGTTCACACGGAAAGTATGATACACAATAATGTAACCTAATAACATTTAACAGCCAAGTTGCAATTACACAGGACCTGGCATTTCCTAACTCCCACATTTTTACCTTCATAACTGTGATGCTCTTTTAATTTGGTCTTTTACGTTGCATAGGATTAGGTGGCTGTGAGAGTAAGAGACACCACGTCAGTGAGAAGGGGACAAGATACAGAGCTTATCTCCTGAGAAAGGCCTGCCTAGGAAAACGGGGATTTTGCTGTGAGCTAGAAGCCAAGAGAGTGAGAGGAACCCAAATCAGTAAGCCAATGTAGCCGGGTATCAGGGAAATGCAATACAACTGACACAGAAGGGAACCAGCGCCACACTAGACCTACTGTGCCCTGTCTCTTCTCCCATATAGCACTACACCCCATGGCCAAAGTTACAGACAAAAGTGTAACTTAGCAGCAGCGTTCAGCTCGGCAAGGGAGTTAGCAGTGGCAACAGAACAAACAGTTCACTAATGCTGAGTGAAGGCAGCAAGAAATAAAGTGCTCATTTGCATGTACATTTATAACCCGGATATATGCATTTAGTGAGCTCGGTGAAATGAGGAACTGCAGTAAACATGGCTTTTGCAGGACAGTTGGCATTCCAGCAGATGAAGGCTTCAAAAACCAGAGCACCAGCCTGAGGCAGAGTTAGTATTTTTAGGGGACAAGTCCAGCTCCGGCCCCCTCTGCCCTCCTCCTTGCTATCCCTCGGAGCATGACGCAGGGTGACTTTTCAGGGAAAATGACTGCAATGGAGTTAGGTTATTTCAGTCCACAGCAGCTCAGCTGACAGGAGATGTTGTACCGCAAATAACAGAAAAACCGTCCAACACTCAGATTTTGCATCATATGGTAGGAAAATCTGATTTCAGTGCAGCAGTGCAAGGGGGTAGGGAATAGAAAAAAATATATATTCATCTGCACAGCTCTGTACTGCTGAGTGTCTATGAGTCACACACACCTGGCATTTGCTTGGAGCCTGCCTCCCAGCACGCACACAGCCCTCTTGTTTCGTTGTGACAAAAAAAGGCAGCACCAGGGTTGATCTCTAAGTCAGCACAGAAGCTGCACCACTGTGTTTCTTTATCATCACAGTTGTAATTCTTACGGAGCGTTGCTCCTTAGCAGCACTGAAGGAAGTTAGGCATCAGGCACCTATTTATATTTAATGGAGTTTTATACTGGGAATGATCTGCATTTGGCTCACTGAGGTTACAGTTTCACTCAGGCCCAACCATTAGAAGAGGAAGGGAAAGAAATTTAGGAGTGTAATAAAAACAGCAGTAAGAGACCATGCAATGGGGGGTACACATGAGGGTTTTGAACGGAATATGATTATAGGATAGCGGTTGGGATGCAGGCTGAAGTCTAAAGAAAAACACAAGTGGATATGTAGGAGGAGGCAAGGTTGCAAGCAAAATGACAGGAAGGCAAGTGTCAGATATGTGACCGTGGACCTCTGGGATGTCTTAAAATCTGAAAATTACCTTCAAGGACAGAGGGGACCAGTAGGACCCCCAGGTAATTCCTAGTATGGTAAGCTACAGAATCCCACCCAGAGATTTCTGGCTGACCTGCAGCACATCTTGTAGAGCAACACTGTCTTGGTTTTAAAAATGGCACAGGACTGAGTCTATGATACCTGTCGGTAACAGGTCCCATGGCTGAAATAATTCTCCCTGCAACCATTTGCCCCCCATTATTTCCAGTTTAACTTTTTTCACACCTAGAGGGCAGATGAATCCTCTCATATCAGGAAAAAAATGCTATTTTTAATTTGGATTTTGAATGCTTAAGCAGAAATTTGGCTTGTTTTCTGCCTGCTCTCCCCTCCCAGCCCCTAGGCTGACCTCATGATAAAACCTTCTTTCAGTCTGGCCACTTACAGGAACTCATAAATTTTCAGCAGTGCAACTTTCCCCCTTGCTCCATAACCTCAACCATGAGGCCATGAATGGCTTCTCTTTATGGGGAGATGCCTTGATTTTAAGCAGTACAGTTGAACAGGCAAAACCTACTGTGTTTAACACCATGTGAAGTGTCTGTGGTTAACCCCTGGACCCACAGCAAATTCACAGCACAGTGACAGTGGCAGCACTGACCCATAAACAATACAAAATCTTATTTAGTATTGAGTTTTTTGAAGCATGACATGTAAAGTAAAATCTATGCTAAACCAATGCCTTTTGTCCTGCACAGGAAGCACCTCTCACATGGTACAAAAAATTAAGATAGTTCTTTATACCACAAAAACCCAAGGAGCAGGCATGAGTTAAGAGTGGGTCTGGTGGGAACACAGAAGACCTGGGAACACTGCTATGGTGCTATAATGCTGCTCTTGGTGGCACTGAAGTTTTTTTGATGCAAACTCATTACTAACAAAGAGCATCAATTAACCTTCCCAGCAGCAGACTGAGATTCCTTTGGCTCTTTGCTGAACAGGCAACACCCTTCTCTTCTCTGATCTCTCCACATGGGATCATCCCTCCACAGTGTATTCTTCCCTCCAATATCTACACCGTATCCCCCCTAAAGTCTCTTTCAAGCCCACAGCATCCTCCCCCATCCTTGGGACACATTTAAATTTCCTGAAAGCTGCATGGGTGCCCTAGTAAACAATCTGTATACTAAAAGAAGTCACAGGTGATCCCTCCCTACCTCAGAGCCCCTCTTGTAGCTTTTAAATTAAGCAGCTGCTGCTCAGAAAAAACTCATGCTTTCCATGGCCAGCCCCATTTGGCCATGACTCCAGATGCCCCAGCACAATCTCTGGACCTCAGCCCAGTGCTGGTCACCACTAACTGGTCTCCAGAGCAACTGTGATGCAAAAGGCCACGTTGGAGATACAGGAAGGGGGTAAAGCAGTGGAAAGAACAATGGAACAGATCATGTCACAAAACAGGGCAAGGAAACCTAGGACAAAAGATGTTTTGATCCTCTGCAGCACTGCTCCCCCACTCCAACCTTTTCAATGCCACTTTGAATGCTGTAAAGCTTTAAGTGTAGCACATACACAGCCAAGGCTGCCCTACTGTAAAACATTCCTAGCCTAAATGAGAGCAAGAGCAGGTCATCTGTAGCAGGGCCAGATGGTCCAGACTGATAGTCACAGCATCTGTGACAAGGATCTTCCTCTAAGTCAGCCATGTCTGACAAGGGTCTGGCACACCTGTCTGACGTACTGCTTAACAGCTACTGCAGATACCGGTGTCATCCACACATCTCCATAGGAAGGACATTCGATTGGAATGGCCCCAAGTGAGCTGCTTGAGACTATAGCCATTTAACAGACCAAACAAAGTACACAAAAATCAATTTTAAAACTCTTCAGCAGTCTAGCAGCCAACACATGCCTGGCTAACTTTACAGACAGGATGGGGCAAAATTCTAGCTGGGGCCATCTCAAATACAAAAGGTCATTGTGGCAACCCGTGAGGAAAGCCTCTCCTGTAGACTCCTCATACAAACTCTGAAGCACAGTATCAAGTTCAACAGAGGCTGAATACTATTTATGTATATACAATGGCGTATCAGCAGTAAATGCTACCAACGGACATGACAAAGAATAATGCCAGCTATCAATCATTTCCAAACACTGTTTCCCATTAAAAACACTTCCACAGCCTCACCCCCAACAAGATGTGTAAGAAACCTATGAAAGCATATTGTTAGGGAAAGAAGCAGAGGCAGTATGAGACGCCAAGTCATAAAATGCTGATGGTTTGACCTTTTTTAGGATTACGTTTTGAAACCAAATAGACATGCTAAGAAGAGACAGTCTTAAACCACGACATTTGGATTTTGCTTGAAGTCCCTTTCTCTTGGTATTTGTGTATCCTAGAGATCACATGAATTTCCAAAGTTAAGTGAAGGGAACTTGGTGTTTATCAGAAGCTGCAAAATCAAAATCTTTAAGTGCAACACAGCCACACTGTTTAGGTTACTTCCAATTAAAATATTCAAACAGTTTAAAAATAAAAATCCAAGGTCTTAATTCCAGCCAATTTATCAACTACTTCACATTCTACCATGCCTCACTGGCACAGCAGACTGCAGCTTAAATTTTAAGTGAACTCCCTCAGGACACTTTTTTTTTTAAAGTTCTGGAAGATCTTTAAATAGCTCTTTGCCTTATTAGCAGTTTGGACAGTACAGCTTTGTTATAGATGCTGAGATCAGTACTGCAGCATGTTATTTAGATAGATCAAAACACGTCAGAAAAACACCTCTGGAATCTGATAAATGCAGCTCTTCTCCATTTCTACCGAGGAGTAAATATCTGGAACTGACATACTTGTATTAAGCCAAGCAGCAGCACTGAGTAAAACAGCTGCCCTGCATTCTCTGCAAGTTAGATCTCACCATTAGAGAGATGGTTTATTGCAGCATGCATTACTGAATACCAGATTAGTTTTACTTCCAAGTTTCTGACATGTTGCAATAGTGCCCATCCTGCTTAGACAGAGCCTGACACTTCTGGAATAGGATAATTTTCTTTCTTCTTGTGCCTAGCTATTAAATAAAATTGTCAGAGCATAGAGCTTACCAGTTACCTCACTTAAACTTCAGTACAATTGCAGTGATGTACCACTTTATTTCAATCATGTCACAATGCTCTGAAGCAGAAACTCAATTCTTCTTGACAAGAAAGGCTCAGAACAGAAATGAAAGGCAGGCAGGAAAAGGGAGAATGAGAGGTTTAGAGTAACTCACCGATGTAATAAACCTGTACAAAGGCTGTCGCCTCTCTGTGTATTTCACTGTGATGGGGCTCAAATCATAGCGAAACCAGATAGCTGGGATAATGCGGCCAGTGTGACTGTAGGCTACGTACTCCTAGAAAAGAAAGTGGGGGGAAAATGGCAGAAAACATGAGCAATCTCATTCCAGATAAGAGTGTCTCCAATAAAACTGCTTCTGTGGATCTGGCCCTTACTCCACTGTTTTGCACTAATGATCAGACTGAAAGAAGCAAACAGTTAATTCCTGTGTGACTGCCCCCCCCCCCCTTATTTTCCTATTTGATAAGTTCTTTACAGTCTGATAGTGATATAGCTGGGAACAGAGAGTAATGGTGCTTACTCTCACCTTCATTCAAAATTACAGAAGTAAATAGAAAGGCTGTCATTGATTTCTCTAGCTTAGATCTGCTCTATTTAAATACAAGCAGTCTCTAGGTGGATGCAGGTGAAGTTTCTGTACTGTCAGCATGTAAATCATATACTGGGATATTAATCAAACAGAATTTAGTTTGCAAGAACCTGAAAACGCCTTATTGTCCATGCACTCAGAATAGCAAGCAACAGCTCCCGTCTGCAAGGCCCCCTTCACATTGGGACCAACAATGTGAATGCTTTGCCCACTCAGTATGAATCGCATAAAGCCATGTTTAAACCATGTTTAAAAATTGTGCTGAAAGCCAAAAGGAAACTGTACACAGAAAAATATTGGCAAAGGTTCAAAAAATTCCAAGCTGGTTCAGAAGAGGCATCTTCAGATTGCCAGTGATAATCTCCCTTAATCCATTTCTTTACTAACAGGTACAGTGCAATCAATCAACCACAGGACAACACCCCAACAAGGCACACTGCACAATGCCAATGTAGAACAGATACTAACATCAACTTAGTATCAGAAGTCCCATCTTTTTTAGCTAATATTTTGTCTGTGCTTTCAGTAGAAATATGTATCTATTTTCAATGATCAGGACATTTATCTTGACAGATTGAAGAAGAAAATCAAAGAAAAGCAGGGTGGGGACTCTGCAATCCAGTGAGAGCCATCAGCACCAGCATGGCACACGCTACCTCTTTACCCAGCTGCTCTTCCCTTCTTTAGCCCTATGACATGCCTGCCAACTCAGATGACCTCTTCTGTTTTAGTTCTCCTTCAGAGCAGAGGCAAAGACAACCTCAAAAACTTCAGAAAGATGAAGAAAGGAAAAGCAATAGGATACACATGACCATGATACAAAAAAAGATTATTTTTGTGAGCTCAGTGGGAGCTAGTGAAACAGCACCTATTTCCTTCATTAATCTCATATAAATCCCAAATTTCCCTCTATTTAGTTGTTTTTCCATGGATGACAAGAGAAGCAGAATGTGGCTGAAGCCCCTAGTCATAATATTTTCAGGGCTCTTATTGCAGAACTTCTGCAGTGCATCTTGGGACAGTGGCTGTCTGGGGAAGTGAGGAAACATAGGGTCTGGGAGATAAAAGGGGAGAGGAGACAAGACAGTCCACTTTTAAGACTCTATTCACCTCTTTATACTAGTCAATCTGTGCCAGATGATTCCAATGGCTTCCAATTTCTGTTTCCCACTGATCAGTATGGCATTCAAGGACTAAAGCACCAATAAGAGAATTTTTATTTTTAATGAGAAAAAAACCGCAAAGGCAGCACTGTTTCTCTGCACTTCAGTTTTGATAGAACTGACCTCATATTTTTTTTCCTCTCCCCTTTTCCCCACCAGCAATCCTGCCCTAATGAGTCAGTCCTGGCTGAATGCCCCAATTTGCAACCATGCTCACAGAAGTGTCAAAAGCTCCTGCTATTTTCCAAATTACTTTTAGAACTCGCATTGCAAGAGTCTTATCAGAACAACAGTTGTGACATTAAGCAGAACAAATACATTGTAATCTGAATAGAGGGAGACATCCAAATCATTGGGACACACTGTACAAGCAAGGCCAAAAGTTACTAGACAGGAATGTTAATCTAAAGACTAGTCCATAAGAGCGTGTGCTTGATTCTCAGTTATGGCAAACTAGCAGTAATTAGATATTATAAACAGCTCCTGGACTTTCATTTAGCACCTGACTGACAAATCATTTTAAACTGAAAGAGGCTTTTTACCCTAAAAAGTAAATAGGGTATTTTTTTAAAAAAACCAAACAACTTCAATACGTTGTATTATTATAATACAAGTATCTTCACACTTAATGTAAATTTAAGAATTATAAATATATCATAAAGTAGGCATTGTAAAATAGTCAACTAGTACGTATTTGCTGCTGCAGGTTCAATGGCTTAATATCTGAAATCAACACTTGTAGGAAGCTAAAAACTCTAACTTATTTGTTTGATATATCCATCGAAATTGAGACTGTTTCTAATATTAGTAAAACCACATGTAAGCACTGTTTTGTATGTTCAGTTGGATTGCAGTTTCCATCCAGATGCATCTTGACACAAATCACAAGAGCTCCTGCAGCATGCAAAAAAACTTCCACGCAATTTACAGAAATCTAGATCAGTTAAACTGACATGAGAAAGTCAGAATACCTTTCTCTAGAATTAAAACAATATCACCACCTGCTCTGACAAGACCTCACAATCCCAACCCTGGTAAACACCAGCACCAGGAGCAACAGGAAGCCCCACTCTGAAGAGCTTCAGTTCCTCCTTCTCCCAGCAGAGGCTACTGCTCACCTACAAACAAGTGTACATGGCTGCAGAGCAGAGGAGCAAAAGGGAGGAGGAATGATGACTGAAGATCCTCTATGCATCCACTGGGCTGCAATGAGGAGCTTCTCTGAGAACTACCTGCTTCTTTACCTTATTTGCTACAGTATACTGGTATGAGTATCGCTGCTTGCCACTCATGTCTTCATACACCGTCGGGACTATCTTCAGTATGTAATCGTGAGATGCAAGAGCTGTGATCAAGAAAGGAAAGGAAAGTATACATTAGTATTCAGAGAAAGGAATCACAGCCTATACAACATTTCAAAGTAAATGTGCAAAATCAACTAAAACAAGTAAGTCACAGAAAAGTCTCCCTCCTCCTTATCTCAGGTTCTGTGACAAAGCAACAATTTCACATCCTACATTTATGTTTCTTGTACAAAACTTTGTAAGGTAGTTGGATGACGCCAGAACCTGCCCACCATTCTAAGACTTCTGTAGTACCACAACCCACTGACATGAGTTTCGGTCACTTGAACCTTCCTAACTCCTTGCAACTATAAATGATAAGACTTATCAGCCCCATAAAAAGCTGTCCTGGTTAAATCAAGAACCAGCTAACGTTAGAGCTGCAGCTCACTGAGCTTCTTTTGACAGAAAAAGCTGAGGCATCACAACCTGTGTAGTCCCATTTCTTGTGCACCCATCTTTTTTTCTCTTCTTCTGTATCCTACAGCTGCTTAACAATTATTAACTAGGTTTTTTCATTACTTAAATGGCTTGTGCCATTTTTTGTGTCTGCTGAAACAGTTCTAAAACAGAATTCTAAATGATTTCTCTGCAGGATCCTTTGGCCAAGTGTAACACACTGACATTTGGCTCCTGGAGAAAAAGAAAACAAAACATAACTGTTTAGCTTCAGGAACAGCCACAGAAATTCTGTTCCAAGAATTGGACTAACCTGATATCCTGTGGGAGCCTGAACACTTGTAGGAGAAAAACTATGCTGAATTGTAGCATGCACTGGAAATTTCTTTTTGTGTTGCTGGTCATGAAGAAGGGCAATGAAAATGTCTATCTTTCTAGCCACAGGGTAGAACTTAAGGTAAGACCTAACTTGCAACACAAGAACAAAGAAAAGTTCTGGTGGTGGTGACAGCAGCAAAAGGAAGCTATAGCAATAGGATATGGATAAAAAACTCAGTAGTTCCGAGTTGGTCATAACAGAGCTGGAGACAATGTCCAGGTTGCAGAAGTGCTGCAAAGGACCTTTTGGGCTAAGCCTTCTCTATGGTACTAGAGAAAATGGAGATGTCAGTCAGCAATGTCTGGATCATTTTGGTTAAAGAGGCAAATTAAAGACTTCTGGATATACCAGTGTTGCATGAATGGCCCTGTTTTCCCTCCTGCAGAGAGCAGCTAAGACCTGTAATCACCAAGAATACATACGATTTGAGCTGAGTTTGTCTGCTCCCTCCAAGGCATTGAATGCTCCATGAACGTTATGGACCTGGAAAGCAAAAAGGCATATGAAGAAACTATGCTCCAACTTGGTACTCTTGATCTTTGCTTCCCTATCCTATCCTGTAACAAGGAGATCAGCCTGATTCAACCTTTCCGAAAACAAAGGCTTAACCCAGTATAAGATGACTTGAAATATCTTTCAGTGACCATCACCACAGAGGTTGGTTCCAAGTAAAAAAAGTTGATTTCACAACATCTTACAAAATGAAACTCCAAAACCACTCCAAAGCTAAAGGAATTGCACTTGGAAGAGGCCAGTTAGGAAATATCTCACCATGAAATTTCACAAGAGCTTTGCATAGTTAACTGTGAAATTCATTTATCGGGCTGAAAGGGAAATAAATGGGAGCCATATTCAGGTTAAAACTACAGGTTTACTCCTGTGAAGGTAACTCATGTCAGAGCAGTTGGGCTTGCACAGCTTTAACTCATTAGCCCAGCTTTCACACCATGCACATTATACCCTTAGAGATGGAAAGGACACATGCCAGCACTGCCATCCATACAGCTTTTCCTGCAGCTGGTCCCAGGCATGCAAGTATCTATTTGCCCAGAATAACAGGATTTCCATTCCATGCCTTCCACATACTATGATCTGGAGTCTGATGTTCACCAACAGAATAATTGATTTGTGTACTCTCTAGACAGGGAAAACCCCACAGCAACAGCTGTAGATTAGAGGTTGCATCATTCACATAATGTACAGTAAGCCATATAGAAAGGACAAGTAAGTCCACAACCTAGAATTCCTGACCTTAAGCCAGACAACAGGGAAGAAGTATTTGGTCATGGGTGTGAGAGTTTCACCTCGTTAACAAGGCAATGCAGTGTCCTTCCCAGACCCTCTCAACAACTGATAGCATGTAGATGTATTTTTCTCATCCTAATGGCTGTTTACCTATTCTGAATGCTACAGAGTGGATGACTGTTTTGAGGAAGCAGCAATGGAAACAGTTTCTCTCCTGAGAAAGGAAATTCTAGAGAGACAAAATCATCAGCAAGTTCAACTGGCAAGGTGCTGGTAACAAGCACAGAGCAAAAGCAACAGCTGAACCTTCTACAGTGCCTTTCAGTTTGCTACCATTTCAAATATCTTACACAACAACAACCATTTCCAAACTACAGACTGTACGTATTCTTTACTCATTGTAAAAAACATATGAAGAAGAGAGAAGCCCTTGGACTGGGCTACGGTATTACGTTCCATTCTTGATACAGCTGAGAAGTCAGTCTCTTATAGCATATCTGGGCCAGAGACTTCAAGATCCACTTCAAACACTCAAACAGTAAATATCTGAGCAGTTACTCAGCAAACAACTGTATCTATCCTGTATATTTGGACTTATATTCTTGTCCTTAGCTCCCTGGCATCCACACTTCTATTTATATGTAAAAGTCATCTGCTCTGCATCTCTCTACACAGTGTGTTTATAAAGTTGCGAGTTACAGAGCTTCCACACAGACAAGGCCAGCAGACATCTGCACAACTGCCTGTTTCTGTGCCAGCAGGTTCTTTGGTGCATCTGTCCCTCTTGTCTTTGCGACACGGATGGCATTTGTAACTCCCAGCCTGATATTTTACTACAGTTTTCGTTGTGGAATATTCTGGACTCCCATTACAATACTTGCTGTCCGTAGACTGCTAATTAATCTCTGCTCTACAAAGTGCACAGGTGTGTTCCTTGGGGGAACATACTTGTTTGTACCTTGTTAAGTACCTGGAGGGACTTCAACAAGGAGTAGGCTTTTGGCCACAGTAACAAAATTGCTTTGCAACAGAAAACTTAAGGAAGCCTGTTCAGCCAGACATTCTCAGGACTGTCCTGCACTGCTACCAAGACCAAATCTAGTGCTCAGAGTAGTGGCACAGGAGGCTAGTCAATGGTTTAACAGTGACAACGCTTTGTTCTCCTGCAACATGGACCTCAAAAAGATGTTTGCCAGGGCTTTGAACACTCTAGGCTTTAACCTCTACAAACAAGTGCAAAGATATGTAACTGGACATATAACTCAGGCAGAGTCCAACAGCAGGCTAAAATAATTTCCAACCTTGCAACTATCAAGGAAAGATAAGACCTCTCACAAGGTTAAAACTAGGATTATTCAACATAATGATCTAGCACTCAGTAGAGTTCTATGATTAAAAATGTATAATCTCCTACTTTCAATATCTCTTTCTTCACTGGGTTACCTGACATGCAAGAACCAAATTGGTTTGAATTTTGATCTCATCTACATGAGGGGAAAAATCTACAAAAAGTCTGCTGCTATTGTGCATGAACTACTGTTGCAGAACTGAAGCTCATTCAGTATCAGATGAGATTTAAATCTCTATTTCAAACACTGTTTTTTCTGGAGAAAACAGCATGTACCTTAGTGAACCATTCTGGCAGAGGTGGTAACAATCTGCAAAGAACTTACTCCCAACACGACACGAATGAGAAACTCCTCACCCCCATTAAGAAATATGAGTATATATTACATCACAGCAGGTGGAGACAACACAAAATATTCAAAGGTATATCTAGATAGATTTAAAGCTCTCTGTACTTGGCTGGCTCTCTACACTGCTTGCTGAGTCTTGGTAGCACCTGTTTAGTGAACATATCCTTCTTTAATTTGGGCTGTTGAACTCATGTTTGCCTACAGGATCAGCAGCACCTACATGCTCCAGTCTTGTGTATGGAGATGATGAGTAATCATTTTGAACTTTGAAAATACTAATCAGAACTTGTCCAAATCAGGAGCCAACTACATGTTTGCTAGACAGGTTTCTCACCACCAGAACTGAAGACGCTTGCTCCTTTGGCCCCAACTGTCCAGGCTTCTCATCTCATTCATGCTGATTCGCACTTCAGCTCCCTCACTCAAAGACTCCATGATAAAACAATGGGAACACTACCTTAGAGCAGTGATTTCCCACGCAAACTGCAGAACTCCCTATTAGCACTTACCTAATATTTTTCATAATCTCAGTGTGCTTTACAGACATTAAGCCAAGCTTATTTATATGCTAATATTTCAGCGTTCCCACACAAGATATTTCCTAAAAGAAGCCGGGAGCAGAATCAGAAGACTACAAAGCAACGCTTAGACTTGTTAGCATGAAAAAGGGTTTTGGAAGTGGGTGTACAAGAAGCAGACTAATGAGACGTCTGTGCTGAGGGAAGAAGATTACAGAGAGACTATGGGTAAGCAACGTTTAGGGTGAGTCGCAAACTGGGTGTGCACATATATAACTCCCACCTATGATGCTAGCTCCTTGGAAGTAGGCTAGAAGTGCTGTAATCTGTCCTTATTGAGAAATCAGGAATTATTACATAACTTGCAACACCTGGTGAAACTCTATCCACTGGGCAAGTGCACACATTCAGCTTCTTCCCAGCAGGGAACCGGCAGTTTTAAGTCTAACTTGTGTTTCATAGAACAAATTTGACTAATAGGTGTCTGCTATACAAGTACAGTGAAGTGAATTAAAAAGAACTTGACTGGTGCCATGGTAAAGACAGTAGTGAGCACAGATCTTCCCTTAGTATACTCACAGCTCCTCTGAAAAGACAGTCAAGATTTCTTTGCTCTATTAATACCAAAAACAGTACTGCATAGGATATTGCAAAGCCATGAATCCTCATTTCTACTCCCTGCAGGAAGAGAGCCATGCAGTTTTCCAAAAGCACTTTCAATTTCAGATGAAAACAGCAAAGTTACTTTATGACTGAATACTGCTCCTTCCTGAAGTGGTGGCATGTAAACAGTCTGCAAACTCTTCCAGACTGAGTGTACATTGCATGAATGCAAGGGATGGGCTTGCTTACCCAGACAGCCCTTTCTTATGTCCTCCCCAGACTGTACATGGCCCTTCTGAAAAACCGAAGTGTCTAATATTAAAGTCACTCTAATTGCATTAATTCCCCTAAAGCCAGGGAATTTTCAGGGAAGAGAACTCACCTGTAACTTGTCCCCAAATGAGAGCTTGTGGATGACATGAGTCATGTCAGGATTCTGAGGCTGCGCAGTGGCACTGTGTGTTGACACGTGAAAGTTACCGGGGACCTAAAATTAGTCAAGACAAGGAAGACAGGATTTCACATTTTATCCCTCAAGGCTTTGCTAGGCTCTGTGATATGAAGCAGAAATGCCTGGATCCATCCAGCCTGGCAGGCTGTATCTACTTAGCAGTGGACAACCTCTGGCATGTCAGAGAAAGGCTCTGAAATACCTTCCTGCACGACCACCACCACCATACTGCATACGGAGCGGAGATTGGTTACATTCTGCAGCCCAAGAATCTGGCACCCTCACTTTGCTACTGCTGCTGACTAGAAGGTGATGAGTGGATCATTCCCAGCTTCAGGGACTCCTAACACTTAAGCCTATGTCTTTCATCCCTATTAAAATAAGATTCATGTCTCTGACAAGCAACAAACAGTTGCTTAATGCTTTAGTCCCACATCTCACATTTGTAAATGGGCCCACTGCTGCAGAACAACCCAAGAAAGCTGTGGATACACTCTTATTGTAGTACTGGTCACAAGCGTTTGAGAAAATTGTGTGTAAGAATAAGTTTTATAAAAAAGAGAAAAAACACACCAAAACCAATGGGGCTTCCCATACAAACTAAGTTAGATCTTCAGCTTCTAGCCCTGGCAATAGCCCTTTCCAAGTACAGGATTTTCTGGTTTTAATTTTTTAAATGGAGGGAAATACAAAGTTCTGAAAAATGCAGATTTCACCTAAGGATTCAGTTCCAAGACAGAAAATGAGCACTGGTGTCATTCTGACAGGATCACTCTAGCATGAACACAGTTTTCAGGTCACTAGCCCTACTCCATGAAGTCTTTCAGCACATTCAGCTCAAACACTGTTATGGAGGGTGCAAGAATTTTTTCCTATCAAGAAAAGGTTGGGAAATCAAGCAACACTGAGGAGCAATCTGACATGGCCTAAGACAAGAGTGGGAGGAAAGTTATACAACTGGTGCCCATTGTGCTCTCTGCAGAGACACCTCACCAGCAGGGCCACAAGAGGCCACATGTTGGTTCCATGTGCTTTCAGGAAAGCTAATTTAAATTACTTGAGGAACAGCAGTGCACTCCTGGGAACACTTTCAGGTGTGGACATAAGCTGTGTCATAACTCTGCAGTAAGTAGTACACACAATCATCTCACTGTTACCTTGTCATCCCTCTTCAGGTTTGAGAATAACACCCAAGTGCAGCCCTTGGTCAAGTTTCAAAGCCTGGCCATGTGCCACTCCAGATACCAGCTCATACAGAAGGCTGTACAATTTCTGCTGAGGAACTGAAGATTTCCAGCTTATACACAAGAGGCTCAGGCTTTCAGAGCCATAAATCCTGGGTCAGGTCCCCTACCTCTGACAGCAGTCCCAAGCACTATATGAGACAATGCAGTTAGTGGCCTTTCACAGATTAGGCTGTGAAAGGAGATCCTCACTGCCACATTCAGCCACCCCCTTTTGAGTTGCTTTGGTGAGAATGCATCTAGCAGACAAAACCCCAAGTATTTCAGCTCTCTGCTTTGGGAATTAACAGAACAAGAACTACCTTTCAAGAAGCCCTTTCCCAGTTTTGTGGACTATCAGCTGCCAGTAATCTTGGTGGCTTAGAGGTGAGGAAAGAAAAGTCCTCTTTTTAAGTCCCTAATCCTTTCCATGCCATAGAATCAGTAAGAGGTTCTGCCTGTTATTTTTAGATGCGATTTAACATGACCTGGGAGGAAAAGAAGGAAGTAGGATTTTGTAGCCTGTGGTACATGAAGAGGCGTGAATAAAGGGTGTGCCCTTCTTAGGACATCAGTGGGCCCCACCACTGCCTCCCCCACCCCAGCTAGTCATCTCCAGCATTACATAGCAAGATTATTCAATTCTGAACACACCCATCCCAGAGAGGAGCCTCCTCCAGGCCTGGATTTTCATTCTTTGAGACAGAAGTGGAACATCCCAACAAAGCACATGCAGAGGCCGCATGCATGTATTCCAAACATCTCAGCATGGAGCCGCTTCTCTGTTACGTTGGCACCCTCTAGTAGAGAACATTCCTATCATTCTGCCGCAATCTGAACAAAAGACCACTTGGATAGAGACATTGCCAAAGACCTCTGCACAGTGAGTCACGTTTTGGAGGTGTGAAAGTCGTGAGGAGTAAACATAGAAGCCATTTGCCATTTGTAGGGAGTTCATACATCCCCTAAACATTAGGCTGCTGCACTGAAAGAGACAGCCCTGGCTGCAACATGGAGCTGCTCGCTACTGTTAAGCAACGCTATCTTGACTACCTGTTTTGGAGAATGAAGAAAGTCTGATCATTCTCTGTGGGTCTAACTATTCAGCCTCCTCTCCCTACATCATTCTGCATCACCAAAAGACTTAACCTCACCACTGATTACGGACATGAACATACACTCTACAGGAGAGACACTGACACACAGATTTTCATGAGCATTTTACAAATGGATCTTGCTAGTGTTTCCCCAGCTAGCACACACTCACCCACTGTCATACCTACTCACCTTATTGATGCTGAAATGGCCCTCAAACCTGCAGCCATCTCCATTATTGAGAGGTATCTTCATTGAGTTGTCAATATGACCCACTTCGTGCCTTCCCATTTCATCTTGGATATCTAGTCCAACTACTGCATGGGTGGGAGGGGAAGAGACAGAAAATCAAAAGAAGTAACAGGAAGGTTGCATAGGAAAAGCATGCACTGCTTTTACTGGGAAAAAATCCATGTCTTTTTCCTGACATTTGACTAACTGTGCTAGTAACATCATTTGTCCAATATTCATTGTTATACCAGCTCTTCAGAAAGAACTTTGTAACCAAACTTTTCACACTGCCTGTTTGACACAAATATACTTCCCATACCCTGCCAGCTGACTGGAATCTCAATTACACAAATAGAAAAACTTCAGGTGGACAAGGTAGATGATTTGGAAAAAGCCAACAACTAGCTGGTGCATTCAGAATTACAAATGAAACCTGGGAGGCTTCTTGCTCCCAGAGACAAAAAGGTCGCTATGAAAAATGGAAATGAGATTTAGAAAGAAGTCAGCAAGGGAGGTCAGCCACTAACACAGGCTGCAGAGCGAGCACAGGGTCCAAGAAAACTGGTGTCCTGGTCTGGAACAGAAAGCGATGGGGTATTGGCAAAGCCTGCAGCTACTTGATCTCCACCCACCCCATTACAGAAGAAGGGCCACTGTACTAGTTTGGGCCCATTTCAAGTATTAGCTAAAATACAAACTAAAACTGGTAAGTGAAAAGGGGTACTCACATTCACAATGCAGGTTTGGCAAACTGATGTTCAGATTGACTTCTATTTTACCTCCACTGTCTTTGTCTGGGTCATCCACATAGAGCTCATTAACTCTGGAGGACAGAAAACACAGGTGGGTTCAGGCACACAGCTACTTTCCACAGGGAAAAACCAACAACTTGCATGGGAAGGGAAAAAAAGGAGACTTTGAAGCAGGGGGTTGACTGTGACAGCTGCAACAGAGTTACAAGACAGAGAGCAGGAAAAGCCCACCACAACTGCATGGGGGCAAATCACGATTTAGTTTTACTTCTTGCTTGGCAAGTGCAGGAGGCTTTAAACAAGTCCCTTGCACCAGCAGAAAACACAACTTCTGCTCCGATTTATGCTTCCTGCCCCCTTCCCTAACCTGAGTTACCAGAGGTGATACAAAACAAGAGTGTAATGTTGAAGAGGTGGCAGGCTAGTGTGCTAGCCCTCCGCATACCTGGGCTGTTACTCCTTTTAGGAAAGAGGGAAGCATGTGCTTTCTGATCTGTTTCAGTTTTAGCGAAAGGCCGCTCTCAACTATCCCACAGGAAAGCTTATTTGTGTAACTAATTGCTATTTGTCATTGCTACCCTGTTGACAGAGCAGTGGCAAGAGAAGGCAGCACGGCATACTTGTGTCTCCCTCCTTAGTATCTCATTTCAATCTATGAATGGTAACTAAAAGCAACGACGGAAATTCAGGAGAAGGGGATTTGAGCCAGGAACAGATGGGAAAAAACATCCTGGACAGCAGGATCTAACACACTTTGCAACAGTCTCCCGAAGAGTAATGTTGTTTTATAACACCCACAGTGCTGGCACATATTTCACAAAGACAAAATACAGATATAGAGTAAAAGGAATATGAGAGTATAAATATTTGTTGTTGGCACATACAATCCATCTGACACGTAAAATATAAACCAAGAAAACCCAAAGAAGCACAGCTGAATTAGCTGAATGATCCTCAAGAATCCACTCCAAGGAAACCCACCACACTGAACAGAGAAGATGGCAAGATTGCCTAGCAGCTCTTTCTCCCTCAAAGTCCAACACTGGTCAGCCTCATCAAATAAGAAGATTTGACAATTTGTCTTCCAGTCTGACAGATTATAAAGGTATGGGAACTTATGTTCAAGCTACATAAAATAAACTACCTTCCCTAGTAAGTGCTCTCTATTATTTTTATTTAATGCTCAAAGTGCACGAAACCCTTTGACAAGCCCTTGCTGAAGACTCTATATGCTAATAGACAAACCAGACTAAGGGCAGCTACAAGACAGATTCAAAGTGATTTTGCTCTGGTCATACATCTCTGGACCATAATGAACTGTTTGCCCTGTGGATTCAGAAGAAACAAGCCTTCACCCTGAGAAACACAGAGCTGCCAATTTTTTTTGATGTAATTACTCACAGGTCAGTGGGGTTTACAGACACTCATTTAAAACCAGCACAGCATTTGTCTTCAGCTTCACAGCCCTACCTTTCTCTGTCTTTAATTGGCTTGACAGGTTGCTTGCAATCATTACTCAATGTATTTTTCAAGTGATTAATAAAAATGACACAGAGGGAGGGGAAAGATTGCTCATCAGTGACCTAGTTAGAACCTTCTTGGCTGAGCCCTCTTCTCCTGGGTGGAATGCATTAAATCTTCTACGTGTTTATTACTGGCAGATTGGGTAGCGATCAGGATTAAGTCATATGTCCAAAAAAGGGTTTGAGGAGCACCTCCAGCCAGGACAGGCATTAATCCCCCAAAGCAATGCACCTTTTTGTGCTCCCCAAGTCCTCCCATCAAGATTCTCCTGTTTCATAACAGCCCCTGGCTTCTTCACAGCTCTCTGCCATCTTAGATGTGGGCCATGCCCAGCCAGTGCCACATGCAACTTGATGGCAAACAGGAGCATTTGCGCCAGGGCTGGGAGAGAAGCATGCCAGGTTCAGCAGCACAGCTGGACATCCCAGCTCTTTTGAAGAAAGCTCTAGGAAGGTCAATATTTGTATTTGCTTATTTCCAATTCTGAACCTGTCAGAAAATGTGCTGTCAGTTGGGGTCTGTAAGCAAAGGCACATAAACCTTTCAGTGATAAGTGAGTGAGAAGTGGTTGTGGGTAGAAGTCAAAGGATAAACTCTGCAGAGGGACCCTATGGAAGCTCTTACATAGGAAGGCAAGTGGTGAGGTCACTCAGTTGCAGACTGGATCACTGAGGCAAAGAGAAGCAGGCCAGTTTGTCCATGTCACATAGTCCATTAGTCACAGATAAAGGAAACTGGTTTCCTGTCCTGCACTCTGGTCACTAGACCAACAGTTCCCAACCTGTCCCTTAGGCAAGGCTCACAACCACTTCCTCCTCCTCCTCTTTACCTAGTAGCCCCCTGCCCCTCTCCTACTCATGTTCCCAATTTCATAACCCTATCTATCACTCCTTAGACATCTGACAGTTCATGACAGTCTGTCTTTCCTCCCCCTCCCTTGGACCTACAGTGCCACCTTTCATGGAGCACCCTGCCTACTGAATGAACCCTGCTTCTCCCTCCCAGCTCTGGCCACTGCCTCCTCTTGGCAGCATCAGCTCTTGCAGAGGGCCCAAGCTAACAAACCCAGCAAGGTTTCTTATCAGAGGCTCCAAAGTGCACCCTTTGTATTACCTGCTCTGTTACTGAGGTTCCCTCTCACTATGGGGAACCAAGGGCACAATGACAACACACCACAACCTACGCTTGTTGGGGCAAACCTCAGAAGCAATGCCATTGTTTTTAACAAACTGGAAATTTCAATCCCAAAATACATTCTGGAAACCTCACAGGTAAAGCAAGCTTCCAGGGTCAAGTCTATTCCATCCAGAATCAACCCATGAAGCACCACCACCTAAGTCTGGATGGAGCTGGCAGAGAACTGGTACTCACACCTCCCTTGCTATCCTCCCCCCTCCAGGGCCAAGAAGCCAAATTGCACGCAGCCTTACTACTATTTAATCGGACAATCCTGAGATGTTGGGAAAAGCACTATTTACCACCTCTAGCAACTCTCCCTGAAGGGATAACGTCTCCAGTGGAAGAAATGAAGTTCGCTCTAATTTATAGCTGTCCCTCCTGGAACATAAAGTATCCCAAGAGTAACAGTGCTTAACAGTGAATCTAGGACGGTCACAAGGGAAATAAAACCTGAGGTCAGGCAGAAGGACACTGTAAACGCAGCTGCTTCTATGGCTGTTTAGAGAGGCAGTGTATAGGGTCATATTGTGACACCAAAAATGGCACGTACTTCCTCTGAAGACCCTAAGCACATAGGAGTTGTATTTTACTGGTTGCTGTTAAAGACTATTAGAATAAAAGTGGCACAATAAAGCAGGGGTGAGGTGCAGAGCTATGAAAGTACAATGAGGGCAATAGGACAGGTGAGAGGTGGACCTCTTCCCCCATGGGGCCTCCCACCACTGATTCAAGGAAACGGAGGAAAGTTTCTCCATGCAGCAGGAGCCATGATCCACACAGAAAGAATCTGCTTCACTTCTAGAAAGAGCCACTTCGAAATGCTTCACATTCCTGAGCAGTGCTGCTGGGCTTCTCAGTTGCTTATCCCATTTGCTTACAAAACTTGCAGCATTACCCAGAAAAAAAATTGGAGGGACCTTGGCCAAGATTGCAGATCATGCAAATGGCATGCAAGAGAGAATTAAAGTAGGAAACAGCAGCAAAAGGGCTCAGCATTTCTTTAAGATTTTATCCAAAGAAAGCCAGACCCATTCCCCATGCTTTAGGACTTAGATTTATGACAGAACAGCTTTGTTTCCTCAGAAACCAAACTTCCCCAGTAACTTACCTCCACCCAGCAGCCCTGGCCACTAACATTAGACTCTTCAGCACTTCAACAGCTGAAGAGCCTGTGGCCCTTTGAATACAAGATGAGACACACTGCATCGACCTTTCAGAGCTTCATGCACTGCCTGGGTGCTCTCTAAACACATCTTCCTTGTTCTCTGTCCTCCTTGTCCTAGTCTCTGCTTCAAGTTTTAGCTTTTTTTCTCCCTTTTTCACATCAAACAACCAGGCACCCTCCTCCCCAGTCATAAGCCATACAGAAATACAACCACTTACTCCAGCAAGCTGCATTTTACCTTGTCCTCCAACTCCCAGGAAGCACTCACTTTCTGGTCTCCAGGACCCTAAGCCTAAGAGGGAAAATAATTATTCTTTCTTGAGGGAGCCCAAAGCTTCTCAAAAGACTTTCTCAGGTGAGCTCTCTTGGCTCTGCTTGCCATTTCAGCTCTAATCAACCACCTTCCAGAAAAACAACCATCCAAAGCTAAGATTCTTGCACTACCATCTTTTCAGTTGTGTCAGACCAGAGAAGACCCAACACGTGACAAACAACCCATCATCTTCTCAATTTGTGTGAAGAAACAACAAGCAGGTCAGCAAATTCTCCAATGTGTAATAAATTGTGCATATGTCTATTGCTCTGCCATTTGTAATCTTCCTTCTATGCCCTGAATCTCAATCAGTTCTTCATTGAGAAGGTCTTTGTCCCAGATTAGGTCTTGGCTCAGCTGTGAAGCACAGAAAACACACTGTCCTACAAAGGAAGGAATTACAGTTCTCCAGGAGGCAGGAAGAAGGAGAAGGGTTCAAAAGACGTCAACGTAGATTTGAGTCAGAAATTGCAAATGACATCATGACACGACCTTCCGCTTCCTGCTAACCCACACATGTACATTAGGACAAACGGCATAACAACACTTCACAAATATATAACACCTTTTATTAGGTAATCTCCAAGTTACTACGCAAACATTAATTAAGCTTCTTAGCACCCCTGAGAGGTAGGCAGCTAAGTATTACATCCTTCTACAGAAAAGTGTCTTGTCTCAATGTTAGTCCATGGCATGAGCAGGCTTACAGCTCCCATTCCCCTCTGACTACTAGGCTATATTCCCTATGCTGGTCTAGTTTGCTCCAGCATTTTATCTGTGTCAACTGGATGAGCTAGTGGAGTTGGAACTGCATCTCCAGGCTAGTGTCAGAACATATGAATTGTAGCATAGTGCTCCTGGTGCAGATGGCTTATGCTCTGAGGTTAGTTTCCAGCAGAAGGAACTGTTGTTGCACCAGGATCACACTCTGCTGCTTACAGCAGGTGCAGCTTGACCCTGCAGGTTGCTATGAGAAATTTTCATGGGCCAAGAGCCACAAGATATATTCCACATACCATGGACAGCTAAGGGACAAAAAAAACTCTGAAGGCAGGTATGATAACAATTCTGCTTCACTGCAGGATCAGTCTTGGGCATGCAAATGAATCCACTTGTGAATGCAACGTTGGCCTCAGAAGCTCCTGGTGTTTTGCTTCCTCCCACATTCAGGGTACCTGACAGCCTGCATGAACAGTTAAGTTGTGCTGCATGCTGATGTAGCCCTGGCATAGGAGCTGAACTGTGTGATATTCATAGACTGGCCAAGGTATTTCTGATAAAGATTAAAGCAAGCAGGTGTCCCCAGTGAATGATCTGATCACCTTAATTGAACAAATGATTTGGACATTGCTCATGATTTTTGCTTTTAGGCAAAGGCAATATTTTTATTACAGATATTTTAAGTGATTAATTGCCTTGCAGGGTGCACAGCCTTCCAAGTGGCAAACTTATTACTTCAGCCTGTTCTTTCCCTGTTACTATATTTAAAAAAAAAGGAGACAGAAAAAGAAAACACTGCCAGGAACGGTCTGTTGCTTTCTGCAGTGTGCTGTGGCAGATGAATTATTGTTGAGCAGCTACATTCATACCACAGCTATCACATTCATACTCTCCTACCCCTTCCCCCGGCTGCCAATGCAAGGCAGACTAGATTAGTTAATTACACCTTTCCTCCTTAATGATGGAATACTTGGAAAACTCTTATTGATCCTACAGAACATAATTCATGACCTAATTATGGTGATAAAACTGCAAGATTATCACCTTGCCAGCTATTAACTTCTAGTGCTGATCTGAGTTAATTAGAAAAGAGATAGGTGATTTCTACGTTCTTGACTTGCAACATAACAGCACGATGAATGAGGAAGGCTGCTAAAGGTATGCCAAGCAATTTCTAGCCCTCAATCTACTCTCAACTCTCAACCTACTACTGATCCTGCCCAGGAAATACCAGGCACGTTTAACACTTTAGCTTCATTTCTTCAGCCATTTGAGTAATTTGCTCAGTGGGACAGCCGTGTTTGATACTGTCAATTTTGCAGAGGTTCAAATGTAGAGCAGGGACCTCCTTTTCTTTATCTGTCATTTACAGAATTGAGGAGGTTAATCTAGGTTCTTGTTTTGGACTAAGTCTTCAGTCACTCTCAGTGCTCACGTGAAAAAAAAAAAAAAGAAAAATCATTAAGATCCTTGATTTCCAGAATTAAACTCACTCTCCCTTTAATTGCAATGATGGCTTGTGGCTGAGCAAAGAAAGAAAAACTTCTTCCCTCACCAGCCCTTCACTGTGCTTTTCCTGAAAAGGATGTAGCCCCACCTAAGAACCAAGCTTTGATTTCCTTCATGGGTGCTCAGGGGGACTGTTTGTTAGGGTCAGGCAATAAATCTAGAAGATGAGGAACTAAGCGTTTTCTACCCTACTCAGGGCTCATCTACACAGGAAGCTAGTCAGCGGCAAAATAGGATGTGCATTTATAGTGCGTTACCTATGCCACATGAACTTCCTGCATGTCCGCCGTAATGCGCACAGTATCTTAGTTCGGCTTCCTAACTGAAGTAAGCTCCTGTGCACAGATGCAATCTTAGTGCTCATTAGAAATGCCCACACGAGTTATGACATAGCAACTGTGATGCATGCTGTCTTCCCCACATAGGTAATCTGTTTGGTTTTAGTGTTATGACTGTTACCCTCAAGACGAGGGTGTAATTTCTTGGCTTTCTGCCACCCAGACAAGTCTTTAGCAGTTGAGACTATAAATGCTAAGACAATGGGCTGGCCAAGGAAAAACAGCTTTGAAGTTGGGCAAGAGTGACCAAACTGAGATTTCTAGTAATACCAGGAATCTTAAGTTGCTACAGCCGTATGAATGTAGAAAAAAGCCCAACAGTGGGTAGAAGCTAGCAAGTATTAGGGATTAACATGGTGCGGAGCAGACCTTATTTTCTCATGCTGCAGCCTGAGTTCAACAAACCACACCAACCTCTCACTTTAGATGCAGATACCAAAGAAACCTCCCATTGGTGAGAGTTAGACAGTTAACCCTGTGGGTACCACTGCTGTTGAGGCTGCTGCTGACTTGCCCTGAAGCAGGCTGTCAATGCACACACACCATGCACAATTACTTGGCATAATAGGGCTATGAGGTAAGCATGAGTCCACATCAGTGAACCTGGTATGTCTCTGATGTAAGGCACCAGGCCAAGTGCTCTTGATTTCACCTTGCCACCAAAAATGTACAGCTATCCCCATGCAATCCAGCTTTGTCAAGCACGACTGCTTTAAGGGAAATATGTCATGAGGAGAAAGACCGATGCAGTCTCACACTACAGCTGGCACTGACAAAGCAGGAAAGCTCACCCCACAAAAGCGCACATACTAGTTAATCATTCAGATCCTGGCTAACACCAGGAAACTTCAAGCTGGGAGAGTTACCTGTTGTAGGAGACTTAAGACAAAAGAAACTCAAAGCTTGCAATAAAAGTTGATG
Source organism: Elanus axillaris (assembly GCA_026212715.1). NCBI lineage: Eukaryota > Metazoa > Chordata > Aves > Accipitriformes > Accipitridae > Elanus > Elanus axillaris. The sequence goes on along the minus strand of JANZLQ010000044.1, from coordinate 10,234,299 downwards.
GGAATTGAACAGTTTGCACATAAGAAATCTTCCTTACCTTCAAAAGTGTTTGATTCATGGGCAAACAAGGCTCAAAATATCTTTGTGAGATAGTATCTCCCCTGTTATTTGCTACCACACAGTTTAAATGGTGGCACAGACTTCTCACACTGTTCCAGGCCACCCAGAGCTCAACACTTCTGCACCTTTATTCCGAACGATGAGACTATACTGCCTCCAACACACTGCCAGTAATACATGCTTGAAAGGGAAGCACAAGAGGTTCGCAACATCTTTGAACACCTTTAAGGAACTGGTTTCCCAGAAGAGAAAGCAATGAGTAAGAAATGGAAAAAGAAAAGTTTACTTCTACTTTAGAAGTTGCTGAATTGGGAAGCACTTTGTTATGTGACTTTCTGAAGTATTTCTGCTGTTACAGGGGGACCCTATTGACAAATGCTGTGGGTGATCTGTTCCTGGCAAGAGGGATTCTGATGACCTATAACACATCAGAAGGAGGTTTTCATATTCTGCAAGCTATTCTGTTGGATGGTCCATGACGAATCAGTTTCCTGTATTCATGTGTCTCAGTCTCTTCCATGACATCCTCTCTAAAATTTTACTGCTTTATTGCTTACAAACACCTCCTCCCCACGCAGTTCCTGCTGGGAAAGGCAGTTTACCATCTCTCTGACATTTTAATGAGAAATATCCCAGCCGAACATGCAGGAACTTGTAGCACTTCTAATATCTTTGCAGAAAATGCATCATCTTGTTAAGAAAAAAGCATGAAGAGGCCTCAGAGAATCAAATAATTTTGCTGTTCAAAAAGAAATCTCTAGTCAGGAAACTGCCGCTACATAAAGGCATGTGCACTCAAATAATTGGATCAAAATTACATAAATATTAGTAATTCCTCTGGTAAAGCATTAACTAAAAGGAAAAAGAAAACCAGATGAGAGAATGAGATCTAAGAGGAGAGCAAGAAAAAGTACTATTTTACTTGAAGCAACTTGTCTAGCTTTTCTCTATTTTTTTAAAAACAATAAAACCAAGAAAACTCAGCTCCTGCGAGAAGTGGGTTGATAAGGTGACCCTAATATTTTAAAAGCAAATGCATGGAACTGAATTCAAAGAAACAGTGAGTAAGAAACATAAGATACCATCTCTGAAGTAAATGTGCAATGGGCATAAAAAATTAGCTAGAGCTAGATTATACTACTGTCTTAAGGTTAAACATTACTCAAGGTTAAAATTATTCTTGAAATTATATTCTTGACCCAAGTCAGTCAGAGCTGCACAAAAACAATGAAAAAGCCACATGATTATCAGAATCCACGTAAAGCATGGTCAATCTAAATACAGCACACGAGCCAAATGCGCTTCAGAGCTTTTTTGCTCAGCAGTGACATCTGTTGCTATCTGGAACATCACATAAGTCTAACAGAAGTTCCACCCTTCCTAACTATCCAGGAACTGTGCATCACAGTCCAGTGAACTCACTGCCGCATCAGCAGGATGATGGAGAATGTTTCCTAGAACCCAAAAGAAAGGTACCCATGTTAACAGTTACTAAGAAAACTTTACTTCAAGGCAGGAGGAGCATGAAAAGGCGGGGGGGGGGGTGTGAAGGCTAATGATGGATCTCTTCATGGGA
>JANZLQ010000044.1:10205406-10232563 GCA_026212715.1 Elanus axillaris | reverse complement strand
GGGGGGGAATCTGATGAACTAAAATACTTATTCTATGAGCAAATTTTTAAAGCGGAAATTATTTCCATTTTGCTCAAAGCAAGGTCCCAAAGAGGTTACCTGGGACATCTTGTCTTTAGGCACAAAACCTGTCAACTAAGTTTCCAAGTATGGCTCAACAGGCAGAAAGAAAGAAGATAAAAATCGTGCGTGAGTAAAGCTATCTGCACATATCAGAGATTCAGCTCTGACATTAAAAAAAATGTATTACTAACATTAAACTAATATAATTTGCATTTTATGCAATTAATTTTTCCAAAAAGCATTTCCAAAAAGCAAAAACATCCAGTGAAGACTGGCAGAATGTGATACCCATTTTATCCACAGGGAAGTGAGGGGAAAAGACAATGTCTTGTCAGAGCCCACCATATCTGCAATGGGACCCCACAGTCTCAGAGCACAGACTGCATGGATTCAGACAGTAGGCACCACACACTTAAACATATGGCATCACTGATGAAAAATATACTAGTTTTTGAGAATCACTTTGAATCAAACAAGTACAGAGGAAAGTGCTTACTCAGGAGGAGAGGGGAAACAAATCTCAGATGAGGACAAGAAATCAATAGCCTAAGGAGGAAGATGGAAACTGCAACTGACTGGCATTGATCATCTTAGCATTCAGGCTGCCTTACACCTGATCACCACAGAACTGAAAAGGGTCAGAAGCTTTTGATGTGATCTGTGGTCATATGAAAAATATTCACTGTGCTCAACAGAGAAATCCAGTATGCAGCTAATAAAGGATCAAGCAGGTCTGGAACAGTTTTCTCTATGAGAAATATTTCAGAACCAAGTTTGCCTAGCATACTTTAGTAAATTAAAAAGCTGAATGAATCTGAGAAATTGGACTCAACTGAAAGGAATCCAAAAACCATTAGACAAGTGACCTAGTGAAATTACAGGCACATTTTTCCAAGTTAACAGAGTAAAGCTGTAAAGAATCATATATGCGCATACATTCAATCAAAGGAGAACATGATTTTTACTTACATTTCAGTGGCTATGAATCCGGTGAGCTCAGACAGGAAGAGAAACAGTATGAAGAGACAGCAGCAGACAGAGACTGGAAGAGGCAAGGAAGGGAAAAGGTTAGTTTCATATCTATAACAAAGACAAAAACTGTTTTCACACAGGGATATTATTCCCCCCATGGATACGCCTCCCAGACACACCTGAGAACTAACACTCTAAAGAGTCAGTGACCCAGATGAGGCCATCAGAGCACAGACTTCAATGGCACACCAATACCCAACATCCTGCTGGGTATCATAACTCTTGGGCCACCTTTTCTATCATGATTTCCATCTCCCCATAGCTCCTGCATTCTCAATCTTCAGCACACAATGTTGGTCTGCTAGCACTCCCTCCTTCTTGACAAAGTTGCCTGACAATATGACTTCTTTGGAGCCCTTGCTCCAAATGTATTTTTATTACTACTAAAACCTCCTGAAAGGAAAAAGAATCAGCATCTCCTTGCTTCAAAAGCATACAGTCAGCTACACAGTGTTTTGTGGATTAGGAGACTTTTTGGTTCTTTGTCAAGCTCTAAGGCTATGTATAAGTCATCTCACAGCATGCACTATCCATTAGATAGAGCTGGTACAGCAGAGACATGGCGATAATGGACTAGTCTAGCCAGTGCCTGATACTCCTCTAATTTCTCCATTTGCCGATACATTGACTCTTCAGAGAGGGAAAATTCCCAGTAGAGGGAATTGCGAAGTACCTGGACGAGTCCCATATCTTTTCTAAGAATACCAACCTAGAGTTAAAAGGAGGGAACCCAAAGTAACTGGTATATTACTGGTTACTCTTCATCAGGAAACTATTCAAAGCATTGTACAGTGACATTCACGCAGCAGTGACAGAGTCATTGACCCACACAGGAGGGGCTGGAAGGAAGGAAAGCTGTAAATCCTATTGAGCAGGGATGACTGGAGTAGACAAGGAGGTGCCAACTCAAGGAGACAGGGCTGCAATGTCTATTTGTATTAAATAAAATACCTAAGTTCACCATGAATCACTATACGAAAGAGTAAACCAGGAAATGGCATACTATTCCAGGGCTGTGACAGCAGGAGTACAATCTGGCTCACCCCTCAATCCCAGCAGTCACAATGACCAAGCACTCTTTGGAAATGACCACTTTACCATAGCCACTAATTAGGATTAAGAAATCCATAAGAAAAACCCTGCTCTTCAACTTTATTCCACATGACCTACACAGCCTGAATACCCATTCCTTTGGTAAACTCAAGCAACAACTGGCTGGGGATCAATTTTATCATACAATTGTGCCTGTCCAAACTCCCTTGGTAGAGAATGTGAGAGGCAAGGGAAGGAAAGAGGAGGTACTTAAGTCAAATACCAAGACAGACCCTTAAGTGAACTAAACCCTTGTGCCTCATTCTTCAGATTAGTCAGTTTATAGTTCTGAGGAAAGAGAAATGCGTTGCTTCCCCTTCCTCATCAGAGTTTTTTCAAGGGTGGATTAATTTACTGACCCTCTGAAAAGTACAATGGACTAAAAGAGATGCCAAAAATTCCATTAGCTAGGACGAAGAAAGAAGGAAAAGGGAAAACAAAGTAAAAAACCAGTAGGAAAACGGGAAGCAAGAGGGGGTATTCATTTCTGAAGAGAAACCTCAGTTGGATACACAGTTGCTTCCAAGTCTTGGCTGTCAAGACCCAGAAGAAAACACTGCTGTAACTCAGCTAAGCCATTGGCATGGTGCACCATGCAGTGAAGAGGAGGAGAATGGTTTACTTAAAGCACAGCAGCAAATTCTTATAAGAACATATACACCTACGTAAAAGCACAGAAAAAGTAACCTAGGCACAAGGCTAGTTGATCCAGTTTTTCTTAATCACCAAACAGCAGGGACACAAGATCTCTGATCTTTGGCAGTGTGCAGGGGAGGGAATTTGACAGACACAACCCTTTCTTTAATTGCTTCCCATATTCCTCTCTGCTTCTTATCATCCTATAAGGGCTTTCCACAGCATCAGCTAGACCTCTCTGCAAGCCTGGTACTACTAACTGTAAATTCTCTTCCAGAGCTTTCTCTCTCTTCCAATTTTTTAACTTTCTTCTCTGCCATTTATATCATCAAATTATCTTCTCCTTTTCCAGTATACAAAGTATTCACTCTCTCAAGTCCATCTTCCAATTCAGCTCTTGCAGTGAAGGCTTGTGACAATACTCATCAAACACAGTACAGTAAAATTCCACTAACCTGTATCTAAAAAATCCTGCAAGAATGCCCTGAAACACCTGGCAGGGACTGACTTTCAAAGCTCCTCAATGCTTTTGCCAGTCTTCAAACTCCATAGTCAGTTTTCAACCTGTAAAAGAGATTACTGAAGGTGGACACGAGAGGGGTATATAAAAACATGAGCAGCCTGGAGAAGAAGAATAGGGAACAACCACTCACTGTCTCTTCCAGTATGGGAATAGAAAGAAGGGAAGGGGGAGGTTAAAAACAAGACAAGGTTTTTCTTTACACAAAACCTAACTAAATTCTGAAAATTCTTGACTATGGATGTTGAGGATACTTTAAAAAAGTCTGTAAGATTTCAAAAAAAAGGAATCAACCATGCCCTGAAGAAATCCACTGAGGGCTACTAAACACAAAGGAACCACCTCTAGCTCAGGAAGTCCTGAACCGCCAACTGACCAAAGTCTAGCAAAGCATTCAACCTGTCCTCATACACTTTCTCAGGCATCTGCTGCTGACCGCTCCTGGCAAGAGGACACTAAGCTATACAGACATTTGCACTGACCTAGGTAGCATGGCCACTCTTGTGTTAAATTGTTCTTGTACACAGACATTTTCCAGGCAGGTGAGTGTCTTTGGCATGAGACTTATGTGAAAGTCTTATGTGTTAAACTGTCTCTAGAGCCAATGTTTTTTCAGATGCAGAATGTGAGCTCCTTTTCTTAGCGTGGAGATGCAGGTATATAAAATGTTCCCGGCGTAAGAATTTACACACAGAGTGCTTCAACTACTTATTTCATAGTGAAGGCCTTTACTTGCTTCCATGCAAATGTGCAGTTCCTGCCACCCACATTTGACAACTATATTATATTTGGAAAAGTAGATTAAAGGCTAGGATCAGACAATTCATGCACTGTGATGTTCCCACAGAGCTCGAAGGACCATCTAAGACAGGTTTCTTAAAACTCTCAAATGATAACATGATCAATATATCAAAGGTTGCTGGTGTTAGATGTACTGAAACACACTGCCATTGGCTAATCAGTAATCCCAAAAGGATAGGAAATTCTGCCAAGTTTTTTTTCCTACACTAGCTTCGACAACCTAACATTTTTGTACATATCTCTTCTGATACATACGCCATCTATGTACATTCCTGACTCTTCCTCTCCACCCCACAAGAAATGAAAGAAACACAAAGTGTATAACACATCATGCAGACTGAGAACGTGGGTCCATGTCTATATTAAGGCATAAAATTAATAGCATTTATTATTCAATGGAGCAAACTGCTATGAAGTGCAAGGAACGGGTCTTGTTACAGATGCCATGTGAATCATAACTTTGATATTTCCTGATGTGTATTTAAAAGTCCAGCCTCCAAACAGCATAGAGTATTTCTGGATAACATTACCATGTGTGCATACAACATGTGCATGCAAACTATGCATCCACATTGACTGTTAAATAGCAGGATTGCTATAGCAGCTGTCCAAGTTGCAGGCCCCACTTTCAAGAAGTCAGACTGCTCCTGTCCAGCCAGATGCCAACTGTCAGCCAGCCAGGGCATGTGCTGTTGCTGCTTACATACCCAAACATGGCCAAGTTGTCACCACGTTAGTCAGGTCTGTTAGAATGGCCGTTTGCTGGCATCACAGACTCACTCACTACACAGGGGTGGGAAGGCCTGCAAAGACTGGCACAAGCATCTGGTGGAAGAGGGACAACAATGGCTGAGTGGCACAGGGATCACAATGTTGCCTGAAAGAAGAAATTTTAATTGAGAAAAAGGAATGAGAAACTTCTGCACACTTTCCAGAGAATCCCACAGCAGTGAGTGCATTGTTCTATACAAACCTCACTCCAGTAAACTGCAGTGGACTGCTCTTGGTTCCTTCATTCCTACTAACTTTTAGTAGCCGGAAGGATTGCTACATGGATCTGGAATATCTTTTATGCCGTGCTCACTGCAACTTTTGAAATTACAAAAACATACATAATAGAAAGCCTCAATAACCCTCCAGTTGGCTTCTGAAGTTGCTTGCATTCAAGATCACCTGCTCTCCTCCACCAAAATACCCTAACACTTACTGTCCCCGAGCTGCTTCTTTCCTAGAAGAGCTGGCCATTTCAGCCCTGGTGGTCAGAAGCACAGACCTGGTATTTTCCATCTCTTTTCTTCTGTAATCTGACCTATGCCTTCTTCCCTAATAAACCTCAAACTTTTCAAAAAAAGGCCTTTTTACAATCCAAAAGCAAACATAGGAATCCTGCAGCAAATCCACTCATATTCCAGAAAACCTTCAGCACTATAAGTGGTACTGAGCTAAAGTTTCAGCAGAAAACATGTGGGAAGGGCCTAAACAGTTGGCTACTACAGGCTATGTTATATCTGCTCTGTAAAACCTGGAGGACTTAAAGCCAAAATACAGTTGCAGCCACAGTCATTTCACATATTTACTAGACCCTAAAAGATTTTTTGAGAGGCAGAACCTTCCCCTGCCCTCAAGCCCCCAGTGTTATTACAAGCTGACTTCCCTAAAGCATTTATCACAAAATCATGCAACCTTCCCAGGCTTCAAACTGGCATGGCAATAGGCTGGTCTCATTCATGGCCTCCCACAACACGCAAGATTACTGGCTTTCAAATTACAAGTCACAGGCTTGGTCAGACAGAAAGCCCATTAGGAAAGCTGCACACAAGATCCTCACATGCAAAGCCACCACAGCTTGTTGGCTGCCTGTGTGGTTCAAAAGCTTATATCAGCCTGTCTAAAAACACTCTGACAAAAAAGAAGGAGAACCAGTTAGAGCAGAAAATCAAAGCTTGAGAAGCTGAAATAACAATAGAGAGAAATAAGTCAGCTAATAATTTTAAGTAAGACTCACGGCCTTCAAGCCTTCCCACAACAGACTTATCACTTGAGCTGTTTACTGCAGATCAGAAAGCCTAACACTGGATGGCCTTTGATGTTTTTTTTTTCTTTTTTGTTTCTAAAACATACTCTTTTGCAGGTGATTCATAACAAGACAAATTCTCAAAGGGAGCTCAGTTATAGTGTGGGAACTCTTAGTTCCCAAAACAGGAGAGAAGGCAGGATCACTAACAAGTTCAAAGTGTTCTTTCAAAATACTAAATCTCATACGCCTCTAAATTAGCAAACAGTTTTATTCAAGCCCTTTGTTCACAGTTTCAGCAAACCTAAAAGGGAGTCAACATACAACTAGTTCAGTGGTCAGGAGAACACGGAGGACAAGGACTCTCTGAAAAAATTATTTAGAGTAATGCGCTATCTTTCACAGAAGCAAGGATAGTTGAGGCTAGCAGGGACCTCTCTGGAGATCATCCTGTCCAACTCCCCTGCTCAAAGCAGGGTCAGCTAAAGCAGGTTGCTCAGGGCCAGGTCTAGTTGGTTTAAGTATCTCCAAGATACTTAGACTCTACACCACCCTGGGAAACCTGTTCCAGTCTTCGACCATCCTCACAGTAAGGAGTGAGGAGTTTCTTTAGCTCACAAAGGGCTTTCCTTTGTGTCCATTGATTCACTGCTACTGACTCAAGTTTTATTTGATGCCTGCTGTCACCAAGGGATATGACATCACTCACGTCAGCAATGACATTCAAGGCTACTGACCCATCTACAAGAATGGATGAATGGAGCACAGCTACATGATCAAAGGAAGTCACTGTTCAATGGAACAGGAAAGCTGTGTTAGGTGTCTAATTACAGGCCTGGCAGGATCAACCTGATCAATGTTTACCGCTCCGCACAGTGCGCTCACTGCATGTAATCGTGTGAAATTGCATTACTCAGCCTACAGCCTGCCTCAGGAAGAGGAAGGAAGGAAAAGGGGCCCAAGGCAAGAGATTTTTATCAGCCAAAGTCTATGTATTGATACACAGGAGTGAGAGTGGATCACTATCGGTGGTTTCTGACCAAGCAAATTTTCTTCTTTAAAAGCATGACAAATAACAACAAAATAAGATCTCTGCTCATTAGTCCCACCTACAACAGATGAATCCCCTGAGTAGGTTGTGAGAGAAATACATGTTTCCCAAATCATCTTCACCACTGGCCACTGCATATTGCCACTCACACTGCTCCTTACTGATGCAGAACCTGGATTCCCTGTTTGCACTAGTTTGGTTCCTCAAGTCTCTTCAGCAAACACACACCTGGGTACACTAACTGTGAATCCAATTGTTACCAGTTGTTTTTCACACTGACTGAGGGGATGCCTACCGGAGAGAGGTAAAAATAATCTGCAGTCATCCTCCCAATCAGTGTTTGGAGCAGACTTACAGCTTCTGTTCATGGGAAGACACTAGCAAAAAGCTCTCTAGTTACCTCAGTAGCTAGCAGAGTAGGTATTTCAGTGCTAGCTTTTAGGAGCTCCCTTTCATGACAATATATCTTTACTACTTTTTGTTGTTGAGATTCTGAATCCTTGCAAACTACTCTGCTGTTTAGTATGACCTGACAGATGGGGCAAAACGAGCTGTCTCAGCAACAAAGGATACCCTTTCCAGTGTTTAATATCCCTTTAAGAAAATACCCCAGAGACAGAAAAGCCAAGCGATCTTTAATTTCAGACCAGGGGTATGCAAGGACATCAAAAAGAAGTGTTACTTACTAATAGCCCCTGTGTAGGTTGGCTGTGTAAGGTCTTTTGGCACCTTCCTGTAGATGTCAAACCTGAAAGAGGAAAAGCATTAGCCATAAAACAGGTGGAACATTTCAATACATTTCATGTCCCCACAGGGATGAATGATGTGAAAGTTTTTCCATCCAGCTTTCCAACATTTTTTCAGTTTGCAGAAGGATATGAGAAGGAAAACCAAACCAAACCAAAACACCCCTTTTCTTTTGTACAATTATGTAACTGAGCTCCTTCTTGGCTCCAATTTCCAAAGCACTTCTCTCCACCTCCCTCTTGCCTTGCTGTCATGGATCTGTGCAATCTGAACTGTGAGAGGTGCCAGGGAAACAGTCATGCTGGACAAGTTTATAGACTACCATAAAAGGAAAAGGATACTCTACAGATTCCTGAATAGACGCCTGGCAAAAACCAGCAAGACACAATCTATATTGCTCCTTATTGTTGATATCCTGCAACAGCCAAGAAACTGACAATACCAAAGTCAGAAATCAAGGTGTTGAGGCAAGAAACCTATCCTTGGACACTGGATACATAACAGAAATTAACCCAAGAGTTTGCCACTCCCCCCGCAAAACCCAGTTTAATATTAGACCGTTGTTTTGATTCAGTCATATCTTTTAATATACATATGGCTCAGCTTTGCTATTTTAAACTCTCCAGGGTTAAACTTTCACTGTGCTTATGATGTTAGCCATATTATTTCCTACAACCTTGTGTTACTGCACATCCAACCGCAATGCAGCTCTGACATCAGTTTTTCCACCACTCAATAAAAATTAATTAATGCATTAAAAACACACACACGCCCTAAAGAAGGAAGTGACTGGTCCTCCCCTAAAATAGACTTTTTTTGGATATACCACAAGTGGGTGACATTTGATGCTTTTTCCAGCCCTGCAGAGGCATGAGAGGCAGCAGCTTCCAAATTCCTATTCTATACTGCACCAAGATGAAACACCCCCATGTTTATTCAGTAGGCCCTAATACAGCAAATATACTGAGAGTTTAAAAATTAGATCATCTTTCTTCATTCTTCATCTGCTGAGATCACTTACAACTTGGAGACACTCTGGGTGAACAAAACAGCATTTGCCTTGCACGAGATTAGGAGGACATCAGTGCTGCTGTTTCATTCAGGAGTTGAAACTGGAAGAGGGAAGGGTAAGAGAGGGAAGGAAAGCAGGTATAAAGATAGTTCACCTGCCCAGCTCAAGTCTTGAACAAGGTATGTAATCACTTAAACACTCCAGCAACCCACTGCAATACACTTGACAGGGCATGCTGCACAGGATACACATGGAGCTGTACGTTTTTTATGACTCTCTTCACTGCAATCTCCTAAATAGATTAGTAATATTCCTGAACGATACAGTCCATTTATGGCTCTCCAGATGCCCCGAGAACATCTGGAAAGTGCTGTTTACATTCTTTCCACATACACCAAAGCAACAGCAGCAGCGGATGGTAAAGCAACACAGAGTAGCTGATGACATCATGGTCTCGCAGCCAGAGGAAGTAGCTGATCATTCCTGCTCACAGCCCATTAAACGCTGAAAGCTGGCATGGTCTCGCCAAAGTCACAATAATAGATCAACAAGGCTAAAAAAGCTGGGGGGGGCAGGGGGAAGAACATGCACGCATGAACGTGCAAGAGCTGCTGAGTGTGAGTGAACAATTAGAAGTAGGAAATAGCTCTATGCTGGATTCAGTAAAACCAGCAGCATGTGGATACTATAAAAGGAAGTTTGTTCTTACAATGAGAAATATTTACTAGTATTAAAATGATGATCCATCACAGGGTTAAAAAAATAATAATCTAGTTTTTTTAATAACTCAGTGGAAAGTTGATGTCATGGCAGGGTTCTCTCCTCTCAGACTGCCATTTTAATCACATAAGTAACACCCAAACACCACAAATTTTTACATGACATCAGTAAACTAGGATTAGGCAAAGGCACTAAAGAAAGTGACCAATGGCTCCCAGCCACATTTATTGCCTGGCTTTAAGTACTTAAAAGGCAGTCCACCCCTTCTCTGCTATTCTGCTTCCCATGTCTTCTACCACAATGTTCTAGTCCCTCTGTCTTCTACTACCATGACACACATCTAAAACCAGCTTTAAGCAAGTCTCTGGATCTGATTTACCCGGAGTTTTGAGAACTCTTGGGTCTATACTTACAGGCTGAAGCCTCCCTGCAAGCACAGTACAGCACATTCGCAACAGTTGTCGCATGAGGCCCTTAACGCACTTTAAGGATCACTTAATGTGTGAGCGTACCTAGCTTGCTAGGCAAAGAACATTAGGGAAACAGTGTCCCACCCTTGAAGTTACAGTCTAGAGGCATATACAAGAAGAGTATGGTACAAATCAGGAGAACTGAATAAGGTTTTAATGGCTTTGTTTTGCAGAATTAACACATTTTTAGATAAGGACAGACACTACAGAATAACACAGAATCGAGAGTGGACAATGTATGCAAAAGAGGCAGTGTGAGCAGACTGGATGGTAGGGAGGAAGGAGGAAAGCTCTGCTGAGATCTTATGGATGAATGCAGAAGCTTCAAGGATGACTCCAGAACCTGACTCAAGCAGCAGAAAGGAAGCAAGGCAAGCAAGGGAGGTGTATTTAAGGTTGCAGGAGGATGCTGAAATGATCACACTTACCATTAAGAACAAGGAAATGGAAAAGGACAAGTTTGATGTAAGAGACAAATACTGCTGGATAGACTTTGCTTACTGAGACATGATACCAGGTAAGTACAAGAAACTGCCAGACCAAAAGAGAAAGGACTGGCTATGTGCAAGTATCCTGGCAGAACATTCATTTGCTTGGAAAAGACATGCTCTGGATTAGGAAGGTTTATACTTTGGCAAAGGAACAATACTTTTCAAGGTATGAGACATCTTCCAATAAAGCATCTGATACTGGCCACAGCTTGAGAAAGTACAATTTATTTAGTCTGATCCAGGATGGTGAAAACAGCAGTTGGGTTTACGCATTCAGAGAAGGGCAAGTTGGAAGCCCAAAAGGAGAGCAAGACCTTGAATTTTGAAGAGAATGATGGAGATGCTGGCACAGCCAGGGAACAGAACTATCTTGTTAACTCCGATTTAAACTCCAAGTTAGAAGACACAAAATGCACAGGATTCCATGACAGCTTGAAAAGTATGTTTATGAGACATCAGAAAAGAAATCCCAGCACTAAGTAGGGGATAGAACCCCAAAGAAGGCCTCAATAACTACACATAATTATAATAAATAAGTAAATCAAGCAAACTTCTCAAACAAATCCATTAAGTTGACAAGAGTTACTGTAACAGGAGAGCCCAAGCCCCAAGAAATCAGAGATTTGTGAAAGCCATAGCTCCTATCAGACCTAAGAGCTAAAATCTGATTAACTTCTAGACTCCATTAGACAAACTCTTCTCCTTTTGCCCACTGGCTTCTTGCCTGCATCACATAGCTCAAAGCCATTTCAGGGGATCACTTACACTGTCCCGGGAAGAAAGAAGAATGAGAATTAGACACCACAGATGATTTGTAATGTATGAGGGAGGAGGCCATGGAGTTGTATGCATGGTAAAGGGGAACAGGTTTTACTTGCCTGCAGGTTAGATGTTCCTGCAAGCACCTGCAGTAAAATTTCCAATAAGCCTCCGGGTTCCTGAGGCATTGGTCACTTGGAAGAGTATTTGTACCCTGGGAACAGAGAGGAAGCTCCCGCTCATATATTGCGAAACCTGCCTTACAGATTTCTGATACTGGCACATTCAAAGCAGTGGAAGACATTACTAACACTGGAGGAAGACGGGATGTTCAGAAAGGTTATACCAGCCAGCTCATAATGCAGTGAGACACACTGTACTACACTGTGAATATCCACTTTGATAGTCTTGTAGTCATATCCTAAACGACCATGAGAAACTAAGGTGTAGATTTACAGCATGTTGACTGCCTCAGAGTAACTGCTAAGTGAACTCTCTTAACCTGCAGTACTGTGCAGCAGTTTACCCCACGTTCATGCAGGGATACATTACTTGACACTTACAAAGCATCCATACATCCAGTTTCCACAGGACAGCCAGCATGTTGTTTATATATAGCTTTTGGCAACTTTCTTCCTTTGCTCAGAAAGATGAGACTTGTAAGGTGAAGTAATATCTCTGAGTTAATCAGCTGACATAGTTGCAGGGTGGAAACAACAAACTTTCTGCTAGGAAAGTTCTTCCTCCAGGTCATATGTATCCTCATAAAGGGAAGGCTGGACCTTGCAATACCAGAACACAAGGCTAAAGATAGAACTAGGCTGTCATCAGTATAACAAAGGAATTTCCTGACACATCTAGTGTATCTATTGTCTCTTCTTTCAATGGAGAGCATAGATGCAAACAAAGAAATAAAAAAAAAGGCTGTTTGGCAATGTCAGAGTTTTGCAGGAACCAACATTCATAACTAATGTGAGGGAATGCTGTCTTCTCAATCCAATACTGAAAGGACTTAACAAAAAGCTTTCTCACCTTCCTGACAGGAATGTCAACAAACTGGTAAAACAGCATTGTAAAGAGGAGCAGCACAAGGATCATTCCTAAATAGGTTCAGAGAATCTGCAAACCTTAGCATGATTAAGATAGGTCTGAGGCAGAACTCCAGCCGTCTGATGGACAGGTGTGCAACAGTCCTCTCAGAAATACAGAAATTACACGTCTCATCTTATTGCAGCTGCACATGTGGATGGTGAGGTGAAATTGCAGATGGGTGCACCTCAATGGAAACAAACAAAAGGATGACAGATTTCAAGTGCCAGTAAGTATTAGAATGACTTCAAAAGCTGTATCTAGGCTAATATGGGCTGTTGCTATTCAAAATTTTTTTCTTCAGAGAGAAGTATATGCTCTTCATATTCACTTTTCAGGTCCTCCTACAGCCACAGAAAGCATTAAAATGTTTAACAAACCAGCAGAGCCATATGCATTAGTGCTCATCTGAGTGGGACAGCCACAAAAAATCACGTCCAAGGCTGGCTATGCAGAGCCAATGGTAGGTCAAACCCAAAAGCAAGCAGCAAGCTGACACTGTCAGCCCTGGCGTGACTCTGACTTTCCTTTCAGATTTATTTGATTGACAGCACAAGATAGGTGACAGGGAGGGCAGAAGATGTCTACCTAAACACTGTTTTTTTTCTAGAGGAGATACTTCACATGCCTGCCCTGAGAACAGGGATGAGCTCACTCCCTCAGCAGGAGCTGCTATGAGCAGAGCTTCCTGCCAGGGTGTGCTTTATATACAACTGAACTGTTTCAAGTCTGGATCTGAAATCGTTTCACTGAAGATTACCACCCCTCCAAACAGAAAAATGCTCTCTGACATCTTTGGAGTCTGAAAAGAGCCTCAATAAAATACTATAGTAGCATCTCCGTAAGATGCTGTTAACTTTTTAATGAGCAAGAAGCAAAGAACTTGAGGCAATAAAAAAAACCAAAAACTTGTAAGTAGAACTAACTAGATGGTGGTTAAATTTGAATGTATTGTAGCAAAGGGAAACTCTGATACCTAAAGGAGTTCATACCAGAAAAGGAAAAACCCTAATTCCTCCTTCAGTTTACAGCATTTGCTGCAATCCTCGAGTGGCCAGCCCTCCCTGGCACAAACAAAGGAGCAATGCACTGGCTGTGTCACCTAAGGCAGACGTTCAGAGCATAGCTTATAAATCTCCCTATACTACTGACTCACTGTGTGGAGTCACTGCAAAGAGACAGCAGATGCTTTAGCACCATCTGTGGAGCACTGAAACACAATTCTGGAGTGAGCAGCACTGGGATGTTTTCATATACCCTTCTGCAAGGTCTGGTTTTACTGATTTAACAAAGGGGCAAGGGAAAGATTGTTTTGCAGCTCTTGAACTGTATTTTGGATTCCAGTTAATGAAGTAGCCAAGCAAAAGTGCAACACATTCATGTGGCACTTGGTCACAGAACAGAATTCAGGCACCTTAAGTCAGCAGCGAACAGATTAATTTTCAACCATTTCCACTCCTCAGATGATTCAGAAATTTAGCTTTAATGCTCACAGGCAGAGGAAAAAAGTTTTTGTTCTTCAAGCAGATTCTGTTTTTCCCCAGAAGAACTGAATATTTAAACATTAGTCTTCTTTTTGAAGTGTGCTGGCTCTATTGTAGGTACTTCTGTAGCACGTACTGAAAGGGGATGTTGTTTAGAGGACATGATCAGTCATTACAGTAAATTACATTTCTGATGTCAAAGATTAAAAAATAAATAAATAAATCAGTATAATGGCTGACATTCCACCTTTAGCAGGTCAATGGTGGCGTAAATATATCATGTCATCTTGTCTTAGCAGCAAGGGTCCATGGCTGTGATTCACAGAGAAGAATGTGGGTGTTGAAACAACGCTTGATTCTCCACCTCCCATATTAACCAGGTTTTAGAAGTGGCATCTATTTTTCAGCAGATACCACAATTGAAGTTGAGGTCACCAATTCCTGGTGACATTACTCACTCTCAATAACGAGTCTAGCTGCACAGCGAACAGCTACCTTAATTTTATTACACATCAGTAGCTTTGAGATCTCTCTGAAAAAAGAGACAGCCTGGTGCTGCTGAACCAATTTGCTTCATTAACAAATAACTCAAAGCGACTAGGGGGAATTATTGAGTACAGATACAAAAAGTTAACTTTGAAAATACTATAAAGATTATGTTGTTACTGCACTAAGAAATTTGAAGAACTGTGGGGAGCCAGTGTTTGTATTCCAACATGCTACATGTTGGAGACCCAGCGCTGGACAAGGGCTCATTCATTATGAGTAGGGAGCAACATCTCCATCACAATCTATCAGATACCATAATGTCCCTCAAAGAAAAGAAAAAGGGTGAGTGGGACATGTCCGTAGGGTTTCCAAGATGCCAAGGAAAACCAAGATAAGAAAAAGTCAACTGGTGAAGCCCCACAGCCTGAACTGTCCCAAAGGGCTTTTAGGGTCAGCAAAAACTCCATCCCTGACTGCTCCCTTCTTAGTAAGAAACACAACTGCCCTGAGAAACAGAGTCTGCAGACCGCAAAAGAGAAAAGCAAGGCACCTATGACATACACAGAGGGACAGGTTGGTTATCTGAAGAAATGAAGAGTAATACACCTTCCCAAGCTGAGATGGCTTCCTAGATCAACAAAACCCCTTGGTCAAAGGCTCAAGTTTAAACTGCAGCACAAAGGAGCACAGAAGTAATAAACCCTGTCTTCAGTGGCAGTTGGCACTTCAGTGGGAGGCTGTGGGGCATTGATATGGGCTGTAACACTCAGATTTCCATTGAGATTCCCTCTTCTCACACAATATTTACGTATCTGCAGCACAGGTTAATTCACTCCCAAGATAGCTGTGTAAATCAGAAAGCAAGAATAAATCGGTCTTTTCAGAACCTTTTTAAAAACATGACTGAGTCACATGAAAACCACTGACCCTTTTGTACACCAGGAAAGCAAGCTCTAAAACCTGGCATGCCAGCTGACACTGAATTTGTAGGCAAATCTCTCTGCTCTACTAAGTGAAACAAGATTAGGCTGGCCTTTTAAGAACTATTTCATGCAAGAAATGTTTCCTTGCCACTGCACAGGGCAATACAAGCCGGTTAAAGCAGTTTTCAAAGCTTGTTTCCCCTTCTCCTTCTGCTCATGTGCTGGTAATGCCCTTACTCAGTTTAAAAGCAAGTAGCACAGCTCCTGCAAACAGGAGATACATTCAAGTGCAATATTGCTGCTGTTTTTTCCCATTTGTCAAGTCCTTCTTGCAAACCAGTGAAAAGTAGATCAGAGTATGGCTGCAGGCCTCAAACATTAAGAATCTGAGAAGGCATGATGTCAGTATTTCTCCACACACACCAATTCCTGACTAACATAACAAAGAGCTTGCCTGCTCCTTACAAAGTCCGTTCATTACGTACTCACCAGTAATTGGACTTACAACATGGAAGAAAGAATTTCTACCGTTACACACTGTACTTGCCACATTCAAGAAATATAATGACATGGAGGTAGCCCATGCAGAGTAGACACATTAAATTTTAAGAAACTCATTCTTTAAAAAAAAAATAAACAAAAAAAAAGGTGTTTCTTGTTGAAAGAATATAAAGCACTGTTTGTTAATTTTACTGGGTTTCTTTTTCAGGTAGATAGAAAAACTGCTGCATGGTGCATTTGTAGGAACATACATTCATTCAAAACAATCCCAGACTGCTTTTGATGAAAGCTACACACACTGTAGAAGGTACACAAAGAGCAAGGCAGCTGCCAAACACAACCTTGGACAGTCAAGCCTATGCCAGCATCTGTTTAATCTTCAGTAAGAGTCATCTTGAGGCAGCTCTGCCTGATAACAGGTTAGAAAACATCTAGTGTTGTCTCTTCTTTGAGAGCATTTAACATTTAGACATTCTAAATAAATTAATTTTTAGGCCACATCCCTCCAAATAACACCAGACTCTACTTCATGTAGACATCAGTGAATCCAGCCAACTAAGAATTTCTATTCAGCTGCCATTGAAGAGAAGAATTATCCTTAACTTTGAGAAGGATTATTTCTCCCTGAAGACAAGGACATAACCTTGGGATTTGTCACTCTACACACTTCTGTTCTTCCTCTTACCATTTCCTACCTGTCTCCTCAAACATTTGTTATATTGCTGTATTACAGACATATGATTCAAAGAGCAGAGATGGTTGGTTCAGTCACCTTTATTTGGATCCCCAGAGGAGCTATAGATCTGATGCAGAGACAGACGACCAGCTCTTCCCACAAGATTTGTATAACTGCATCTATTTTTAAGTTTGTCATTTCACGACAGAAGAGGTGCATTAGCAGTTCAGGAAACCAAGGTGGGTGTGAAGTGGGGAGAGGAGAATGAGCAACCTCAACCCCACTTCAGGAAACATGTTTAAGTGCACATGAAATGACCTGGAACGATAGCTCTGAAGAGTTTTCAACCAGTCCGCAAGTACAGGCTACCACACAACTTTCTCTCCTTGTATTGCTGCTGCTACCACCTCTGGAAGAAGCCCCCCTAGAGACAGCAGAAGAGTTCACATTTACAGACTATGATTCATTCAATACCTGCTGCTATTAAGGCTCTTAGCAGACATATCACTTAATTGTTGAGAATCCAGCAATTCACTTCAGATAAAATGCTTTATCATTTATAAGGAGGGCACTGGAAGCAGGAGGAAAATCAGTCATGATAAATACAAGTTGGATTAAGTCCATCTGACATTCAAAGATCACTGGGCACAAATAGACTCCATTTTCTCTCTCCTCGAAAACTTCAGTGGAAGTTGGTGTTACAAAGGGGAGATCAGAATTTAATCACCATGTCTGTCTCAGAAGCTTCCTTCTGCCCTCCAAGATCAGCATAGTTTGGAGGCAGAAGGGAAAAAAAAAAAAAAAAAAAGGCCACATCGGATATCTTCTATGTGAATTCATGGAATCAAAAGGAAGCTATGGAGAGACTGTTGTCACAGAGCAAGATCATTCAAGCTGGAGACTAATGGCAAAAGGGAAACACCCTTCCTTCAGTACCCAGTGGTATTTCTAGAGAAACCTTCCCACCAAAGGCATGCTGTTTTATGTCAAGGAGCATTTGTATCTTTGTGATCTGCTGACTGCTCAGGCAAAGAGATGTCCATAATCTAACCAAAGCTTAAGAATCAGAAGTACAAAGTGCATGAGAGAAAGCCTGCTTCCCCAACAGCTCAAGATACTGCAGGGTCTGTGTTCACCGAGTTGTTTTAGAGGTTTCATGAAACAACTCGGCAAAAGAGCAGGCTTACAGAGAGCACCCACTGAAAAACCCATTAACTGGCACTCCCCATCCACCCCCCTATACTCCACAACACAAATATGAAGTAAAACAGATTCTCAGGCTGTAGCTACTAGACTACAAGGGAAGAAATTGCTGCCCCAAGACTTTATCTCTCACTGCTTCTTCAAT
Organism: Elanus axillaris; assembly: GCA_026212715.1. Taxonomy (NCBI): domain Eukaryota; kingdom Metazoa; phylum Chordata; class Aves; order Accipitriformes; family Accipitridae; genus Elanus; species Elanus axillaris. The sequence continues at coordinate 10,214,645 of JANZLQ010000044.1, read as the reverse complement.
TGAAACAGACATTAAAAAATATATATATATTACAAGGTGCTAGAAAAACTAAGAGAAAATAGGAAGGCATACAGAAATATTCCAATGCTACTAGAAGAACAAAAGATTTTAAACCAAAAAATGAAATCATTTAGCTAAGAGCTTAAAAAAAAAAAGAAAAAAAAAAGTTGTTTAACAGGCAGCAACTGTTCCTGTTTCCTTGGGTCACTGCTCTCATATAATGACTTTGGGACAATTCATCCCAGCTTTGTCAACAAAGCTGCCTTAACAGCTTTTGAATGCTGGGCAGTAGGAGAAGGTCAACCACACCAGCTGAACAGCACAAACCATCAGGCACTCAGCTGTAGGTAGCTTTTAACCTCTTCAGGGGCCATTTAACTCTAAATAAAACCAAGCAGGCTTATACACACATCCTCACTCCACCAAACGCAGACAGGTACCTCTAACACAGAGTGTACCTTTCTGGCTTTGTTCCTTCCTACAAAGCACATCAGACACTTGCAGTAAGATCTTTAAAAGCAAAGCTGTTACTTTTGTATAATGGATAAATATAAAAACACCAATTTAGTATTCAATGTGACTCTTCAAGCTGAAGGAAACGTGAAAGTAGAACAAACAGTACAACTGAGTCAGGTTTGCCCACATAGTGCTCTTTTGGTTAACAAAAGCCCACCTACTTAAAAAATAAATACAAAATCCCAGGCACTTGTTTGAAGTTGGGGGGGGGGAAATGACTTTTATTGTTCATAGTTGTTAAAACCATACCTAGACCTACTGTGGCCAGGACCAGAGAGAAAAAGATAAACCTCTTTACTTGTTAAATTGATTTTATTCAACCATGTAACAGCAGGCTGACTCCTAGGGTATGCAGAGATGGCCTGAAAGACCAGTTAACCCCATTACATGTGCCTAACGACAGAATATTTGAAATAATCAAAACAGTAAAGAAGATGGCCCTGGAGAACAGGTAGTATCTGGAACAATGATGATAAAGGAACAAGTGGGGCAAGACTCCCCTCTGCCTAGTGACCCTGAGTGGGGTTGGACATCATCAGACTCCACTGGGAGAGAGGAGAGGAGCGAGTAGACAGCTGGGCAGGTGACACAGGAGACTACTCGGCAATTTTGTGGGCTGGATTATTTACTCCAGGTGCCTGAGAGCTGCTACCAAAAAAAGTCAGACCTGGTCTGACTAGCATTTGGAGCAAGTCCTAAACTAGGAAAGCATGGGCTTGAGAGAAGGTGCAACCCCTAAGTAAGAGGGCTGGAGACCACTAAATGGCAGAGAGGGAAGCTATCTGAACAGTCATGTTCCCTCCAAGGTAATGTCAGAACACAAGAGGGTTTCTTTCTCTCAGGGACGGACACTTGAAAGAGCATTTAAATCAAATGACAAGATTTACAGTGTAGAAGTTCTGTCAGAATGAATTCTCTTGCATTATTTTGTTTTGATTTTAACTGGGGAAACATCAAGAACAGTATGTCTTTGTAAGTAAAACCTCTCTTACTTTACAACAGCAGTGACTTCCAACTCCCTATGTATTTTCAATTCCTCATGGTCCTTGCTGTACCTGAGCTGGACAAAAATCCAGAATTTTGTTTCACAGATCTATCAAAGAAAGAAGAATTTCTACACACCAGTAAATTCACTCTGAAACAGTCCAAAGGAAGTACAGATGCCTTATTCTAACACCTTCCTTTGTACATGTATAGGAAGCACTGATTTTTCTATTTTTATGGAGAAATACTAGTTCAAGATTTCATTCTGATATCCTTTCTTTAGATCATGCTCTTTTCTTCCCATCCAAAGGCAAGTGTGTGCTCAACAACTCTGCAAGAACACTGAGCTCCTACACAATCCAGCACAGATAAAAAGTAATAACTCTTCTTCCAACAAAGTAGGTGGAATCTATCGCCCTGTTTTACAGAGTGGAAAACCAATAATAGCAAAAAGTCAGCAGCAGGGAAAGAAAATAGGAACTACTGACTCTGAGCACTTCATTTTGCAATTGTTAATTCTTTGTTTAAATGAAATTTCTATGTTTCCTGTCTGCCAGCAGATGAGAACATAATGTGCAGAGAGCAGCTCAGGACAGTTTCTGGGACAGCCATGCTGTGATCCCGTGGATGGGATGCAGCAGTGGGAGCCAACAGACCTGAATTCTGTTCCGCTCCCAGCACTGACTCACTGCCTAATTTCTGTTCCAGTCAATTAAATCTTTTTTCTTCACCCTCTTCATTTTGCAGAGTGGCACCTGGTAACATTTGCCCACCTTTCAGCAAGCACGTCTATATCTACAGATGAAAAACTCTGCAAATATATTAAGTATTACTGATCAAAGTTCCAACTTCTTTGAAGGTCTGTACAAGGAAAGCTGCAGGAAGATGGGCTTATGAAAACAAACTGTATGTGCACTGCAAGAGCTAGGCCTTGGCTCAGTAACAGGGTTGTACCTAGAGTGCGTGTTTATGAACGAACAATCTTGATCAGGAATGGTTTTGTGAATTGGGACACAAACTTCGAAGCATGTGAAAAGTAAAATTAGTGATCCTGTTAATCCGTCTCACACAGAAAGTAAACATTGAATATACAAATACCAAAACTTGGCCCTGAATGTGAGTTCAAGATGCAAATACAGATTCAAAGCAGGAGTAATAAGCCGATACTTGTAAATACCAAGCAGTTATTAACACACTTTATAAGATTAACACCTGCGTAACAGCAGATAATAAACAAACATCATTAAGTAATCAGCTAGTCCTCATTTACACACAAAAGAATATTAACACACATACTACAGAAGTTGAGCTTTAATGGACAAACTCTCAAGGCTTCAAAATTGCATTGGGAACTGTTTAATCCTGAACTACTTTAAGCATGCTCTAATATGCAAAGGACTGGACAAGGAGGTAGAAGGGCTAATGTAATTTTAAACTAGTTTATCTGTACTGCAAGCAGGTGAAGACTGCAATTTTCAAATTCAGTATGACTAAATTTTCACTCACAACATCATACCAGTTTTGAAAGCATGATCGTCCACATAGTATTCTTTTTGACCTGCTGACTCTCCACACTTTTAAGCCCAGGAGTGAAATGTAGGAATAGGTTTCCTTGCCAGCCAGCTCCTCCCTCTTAATTCCAGTTCCAAGAACATAATGAAACTAACAGAGGAAGTTTCCGAAACAAGGAGGAGTACTGAGAACAAGAAAACAAGGTTAGCCGGGAGGACTGTCATTAATTATATAATCCAGCCTTTGGGTAACTGGACATTTAGGGAAAGGGGCTGAGAGAATGTTGGAGGCATCAGCCTCTGCAGCACTGTCATCTGGTCTGCTAGTTACTTAGCAGGTACAGGCTTTGTACAGGAAAAAAAAAAACCACCAAACATTTATTTCTAGGACAAAAAGACTATGAATCCCCACAACACTTGCAGAAAGAGGGCACAAAAAATGAATATTCTGCTCCTGTTTCAATTGGTTTCTTCCCAAGGAGCTAGTTCTGTTTTCTCCCTTCTGCCAGCCTTGCAGACTCCATTGTGCTGTCCTGCATAACACCTTTTTGTCAACTATGTTCTAAATTTTGTGCTCTTATTGTTTCAGCACATAAGAAGCTTGTTCTCTATTGCCCAGGAATGCAAAGCAATTGCTATTGCTGAAATATGCCAAAAGTACAAACTATTTTAGGTGGCACTGAAGAATGGAAGAGAGGAAGTGGTGCATCACATTTTTTTTCAAAATAAAATGTTAGGCTCAAACATATTTCAAAGGTAATTAGGAGGAGGAAAGTATTTATAATCTCAAATACTCAATGGTGGAGTCTTGCCAGCAAGCATTTTATTTCCTTTTAGGCAGTGAAGCAGGTGTCAAAATGAAGGATGGAAGAGAAATGTATTTTTAATAAAGTGAGAAAACTATACTCTGCTTCATCAAAACAGGAGAGAATTGTCATGAAGAAAAAATGTTCAAGTAAGGGGACTGGTATTTAAAGGGATCCAGCCCTTCTCTGTATTCTGGAGATCAGAGAAAATGGAGGCAGAGAGACTGGGGAAAAGGATTAAACATATAGGACTGCTCCTCAAACTAAGTAAATTGTTCAGATGCTTGAACATCGCAAGTAGACTGTAACCCTTTCTGTCCCAGAGGCTTCATCCCCCTTAAGCTCAGAGATTCTTGCTCTTGCAGCTCTCCAGCACATCCCAGTGCCTCTCACCATCACATCCCCCAGACATTTCCTTCAGCACCATCCCTCACCTGTTCCCTCTTTTGTGAGGCACCCAGTTCTGAACATCTCTCCCTTTCCCAACTCGACACCTGCCAGCTCAGGGTTCCTCTACCTCCTGCCGTGTTCCTCCAGCTCCATCTCACTGCTCACAGCTGCTGGTTCCCAGTGTTGCCAGTGCTACTGGCTGCAGTAAGCAGCTCCTCAGCCCTCCCCACAGACACAAAGTCCTAATCTCTAGCAGACACTGAACAAAATTCAAAGTTGTACTGTGATTTCCAAGAAATTATCTACATAAAACCCAGAGCATAACCAGGTCACTGCTATGGAAAAAAAAAAAAAAAAGAGTTGGACCATAGTCTTTCCCATAGCTTCTAGGAATCACAAAATGTTAAGAATCCATTACTGCCTTGTACTGCTGAACACCTTCAAACAAGATCTGCTAAGATTAATTTAGTATCAAACTGTGCAAATTTTGTTTGTGGAAGCTGCTTTCTGAAAGGTTTAAGTCCCAGCTGCACTAGAACAGCACACAAATCAGGTTTGTACAAAACAGCATGAACAAATGTAACATCTGGGGAAGGAAAAAAAAGGGGGGGGGAATGCAAGAAGAAAAAAGCTCCATCTTCATAAGGCTTCCCTCAAAAGCACACAGGCTAATCCATACCTTACTGCATGACAGAGATTTCTCCATATCAATAAGGGAAACTCCTAGATGTCTGCTAGACTCACCATCTCATGCTGGACCAGGCCAAGAAAACCACTCCAAGGAAAAATCGTTCAGCCACTGCTCTGTCAAGTGAGCCAGCAAAGTAAGGTCCCCTTGAAACAATCAGTAACTGAGGTTCAGAATGGGATTGTTACTTGCCTGAAGCTGACAAGAGTCAAGAATAGCAGAACCCTGACTTGAGAGAGTAGACAATAGCGTTCACTGCTGTATACACACAACACCAATTCTGCCTTTTCCTCCAGAGCAATTTCTATAGGACAAAAGCCATTCTTAATACACAAGATATAGCAGCAAAAAAACATACCCTTTCGCAGAGCATCCAGCAGGGATTCAAATATATTGTACTTTTTCAGTATCTAACCTAAGAATGTCAATAAACCTGCAGTGACCAGGTCCTATTTATATTCCAGTCTAAGGAGATAAGAATTTCTGTCTGTACTTCTACAACTCAGTCCTATTTTTTAGTTGCATGTAACTGTATTACCTACAAGCAAGTACAATTCATATGCATCATCTGGCTTCCAAGTGAAGTTCCTGATTTTGACTCAGTTTCCAAGAAACATCCATATTGATGCTACCCCACTAGAAAAACGTGACTGATACAGACCCAAGATAGAGCTGCAACTTGTAGTTGGGGACCAGGTTTACCAGTGTTTGTTAGTCCAGATATAACTAGTTTTAATGCAGCAGCCATTTTCAAATTTCAGTTCAGTAGAGTCACATTTGATTTAGAGTGACATGGAATCTGACTGACGCTCTGAGACTTCACCTTTACCAGAAAACACAAAGTCACATTTACATTACTGGCTGCACTGGTGTTTTAGTGGGCTCTCCAACCTCGCTTTATTCACAGCACCCAGTGGTCTACAGAGATGGACAGCAATTAGGAAGCCAAGTGATCTGCCTTAGGATATGACTGTTAAATAAATACTAAGCAACCATGACTGCCTGAAATCCTGTTAGCAGTAATACATGCCTATCCATATTAGCATAGCATTTTGAAGGCTCTTCTCTATTAAATGCCAATCTTTCTGGCTTCTCTGGATTAAACTAGATACATCTCATTTGGAAACATCCTTAAAAACCAAACAAACAAAAAAGCAAACATCCAAACACACACAATTCAAATGCAGCAAATCGCACTAACTGCAGTCTTTACTTGTGTGTGTCTGCTGTGATTAGTACTAAAATACTCAAACATTTAAGCATAAGGAAGATTTTGTAGATCGTGGCAAGATTGCGGTTAATTTTTTGGCAGAACAAGTTTTCCATTTTGGGGCAGCTGGCTCCATACGGGAATACCCAGACAACACTTCAGGGCTTGTGCTTGGATAGAAGGCAAAACCCCAGATGATTCTACTATTTCTTTGTTCATTGCAAGACTCTTCTCACCACCTCCACTATTTGAATTACATGCCTAAAAAACACACATGCACACTTCAAAATACAAGCTCAACAACTTCCACAGCTTCTCAGTCCATGCTGGTGCTATTGCTTCAACTCTGTTTACAGTGTGATTCAGTCATTTTCACAGCAATGAACTATGATGCCATGAAGAAAGCATCTGTGTCATCAACAAGTGAACAAAGGAGGACAGTTAAAGTTCAGAAGGAACAATACAAAACTTTCCTACAAAGCCAGACGTTAATACTTCTGTACTTACTCAGGAAAAGTTTTCTACTCCAACTATATTTTAAGAGAAATAATGCATTAGGGAGACTTAGGAAGAAATATTTACGCACATGCATGCTATGTATGATCAGTTATTTGTGGCATAAACATCAATAGAATCTGTCTGTACAACTCTGCTTGCCCATCTGACTGCTGTGACTGCAGAGTAATTTCTCAGGTGCCCTCAAAGAGCTATTGTTGAAACAAAGTTAGTCATGGCACTGCCTGGCACCAAAATCAACTTTGGTGATTATGTAAGGTGGCGGCAATACCACTTGGAAGGCTTGTTTACCAGCGACATTGCACAATGTGAAGTGGAACATTCTTGCCAGACATGGCTGCAGTTCAAGATGAAAATACGCTTGCAGAGTTGCCAGGTGCTACGAAGTGGTCAGCTATCGCTTCAATAGCTAGAGAGAAAAAGTGCAGTGTCCCTGCCAGCACAGAGAGGCAACTATCTAACCAACACAGAACAATGTAACAGCCACTAGTTATAAATGTAGACATTAACTTAGGAAGCGATGGCTACCAGCTCAATCACATATGGGATTTAAGATTTTGAGCAGCATTATTGTGCAAGTGGCAACGTCCATGCTGGTGGAAGTGTGCGTGATCATGCACAGCTTAGTACAGGACACATGCAAACCTTTTTGATATGCCATTGCTAGGCACAAACTAGTAGGCAAAACTCATCAGGAGTAGCCATAACAGCCAGCCTTAGCTGTTTATTCTTCTCTCTTGTACTCCCTGCACTGCTTCAGCCAAGAACACACCTACCTGCTGCTATCACCACTGTGTACCCTCTATAGGAGAGGCACTGTGAGCTCATTTATTAAAGTAATTTCAGCAAGTAATCTTGCCAAATGAACTAAAGTGTGTTAATGCAGTTAGTTAAACAACATGCTGGGAGGGAACAAGCTGGTGGATGGAGTACAAGAGCATCACAATATGATGAGAAATGTAGAGCTGGTCAAGACTCCTGAGCAAACATGTACATTTCCACTAACATTTGCTATTTACTAGGCAGCACCAAAACATCATGTAGTCATCATTCCTCCTTAACAATTGGCAAATGTTCAAACATAGGCCGAACAAGTCCCATGCAAGTTTAAGTGAGATTTGAGGAGTTACAGAAAAAAATTAAGTCACGACCCTCACAAACCTATTGAACAAAAAATGTTAGGATTACAAAAGACAGCTTTGTTCCTTCTTTTCTTAAGCCTGAAGACTAAAATAATGCTATTTTCTTTAGGCTCACAAGTGAATGAGAAATTGTTGTCCAAGGGGTTGCTTAGTTTGGAAAAGATTTTTCTCCTTAGCCTCCAAATCACCTACAATCTACTGGTTTGCCCTTGCTAATCTGGTTGGGAACTGAAGGCCAACAAACAGACCTCCCTGATGTTGAAGAAGCAGTCTGTATCACTGGTTTTGCAACTGCACCAGGTCAGATGTCTTAAGCATCAGCTTGCCTATTAGCCATCGCAACTCTCAGGTCTAAATTAAAACCAAACATACTGCCTCTCCTAAAGGCAGTAAGATTGGAAGTGTGTCAGCTTTGGTTAAGACTGGGCAATTTGATTTAAAAAAAGACATACAGGAACCAAAGCAAAGATCTGCCTGTGTCCCAAAACAGCAAAAATGTTGTTTATATCTGAATCAGAATATCCACATAAAAAGTATCATTTATCACAGATGTGCCAGCTGACTGTGGGGGCCTGTTGTACTGTGCAGATGGGATAACAGTCTGCCACAAAGAACTTCAACTCTAAATCAGCATTTAAATCTAAATCCCTTCTAAGCCTGGCTCCTTTCCCATGACCTCCGAAATCCAGGTATAACACACTGTTACTACATTCAGGTTATCAAGCTGTAAAAAATACAACAAAAAAATCAAACACCTCCCCCAAATAAAAACGTCACCATGATTAATTGTGGGAAATAAATTCTTCATTTCTCTGTTAAATATAAAAATAAGGATTCACAGATATTTGCCATTCTACATCAAAAATGTGGCCAGGGCACAACTGAGAATTGTCCACAATTAGAACAAAAACTTGGTTTCCAAGCAGTGTATTTTAGTTTTTCTGTCTAATCAGTTAAAGCTACCAAAATAATTCAGAAGTTTCAGTATCTGCTACAAACGCATCATTAGCTCTTTCATGCAAATAGGCAGATGTCAAGAAAAACCAACAGATTCAAGAAAACTTGGAGCAATGTTTCTCTCTACCATGTCCGTGCACAGGAGTCACTTCATTTTTACTTCTGTAATTCTCAACACCAGAGCAGTCTGAAGTCCAGCACTGATATTCACTGCTGAAGCTAAGCCTCCCTGCTAACTGGATCACACAACATGTAAGAAACCTTCTGGCCCACAATCACCATTCAAGATGACCCAGGCTTACAGTTTAATCTAATTATGATTTCAACCATCCACAGATGCTGTAAGTACACAGGTGACACTGGGTCTTAAAGGCTTGAGGGGGAAATACCCTTTCAGCTCCAGTGATATAACTCAAAATCCCCAATCAAATAGGTATGAAGCTGCTTTGCTGACACAAGTTCTGACAAACCAGGGCCAGAGGCAACAAGTCTCTCTGTCTCTCTCTCTCCGCGCCCCCC
>JANZLQ010000044.1:10191136-10201435 GCA_026212715.1 Elanus axillaris | reverse complement strand
GGCCGAGGGCTGCGGCCGCCCCCCGCGGGCCTCGTCTGCCCCGCCGCGGCCCAGCCCGCCGCCTCGGCAGCACCCGGGGGCCCGCTGAGCTCCCCCACGGCACCCCGGGGCCTCCTCGGCGCCCCGCAGCTGCGAGGGCCCACCCCCCAGCTCTGAAGGTCCCCCTCGATGCTCCCCGGCATTGCCCTGCCAGCACCCCACGGTGGTCTCAGCCCCGCCACGGCCCCTGCCAGCACTCCATTGCCCCGGCGGCCCCCTCAGCGGATCCTCTCGGTGCCCGCAGCACCCCAAGGGCCCTGTCGGTGCCCCGAGGGCCTTCTCAGCACCTGTCCAGGCCCTGGCAGCACCTGCTGCCCCACAGCCACAGGGCCGCTGGCTTCGTGGGCTGCCCAGAGGTGATCCTGCCCGGCAGAGCAGGCTCAGCCCGTGCGGCTGGCTGCCTGCGGTCACTGCCCGTGTTAGCAAGGCGCGTTGGAGTCTGCCGGCTCCTCCGCAGCACTGGTGAGCTGCCTGCAGACAACGGGCAGCGTCAGCCGATCCAGCGGGACTGCCCGGGCCTGCAGGCCCGAGTGTGGCAGCTCACGCAGGTGCCGCGTTTCATGTTTTGTTGGGCATCTCTTGTGTTCTCAGCATCGCACTTAATAACAGCTTATGTTTGTGTCTGCAGCGTAGTCTTTTCTCTGCCTGGAGACAGAGTCAAGCCGCAGTGACAGACTGGGGAAAGTCTCATGCTTCAAACTGCCCATAAAGGAAGGAGGAGCACCCCTGCACCGCTGAGACACGCACCCCCATGCAGTTCTCCCTGGTAGAGGATGAACTCCGTTGGTGACAGCATGGCTTTTTCACTCGCTCTTGAAAATCTTTCTGCAGTTTTATTGGAGGCCAAGGAATTAAAATCAGGAAAAACTCCCTGGTCTTCAGGCGAGACATTTCCCCATTCTTGCCATTTTGCCTGGATGCATTTGTCCGACTGCATCCCTGCCAGGTTTAATGCAATGCCCATGGATAATCCTGCATTGCTCCACGCACCACCCTGGGTCCTTCCCTGAATAATATCACCAGTTAATAGCATCAGTCAGGGACTTTCTGCTGCAGGTAGTTTGACCGCTGCTGTATTACGAAGTGCTGTCACTCACATATGGTGCATGTTAGATTACAGTGCAGGAACAAAATGCAGCTACTGTTGCCTTTTAAGCCTTAAAGCAGGGCAAGAGAAAAAGGGAAATGACAGCAATCTAAGTATGCTGTGTGCAATATACTGCTTTTCTAATTGATTCTGCAGATTTCTTCCTCCTGCTGTCATAATTTCTGAACTTAAGAGATCCAGATCTTTCCATTTGTTCCTTTCACCCAGAAACTAGGCCCATACCTGAATAAAAAATAGAAACTCGAATTGAAACAAGCAGAGAAAAACTACCAAAGAGTCAGAGCTGTTAACCAATGTCATAGCCTTTCAAAGGAAGAGATAATAATTCATGCTGGGAATATTCAAAACTAAACTGGAGGAATCCCAAGGATGAGATACCAAGACATAAACCTGCAGAAGCCCCCAGGGAATAGATAAAAATACCTAATTGTTTTTTTTTATCTCAGACATCTAAATTATCCAACCGCATTGTGCAAGCATATTCAGCAGATTGCTAACTGATCAGCCACGAAATCCTGCTGCACTTTGCATTGTGCTCCAAAACTGAACAACCCACTGAAATTAATGAGACAATTCTCATCTCTCATGAGGTCAAACCAATTACATAGGCATAGCCAGCGGGTACTATCTGTAGCGGAAAAAAACCAAAACAAAACAAAGCAGTGCCTATCAAGTTAGTTACACAACCAAGTGCTTGTCTAGGCTCCTGGCAAGGCCCTGATATCATTAGCTATTATTAACTGCCTTGTGCAAAGGCATCAACTCTCTCAGGATCCAAGAAAGCACTGAAGTGGTTACAAAAGCACTTCAGTTGTGCAGTAGACAAATCTTGAGGTGGCCTTGAAGAGTTGTTCCTCACATTGTGAAGATTTTATTTGAAACTAAAAGGTCAAACTGAAGAAAGTAATGGGCTCAGAGCAGCGCCAGGACAGCTTTCCAGTTGGGTCCAGCTCACTTCTTACATCCTTGCCAAGGGAAGAAGAAGTTAATGCCCTCAGATAAGACCCTCGTCACAATATTGTTTAATTACATAAGGCTTCTAGTGAGCCTGAGATAAGAACAGGAATTTGTCTGCAGTCCAGCTGGGTGCGGCTGATGGCTGCTTAGGTCATGTTGTGTATTAGAATGGGAACTAAAAGCACGGGTTTATTCGAGGTGGTTGTCACATCGTTAGAACTGGAATGAGTAAACTGATAGTGAGAACTGATTTAAAAGTTAACTGTTTCATGTGAGCGATAAACTAACATTTTCCTGACAACAGTAGTTCTAAAACTGTCTATTTTTTATCTTCAAATTACATTAGGAACATTAATTGAGCCAAACTGCTACTCTGAAATCAGTAAGTAAATATTTTCAGTATCAGTGAAGAAACTGAAGCAGAGGAATGAATTGACTCACCTAAGACTACAGAATAAGATCAACTTCAGCTCTAAAATTAGCAAACAGATCCCTTCATTCCTAATGCTGTGTTCATAATTCTTCTTGCAAAAAACGACTATTTTCTCCAGAATATCTGGATTCCTAACTAATGCCTCACAGCAACAAAACTGGTACCTCCTTCCTATAAAAAAAAGTGGCCAAAAAGTGCTTTATTTGAATGATCCTCTTGGATATTTATTACATAAATTTGTTCATGCAGGTAAAATCTTTTGTCTGCAGGTTTCCTAAATACTCTTAATTTCTAGATGATATGCTATTCTTTAGTTTTAACTTTACATTAATAGAGTTTATATTAATCCTTCACAATTTTGATAATCTCTGTTTTGTAATCTCAAAATTTCCTCTTTCCCAGAAAAGTGTAACCTTGATCCTTACCTGTTGAGCATCGTTTTAGATAGTATAACATCCTGTAACACTCAGGTATGATTCCTCTTTTGTTTTGTTTGTGATTCCTTACACATGGATGGGTTTTATGTTAGCCTCTGGCTTGTGCTACAGCTCTTGCACTGGGAATGTATTGTAAGGGCTGTGACTGGGTCATGAGCAGCATTGTTTGCTAAAGGTAAAGCTGGGTACATATAGTCATTGCTTAGGTCAATTAGGTTTCATTCATCAATTGGGAATGTGCAGTGACTGTTAAGGAAGGTGCAGTGCTTATTCACTTATGGCCCTTCTGCTGCTGAGGTGTGTTTGCTCCCAGTTGAACTATAGCTTTTTGTTTAGGGTGTTGTGTGGCAGGGTATGCACCATGACATTCTACCCTTGTGCATTTATTCACAGGATATGCTTGTAGCACTTGTGTCAGGGTGGGTTGGGGATTGAAATGAGCGCATTGCTTTGCAGGGCGTGTTTACTTGATTATGTGTTGTATTCTGCAGGGTGTGTCGCTGACTGCATGAAGCATTAAACACAACTGCTGTTCAGGAAAAGGAAAAAACATTTTAGAGAATGAAGAGAAAATGTTATAAAGCATTTAAAAATATAAATAACAGCATGTGAGGAAATCTTTCTGAAGGAACAGGATGCGCCTGTAGGTGAAGAATTCAAATACAAGTGCTGTGCTAAGTATAATCAGTAATGAAAGCTCAGCCCTTCCTTTTAGGATTTTAGTAAGCTACATGTTGACAGGACTTTTCAAGTAGCAGGGAACAAAAAAGCAAGCTTTAAGTCTGGTTGCAGTGTAGTATGTGTTTATCATTATCACATATGTTATGCTGTCCATCTATTACCGTAAGACTGGACTTTAAATGGACAGTAGAATAAATTAGTATCTACTCAACTTACTATGTAAGGTCCTTCTTTACTGAGTATCTATCTGAGCTTTTTTCTTAAGAAGACATAACAACCACCTTGCTTCTTCCTGCTCAATATGCAGAAGAAATAATCTGATTATTTGATAGATCACAGGGCTGGCTACATCTGCTCTGTATATGTTTGAGTATGGAGAAGGGGGTCTGCGTAGCTGTGTGGCCTCTTCTTTGTCCCGTGACAGTGGGCAAGCACATTGTTAGGCAATGCTAAGGGGAATCTACTGCTCTTAAAGTCCCTAGAAAATTCACCCTGTTTTTAATACTATTTCTCTTTGTTTGCTTTGTTTGCTTTACTTTTGGGTGCCGGGAATTTACTATGGGAAAGTCACGGTGAGCGAAACATTTTTGTGCTTGGTTTCTTTTTCCACTGTGGAAATGAACTCCACAAAGAAGCTTCAGCTCCTGTCACAGGCTTACCTTGTGCTTCACAGCATCCCTAGTGTTTGATTAGTGTTTAGTGTAGTTCAGGAGACTGCCAACACATGACAGGTCACGGCCAAAGGGAGATGGCAAGTTAACAGTTAACTAGAGCAAAGTCCTGTAATAGAGGACTTTGAACACTAAAACAGAGAGCCAAATCTCAAACAGATTTGGGATTTGTAGGAAAGAAGAGTTGAGTATTAGCACCCAATTCTCAAAGGGGGAATACTCTGTAGTGAGTTAAATGCCTAAATTCCCTGTACACTGGAGAAGAATAGTTATGAACCTAAGGACTTGAAGTGCACTTCGCTAGTACACTGAGTGGCGAGATGCCTACATCAGCTGGTATGAAATACTTAAAAGAAGGGAACACCTGAATATCTCACTGTGAAACTCTGATACAGGACCAAAAAGTGTTTGCTTATGGGTTTAAGTAGCACATTTGGCATGGACACCTGAATTAGTCTCAGTGAAAATATGCCTGGGAGATGAGCTACCCCCTCTACTTTAAATACTCACCAAGCGCTGAAAAGCACTGTCCTGGAAGCCAGTTCTGGACCTTTAAACAGGGAGTGCTGTGAGAAATTTTAGGGTGTTCAGGGGAAAAGAGGAAAATGCTCTGCCCAGCTTCTGGAAGCTGATCCATGCTGTAACCAGGAGTGTAAAATTTCTTCTGCTAGAATAGGGTGCCTGCTTAGGGCTCTTAGCTGGGAAACAGTAGTGATACTGGGACTGGGTACTGGTGAAGGGGTTCGTGACTTACTAATGTTAAATACCTGTAAGCACATAAGCACTCCTGAGAGTTCCCTTCTGCTGTGTACTTTGAGTCCTACTCAGTCACAGCGTGCCTAGGAAATCAAGTTCTTAAGATCTTACTGGCAAAACCACCCCACCTCATTTCTGGATGGACTTAGAGAAGAAGTAGCTGACAGAATTCAGCCTACCCAGAGCAGTGGGGCTGCTAGGCACAAAAAGGCACCAGACCTTTTGGCGCCTAAAGAAGCTTTCACCAGAAACGGTAGGCACTTACAGCATCTGACGTAGCTGAGGAGGGAAGGCAGAGCTTTCCTGGGTTGCTCTTAGGGAGCACAGGCGCCAGCAGTCTGCATAAGTTGCACTTCGGTGCCTGAGTGCTATTTTGGATCTCTCCCAGAGACCTTGCACTGGCATGCTCTCAGTGGGGAGTCAGTGCGAAAGCTCAGCAGGGACTGGGGATGCTAAGTGCCTGGTTTGCTGCGTCAAGAATGACCTTCTCAGAATGGGTGGCTTCTTCCTAGGTATGAGCTATGGAAGTCAGCTCAGGCATCCAAATGCAAGGTCAGGCTGTGCTCAGGTCTCTGTCTAGCAGGAGGGCATGCTATCCTGTGGCCAGTAATACATGGAAACCAGCATTTTTCAAGAGAATGACTATGTGAGGATTCAATAGCAGTGAGCCATCACAAAAGCCCTCAGGCAGTAAACAAGTTGACCAAACGAAAACCTTCACAAGGAGGAATTTTTCAAAGAAGGCGCTGGAAGCTTTGTTGGAAGACTTGCCAAATCCTACTGCAGCACTTTGTGGGCAGCCAGTCATGCTACTGCAGCTTAGAAGGTTCTCACCCATCGTTTGACCCATTGGAACCAGCCATGTGCGTGAGATGTTGAATAGCACTTCACTGACTTACTTTTGGCATGCTTGTCTAAGCTGCCTTATCAGCTTTCTCAGTGGTTTCCTCTAGATACTGTGTAGTATTCAGGGAGCTGAGTAAGCCCAGAGGGACATTTCAGACAAGAGATACATACTCTTTTTTTCATCTTTTTCATAGTAAGGATATGGATTTTTAATTGCTGCTTCTGTGATTTGCTAGCAGGCTGCCTCTTCTGCAAATGACACTTATGTTTTCATTATTCTCTCTTGGTTGCTTGGCAGTCCTATGATGGTCAGTGGATTGGGGAGGCTTTCTCAGTGCTAAAGAATCTGTTGCAGAAGTCAGGGCGTGGCTAGAGAAAATCTTTTATAAAGAGGTTTTATTAACCCTCTAACGAATGAAACCAGAGGTTGTCGTTATCTCTGGCCTTGTGTTGGTTTCACCTGGAGCCTGTGGACTCAGCATTTCTGAAGTGTCATTGTTAGGGTATGATTTTTGAGTATCTGGCCTCTGATTTGGAGTGGGGTTAGTTTTGGGTGGTCAACTTCACATGACTTGCGATCCAATCTAGCATCTATCCTTGTTGCTGACTTCAGCAATCTGCCATTTGTCCAGAGACTCCAAACCAGTGATCTCAAAGTGCTGGCTCTAGCATATGTAAGGTCGAGATGAAGAGAGAGAATGCTGTAAATAAACAGAGCATGCAAAGAGGCATGGAAAGATATGGAAGAATGAAGAGAGAAACTGCTTGAGATGTGAATGCCCAGCTTAAGGGAACTGGGAAGAAATGAGAGCAGATATGTAGGCAGACTTGTGCAGGAACTTATTGGTGAGGATAAGAAGCTTCAGCCTATGGCAGAAGCTAAGAGGAGATGTATCTGGGGAGCTGATTCATCAGAAACAAAGCTCAAGTGAAAGTTCCCTTTCAAATGACAGTGTGCATAATCAGAAATCACTAAACCAAAGTGACTTGAACAAAGCAACAGGTAAACACTTACAGAAAACTCCCCCTGCCTTCAGAGGAATTCAGGCCTAGCAGTCTCTAGACTTCACCCTTGCCAAAGAAGACCCCTGTCACCCTGTCTCCTATAAGGCCACTTCATGGTTTCTCGCTCAAACTTCTCACAGAAGAAAGAGCAAAATACTGCCCCACTCATGCTGTGATGATAAGCCTGCAGTGGAGTTTGCCGGCGTTTATTTTAATTGGACTTTTTTACTTTTTTCCTGGCACTTTAAAGTTTATGAACGGAAAGGATCAGTCTGACTCAGAGACTGGGCTACTTCCAAACATTAATCTTAGCTGCCATATGTTAATGTAGTTTGGCTCTGCTGCATCCTATGGTGTAAAGTAAGATGTCTGTACCCTTTAATCTCTGGTGTCAGAGGCTACTAAAGGGAATATGTCAGAAACATGGGCAGACTGTGATTGCCTGATGTGCAATCTACAGGCATTTGATGAGATTCTATGAGTAAGAAGACCTAGAAAACATCCATATTCTGTTCTCATGAAATTCATATTTTATCATTCTGCAGTATTGGTTGTCAATATGATATTGTTGAGGGCAATTCTTTGGCCTGTGCTGACTCTGAAATCTATATACAGGTTTTGGTTATCACAGAATTGAGCCCAAGGTAATAACCATTGGCATATTAGGTTGGGTTCAGTGGTACAGTATTTAGCCTCTTCCTTTTTGGTTGGCTTCATAGTATGGCTGTAACAAACACATAAACAAAGATGACTGTCTTGCTCATCATGATTTTTCCAGGACTGAAACATGAGTCTCTCATCATTTGTGTTTCACTTTCTTCCATTCTCCCTCCTAAATGTTTCCATTCTACGGTAACTATTTTCAAATTTTATCCAGTCTTTGAGGGTGTACACTCAGAGTATTTGGTGTTTCCCTGCTCCTTCCTCATCTTCTTACTCATGCACTCTCTTCCCTGAAATCATCATGGGAACAACCCTATGCAAAAAAAAGAGAGAAGTTTCCAATTCTACTTATTTCAATGGAATTTCCCCGCTGCCCTTTTTCCATATCAGTGGATGTTTTTTGCTAGCGACAGTAGTGTGAATAGCATCAGGAAGATGAAAACTTCTTTACAAGGGCATTCGCAAAGGCTAACATTAGCCTAATGAAACTAATTTTCCTAGATACCCTCTCAAGCCAAAGTACAGGGAAAGGTTTCCTCCAGAGGCAATTCAGAGCAGTAACCTCATTCCATAGACAACATAGGGTATCCAGAGAGATTAACTCATTAAGCCTAAAACTTAAAAGCTTAAAAAGATTGAAATTCATTCTTGACTTCAGGGGAGTTATGGCAGACATATACCTACCTAGTCCTGCTGTTGTAGATGTGTTGGCCTTTTGTGCTGACATGGAGAAAGGTGTTCTCAGTTGGGTAACCACTGGTTTGTTGTATAGGAAAATGTCACTCAATTCTCTTCCCAGCTCTGCAGCCAATTTTCTAAGCAGTTCTGAGCAGGGAACCCTCTGGCCTTAGTTTTCTGCATGGGAAATTATGTCAGTCATTATGTTAATTAATATATAAGACTTTTCTCCAGGAGGACAGAGTTTTGATGGACGACTGATGGACATCAACTATAGCTAGCAAAGGCTTAAAGTTGAGATGTTGGCTTGTGATAATGTGGGTTAACAATTAATGAATAGATCCCTTCCACTGCACAAAAAGCTAGACACATGACTTTCCCACACTGCAGGGAAATTTTATGTGCACATTTTACATTTTTCTGTTTCCCCACTGCAGGCACTGAAACACCAGGCCAACGTTTGTGAGCATATGACTGACGAATGGTACAGTACATTCACTTGCCATCCGGAGACTCGTCAGACTGACAAGTTGGAGCTGTAGAAGATAGAGATGACTCATGATTTGAGCTTTATGTAAATGAGGAACCTCTTCTGTTGCGTCCTGTTGTACCAATGAGGCCATGTAAGGTTCACGTCAGTGATGTTGCGTTCCTGTGTCCCCTCTGTCTTTGAGGCAGGGCAAGGAAATGAGGTAAGATAGGTGTTGTTCCCCTAGAGAGGGCAATAGGTCAAACCAGGTCATGAATCTGAATGTGAAACCCCTGGAACTGAAGACTTCTTCCCAGCAGCAATGGCTGGAGAAAGTTTGCTGTTGCCTTTTGCTGTCAATTGCGAAAGTGATTGAGCCTCTTGCCACTGACAGTAAATTCTGAGGGGGAGTTAGATAAGGGGGAAGTAGTGAATTTCAGTGAAACGTTCTCTCCCTGGGAGTCAATCAGTTTTAGTAAGATTTATGGGTCATCAGTGACGTAGCTAATAAACTCATTTAGCTTATCCAAAGCATGAGAAAAAGTACTGCTGCTAAGTGGCCTAACTGCATGCCCTCTCCTAACAGCCTCATGTAAGCAGCATATCCTAGGCAAGAGCGATGAGGAAGAGTGGAAGCATGAAAAAGCAGTGCAGTTTAATTGTGTCTGTCCAAAGCCACAGATAATATTATTCCAGGTAGAGGGCCAAATTCTCTGACTCACTCACACAAAAATCAAGCTGAAGTTTACTAAAGACAATGGAATTAATTAATCTAGTGTAAAACTAATACAAGAGAGAAGAATGCCAACCTCCAAAATGTTGACTTCCTTAGCTGTCTTATTTCTAGGGTGCCATGACTTGTGGGTGTGTATGTTGCTAGCACATATAGCATAGTGTGACTACTGCAGCTGACTGCAGAGATCCAAAAGGTATGAAAAAGTCTATAAACTAGAAAGGATTTGTCTTGCATTAGATACGTTGTTTAAAGTCAGAAGGAAGATTTAATTGACTCCAGTGGGAGTTTTGCTTGAGTAAAGACTTAGGAGCTGAAATGAGAGATGAAAAAAAAATCTATCTATCTTGCTAGCCCAGAGCTCACAGAAGAGTGACTCCTTTTATTTACTCCATGTAATTCTGTTCAGACAGATGCAAGTAACTTCCTTTGAATCATTTCAGAGCCCATATCACTTTTTCTCAGTATTCAGCACACTTCTTCTTATATATGATTCTGTTCCTTTATCTGTAGATATTATCTGACTGAAACAGTATACAGAATTTTTCTCATCCATTACAGTCATCCTAATTTGATAATTCTCAGTACATTTAGTTTATTTACCTTTGTCTCATTTTTTCCTTTTCTAATTGATTCAGACATCTATCTGTGGCAACCAGTCATAGAATCCTGGAATGGTTTGGGTTGGAAGGGACCTTAAAGATCATCTAGTTCCAACCCCGCTGCCATGGGCAGGGACACCTTCTACTAGACCAGGTTGCTCAAAGCCCCATCCAACCTGGCCTGCAACACTTCCAGGGATGGGGCATCCACAGCTTCTCTG
>JANZLQ010000044.1:10168980-10181332 GCA_026212715.1 Elanus axillaris | reverse complement strand
TTCCCTTCCCTTCCCTTCCCTTCCCTTCCCTTCCCTTCCCTTCCCTTCCCTTCCCTTCCCTTCCCTTCCCTTCCCATGGCTAAACCCATGCTGAGAAAGCAAAGCAGAAATGTATTTAACCGTTGGAAAGGCAATGCATTGACAAGAAAAGTGTGCAGAAGGAACACAACCCCATCTATTCAGTGAGGTTTCCCTCTGTGACAGTAAATATTGAAGTTTTCTTAAAGAAGTGACACGGTTGGCTGGAATGATTTTCCTTCCATTTCCACCCCAGGGGGAAGTCAGCAGTTAGGAAACTCACAGCAGCTACTGTTGTCCCAGATGTGCCCACTTTGAGCTTCTACAGAGAGAAGGGATTGTGATCAAACCCAAAATCATGCATTACTGCTGTTCATAGCTTAGGGGGCTGCAGTGTTGATTGGGCTTTTCCAGCTCTGTTTCCTATAGATTCAGGCACCTCCGTTCCACATACTAGTGCGTCATTCAGCACAGAGGTATGAGGGGGAGAGAGGAGGGTGAGGAGTGGGCCTGGAGTCCGCCCAGAGTCCACCTCCACTTGCTTTGCAGACCGTGAACACGTTTCTTCAGGAAGCTGCATGCCCTCAATAGCAGCTCTAAGCCAGCAGTGAGGAACATGCATAGGACCCTCAAATAGGTGCAGTCAAGGCAACATTTCTCCGCTTGTACTTCTCAAATTATTATTGTAGCTCACGGTGCCTCTACCATCCACCCCTGAGCCACACTGCCAGCCATGCCATGCATTAGGTTCAGAGATGACAGGTGCCACATCTACCCTAACAAGGGGAAGACAGACTTGGTTTCAAAGTCTGAACTGAAGCTGCAAAAACCTAGGTGTCAATGCGAACCTTTGAACCTTTCCCTATGGAATGACATTTTTCTCTCCCTGTGCTCTGAACAGAGCTGGAGACCGCTGGCTGACCATCGGGGCTTTCAACATAAGATGTGTCATGATGGGTAATGCTAGATCTGCTTTTCTTAAGTCCCAAATGCCTCCAAGGCTGGTGTATATCTGGGTAGATGACCATGTGCCTCATAAGCAATGCCAGTAGAAATCAGAACCTCTCTTCTCCACTTAGAGTTACAGAGGTGAGGACCTGTTCACATAGTTGCCTGCTCTCCTTCTCACTGAGCCAGACTCCTGCCAGGTGTAAATCAATGTTTTTCCATTGACGGTAATCCACTATTCCCAAATAGATTTACCAGGAAGACTACAAGCACTCCACTCCCAATCTTCCCCAGGTGCACTGCTTGGCATGGCACATGCTGCTGGTCTGCTGCTGGGGAAATGGCTTTGTGGTCCCCGCAGTCCCCTAATGGCTTTGTACAGTACTCTGATGGACTCTGGGGGAGCTGCACGCATTTATGCTGGGCAAGAGACTGGCCCACAGCAGTAATTCAGATATTTTGTCACTGACACTTTATAAACAAAAGTCATTGGTTTCAGCATAAAGTGCCATCCTTCCATTTCTAAGTAAAAGATACATCACAAAGTCCTCAGGGGGAAAGTTTGTGAGTAATAGCAATGGCACAGAGCCTGCAACCCAACCAGCATGCCAAACAATATTCCAAGAAAATATTTCTAAGTTACAGAAATTGCGTAAGAATGATTATTATTTTTAAAGTACAGAAAACAAAGTCCAGTTTCTAAAAAAGCAAACACATATTTTTAGCCTTGCTGGTCTCTTGATCTTACGCTAATGGGAACCATCTGTGCTGGGACTGGCTGACGTTCCTGGTAAATAACCTTTTGCTGCAACGTTCCAGATGTTTCAAAGGCTTCTTTGCAAAGAAGTGTTTGTCTCCCTGCCTGTCACTCTCACTTTCTGCCTTTCCTGTCCATGTTTACTTCAGGAATATACATTCTTTTATTAAGAAGCTTTCATTAAAAATAGCTTGTCAGAATTTTGGCTAATCTTCATTAGGATTCTTGCTTGCTAGTGGAGAATGAAAGCTTTCATTCCTTAGGGCTGAAAGACTAAATTGGAGACTTGAGAAGGAAGCTAAAAGATTTAGACTAAAAAAAACACACCAAAAAATTAGTTGGAGATGGATTTCTACCTCATTTTGATCCCTCTGAGGATTCCAGCTATTGAATAGACACATTTCTTTTGGTATTGAGAGTTCTTAATGTGACAAGCTTGTATGGAATATACAGATGTACTGTATAGGAACAAGATACTTCACTACAAAACCTTTGCAACTCATTATGTAAAAGAGTTTTTTGGTTTGCTTTGCTGCCTCTGCTGTGCTATATCCTAGAGCTGACTGCCTTTCCTATATGAAGGAAAACATCCCTGGATACATGGGTCACTTTTTTGTCCCAGCTGAGCTAAGCTGAGCCAGAATGGATGAAGGAAAATAAGGGGAAATAAAATCCATCCTTTAACTTTTCTGTTATCTCCACCTAGAGTCTGCCTGAAATCTGATGTGTTACAGCTTCATTGGGCTCAGGTACAATTAGATAAGAGATGTCGTGCTTCCAGTGTCTAACCTCCTACTCAGGTCTCCAGCATGATGTCCGTATCACCCGCTAACGGTATGTGACTCAGGAGTAATGAGCACTTTGACCTGTTCTCTCCAGTGGGCAATTCCATTGCTTTAAAAACTTCATGTCACTGCTGAAGTGTAAAAGCTCTAGAAGGTAAAGGAGAGTCTGTCTTTTGGTTTCTGAAGGATTTGGGGTTGTGAGACTCTGCACTGCTCTGCTGTGGCTAGGGCATTGTGATTGCAATTGCAGCAAACTCCAGTTCTCTGAGGGTTCTGCAGGCTGGGACATGCAGCAGAGCTGAGCGGGTACAGGGTTTTTAGAAGCTGTCCCTTTGTTCTTTTGTCACCCGTTATCAAGTTTGTTTCATAACAAAGGCTTCTTGAGCTTGGGGGTTTTGTGTGTGTTAATACTGGTAATATGATTTAAATATTCTGATGATTCACTTTCAGTCCAGAGAGCTGAATCAGCCATGTAGAACATAACTTGCTTCTCCCAAACCGCTACCTTTTCCATCCTTTCTCGTCATTTCTATAAGAGGATGATTCATGCTCCTCTTCTATTTACCATTTGAGAATGTGCCCGATTCCTTTAGCTAATTTCACTTCTTGTTCCTCTTTTTCAAGAAAAAAAAAAAGCACTAAGGAAAGCAAAGTGATTGCTGATTGATGTGACATATCCCACTGGTGGACCTGGCATGTGAACTAAACCTGAACCAGACAGTTATGAAAAAGAGAGGAAAAAATACCTTGAATTCTTAAACTGATCAGAGTCCAAACTGCAAAATTCAGCCCCTGGCTCACATTTCATGTTTTCAAAATTCTGGGTGTTCAAGTGAGGGGCTGTGTTCAAGTATAATGATCTTATCTTTGCTTGTTTAAAAGAAGTCCCTTCTTTTATTTAGTTATTAAATTCTAATTTGTTTTCTCTGAAGCCTGATTATGGTTGTGACTGGCTCAACCAATTAACTGGGGGTGGGGTTAATTTACCTGATTACACGCGAGAGCTGTCTGTTCTCAGAGATGGCCATAAGATATATAAGAACATAAAGAAATCTTCATGGCAGGCCTTGGGAAACACCTGGACTCTTGTCCCCCATGTTCCGTCTGAAACACTGTGCTTCTCAGCATAACCTTGCAGTAATCAGATCAGTTTTAAAATCTCTGTCTTCCCCCTATCGCTGCCAGTGCAGCCCCTCACCAGACCTGGGGGTCCCCACCTGCTGCCCCGAGTTGGGGCTCAGCAGGGTCCCCGTCCACGCGAAGCTGTGACCATCGTGGGGCTGTCTGGCTGCTCGTGCCATCCGGGAGCTGCCACGTTCTAAGGAAAGTCTCCCCCAGTTTTCAACCCCTTCCATTTCAGGGCTTCCCTCAGCCTGCTGCTTTAATGGGATGCCTTCTGCCTTTATTGGGAATGGAGTTTTTTACACCACAGCAGCAGCTGTAAAAAATACTCTCTAAGAAGTGTATTCATGCGAGTGTCCCTTTGGCTGGGCCTCTATCTAAACAGAGCTCAGCATTTTGTGCAGCAGCCGAGGTGAAATCACAGCTTGCGATGGGCTCCAAGAGCCACAGGACGCCTGGCCACGCGTGTGGCCACCCCCGGGAGAAACATCCCATGTTTGGGTAAATTCGTTTGAGTCAATGCTGCTGTATGACTTCACTCCTCATTCATCCCCATCAAGAAACAGTTTGTCCAACGCTTCAGAGGACAGCACGAACGCTTGCTAGACTCACCTGAAGGTTTCACAGCGAGGCAATGAGATCAGCTCAGCACTGAATTTTATTGAGTCAAATGGGGCATGAGCAACACGAGCAAGTCACGGGTGGCCATGACAAGGCATTTCATGGACAAAGAAGTGGGTCGTTAGATCCCTTTCCTGGATATTGTGCCCTGTCCCACTCAAGGTGACGTTCAGAGGACACTACGCTGTGAGTCACTCTGCTCCGTATGGTCTCATATACTTCTGAAAACAACACAGTGGGCCAAAGTTTGGCTTTTTCCACAGCCTAAAGGTTTTCATATTCAAAACAGTCTAGTGTTATTCTCTCCTATGACTAATACTGTGTTTTCACTAACCACTATTACACACAAACATCACCTCACTCTATCACATGAGAGAATCATGTCATATTGCAAATATTTTAACAAACTGTATAGCAGAAAATGAATAAGCAGTTCCATATTTACTGATATGGGGATATTTTTTAACAGTTACAAATTAAATACAAAGATTGGCTATAAACACCTTGGAAGCTCATACTAAGAAAGCACAGAAAAAGGTGCATTGATAACAAAGGGACTCAGATGGAGCGTGTGCAATGCAATATCCACTGGAATTTCTTTGTGCTTTGCTTCCCTTACAAATTTCTTTATTTTATTACATCCTCTTAAGAAGTGTCACTCTTGGGTTTCCACACTGAGTTACTCCATAGTCCAAGAATGTGGGAATCATGGCTTTTGATAACAGAAACCTCACGTTATTTCAGACAGTTTACAATTGCTTTTGCTGTTACATCCTCCCCTTCTGTACCCTCAGCAAATAACCCCTTTCAGAATGGTGCAGATGAGCAGTGTGAGTACACCGGGAGAGCGTGCTTCTGCGTCCTTAATTCTTGCACTTGGCATGGGATTTCAGGAGGAGGCAAAAGTACCTCTCTAAGATCTCTTCAGCTTTCAGCCCTGACAGTCCTAGAGAAGTCCAAGCTGCCTACATCCACCCAAAGTTATTCTTGAATTGGGAGCAGTTAGTATGTGTGGGGACTCTGAGAACAAAATTCTTTCCCACAGTACCTGGTTGCACTGGCTTTACAGACCCTTGCATCTACAAGCTGGTGGGAAGGATATAGCTATAGCTGATGGAGAACAGGTTTGTGCTGCCTCCAGGACAGGTAACAAGATGTCAGATTCCAGCTGTATCCCTTCCAGCTCTGCTCCATCCTAATAGGCACAAGCCAGAGTAATTCCGGGCTCAAAATCAGACCCTCTGTTGGTTTCTGTGTGCCATGTACCTTTATGTACATTTATGAAGCCTTCCTCTCCCTTTAAAGATAAGAAGAACAGAAGAAAAACCTACAAATGGCAGTGCCTCAGCGGCTCTTATCTCAATCTTTATGAGACTGGATGGTTCTGGGAATATGAAGCTCATACATAGTCACTGCGCCCACAAAACACTGACATCACATGACTAGCAATAAACCCAGCTCTTATGTTTCTGGGTAGGAGAGCACGCCTCTCCCTCCTTCTTGGTGCAAGGTACGTCATTTGTTTTCTATTCAAGTTCACCCTCCTCCCACGGAAGCCTTGCCTTACCATACTAGCCATTAGAGGATGTTATTGAGAAAATACACATTCAAGCAGTAGGAAGAATAATTTCCCATAAGTATATTTTATTATATATCTAATACCTTTCATCTTGAAATATGAGAACTTTACAAATACAGCGATTTTATTGAATAAATACCCTTATGCCTAGTGCATGGCATGATTCATAGCAGATTAATAGAGGCAATTAAATGTAAGATTAAATTGCCTAAACCATTTGCCCTACTAAGCTGATCCCAGTGCTGTGAACTGTATCAGTGCCACTAATTCCCAGAGATTTTCCATTGGAGGCAGGTATTTAATGATTTTGAATATCAAATCCATGGTATCCCAGACTGGCTGTCTAATGCCTGTAATCATGTTAAAACGCAGCACTAAGCAACTTGCCCGAGGCAGCTCGGTGAGTCACTGGAAGAGAAAGCAGAACTCCTGACTTGCATTAGCTGCTCAAGCAGACATGGAGCCACTTGCAAAATTATGACGGGGGACTGTCCATGCTGCAGACTTCGCAAGTGTCTTGCGTTTCAGGCCATGAGGTGCCGTGTGTCAGGCCCTGTGACAGGTACACACATGTATGGGGTCATATGGTGCTAGGTGTGCTGTCTGGGTGCTTTGGGTCGTGTAACTGAGTGGCAGATGCGGAGCTGACAGCAAGCCCCCAGCTGCAGCACAGGGATGGCTCTGGGGGCTGTCACATTTTGGAGCTGGCAGTGCGTGGTGTGCTGCCCACAGCATCATGAAGCAATGGGGAGCTCATGGCCCTGCATTAAAAGTACAGCAGAGAAAGGCTCGTGGTGAGGAGCCTGGAGTCCAGGGAGAGACCATTATGGTCCACCCATATGCAGTAAAGGCACCCACTGCTGACAGTGCCTGCTGTCCCCCCACCTCTGCCCAGAGCCCTGGGAGCCGGAGGCAGCGAGCAGTCCGGGGCAGGCAGGAGAACAGTGAGCTGAGAATTCCTTAGGCAGGGCTGGGAGAAAGGGGCTTCCTTTATTCCTCTGTGTACCTCTGTATCCAGGATGTGTCCTCAGCTGAAATACCCGAGCTGCTCCGCCAGCTATTTTCCACTCAGCAAGAAATAGTTACACATTGGATGTGGCACACAGAACTAAGGCTGTACCAGGTATTCCAGCCTGTCTCTCTGGGAGTGACACCCCAGCCCAGAGCTGGTTTTCATGCTGTTGGGACTGAACCTTCTGCCTCCCTATTCCCCCACCTCATCAACTCCAACATAAAAAAATCTGAGGCAGTCTGAGCTCAACCCTGGCAAAAGGGTTAAATCTCAGGATTTAAAAGCATAAAAAGTAATGTTTTCATTGTAGTATGAGTCATCAGTAATTCTATATGGTTTATGTTCTGTTTATTGTAACCTTTCATCGCTGAATCCTTTTCTTTTTCCACTTTCCTTCCTTTCTTTCCTTCCTTTTCTTTTTTCTTTTTTCTTTTATTTTTCTTTTTCCTTCCTTCCTTCCTTCCTTCCTTCCTTCCTTCCTTCCTTCCTTCCTTCCTTCCTTCCTTGCTTCCTTCCCTTTCCTCCTTCTTTTCTTCTTTCCTTCTTTTTCTTTCTCTCTCTTCCCCCCATCTTTCCTTTCTTTTTCTTTCTCTTTCTTGTGAATCTGTGTCTCTGTAAAACCTGTCCAAATATTTACAAAAGGAAATGCTGGGTTGTGAAATTGAATTCGGAGAAAATGTTACACATGCTGAAGAAATGCATCCAGCAGCATTTCCAGATGTTCCCACATGCATTTTTGTTCTGTGCCTCAAGCACTGAGGCTTGATCCTTCATATCTTTATTCAGACAAAATTTGCACTGAGGGCAGTGAGACCCAGGCTTAGGTCAGGTCCAATGGTGCTGTAATTCTAGCTTTGCTTGAGGGATTCAGGACAGATTTTGGCCATGAATGACTAATTAAAAAGCCTGAATAACCAGTATGACTGGGTAACCAGTTTGTGCAATGGGCCAGTTCCAGGCCAGTGGTTATCTACACTTGTCACCAAGTTGCTAACAAATTGGCATCAGCGTCACTCAATGCAGAAGCTGTCTGAAGCCCTCTATTCCCCCCTGAGATAAACATCAACCAGGTTGCACTGGGAAACCTGCAGCCTCTGGAAAAAGCCATCCAGGTCTCCAGTCCCGCTGAGATAAAGACAACATGCTCAGCTGTGATGTGATGAAATTGTCATGAAGTAATTTTCCCAAGAAGTCCCTAATGCCATGAGCGAGGGCTCATAGTCATGGTGCTCTCAAGTTATTATGAACTTGTACATATTTTGGCAGAGCAACGTGGGAACTGCTAAAGCCCAGGGGGAAAAGGGGGCCAAATGCTGGCAGTGGGTCCCATCTGCTTAAATCAAAGCATCACCTCCCACCCCCACACTTCATGCTCTTGTTTCTATTATTACCCTTACAATGACATTGTGGCCCAAGTGCAAACATGGATTGTTTTGGAGGAAGGGGTTAATTTCATATTTCCTGGCTTTTGTTAAGGCAGGAAATCTAACCCTTAAGAAAGTCATTCAGGTCAGAGTGAGCTCCTAAAAGCCATTTCAGCCCTGTTTTGTATTTTCCTTTCTTTCATTCTTATGGCAGGTTTATTTAAGAAAAGAAAACAAAAATAGAGTAAAGGCAAGGAAATAGCTAGTCCAGGATTATAAGTGATTAAGTACACACTGCCACATGTGATGAATTTTTTTCTTCCTGATTTGCACTGGGTGTAAACAAGACCAGATTCAAAAGTCTCATAATTACATAAGTCCATCGAAGAGCAATTATCATTGTTGTGGAGGCAAATTCCCTTTGCGCAAAGGCCTCAGCTGGATGTCTTCCCTGCACTGTCTCAGAGCAGCCAAGGTCCACGGTGTCTGGCCCATATTTAATATTCGTATAATGCTGGTTAGCATCACAACTGGGAAGGTGGTTGTCACTGAGAGCACATTCTCACTTAACGGTGCAGATGTCAGGCATGACAATTTCTCTAAACTTGGCAAAAACTGAGGTTGCCAAACCAGAGGAAAAAAATCTCAGTGTTTTAGCTTTGTTTTCCACGTGAGACACTGAGAAGAGTTTGGGACAAGAAGAGAAAAGACTGTCAGTGGCACAGGGGTACCTGCTTCTGTGACCCAGGGCTAGGTGTTCCCAGTAAGGAGGCACTGGTGGCACAGCACTATTAAAAATACTGCTTTCCATCAAAGTGTTTGAGTGAAGCCTCTCAACCTGCACTCCTGCTCCTGGAATGCACAAGGCTTTGGGCTAGGTGGAGGAGCTCAACATCCTGATCAAGCCCCTTGGGAGAAGGATGTTCCCAGCCCCTAACCCCGCAGGGCTGCTCCGCTTAGGCTGAGCAGAGTCCTTGTCTCTTCTGTGCTCCTGCCCAGTGGTGCCTTAAATTGCTCCTACATCACACTCCAAAGGACTAAAGTGAAGGGATTCCTGGATATAGACTTACAGAAAGGTCAGTGTCTGAGGTCCATACCCAAAGGATGAAATTTTCTTTAGGAAAAGGTGATGAATAAAGTCCTGTCTTGTGGCCATCTGCTATACTGGTTTCTACTGCAAAAAGCTGGCAAGCAATTGATCATTGATAATTCCTGCCATCCGGCTCCTTAGAAAAATCTGTGTAGGTTGGTGTTTGACAGATGATGTGCAAGGTCACCAGAGCTTGGCCATGGCATGGTGTTGCAGTGATACCACATCTCGTGAGGAGTTGCCTCGGAGTGCATTAGAGGAGGACAGGGGGGT
Source organism: Elanus axillaris (assembly GCA_026212715.1). Taxonomy (NCBI): domain Eukaryota; kingdom Metazoa; phylum Chordata; class Aves; order Accipitriformes; family Accipitridae; genus Elanus; species Elanus axillaris. The sequence continues at coordinate 10,171,763 of JANZLQ010000044.1, read as the reverse complement.
CTGCTGCTGCCTGCGGAGCGGCCCGTGCTCCCTGCTCGCCTCCCATGCGCTCAAGGTGCGGAGGAACGTGTGTCACCTGCCCAACCGGTGAGCCCCACAATTCACACCCAGCGATCCGCTGTGGATGGCTGCGGGGTCCCAGTAACAGAGTAGGTGATGGTGTGGTCGAGTGGAGTAATTTCCCAGCACTGAAGTGTATGAGTGTTTCTCTCACAATCTGTTTCCAACCCACTGTTGAAAGAACAACAATAAATAAATGGAATGAAAAGTGCAATCCCATGTTTATTTTTAAGGAATGTGTTGAAAAAACAGATTTGCTTTGAGGCTGCAGTTCTGGCAAAAACCCCACTGCTCAGCAGAGCAGAGACAATCCTGTGATAAGTGGGAGAGCTGGAGCTGGCACTCGCCTGCCCGTACCCTTCCCCACATCCCCTCCTTCCGGCCACCTGTGGGAGCCTGGAAAGCCCTGGAGCTCTTGGCCAGATGGGTTTAGAAGAAGGTCTAGCTGGTAAAGTCTGGGGGACATTGGTGGGGGAGAAGATGGAAAATTTAAGAAGGAGTAATGGTAGGCAGTCCACGAGGCTGGTGAGACAGGACGGCGGAGAGGAACCCTGGTATGAGGGGGTGGATGGAGAGGTGTCCTCCAAAAGGAGCAGCTGAAGAAGAGAAGTGAAAACACAGAACTGCTGAAAGGGGTGAGGAAGGAGCAGAGCAGCTGGGCCGACAGCGTGGGGCGGGGGGAGGGGGAGAGGAATTGCTGGGAAAGGGCTGGGGGAAAAGGGCAGAAGTGTGAGGAGGTGTTGGGGGGGGTCAGCGGTGGCTGGGGGCAGTGGGTAGCTGGGAGCTGGTAGAGCTGGGGAGGCATCATGGGGAGGCAGGAGAAGTGGAAACAACACTGACTGGAAGTCCTGAGTAAGAAAAGCCCAAGTGTCTTGGTGGAAGGCAGTCGCCCACAGGGAAAAGAGAACTTTTGGGAAGTGCTGATGCACTACCAAGGGGGAAAAAAATAGAGCTCCCACTCCTCCACTGCCAGTTAGCGGGCAGCCCCAACTTCTGGGGGTGTTCTCAGTGGGGAAAATGAACTTTGCATGGGCTGCAGGTCTACTACATTTTTTTCCTTACACATAATACATGATGGGAACAGCTCTTAAATATGTTTACATTAGAAATATATATATACAAATGTCTGTATACACATTAATATTTATGTGTAGGTATGTCTGTACATGTATATATGTCTATGCATGAATACAAATATATGTATGCCTATGCTTGTTTCTTTATACGTATATTTTAGGAGAATAAGCATGCCTGCACCCAAGGCTCCACATCCCCCCGCACTGCTGCTCCAGCAGCTTCCTTCCCTGGCAATGATCTGATTTTTGTGGGAAATGGGGGAGCGTCCAGTGCCGGAGGGGGGACAGCCAAAGGCTTCCCCAGCCTAGGGGACGGGGGACAGTTGGCAAGGAGGTGGCCCAGCCCCAGGGCCCCTGTGCTGGGAGTGGTGGGCACAGGGGTGGGGAGGTGTGTTGGGGTGGATACGTGTGTATGAGGGGGGGTGTGCATGTGTGTTTGTAGGTGTGTGTGTATGTCTGTGTGTGGGTGTGTATAGGTGTACATCTCTGGGTTTGTATGTGCACAATATACGTGTTTGTACCTGTATGTATACGCGGATGTGCATGTATGTGTGTGTATGCAGATATATATAGGTATGTTTATGTGTGTATTTATATATGTATGTATATGCGTGTCTGTAGGCAAGCGTGTGTGTGTGTGTGTATGTCGGCACCTGTGTGTGTATATATGTAAGTGTGTAGGTAAGTGCTTGTGTGTGCATATGTGTATGTCTACTTATACACGTGTATATACATGTAAGTGCTTGCGCGTATAGCACGCGAGCGTATGTGAGTGTGTAGATGGACGTGCGTGCGTGTATGTATAGATGTGTGCATGTGTGCGCGCGGATGCATGCGGAGGGGGGAGGTGTGCGCCCATACGGAGCCGGGTGTCCCCGCCGCTGCGCGGGCACGCGGGCGCGCTCCGGCGGCCCCGCGGCACATGACGTCATGCCGGCGGGGCTGGGCGCGCCCCTGCTGGCGCGCCGCCAGGTGACGTCTTCGCGGAGCGCCCACGTGACGGGGCCCCATTGAGAAAACGCCGGCCCGGCGGCGCGGCCTATATAAGGCGGGCGCGGGCGTGCGGGGCCGGACTGGGTCGTGCGGCGCTTGCGCTTCGGCGGGACCCCCGGCACCTCCGACACCGGCCGCGCCTTCCTCATCCTCCTCCGCTTCCCCTCTTTCCCTCGGCCGGAGCCGCCATGGTCAACCTGCGGGTATGCGCGCTGGAGTGCGAGGCGCTGCGGGGGCTGCTGCAGGAGCGCGCCGCGCAGTGCCTCGTCCTCGACTGCCGCTCCTTCTTCTCCTTCAACGCCGCGCACATCCGCGGCTCCTGCAACGTGCGCCTCAGCACCATCGTCCGCCGCCGCGCCAAGGGCGCCCTGGCCCTGGAGCACGTCGTCCCCAACGAGGAGCTCCGCGCCCGCCTGCGCCAGGGGCTGGTCCACACCGTGGTGCTGCTGGACGAGCGCAGCGCCGACCTGGAGCTGCCCAAGCGCGACAGCACGCTGCTGCTGGCCCTCGGCACCCTCTGCAGGGAGGCCCGCGGCGCCCGCATCTGCTTCCTCAAGGGTGAGTGAGCGAGCGAGCGAGCGAGCGGGCCCGCGGCCGCCGCCGCCGCCGGAGGGGAGGCAGGAGCTGCGCGCAGCCGGCCCGGCAGTGCGGCCC
>JANZLQ010000044.1:10144085-10168929 GCA_026212715.1 Elanus axillaris | reverse complement strand
CTTTCCCCCCCCCCCCCCCTCTGCTCCCCGCAGGAGGTTACGAAGCTTTCTCGTCCGCCTGCTCCGAGCTCTGCACCAAGCCGGCCGCCCCCACCGGCCTCAGCCTGCCCCTGAGCGCCAGCAGCGCGCCCGGCAGCGCCGACTCGGGGTGCAGCTCCTGCGGCACCCCTCTCTACGACCAGGTGAGCGGGGGGGGGGCGAGGCGGTGAGGTGCCGCTTCGTTGCCACGGGGGGAGCGGGGGCTGTTTGCCAGCCGCCGAGCGAAGTTAACCGCTCGTCTGCCCATTCTGTTCCAGGGTGGGCCCGTGGAAATCCTGCCGTTCCTCTACTTGGGCAGCGCTTACCACGCCTCCCGAAAAGACATGCTGGATGCTTTGGGGATCACGGCGTTAATCAACGTCTCGGCGAACTGCCCCAACCACTTTGAAGGGCACTACCAGTACAAAAGTATCCCCGTAGAGGACAACCACAAAGCAGATATCAGCTCCTGGTTTAACGAGGCCATTGATTTCATAGGTAAACGAGTTCTCCTTACCAGTCTGTTCTTTTCCTGGGGTAATGTACCCTGGGAAGGGATTTTTGGGGCATCATTTTCCCCAGTAAACCCTACATTTGAGATGGGGGAATTTCATTCCATTGGGGAGATACATGCGGGGAACACTCCCATTAATTTTATTTGACTCAAAGGAGTAATCTTGGCTTCGCAAAGCTGTTTGAAATCTTGAATCAAGAGGCACTGGTCTTGCAGAAAAGAGCTAGTGAATTTAAGCAGATCAGTATTAAAGTAATCTGGCAAGACTGCTAAAGTGACCTGGAGGAGCTATTAGTATAATTGGAATTGGAGCCCAGAATGAAAATAGCTAGACTGTTGGTTCCCTCGGGACAAAGGTTCTCTTTGTCTCAAAAGCACGGACGGGGGGTGCACCTATTAGGCTAAGGAAGGGATGGATTAAAGAAATGTAGCTTTCCCACCTCTGGAAGCAGTGGGACTTGTTTGCTAACTGTGTATTTTAACTCTTTCAGACTCTGTTAAAAATGATGGAGGAAGGGTATTTGTGCACTGCCAGGCTGGCATTTCCCGGTCAGCGACCATCTGCCTTGCCTATCTCATGAGGACCAACAGAGTCAAACTGGATGAAGCCTTTGAGTTTGTGAAGCAGAGAAGAAGCATCATCTCCCCAAACTTCAGCTTCATGGGGCAGCTGCTTCAGTTTGAGTCGCAGGTCCTTGCCCCCAACTGCTCAGCAGAAGCTGGTAGCCCTGCTATGTCAGTATTGGACAGAGGAGCATCAACCACCACGGTCTTTAACTTTCCAGTCTCCATCCCTGTTCATACCTCGTCCAGTGCTCTAAGCTATCTTCAGAGCCCCATCACCACTTCTCCGAGCTGCTGAAAACTGGGTGAAAATAGGGTCAGAACTCGGACTTACTGTCTCAGAAGTGCAATAACTACAGGCACAGTGTCATCAGTCATTTGTGTGTTTGTGGGGAACCATCCATGCATCCTAGAACAGTGTCATAAACGGAGAGGACCTTACCTGCTGCCAGAGAACTAGGTGTTACTGACTTTTCTGCTGACTTTTAAAGCCAATACCTGGATATCTACACAGAGATCAAAGGACACTGTCTCTTCCTGAGCTGTTCCTCCTTGTCTTCTGTCTGTCCTAAGCCTGCTCCATGTTTAGTAGCACGCTCACCAGTATTCCCATTCCTGGACACTGAGCAGCACTGATGCTGTCCCCTTTTATATGACAGTCCTATTTATTTATTTTTACATTAGTGCATTGGGGGTTTTGCCTTCACAAACCTAAAGTTTCATTTCTAGAGAAACAAAATACCTCAGTATTTTTTGGTACTGTAATCCTGTGTGTGTATATATCTGTTGGCTCTTGTTTCCCAAGCACTGACGTGAAAGCACCAGGCGAGTGCTTTTTTGAGTTGCCAAGGGTTGTATGTTTGCTGATTTATTTATGATGTGAAATAATATATTTCTTCTTCTGAAGACATAGTTTTGTTACATGATTATAACTTTTTTATACAAACAGAATAAATTATGATATTTCTATTGAGGTGGATGATACATTCTTTAACATCTTGCTTTTTACAGTCCCAAAATTAATGTGGAAGCTCCCAGCTGAAGAGCTGTAAGAGAAGTCTGAATTGTCAACTGCTGACATCAGGTCTTGTCTGAACCAGAGAGAAAAATGGGTTTAACCAATGTAACCGATTAGAAACTACTGCTGCTTCTTAACCTGAACTTTTCTTTGTCCCCATTTAATTAGATACAGTGGCAGAGAGCCAAGGCTGGCTTCTCAGCTGTAAGGTGGATTTGGGTGCAGTGATGGCCATAGTGCTGTAACAGTTTGAACCAGCTAAGACTTGGGCACAGGGCTACAGTCAAATGAAAATAGTCCCCCCTAGGAAGGGGGAAGAAGCTTCCTTACTGCTTGTTTACTTTCAATGCTTCAAAGGTTAAGTCTAAAAATTAACCTGTTGGTAACACATCTCCAGTGGGTTGTGAGTTTGTGCCAAGGTGTTCTTTTTCTGTCCCACCTCCTTGATTTCTTTTTGCAACTCAGACTGCCTCTGATGCCTGGCGTGAAGTATTGGGCTTGCTGGGCTATCTCTATAAACAAACCAGGGCATAACAAGAGATCAGGTAACCAACAAGTCCAAGGACCCAAATAAATTATTTTCCTTCTGCAGATGCTCACTGGAGTGACTTTTATCTGGTATTTCAGCTGAGGCAGTGAAAAGAGTTCTATGTTGTGTATCAAAAGCCAGGCAGGGAAGCTCTAATAGACCAGCATTCCTGGCAGCTGACGGGCAGGAGCTGCAGGGTGAGGGTGATGGGCAGCAAACAGTGCAGGGTTAATGCTGTGTGGTGTGACAGAACTGCACAGCTCTCTCTGTGGGCTGTGTGGGGCAGGATGTGTATGGGGGGAGCAGCGTTGCTGTGACATGCCCTTCCCAGGGGAAGCTGATGTGGAAAAGATGCAGCTGGAAGCTTGCATTTCTCCTAGGCAGGGTAGTAATACTGGTAACAGCAGGATGGATGCTGGGGGAGCTCTAGGACATCGGGTGTCCTATCTCCAGCCCAGAAAGGAGCCACCAGTCCTTGCATCTCTGATATTCAAGGAATGGGATCCTACTTTTGCCATGTCAAAAATTATTTTGCTTGGGTAGATACAGCAAGTTATGGCTCCTTGTGTAAAATCAAGGCATTTCAACAGTTACAGTCCTAAGCTTATAGATGAGGGGTTTTTTTCAGCATAAAGCAGCTGTGCTCTTGTCACGTAACTGTGACTCCTGCTGAAACCCTGCAAGTTACCTGGAGTGTTAATGGTGCTAAAATCCAGGACTCTTCTCCTGGGAGAAGGTGCCCTTGAAGGACGGGATGATGCACTGCTGCGTCTGAAATTCTTCCATGAGAGCTATCCCTCTGACGCAGTTCTGTCGTCAGCACTACACGTCAGCCATCGCCAAGCTTCAACCTGACACCAAGGGATAAAAAAAAAATGGAGCAGCTAAAAGGAGGAGAGATCCCTGGGCACTAAGAAATGAAGTTAGAAACCCTTATTTTCCTAAAGTGTGTTTGAACCTCAAAGTGAATGTTCCTCCCCAACGTCTGTCCCATGCTGCAAATCCTGCAAAACCCCTTTGTCCATGGAAAGTCCCTTGGCAGGTTGTGCTGCTCCGTGGGATTGCACCTACCGCTGCTCTCCCTGTAAAGCATGCAAGGCTGTTTCTGAATACGTGAGCCTTTTTACACCTGCAGTAAACAGTGGAACAAACTTTCACCTTCAAAGCAAAGCAAAGCAGAGCTTGTTCAGTGGAAAAATACAACCTTGGCAGCCCTGGCCATGCAACTGATAAAAAAAAAAAAAATCCTGCCTGTTAATCGCAATTCAAACAGAAATCCGCTCCCTGTCAGCCAGGGGAGCTTGTTTGTGTGTTTCTTGGAACAATAAAACTCATTACCTGGCAGCCGATCAGCTTTTATAACCTAAGCAGGCACCTGACAGAGGGGCGCAAAAGAGAGCTGCTTCAGCACAAAGCCCGTTGCGGAAAAGCCAGCCAGCGACAGCAGGGCTTTGGTCCCAGCGAGGCACCGACATGCACTTCCAGCTCTGCGGACATGCGACGTCCTTTTCCAAGTCTTTATCGTGACCCTTCTGCTGTTATCTATAATCAGAGCCTCATGGTGCCCAGAGCCCACAGGCTCCTGCAAACTCTCTATGGGCAGGATTACCCACAGATCCCAAATTGCTCCTGATCCAAGCAAGGGGAGGGTATGGGGGCACGAACAACAGCAGAATGTAAAGGAGATCAGAGTGAGACCTGCAAACGTCACCTCAGTGCCGCAGTTTTGGGGAGACAGATGGGCTCAGCTGGAGGCTTCGCTGGGAGCAGAGGGGGAGGAGCGGAGTGGCTGGTGAGGTGGGGGCAGAGGAGGAGGTATGAGCTGGGCAAGGAGGCACGAGGGGCCAGATGGGCAGAGCCAGTGTGTGACGGAGCTGGAGGATACCTTGATGACACAGCCGAGCTGAACTTTGCCCGCTGTGGATGCGTTAGGGAGGCATTTTCCCTCCTCACTCCTCATTTATTCTCCCTGTTTTGCTGTTTTGTTTGTTTGGGATATCAAGGCACAGAGTTCACCCTGGTTTACAGCTTTGAACTCCCATTTCCCCTGGCTCCCACACCAGCCGGCTGTCCCCCCATGCTAGCAGGGCTTGGCCAAGACCCTGCCCCTCATATCTGATCCAAGATGCCTAGAAACCCAGGACACAGCAGGCATGTGTCCGGCTTTCAGCTTATATAAACCTGGTGTTCTACAGTTATATACATCCCCATGGAAACCACAAGGAGTTTCCCTTTGGTGAGGACGGCAGTAACATCACTTCCTGCTGCTGACAAACCAATTTGTCACAAAATGATAAAAAGGCATGTTTTGTGTTTGCAGGAACTGGCTCCGGGCTTTGTTCCTCCCAAGCCAGAGGCTGCTCTCCCGCCCTGAAGGCAAACAATGGCTATTGTATGCTGTTCAGAGCAGGGGTAGGGAGATGTGGACAAACACTTTGGGCCCCCAAAATGCCAGAGCATGGACCACTGGCACCCCAAAGGTTACAAATAGAGAAAATGCAAGTCATGGCAGTGCGTAACCCAACGAATGCAGCACATGGGGCTCCATACAGCACCCAGAGATGGGTCCCCACGGCTGTGGGGTGTACGTGGCCAACCCACACGGGGACACAGCACATGAGCCGTGTGTAATATCCCCAGCAAGATGCAATACCCAGGGGATACAGTATACCCAGTTATCACATGACAAACAGACACAGAGCTCCAGATTAGACATGTCTCGGTAATCCCCTTGTCTCAAAGCTTTTGCCTTTCTTTTGTAATCAGCGCTTCGAAAGGTGCTGGGTGTACTCAGGCTTAGGGACTATCCTGCATTAGTCACCCCCGGTATCAGACTAGCAGGGCTACAAGGATGTGTTATGCCATTACGTTGAAAAAAGAACATTACATCCAGATCATACACAGGCAAATCTAGTTTGCCTGGTTACCACCTGGGTTTTTTCCACTGTCTGGCTCCAGAGCAGCAGAAAGGGCACTGAAAGTCACTTGGAAATGGTGTTTAAGTGCAGCCCTGGAGAGCCCACTCCCCAGAGTCACAGTGCAACGGGGAAGAAAAGGTCATGGAGCATGACTGTGTAGCGTAAAGAGTCACTACGCCTCAAACTTCATCTAAACCTGTTTCTTATCCTTTCCCTTGTCCAGCAACAACATCCACAACAGACACCTATGAGCAGTGTAGCCAAGGAGACTCCACCCAGGGCTTTGGCATCCCCAAATCTGCTCTGATCCAAGGCTGTAGGGAGGTTGGGAAAACAGCTAAAACCCAGGCTCAAACCCACTCACGTTGGAAGAACAAATTAGCCCAGAGGTTTGTGCTGCGTGTTGGCCTCTGCACTACATAGTATTTACTATGATGCAGAGCCAGGGGCCATGGCTGATGGGGGGCTGGCAGCCCAGCTGAGAGGCACGGCCAAGGCACCCAGCCAGGTGGGTCCTATCAGCACCCATCAAGGGCATAACAGGTTAAGTGGGACCAAGATATTAAAGGAGAGAAAGCAGCTCTGAAGGGAGAGACGTGAGGGTTTGGGGAGAAGTTGTATCTGCTGATTTAATTAGCACTGATGTTAGGACTTCAGCCTGGCCAGTTGACCCCACTGGGGGCCTGGCTCAGGTCTGTGTGTCTTACTCTTGCTTGGACTGTGTCTGTGTAACACTGAGGGCAGCCTCTGAGGGATGAACCCAGGTACCTGAGAGGAAGCAGCTGAGCTGCTCTGCTGCTGGGGTGGGTAAAGGATTCCTGGTCTTGAGAGCTATTGCCCATTTTGGAAGTGTGTTGTACAAACTTGTGCCGGTCTGGAGAGCAGTGCCAAGGTCCTATGTGGACCTGACAGTCTGGCACAGAACAAGTTGGCTCCATCATCATAAGACTAGTGGCCAAAAACCAGGGGAAAAGGCAGGTTTGTTCTTTTTCCTTACATGGTGTGGGACAGCCTGTTCTCCAGGTGAGGGTTTTGTGTTCCACCTCCTGGGAGTTTCCATTTCCAGGGTTTTCCAGCTGCTGCGTGTGGCTGCACACCCATCCTGCAGTGCCAGGCTGTGCATGCCCTCAGTGCTGAGCCTTGCCAGCACCCACGCACGACTGAGGGGCTGAGGGCCAGCTGAGGTCCCTGGGAAGCTGCTGGGCTGGGGGTTTCCTGAGCGGTGCTCTCAAGCTCTTGCATTTGCATTTGTTTCCTGCTAGACGCAGAAATGACTTGGTCTGGGCTTCCCCTCCTTGGTGCTGTTGGCAGGCAGGGGAGTGGGTGAGATGAGACACCCGGCACAGCCCGTGGGCAGCTTCCAGCTGGCGGTGGGTGGACATGTCCTCCAGGTGGGCACTCGGCAGTGATGTGCTGCTGGCTTGGAGTCTGGAGGGTTGAAGGTGTTTAGAAAGCTGGAAGAGAAGATGCTCATGGACATACTCGGTGTACGGGAATGGGGATGAAGCACAGCTAACAAGAGTGGATGTTCGTAACCCTGTTACATCTTACCTAGGTCTTGTTCAGCATTCAGGCTGGGTGAGTCAGGGCTGTAGGAACGCTAATCTCATCAGCCAATTCATCCCAAAATCCATATTGTATAGACCATGCTAGGGTTATCACAAGTGCCACAGAAAATGCTTCGTTTCTCCTAAAAGGATTATGTATGACACCAGCCTCTCTCATTTCAGTACCTTTTCGTTCCCAAACTATAGACCATGTTTAAAACCAAACTCCCAGAGGACTCTAATATGACTTAGTTGCCTTCTAACTCGGTAACCACTTGGCTACAAATTAGCAGGTTCTCACTACCCAATATTTTTAAAAAATTGTAGTCTTTGTCTCAGAGCCAAATGTGGGTCCCACCTGAACTAAAACAATAAAGTACAATGTCATTTTTAGACTTCTAATTCTGATATAACTTAATTTGATTTGAAAGGGGTTTTTTTTTGTTCCCCAGCAATTGTGGTGGAGATGTCTAAAAATGGCTTTTTCAGGTCTTTTACATACTGGAAAGAGGCGGCTTCTTTTCAATGTCTTCCCTAAATTCTTGTCAAAATATCATCTATGGTAAATTTGTTTCCACATCACTATCTTGTTCTTTCAAATCTTAAGGTTTTGTTAATTGGCAACTGGGTCGTAGCACTATGTGGTTTTGATCACAGCTTTTTTTAATTTCTGGAGAATATAAACTGCAGATGTTCATTAACTCTAACAGTGTTTCCTGATACTCTGTGATACTTGCAGACCAACTAACAACTTCTTTCCTTTCTTGTCTTCTGCAATGATATCTTGATGATTGCAGATGTATATTTCGGGGGCTTTTGCACAATGGATATTTTAAAAATAACATCTATGTGATTGTTTTCAATTCTGTATGCATGTACAATCCTTCCTACATATAAAATATGTAACAGAAAGGTGTGAACTTTGCTGCTTTTCAGTGGTTTAAAGTGCCCAGTGGTCGTTCCCATTAGCCAGGCAATGGGGACACCCTTGATATAAACAGGTGGCATAAACTACGTAACCATGTCTGGTGGGTTTTTCTTTTTTAATTGCATAAGTGCTACTTTAAATGTTACATTACAGGATGTTTTCTTGGTCTTTGTTGTTAAAACAAAGTCAGCAGTCCTACCCATGTTGGCTGTGATAGCATCAGTTGTGAACTCGGTCTATTTCTGGGCACAAGTGGTATTTCCCCTGCATCACTGGGCTTTGCTGCTGGGAGATCAAAGCCCCCAGCTGATCGCCCCGGGGGCCAGCTGGGATCTTCTGCCACCTGGTGAGATCCTACAACTGTGTCTGTGTGATGGCCACTTCTCTCACCCCCAGTTCTAGGTGTATGACATCTGGCACCTTGGGGGAGGAGATGACCTCTGGAAACACCTTTAGGCCTTGTTGGCAGCTGAGTATGAGGAATCCAACTATTGAAGACACACTAACACAAACTGCAGCATCTGCTGAGATAAGTACAGGTGGAGCGGGGTGGTTGAAGCTGGTCAAATGTTGAAACCCTGCCAGCTGCTGCAGGTTGGCTGGAACCACTGCTCTGTCACTGGGATGCTTTGAGCCAAAGGATTTCTGGCTGCCCTGGGAGCTGTGTGAGGATCTAGCTGAACAGCAGATTGCACAGTACTGAACAATAGTTCCCACCCTTTCCTACTGACTGAGAGGAACAGAAAGGAACAAAGGCACTTGCAAGGATTAAAAAATCCTTTCAATCTTTTTCTTTTGCTCTTCCCACTCCCTTAGAAGAGTTTCCTCCCTCCTGGAGCCAGCAGACATCTCGGCACTGAGCAACCCCCAAATTTCACCACCTTCCCTTGCTCCTCTTTATTCTTTAAAGACTTGTTCATGGGTGCCAGCGAAGATGATCATTTATAACTGCCTTTTGTTCCTCTGTTTACAGCTTCCCTTCCAGACTCGGGGGATGGCTGACGTCAGGGTGCTACATTTGGGCTTGTTGTACTTTTATCTGGTGTTAATGCCTTCCATGAGCAGCGGGAATGTGGACCGCAAGGCGAGCTGCCAGGGCAGCGAGGGGGCCTGGGGAGGGCAGAAGGGAGGCCGGCAGTGCCGAGTCGGGGCACAGCATGATGCTGCCCACCCTGCTCTCCCCGCCAGGCACCAATTGGTTGGCTGGAGAGCACCATGGTCATTTATGGCCTTGTGCGGGGAGGGCCTGCCCACTGGCACCCCGTCTGTCTGTCCAGGCAGCTGGCAGAGCCATACGTGGCACCACGAGCTCCACGCTGAGCTATTTTTAAGATGCCTGGGCTGCATCCCAAGTATAGTGTGCTCTATTTCTGGTGCAAAATAATCTTCCTGGGTGGGGAATGCAGAGATTTTTTTTCATGTGAAACACATGGGTTTGGGTTCAGAGGCAGTGAGAGAAAGAAACAGCTGGGCATGACTGGAAGAGAGGCGCACACACACACAAAAAGTAGAGGGAGCTGGTGGCCGTGAAGGTCTCACCCGGAGGGACAGCTCTGTCCTCACTGCTGCTGTCAAATGCTCATTGCCAATGGTTTGCTCATGGATCAGGAATCAAAAAGGCCTGGGTTTGGTTTACAGCTGGGGTTTATTGAGGACACTGGAGGGCTTTGCAATTGTTTGAAATAGGGTGCTGGGGGAGTTTGAGATTCCAAAACATTTAACAAGGCTGAAAGGGATGAACAGGGGTACTAAATGCAGAGCTGCAAACTTGCTGGTGGCTTTCACCAGTTTTGGACCCACCTCTCACTCCAGATGGACTAGATCTCAAGGGCAGCAGAATGCCATTTGTTCACCAGGGCTTAAAAAAATTCCTAAAAAGAATTCAGCAAAAGGAGTTGTTTGTTTACCAAATGCCTTGTAGTGATATCAAGAGGCCCTGAACAGTGCTACAGGCCCCATTACAGTGGGGATGTCACATTCATGGGGTAGCAAAAGGAAAGCTCTGCTCCTGCCTCCACGTGCTGGAGCAGATAGACCAGGCCATCACCCATGCCCTCCCAGGCTGCTTACTGTCGAAACATATTTTGCAGGTAGAAAGGGGTGTGCAGGGCCATGGACTGACTCCCCATGGCTGTCGGTTTTGCCAGTGCAACCTTCATACCTACATCTGAAACTGGAGGTCCAAAGTGTTTTGTCTTCTCACACACAGGTGGGATGGTGATGACACAAAGGCTTCTGAGAAGATAGAAGAGGATGTAAAAGAATTTTCTTTAAATCTTAAGAAGAATTTGCCATTCTTATTTTTCAGCTACCTTCTAGGGCCCACTCCTCAACAGCAAGTGGCACAAAAAAATGCCATGACTGTGACACTAATCATGGTGCTAATCAAATTCCTGTTCTCTAAAACCTACTGCTCCATTACCTCCACTTACCTGTGCACGAGGAAGAGCTTTTCATCAATCATAAATTCAAAGTGGAAATATTTGATATTTCCAAAGCCCAGCACGAGACTGACAGCTTTGTCTTTGAGATGTTCTTTTGGAAGAATATTTAGGTTTTTTTGAGGCTGGATGAAAATTTTCCACTTTCTGCTTTCCAGTCAGGGCTGATTTAATACTATCTCTTTATAAAAAAAGTTGGCTCCCAGGGATAGGACAAAAAATACTCCCACCTACAACCCAAACACCGAAGAAAGGAGTGAGTAATAATATTCAGAATGAGAACTAGGTCTGTTTGCAGGTAGAGACAATCAGATCCAGCAGACTGGGCTTGAGGTGATGTTTCTCATCAGCTTTTTCTGGTTACCAAGGGTAGCAGATATAAAGATACAAACTGATTTCTAAGGCCAAAACAGACTAATTTGATTATGCAGTTGAAGTCCTGTGTAATGTAAGACAAACTTCTGTTTGAAAAAAAGCCTATTCTTTAGAAGGATGCTGTCCTGATGAAAGATTTCAAATGATGGAGATGTAATTTTTTTGTAGAAGAATTTTTGGGTAGTGTTTTAGTGGAAAGAGCAGATGACACTGACAGAAACCATTGAATCTCAAAAGCGTTCTGTGTTACTTTCGCAAAGCCACCTCCTGTTTTTCTCCTTCAGTTTACTTTTCTCTAGAATGAAGACTGTGATGTTATGCCTTGGTATTGTCAGATTTAATTAGGCTGTTCACCAGCTGGTGACAGACAGGAGCAGCTCACTGGTGAGAGCACGCGTCCATCAGACTTTTTCTGGTGGAGTATGTTGGATATTTTTAGGGTGCGATGGTTATGAGATCTCACCATTGCCTTAATGTCAACACATGTTTTGCCAAATTTTTGTGCTTAGAGGAGTTGTTTTCTCTCCCCAGGGGAGCTGGGACAATGGGCTTGCTGGGACGGTACAGGTGGCTGTGTTAAAGGCCTGGCCAGCTCAGGAATGTGGCTCCTGAGCTTGGGCTTGGAAGTGGCCTTGGCAAGAGTGGGTCCAGCTAAGCACAAGGGCAGAAGCAGGACAGGGAAAAGTCTGGGGTGGATCCAGAGCAGGAAAACTCCAGACAGAGATTGCAACTGGTGTGGAGTGATGAGTGGAGTCAGGGATGGTGTTTTTCAGGGTGAGGGAGAAGGAAAATGTGTTTGTCTTTTGGGGGAAGAACCAGGAACTGAGCAGAAAGGGGGAGGCATGGGGGGGATGCAGATGGGAGCAAGGGAGGTGTGGGGACATGCAGGTCACTGGGGAAGTGGGGAAGGCAAGGGGGTCAGTGACATCTGTGTGTGTGGTTTTCTCTTGCACAGTGAGGTAAGGTCCTGGGTGGAGAGAGATGGTAGAGGCTGGCAGCGGAAAAGGAGACTTGGATGGATGAGCAAGGAGGGCTTGTGAAGCAAGATGGTGAAAAGGCAGATGCTGGAGGCCATCAAACCATTTGGTGAGGAAGAAGGTAGAGCTGATACGGGGGAGACCCCATCTGCAATGGGGGAAATATCTCCTGGATGCCAGAGATGCTCCACAATGTGAAGAGGGAAGTGGATGCTGAGAGTGAGCTAAATCTTGAGATTATCAGACAGAGCTCCATGATGGGAGAAAGGACAAAAAAATTGATGGGGAAGAAAATAAAATATGAAACAGTCAAGTATATTTGTAATAAAGACAAGGAAAATTAAGCAGAAAGGATGGGGCTGAGAGCAGGCAGATAGCTGGGAAATCAGAGCTCTCTCCACCCTGTTCAGACCAGGTTGGAAAGGGGACACTGAGTGACAGAAGAAAGTTAGACTATTTGTCCATGTTTTAAAGAAATGTAATCCCCATTGTGCAGAATGGAAAAAACTGACTCCTCAATTTCTAAGGAGGATTGTAGCTTATCTAAATCAGGACAGAGAGGGTTATAACAAGGTGAGAGACGGGGAACTTGTGTTCTCACTTAGAGCTGAACACTTGGTTCATGATGGGGTCCTTCAGGGAGAGAGCTCTCCGTTTCTAAGGACTATTTCTCAGGAAGGTCTCCATTCACAACAAACTGGTCCATGCTGAACTGTGCACCGCTGCAGCTGGATTTCTCCTCTCTTCTAACTAGCTGGGACACTTCTCTTCCATGGGCAGGTGCTGCACATGGTCCCACAGCACTTCCAGACTTTGGGACCTTGTTCCTTATGCAAGTGGGAGGCACAGAAATGTAGAGGGAATATGCAGCTAAGTGCAGGTGAGGCTGCAGAGCCATGTGCCTTATGCTGGTGATTTAAGGATCCTATTGACTGTTTGCACTGGAGAGCCTGAAATTTGTCACAGAGCTTGCCCAAGCCTCTCACCCACTGTTGCAGCTTTGGCGGGCTTGTTGCTCCATTCCACACTCCCACTACACAAGCCAGTTTCCCTTCTGAAAGACAGTTCAATACCTAGAAAAGAGGGGCTGAATCTTCCTTGTGTTGCCCTTCCCATCACGACGTAAGTGGGTATAAGGTGTCACCATGTCAGAAGCAGGAGCAGTTGCTCCAGGCTGTTCCCCTTGCAACCTGATTTCCACCAAATTGCCAGTCCTGGATCTAGCCAGAGATCTCCATTTTCTCACCTTCCTCCCCCCTTTCAAGCCAGTAATGGGTCTCTGAAAGGCAGCTAAAGGAATGACAAATGGCTTTGTGAGGAGGAGGCTGCCGGTTGGAGCGTGATGGCTGGCTGAGCAGCCACTTGTCATGGCCAAAGCTGCTGGGCCATGTTTGCAGATGCACTGTGCTGTTTGCCCCGTTGCCTGGTGGCTGCTGTGACATGTTTATCCTCTTCCTGAGCTGTACGAACTGCTGTTCCCTTGTGCTGCAAAGTTCAGATGAGGTGCTGGAGCTCACTGGCTATAAAAAGTGATGGCTCAGCCTGTGCCAACCATTCTGCAGGAGTGGCTTGTGCAACTGGAGGTGCAGAGCCTGTGCGGGAAGCAAGGGCTGCGTGGGTGCTGCTGGATCAGCTCTCCAGCTGAGCAGCAAGCTCTTCCTGTGAGGTATCCATGCCAGCTTTGCTGCCTGCACGGGAGCGTGTTGCTGGCATGCTTCTTGCTGAGTTGTCCCTGCCCATGGGTGGTGACGTGTGCATGGGGTGTGCGGTGGCCCCTGAACTGTGTGTGTGCTTTGGAGGTGAGGTGAGGGAGCAGCCTCCTCCTGCTAAGCACATAGCAGACGTGGCCATGCTGGACCAGCGGCCACCCAGCCCTTCTCTGAGGATGCAGAGGGTGGGAGAGGAACCAGCTGGGTGTGCTGGATTTCTCCTCTCACATGAAGGTGGATCAGCTTATCACCAACAGCCATGCCCACCCTTGGAGGCATTGGCTGTGTTGGGAACCCCCTACACGACCCTTGGGGGCCTCACATGGGACAGGGCTTTGCAAGACTACTGGCCTTTCCCCCTGCCACCAGCAGAAGTGTTCATCCCCTGGCCCTGCTTTGGCACATCATCAGCCGTGGGGAGCAGCCGGCTGCATAGGTCCATGCGTTTCCCTCTTCTCCCCCCACCCACAGAAAGAGGGGCTGTTTGTGCAGGATCGAGCGTGCAGGATCCATGCTGGAGGAGGCTGGGAACAGAGGGGCTGTATGAGCCTTCCTGCCTGGCTCCTGCACCGCGCAGTGACGTTGGAGCCGCAGGAAGGAACAGCAAGTTCCTGAGGGGACATTCCTCCCATAGCTCCGTCGGGCTGCCATGGCCCCCTCCCTGCCATGGCCCCCCCCCAGCACACGAGCCTGTCTCCAGCAGCTATTATTGAAACCCATTTCCATGGCACCTTTCCAGACCTGTATTTCTTTTCACACGCCAGGGTGGAAGCAACCCCCCCCTCCCTGCCCCGAAGCCTTCATCCAGAGACTTCTCGCAGCGGCTGTACTTTTCCAGCGTGTGCAGAGCACTGCTGCATCTGCTGGGCGGGAGAGAGTCCTGTGGCTTCCTTGAGGACTCCTGGAAAGCAGGCAGAAGGGATGCACAGGCTGATGCTTGAACTCAGGTTCCCTGCGAGTAAAAGCATCCATGTCTTTGTGCCCCTCACCCCTGTCTCTGCTCGTTATTTACTGATTAAGGTCTAACGATTGTCTAAAGATTGCTTTTAGAATAGGAATTACTTAAAATGTCTGTGGCTTACTGCATTTTGCTCACTCTTCTTTCAAACATTCTCCTTTTTGCATCATTTCTTTCATTTGGCTTACAAGAATGCAAATGATTTTTTTGGCCAGCAGTACTTCAGCAGCTGTAGGAAAGTTAGAGGGGAGCGTATGCTTGTCCCTGCCCCATCTGCCTTCTGGGGCCAGGCTCGGTCCTGCCAGCTCAGTGCAGCACCGGGGGTGATGAGGCCGATCTCTGTATATGGATATTTCTGCACTAGATAGCCACAGTGCTGAGCTGTCTCAGGATTTTTTACCCACACAACAGACACCAGGTCCCTCTGAAATGTAGTGCTTGAGGCTGAAACTGAAAGTTCGGAGAGAATTAGTCACTCCTGTACCCTAGTAACGTTGGCAAAAACCAGCCTCAAACACGGCACAGGCGAGTGTTTTGCAATCCCAGCAGCAGCCCTGTGCCTCTCCTGACGTAGAGGCAGCGGGTGGGGGAAGTGCCGAACCGAAATGCACCCCAGCCCCTTCCTCCTGCCCTGCTCGCCCCACAAGGGGCTGAGCCCCGGAGGTGGGAGTGGGGTGA
The DNA here is from genome assembly GCA_026212715.1 of Elanus axillaris. Classification (NCBI taxonomy): domain Eukaryota; kingdom Metazoa; phylum Chordata; class Aves; order Accipitriformes; family Accipitridae; genus Elanus; species Elanus axillaris. The sequence continues at coordinate 10,153,755 of JANZLQ010000044.1, read as the reverse complement.
TGAGGCTCTGGTGGGGACGGCACAGCACCCTCCTTTGCATTGGTCCCCACTGGTATGGGGGCTCGTATTGTGTGCCTTGTGAAACAGCCAACGCAGCCCTGAATGCTTTGGGTGATGTTCCCATGGGGTGTCAGACCCAGGGACCCCCCCTGGGAACAGCATTCCCCTGGGAAAGCTTTCCATCCATGGTGCTGCCAGCATCCTCATCCCAATCTCAGCTTGGAGGGTCTGAAAATTCACTGTCCTCAGGAAGGTTTCAAACCAAGCTCTAGCTTTTTTGGGCCCGTCGTCAGCCATAACCTTCCCTGAAAAGTTTGAAGCTCTTGGCAATAGGGAGCTGCTGCTGTGCTTCTCCTTGCCTGGCCTCTGTGGGGGTCTTGGGGGTGTGAGAAAGGGGCTGTGGGGCAGGGGTGTCTGCCACGCTCTCCCTGCAGTGCTGTGGGGCCGGTTTAACTCGTTCCAGATTTGCAGGGTTCACGTCAGCGCCTGAAATGAGAACTGCTGTGTTTAACCACCGCAAAACATAGCAACGGCACAGCAGCTCTGGCACACACGCAAAGAGAAAAAAATAATAAAAAATCAACAAGAAACAAAACCAAGCTGGTTTTTCAGGCTTACCCGGGCTTCGCAGCACAGAAAAAGGCAAAGCTTCCAGGAAATGGATGTGGGCCTGTGAAGGGACTATTATGGATGCTCCAAAAGCTCCCACACCTTTCAACAGGGAGTGTTTTAGGCAGTGCTGCTCTGGTTGTAGCAGTCAGGGAACCTCCCTGGCCTTGCTGTCCCCTGAAACCGGTTGCACAGGCAGGCCCAGGCAGGGCAGGCACTGGGCAGGAGCCTAGTGCTGCCTGTTCTGCTCTACCTCCTGCACTGCCTGCTCAGCACTGACCTCCTGTTCACCGCCATTTGGGCACGGCTTAGAGCCTCTGGTCACAGGGTTGCTGCCCGTGCAAGGCACCTGCTGTCCCCTCAAGTCATCAGAGGATCGGGGGAGTAGAAAGGGGGTTAGTTACTGCCCCAGGAGAAGGTCCTGCTTGGACCTCAGATCCAGAGGGTTCCTGAATCCTGGGATCTGCTTCAGGAGCGCGAGGCAAAGTCACAGGGAGCTCCAGGGAAATGTGAACCCACATCTGTGTCACATCTGCTGCCTGTCTCCATAGTGGGCCCAGCCAGTCTTCTTCTGTGTCTGACTATCTTGAACTGAGGGAGCTCAGAAGGGTGCTCCAGACCCACATCTAAGAGAAAAATACAAGTCCCTGTGCAAGTAGATGACCTCCCTCCTAACTCCCAACCCTGCAGCCTTCCTGGTAGGATATTGCCTTGCACCTCATGCTGGCCCCTGCCACTGCAGAAATACCAGTGCTCCTTCCAGTGCATGGAAACTGGGATCAGAGGTGTAGGAGAGGTCTCTGGCTCTGTGCAGACTTGGCACAGGGAAGCTGGTCATCCTCTGTACAACGTGCTTCTGGGAGGAACCTGGGGAGCATTTTGGGTGGCAGAGAAAACTGAGAGATGAGAGAGTGGGTGCAGATGGGCATGTCAGGAAAGGCAGCTCTTACACTGGATCATGTCCTCTGCTCAGATCAGTGTCCTGCCTCTGACATGGATGGGAACATCATGGCCAACATGGCCAGCTCTAATGGTGCTGGGCAGGGAGGGAGGTAGAGGGACTCCTGATGGACCAGCTGATGCCCTGCAGAAGGAGCTGAGGTTAATGCTATCATAACTTGAAATTCTATTAGTAGTTAGAAAAAAACAGACAGTCCTTTAAAAACCCACTTGCACAATTCAGCTCTCTTGACCCTTCTGGCCATGTATTCTCAGGCTTGCTAAGTGCTGTGGGACACAGTGTGTCCTTTTATTGCTCCTCAGTTGACTGGCCATTTATAGCTTCCACCTCCGACTGCTGGGTCTCATATTTTGAAGTGGTGCAAAGGAGTAGGACAGATCAGCTTTCCTTCTCTGCCTCCTCCCACATACCTTGGTCATGCTACCTCCAGCACTTCCCCTTCCCACACTAAAGAAGCTCTCTCGGCAGGGTAAGCACAGCCCACAGTGCCAATTTTATTCGCTACTTGATCTTTTTTCTGGACTTTGTTGGCATTTGCTGGGTAAAGCGAGGCCCCTCCCTGCTTGTGCCCTCAGCCCTGGGAGAGGTTTGTCCCAGCTGTGCTGTTGCTGTGTCACTTGTGTCACTGAAGAGCTCTGCTCTGTGTGGTCTTAGAGATGTGGATTCCCAGGACACTGGGAAATGTATGCTTGGAGAACTCAGGGCTTTCACAGTAGAAACCTAGAAGCAAATAATCCAGACTGCAAAGAGAACCAGAGAGGAGAAAAAGCAGGTTGTGACTCACTGACCTGCACCTCCAAACCTGTGATGGGACATTAACAGGACACCTGGAGCCTGTTAATGAAACACCACCCACCCACCCACCCCCTGCCAGGTGCCTCTCCAACCAAAATTCTGCAGCCTGGAGGGAAACCTCTGCTCTCCTGATGTGAAGGGCCTCCTTCTGGGAGGCAAGTCCCCAGCCCAACAGTGTCAACCCAGAAAGGCACTGCTGAGCAACCAGTAGATGTACCTGGTTTGTCAGTAAACACTTCGCCACGCTGTTAGACATTGCATCAGCACAGTGACCACCACAGAGATATGATGAGTTTCAGTGACCTCAAGCTCTTATTCAGGCAGTAGTCACGTCAACTGTAGAACCTGACGTGCTTTATCAAGGTGAGTCTCCACCATCTTCACACAGAAGAAAGAGGTGACTGAGTCATTGTTAAAAATCATCCAGAAAGTCAATGAAAGGGACAGAGGGAGATAGAGAGAAATGGGGTTCAGGTCTCTTGACTACCTCTGCCAGGTCCCAGGCACTGACTGCCAGTACTTTCATTAGTTTCCACTCACTTTGAAATACTCCTCAGCACATTTTCCACCATTTCTTTCCATTTGAAAGGAGAGGCCATTAAATCCTGTGACTTATGGGAGTGATGGAGTGACTCATGCTAAGGCAAAGCAGAAGTTGCTGTCAGACACCTTATACATCTGGACTGCCAGCCCCATGCCAAACTGTTGCTGACACTTCTTGGGGTTGCTCTGAAACCTGCAACACTACCTTGCTATTACATGGCATTGAGAGGTGTATCAGCAGTAGTAAACAATATATCTTCAAGGTGTGATGAGAAAATGTCATACCCTGATTTTCAGTCTGGTATAAAGATATGGGGGATCCCTAATAAATGTGATTTGACTTGTGGTTTTTTATGTCCTGCCTTAGACTGTTGTACGATACTGCTGTCACTGTCAAACCGCTGTTCATCCCAGAGGTGGGCGTAAGCCAACACACCCACAGAAGACACATTCCCACCTTCAGACAGATTCATCTGTCCAGCTTTGCTGTCACATTAGCCAAGAGGGTTTTTTTTAGTTTGCGTCTCATGTGACAACCTCTAAAATAGCTACAGGAAAATGAATAAATAAATAACTGCCAGGAGTTTAAATAAGGCTAACTTGCTCATCATGTTCTCTAGAAGTATCTTCTTTCCAACATAGAAAACTTTTTCCAGGCTGAATTTAAGGAGCTGGGACACTCATCTGTGATTTCTGGATATATTGTAAGGCCAGAACAGTGTTTACCCAAGTGTGCTGTGGGCAGTTGGGAGCTGCCAAAGAGAGGTTTGCTGTGGATGAGGGGATAGGACAAATGGGTCCAAGGAATGGCTCTCACTATGGACAGGCTGCACAGAGTGCACACAAGTCCTCAGGGTAGTGCATGTACACTTGTCTGTGTCTGTTGAACCTAAAAAGCATTTATTTCACAGTGTATGTACACCAGGCCAGATATGGGCATGCCCAGCCTTGCATCTTGCACGGGTGAAAAGTGCCATAGAAATATCATCCCGTCGTGCTCAGCCCAATAAAACTTGGAGCTGTGATTGGGAGGTATGGAGTACCGCTCTACGAGTAATAACCGTGTCTGTAATTAATAGCATGTTCTTCTCCGTCGCTGTAGGTCTTTCTGCCATCTGCTGGGCTTTGAGGCACAAGGTAGGACGGCTCCCTGCGGCTGGCAAGCGCTGGCTTGGCTGGTCTTTGGGGGGCAAAGCCCTGGGACCAGGGGTGGGGAACGGCCAGTGACTTCATTTCATGTGGCCTGCAGCCACGTGGTTTTTTGGGTTTTTTTTGGTTTTCCATGCTCTTATCGGATGACATTTAGGTGCGTGTTGATGCATGACCTGCCAGAGATGTCTGAAAAGTCTGCTGTGGCCTCAGCAAGGACGTCTCCTTCCTTCCTGCCCACTCGTGCCCTAGCAAAGATTGTTTGCAGAAGGCAGCAGTGGAAGTTGAAGGGATGTCTGTGTGATATCATCTCCCTTCCCTCCTCCTGCGGGGGCTGCGGTTACTCCAGAGAGCTACCCCATACTGAAATCTTTCCCAGAGTTTTTGACATCTTGCAAAACACTGTAAGAACATGAAAGTGTTTGGCTTTGTCTGCAGAGGACCCTGGACTAGCTCACTGGAAGGATGTCATTCTTCTTCAGCTCTTGCTGGCTGTCTTGACATCACTTTTGTGCACCCGTGCATCCCGAGTGCCAATGTTTATTTCCAGAGGCGAAGGGTGAAGTACTGGCAGAGCTGTGGGGGTGCATGAGCCCACCAGCAGACGCAACAAACCCGTTTCCAAATGGCACAAGCTAAACGGAGAGAGAAACTCTTCTACTCGACCGAGAGTGCTGGCCGGGAGCGTTTTAGGTGCAAACCTCCCCCTGCAAATCCTGCTCCCAGCTGAGCCGTGGAAAAGCTTTCCCTGCTGCCGTGGCTGGGCGGTGGTTTGTAGGGAAAAGCTCCCCTCTAGTGGGTGATCCCAGCAGTGCCGGGCGCCCAGCGCAGCCCGGCCCAGAGGAGGTGCCCCACGCACCGAGGGCTGTAAAAAAATACAAAGCAGAGGCATTTGTTGCCTATCTGTACATAACCAGCACAAGAGGGTCCATAACTGATTATATTGTCTGTAATGAGAACAACGGTAATGCTGTAATTGAGCTACCCAGTTCTTACAACTGTGTTTTCAGAGCATTTTTAATCTTCCCTTTATTTTCTGAACAGTAAGTGGCTGTTTAATTCCCACAGCAAGGCAGGTATTCCATATTGTTGTTATCTGCTTTTTACAGGGGGAGAAAATGCTGGAAAAACAGGGGAAGGACCTTGCCTGGTGAAGTCATCTGAGGTCAGGATTCGAGCAATGCTCCCTCCAGCATCGCTTGACTCAGCTGTGCTGATCTGTCACACCACTCAGTTGTTCTTCACAGAAAGAACAAAGTTTTGGCATTTTGCAAGTGGCCCTTAATAGAGTTGTACACTGAAAAATGTAAAGTGACTAAATGTAAACTGTTTGCTCTTCAATAGCACCTACAATGCAGGGGTGGGGGTGGGGGCACTCAGAAGTGTCCAAGTTTTGACTTGGGCCTAATGCTGCAGGATACGAAACCAGTCTAAATACTGGGAAACGCAGGGGTTTGTACCAGGACTGCCACTGAGCAACCGTGCTGAAAACATTATTCCTCCTGTTCCCTGGGGATGGGGTTCTCTTCAGTTTGAGGACTGAGGTTTGTGGAGTGCTTTGAGATCTACAGATAAAATTGTTACAAAAGCAGCTAAGCATTATTACTATTACTGCAATTACCAGAGATTCAGAAAGGAAAATATGTTTTTTTCCAGGATCACACTGTGACAGAACCAAAAATATCACTGTGTTAGCGAGGGCCTGATCCTTGCTGCTACACACTACTCAAGCCAGGGTGTCTTCTGCACCCATGTGTCTGCACCTTTCCCAGCTGCTGTACAAGCATCTCTCCGGCAGTGCAAGGGGACAGGGAATCTCAAGGGCTTCTCCGTAACTGCCTGCCAGTTCACAGGTGCCCAAGGACTGGCAATGCAACTGCACTATATGCAACTGCAGGCGCTGGGCTGAGCCCACATGGGCCCTGGGCGATAGCTCCAGTGCTCTGCTTGTGTAAGGGCTGCTCTCATTTCTGTTCATTCGGAGTATTGAGTTATTCTTCCAGTGCTTCCAGAGGAAGGGCTTACGGGGAGAGGAGAGGAATGCAAAGGACATGTTTTGTTACTCACTGAAGTAGTTTACTGTCCTGTTGCTGAGAGGATGTGGCCTCATGTAACCTCTTTCTGATGACTGTGCCTAGATCAGCGCTAAACTTTGAGTTAAGGATAACATTCTCCTATGTGCTTCTGCAGCAGCGAAGCCAAGGCTGACCCAGCTGTGGCTGGACCTAGCCCTGCAGAAATGATTAAGGGTGTGTGCATGGGGCTGGACTCCAAAGCAGGGTCTTTCTCCTCATTTCTTGCTGGGAAAGCTGTGGGCTGCACCACACAGCTGTGCTGGCTGGCCAGCTCGCTGTGCAGATGTTGCGTCCCTAGAGCTGAGGTGTGAGAGTTTATGGGAGCTAAAGCTTTCTTTGCTGAAGGCTTTTGGATCTAGTCCAATAACACATGCTGAGGGTTAGTGCTGCCTGACAGCTGCTTGGTGGTCTCAGCATGAAATGAGCTGGTGAACCTCAGCTTGGTTCCCAGCAGAGACAGATGTTCATGTTTTAAAAAAATCATTACCATGGCCATTGCTAGCCAGACTGCTTCTTGGCAGCAGGAGAAGATTCATAGCTTGAATAAGCACAGAAAAATAAATAAGCCTTTCTTCAGGTCAGGATCGATGCATTTTGGCTCCAAATCTGCTTGGGAAATCTGTGCTCTTTGTGATATTGCAACTGTGGAAAAAACGTTATGAAAATTTAGTCTCATCAGGCCTTTGTCCAGAGCATGACACTGATACAGGAACAGTACAGGATTATGCAGGGGCTATTTTGGGCAATGTGGTGCTAGGTAGCCCTTTGCCTGCTCGAGAGGCTATTGAAGATTACTGGCCAGTTTTAAACACCAACCGTGCCCCCCCCTCCCCCCATGACATTATCCCTCCTTTATGGGGGGAGACTGATTAAAGCAATTTCACAACACCTGCCCAAGAAAACAGACTTCTGTCAGAACATCATCTTCTGAACCTCAGCTTTGTGCCATGACCAGCAGACAAGGCAAAGCCTCCAAGAGCCCTGTCCCAGACAGGCCGGGCAGCAGTCAGTGGGAGCTAAATGGGAAGGAGCCACATGACCCCCCTGTATCCTCCTCTCAGGGTTTCTATCTCTGTCCCTCGGAGCAGAGGTGCCAGTCCCCCTTCAGCCTCCCCTGAGTGCCAGTGAGTGTCCGGCTGACTGACATGGAGAGACCTGCCCAGGGTTCCTTCTCCTCCTGGGGACAGCCTGGCAGCTGCTCGAGCAGGGGTGGGAAAAGATTTAGATAAAAGGAGGCTGCTCTTATCGGCTGGGAAATTCTTGCTGGGATGGCAGGGACTGTGATCCTGGCCCAACTGCAGAAAACTAGGGGGTTGAGTACTGCTGTGCGCTGAGCGTGCCAGCTGCCTGGCTCCGGGGCCCCTTTCCCTGGTGCTGGGGTGATTACCTGGCAGTAGGCAATTCTGCACATGCTGCCTCTGCAGTCAGGTTCCCATTGCACCTGCTCAAGTGGAAGCAGCTTCCCTGTTATTAGAGGGCTGGGAAAGCTGCTCTGTGTGCTACTCGCCCTCCTCAGGAATGAGAGTATGTCTAAGTGTTTTCTGGGAACAAACAGAGCAAGACGTCTCCTCCCTTTTGCTTTGAGAAAGTCTGAGAAATCAGTGCCCTTTTGTTGTAACGGCTGGTGTTACTGAGGGCCACAGCTCGCGTCCTGCCGCCAGTCCCGACTTGCTCAGGATCTACAACGAACACTCAGCAGTTCTTCTGCATTGTGTTGCTGTTATTATTGTTGTTACAAGGGTTATTATTAGAAACCCAAGCCACACTAATGACCCCAAACTTGGTGGTGAGGTGACTATAAACTGCCATGTGTGATGTTAGCACCATTAGCTCAGGAGGCCACTTTGAAGGTTGCTCAAGTACTAGGGGCCTTGCCGTATTGCTCTCACCTAACGGAGAAGATAAAAAGTGCATTAGCAGCTAGATAAGGAGTATCCGCGTGTCACAGTCACTCCCCTGCTCTCTCTCACTCAAGCAAGACATCTCTTCCTCAGCTGGGCTCTCATCGCATAACCATGGTGTCTGATAAGGGGCACTGGGATGGTAGGGAGGAGGACAGAAGGCAGCAGTGCTCCTGCAAAGGCATCGCTGTTGCTTTTCTTCTGGACTTGGCCCTTTCCCAGGCTCGAAGCAGCAACACATTTGTCTGCACATCACATTCCCATTATTTTGTCTATGGTTTTCAGGGCAGGATGTATCTTAATCTGCACCTAAACAATTCAAAGCTGCTGACACCCAGTAATGATGTTCTGGATGCAGCTGTGGAAGAGGAAATTGGCACTGGGATAAATGATGGAGTCTCTAGTGTCATTTTCCTTCATTTTCCCTGTTTATTCCCGGGGCTGGCTGGGCTGCTGTGACAGTAGAAACACTCAGTAATCTCCAGCCTTCTGTTTTGCTCTTTTACTTCCTTCAAAGTCCACATCAGTCCTGTGCAAAATGTAAAAGCAAATGAGATAACAGGGAACAGAGTGTCCTAGGAGCAGCAGGACTCCTCTCTATTATAAATTTCCCAGCTTTGTGGCACAAAAGGACCACACTCTGTCTGAGCTGGGGAAGAAATCTTCATCCTGTTATGTGATAGTGGCCTTTTCCTGCTCTTGGCCCTTTCCAAGAAGCAGCTGTGCCTCAGAGCACAGCTGTGCACCGGTGAAGATTACTGCAAGTGGACCACTAGTCTGCACTAGTACTGTCGGGTATTTTTTTAAAGTCTTTTCAGAAAAGAAAGCAATTCTAGTATATTACATTTGTCAGCATTGTGCAGGGACCCTGGAGAGAAGCCCTTCCTGTTACCTCGTGCCCGTAGTCTGTTCAGTCAAAAAGGCAAGGCATGTTGTACCACCATCGGGCTGGCACGGGCGCAGACAACTATGGTATACACAGGTGTGAGTACAGGTAGGAAAACAGCTGCCTTTACAGGTTGCCGGGGGGGGGGAGCGTGGTCACAGCCACCTGGGCTTTACCGACGGGCAGGGGCCGAGCCGAGCCCGGCCCTGCCCCGCCGTGCGGCCCCGCCCGCAGTCGGCGGTTGGCGGTGGTGGCGCTGGGCGGGGCGGGCGGCAGCTTCGAACCGGCGGCGAGGCGGGAGCGCGGTGCTGCTCGGCTGCCCCGCTCCGCGCCCCGCTCCGCCCGGCCATGGGGAACGCCGAGTCCGTCCTGCGCGGCGCCGCCGCCGCCGGCATCGGTAAGTGCGGGGCAGGCGCGTCCCTTCTCCCCCGCGCCCCTCCGGGAACGGGACAGGACGGAGCTGCCGCATGCGGGGAGCGCATCGCTGTGCTGGGGGCCGCCCCGCGATGTCCCTCGGGGTGGGGGGTGGGATGTGACAGTGGCCTCGGTGACACGCGAGGGGACAGGTGAAACGCTAGTGCTTGGACCGGGTGAGCTGCGGCCGTGCTGCAGAGAGGACGGGTACCCGGTGGTCTGAGCCCCTGTGTTCGCCTGTGCTGGTTACTGAGCTCCAGAGGTCTCCGTGTGGGGGTTTTCTTTTTCAACTCCCCCCCTTCCCCCCCATCCAGTCCCATCCTCTTTCAAAGGTAAT
>JANZLQ010000044.1:10114436-10143985 GCA_026212715.1 Elanus axillaris | reverse complement strand
CCCCCCCGCAAGCAGGAACTGTGGCAATAAATGCACTTTCATCCTTCACAGTTGCTGCCTGGGCAGCGGTGCTGCCAAATCCACCCGCTATAATTCAAAGTCCTTCGCTCCAAAACTGTCTGCCAATCCCAGCTCGCAGGCTGGGAAAACAGACCTGGGAAAACAACCGGGTTCGCGCTGGCCGGGCAGCAGGGTGTCAGGTTCTTGTTGCCTTTTATGCATCTTATGCGCGTCCAAGAAGTCCAACAGTCAGCAGCCTGGTTGGCTGGATTTGAAGGGAGCTGATAACTGAACTCGCCAACCGGTACGAGGTGCCAGTGCTCCAGAATACAAATAATCCTGGGTGGGAACAAGAAAAGTCTTGGGTAACATGTAAGCTAACATGAGGCATCATTGTCATTAGTAGTATTGCTATATAGTAGTAAGTTTCAACAAGACTGAACTTGTTTCTTGTTAAAGTCTCCTTGGCTTCGGCCCTTGGGATCTGCATACTGTTTTTCAGATGCATGTGACTTCCTACAGTCTCATTTTTAAATCAAGTGTTGTCATTCCTCACACCTGATTCTTAATGGCAATGTTAGAAATTTGATCAATTTTTCAGACATCTATAGCTTGATCTGATTTAACCACTTCTTTCAAAAATCTTTAAGTACTTAGTTTTGTTTTCTCTTCCTTTGGGGAAACCCCAAATATTTTGCTACTGGAAGTATGAGTGTGTTGTCATTTACTTCATGTGTAAGTTCAGTAGCGTGACGTGTAGCAGGGTAATCTGTGAAGCTGCACTGCTAGGTGCTCTTGCCTGAGCCTCTGTACAGGGGTGTGTGGTATGGAGAGGAGGGAAAAGTCCCTCTGGTGATGTGCCAGGAACCTTTGGAGCATGAGGCTTCATTGCCCTCCTCTCTCCTGAACGGCAGATGCCTTTGCAGGGATCTGCTAGTCCCATACTGAGCAGGTTCACACTGCTGAGTGCGGCCCACTGCAGAAGGCAAAGGGATATAGTGCAATGCAAAGTACAATTTAGGGGTGTCTAAATCTGCCATAAACACTTCTCACTTCAGAAAATGGGTAGTTGCAGGCAATGAGCAGAATAAAAAACAAAAACAAATTAATTTTGAGTCTTGTTTCCTACTGGCTATTGTTCTCAGGTGTGTGGAGCAATATTGAGTTCAGGAATGTGTGTACATTAAGGGAGGGCCTCTGCTATTCTGTGGGGTGTCACTAGCCCTAGTGGATTAAGAGCTGATTGTGTTCCTAATGAATGAATGCTTTCGGTGCTGGTAAAGTTCCACTGTAGCGGGTTCTCCTGTTTCTTGTATTTCTTTCTCCTGAGAGCTCCTAATGCTGTGTTTGGTTTTGGGGTAGTAGGTCACCATCAGATTTACATGTTTGCTATGTAATGGAAGATTATTTCTAACGGATGCATAACTGTGCTTCCTAATGTTGGTTTTTGTTTTGAAATCCAAACATCAAATCTTTGATTATAAAGCCGGTTCTATAAAACAGTACCTGAGATAACATTTTTAAAGTTAATGCACTGTCAGGCAAGTCAGACCTCAATAATATGTTATGTCAACAGCTACTGCTGCACACCCATTTGCTTAACAGAGAAGGTAAATAAATGCATTTGGTGATATTTCTGGTATTGGACACAAGGATTTGAACCAAGATATAATTAATTCTCAAGGACTGAGAAAGAAAGAACATGTAGAAACCTCAGCCTGCTCTCAATTTGAAGTAGTTTCTCTGCTTGCACAGTATAGTCATCAGAAATCGGAGAAATCACTTTCCAAAGCCAGTAGCCCTATCTTTGTTCCAGTTAAAAAAAACTCAAGCTGATTTCTCTGCCTTTCCTACTGTTGAAGTTTCAGCTGTGTCCCCTTCACGTGCTTAAGCCGCCCACTGTCTCCAATACAGCTTCCATGGGGCTGCATGCTGCAGCCTCTGCGGCCTGATCTCTGTTAGGGATAGGGAAATTTTGGGGATTACAAAACGTGAACAAATCCAAGCTGCTGAGCACACCTTCTGCTGGGATCCTGGCTGCTGGCAGCATTCTCAATCTATGCTAATGTGTGCAAAGAGATGCTCTGGCCAACAGCTTGGGTATGCTTCACCTGCAGTAGGACTTGGAGTTCAGTGGGTTGGTAGCAATACCTGATTTGCTACGTTTCCAATGTAGAGTAATCCCCACTGGAAGGGCTAATCTCTGTGACGAGACAGAGAATAAATCATCTGTCTAATAGCAAGTGTGTTACTGCTGTGGCTAGGAACTCTGTTCCTCTGTAACCTTCACTGAAGTGACTTGAGTCAAGTATTCTTGCTCCCGAGCCAAAGCCCATATGGGTCCCAGGATATTTATAAAACACAGAAAAAGTTTGGGAAACATGTAACTACTTGACTGCCACCCACTGCTGTGAATTTCTGGTTCTGCTGGAGCAGGGGACCAAGAGCTTTTCTTCCTCTTAGCTACATTTGAGGTACCAGGGCTTGGGCAGAAAGCAGGAATGTGGGATTATAAAATCAGTAAATCCTTAAAAGCTGGAGCTGTCGCTGAGGTACGAGGGTTCTCGATTTAGAAGTACTGCTTTGTACGTCTCTTATGCAGAGCAGCAGAGCTGGGGCTTGGGCTGAGGCTCTGCAGCAAGGTAAGCTGTACGGAACGTGGCTGTCCCCGGGTGCCCTGGCCCGAGAGCGCTGCCTGGCCCGAACGGCACCGGCGGCGGACATCTGTCACTAGAGGGCAGCCGGGATTAAAGAATGAGCACTGCTACTCTACCTGCGCCAGGAAAAGGAGGGGGAAAAAAAAAAAAAGCTGAATAAATGCCAGGAAAAGGACTGGCGAAGCCGGTTGCTTAAGGGATTGAGCCTGGTCAAAAGAAGAGCAAATAACCGTGCAGCAGCTGATCCCCAGGAGAGCCAGTTTCTGAGGGGAACACAGCTGAGAGCAAGTTCTTACTCTTGGAATGTCCACGTGTACATATGCCCCTGCAGAAGATGGAAGGTGGGCTCCCTTCCCTTGGAGATCTGGTTCAAGTTACAGAGGCTAGTGGCTTGTGATGGTTTAGCTGTCCTCATAGCATGAGCACTTGTTACATCTGGATGGGTATTTAATTCTTCCACTCAGAGTATGATGCCTTCCTTGGCATCACGATGGGCTGACACTTGCCTGGGGCTTTTTCAAGTGGATGTAGCTGGGGGCTGATGCCTGAATGAGATGCTTTGGTTAAGAGTTTGCCTGAGATCTATACAGGGTGGCTAGAAATCCCAGGGTCTGTTTCAGCTTTTGGAAGTTTGCAATGGACAGGCAAGTCTCCAAGGACTAATTATCACTTAATCCAAAGAAGTGCTGAAAGTGAGAGTCCAAGGACAGCTGCTGGTTCCTCTGTCAACTTCCTTTTTTTGTTCCTTTTTTTCCCCCCCCTAAATCTTCCCTTGGAACAACTGACCATGAGCAATGCGTGTTTTTCTGAACAGTCTTTCAGTGTGGCAGGAGCTTTGAATCATTTGCGTCTTGTGCACCTCAACAAGGTCTAAAGTTGCTGAAAGTTTTCTTTGTATAATACAAGTTCACTGATGTCTGTACTGGACAATCATTCCCTGACTGAACTCTGTTAATGGTCTTTCAGTGGAAAACCAAATTGCAATGCTGGGGAGATTGCAGGTCAGCACAGGGTACACAGGCCTCTGTGCTGAGTTACTTTTCAGCTGTTGGCCTGAACTCCAGTTAGGCATCAGTCGGGCTGGATGTGTTGCTTGTATTCATGGGCAGATCATAAAGACGATTGCAAATGTTGTCATGCTTAGTCTTTCTCTGCTTGGTGAGCAGCTCCTCCATAGCAGCAGTGTCTGATGAATGCAGCTTCTGTCCTTCCTTCCCCATCCTTCAACTAGGAGCCCCCTCTAACCCTGCATCTCCATGCTTCTGTCTCTCCAGCTTGTGAGTGTTGTCCTGCCCACTGTAGTACTTGTTCTTAGTGGATGTGGTCTGCCAGTGAGTACCTACAAGAGAGTGCCTCTATAAGCCTGACCTTGTGGCTCATCGAGTCTTTGAGACTTGTTTTTGAGCCCCATGACCATCTTGCAAGGGCTTTTGGGGGCACCAGTTGCTCATCCTGAGTTGGTCTTCTTGCAACTTTGGCACAGCTGAACTTCCAATTTGTGAAAATTTTTCCTGGACCCAGTTTTCAACTGGATAGTGATAAGCAAATATTCAAGAATTCTCTGATATGTGGCAGGAGAGTTCTTGGGATTTGGGCAGTTAAAGGAAAAGCCCCTACAATGTTTCTGAAGTCCCTGAGCTCTTTGGTGGGTCTGACCTTAATTCAGCACTTGGGTTTCTCTGAAAGTGTCTTTCCTGGCTTTCTGTCTGCTCTCAGTTCCCAGACTACTTCTTCTGTGGAAGCTTCTTCCAAAAGACCTGGTGCTGTAAAAGGAAGATTTTGTTACCAAAAGGTTTTGTTTTCCCTCCAGGCTGAAATGAATGAATCAGGGAGGACAAAGGAGACTGTTTCTGGGTTTAGGTGGTGCCAAATCCTTAAGAAATCACCTTCCTGGGCTTTGCACTGCCCTGGGCTGCTGCACTGCCATGGAGCTGGGGCTTAGCCCTTCTCTTGCTCCTTTCTCTGCCTGTGGAGCAGCAGGTCTGGGCTCAGCCTGTCCCTTATGTGGCTCGTGCAGATGGTGCGCAGAGGCGAAGCTGGCTCTGTTTCGTGGGTTTAAGCGTAATGTTTGGCTGGTATCTTGCGAATCATGTAGCTGGGAACTTACTCATGTGTGTTTTGTCCTTACCACTGTGCTGCTTACTCCCGAGTCACTGTACCCAGCTGCCAAAATATTCTGTACCACAGTAAATTCCCACATGAACTACATTTGCTTCTGTTGCCTGTCATGCATGGATCAACAGTAGTTACATTTCTGAGTTAACCCGCACACATTAGGCTCTGGGCAGGCTCAGTTAGCTTACGGGGAAAATAGTGCATTCTCTTCATGTTAAGCATGGTTTACTTGCAAACATTTTCCTTTCATGCCATAGAGTCTGTTTTCTCATTAACAAATCACTTCTGCGGAACTGTAATTTAGCACTCTATAAAATGCTGTAGACTCTGCCAAGTTCAGCTTGCTTAGTGTCTTGGGACTCTACTGTACATGATAGCCTTAGGTGGATTTTTTTTACTGATAAATGAACAGCATCTATGTGGATTTATCACAACAGTAATGATAGAGAGTACGTGTTGTGTTTCTTCTTCAATGCATAGTGCTGCTTCAAATCAGCCCAGAAGTTTGGGTATGTGGGATCCTCTGCAGCCTTGTCTTCAGCAGCTGCACTGAGCTGGGAGGCTCAGGAAAAGCTGATGCTTAGTAGTGATGTCTTTTTGCAGATCTGGATTAATTGTGGTTCACGTGTTTGCCGGCAGGTGCCTTTGCATTGCTCTGGGACAAACACGAAGTGCTTAGTGGGCTGGTTCACTCTAACAGATCTTCACTGGGCAGGGGACCGTCCTGAGCGGGACACACAAGACAGTGGCACCTTGCTGTAGCTCACCTGTGGCTTAGCAGCCTCGTGAACAAAGACGAGTGAGAGGTTTTTCCCTTTAGAGCAGAAAAACTTGAGAGACTGATGCCCTTGTTATTTCTGTGTGACTCTGAAATGCAGATTTCAGGGCTTGTTCAAAAGGCTTTTCCCTTATGCTTGCTTTTCCTTTCCTTCTTGTGCACTGTAATATTGCTCAGCCTCTGTAACAGCCTTTTTCCTCCCAGCATGGCTCTGGCTGAAAACCCACCGCTGTAGGCTGTATCCTTGGGTTAGATCCCTGCACAGTTTTCTCCTCCACAAACTGCTCTGACTTTCCTGCAGCTGCTTTTTGGGAAATTGGAAAATGAAAAGAACCTAAAATCTATTTGCTGTACAAAACATGGACAAGTGTGTTAGGATTCAGATGATATGACTAATTACAGCCCTGAGGAAAGACCGGAATGCCCTCGTGGGTCTGTTCCCATTATGTCACCCTGTTACACCCCTATCTGAGGCTCTTCACTGGGGGCAAGCATCTTATCTTCTCTGCAGGCTGCTGCACATACCTAAAAAGGAGGAGCATCCATATGCCTTGACTAGACAGGACTCCAGTTTTCAGAGTTTGGCACTCAAATAGCATGGTTATAAATGTCTGCTCCTGCCTTGAACTGGAACATAAATGTTTATAACTTCTGTTTCTCTCTTGACAGTTTTCCCATTAATTTAGTGCTGAGAAACACTTTAATTTCTGACTTCATCTGGGTACCAGCCTGAAGTCTGTTAAAGTTGCAGACTTTTTCCCCATCAAGGACAGAAGCTTTGGTTTTACAATCCTGCCCTCAATTTGCAGAGGTGAAGTTTCTCACACGTGTACAGCCTTCTCTGTGCACCTCTTCCCTTTGTGGCCGAGATCACTGCTGTGGGTCTGAGAGCCCCTCAAGGAGTGTGTACTGGTTCCTGGGAGGCAGGTACAAGGCCTGCAATGGAGCATGAGATGAGGCAAGTGTAGCAAGGAATGAGAAACTTTAGGTCCTAAAATGATGCTAAAATTCACCCGTCCCTCTATTGTCTCTATTTCTGCATCTCTGATAAAACTAAAACTCAATTCTAAATAATGTGCAATATTTCAGCAAGGAAAAGCAAGACAAAGAGGCTATTTAAAGCTACAGTCTTTTCAGGGCTTGGCTCACAGGCTCTGCTTCTTTTGTGTCATTGTGTCTATGGAAAACACAAGAGGCTAGCGAAATACAATGTGCACTTCTAAGTACAAATTTAGAATGCATGCAAAGGTCAGATGTGGTGCATGCTTGGGTTTGGGGAGATGGAGGTTTTGGGCTCATGCAAATTATCTTGGATTTCTGTAATGCAAGGAGGAATATTATAAATGGACAGCGGAAGGCTACTTAGACACAGTTTACACAATATAATACAGCCTATACAATAGAAGAAACACAGCTCTCCATGTCTCAGATGCATCCAGCATGGATGGCTCTGGACCTCAGCTCAGAAATTCCCTGTGTGATGGGGTTCAAACCAGCATGGCTCCCTGTTTGAGTCATACATGGTCTTGACAATGAGGGTGAGGAAAGGCATGGCCTCAACACCTTGCATTTGGGCAGGAAACAACACTTTTCTTTTGGGAGATATGGAGCCCTCCCTTCCCTCTCCTGTCCGCTCGTGCCTTGCAGATGGGAGCTGAAGGCAGTGGGATGCTGTAGGGACAGGAGCTGTTTCTTTCCTTACCCTGACTGGGATAATGTGGTTTGTCTCCTGTGAAAAGAGTCTGTATTGCAAACTGGTAAAGCAGGTTGGTTGGAGCCTGTGAGCTGCTACTCTTTTTCTTTATAATTTAAAAAAAAAATCTCTATCTGTAACTTTCCGAATGCTGATAGGGCTGAGACAAACAACCCTCTTAAATGCAACATGGACATGGTAACAATAACTCGAGTATTTCCTGCCCTGGGCTGTGACCTGGGGTGCTGCCTGGTCCCTGTCCCTTGGGAACAGCTTGGATTGTCACAGCCACCCCATGCCTTGTGACTACTTGGGACTGAGCTGTCACAGCCCCTTGGGTTTGGAGGGTGCTGGGAGGGGGGATACTGAGCACAACTCACCAGGGATTAACTGGACCTGTCATTCTGGTTGAGAATTAGATAGCTGGATGCTGGTAGTTTCTCAGTTACGAACAATGCATTCAACAGTGATTTTAAGATGCTTCAGGGCTCCTGCTGATACCAGGGATGCCAACTCCATGTTTACTTCATATCCATACCTGCATGTGCATGGAGCAAGGTTAGGGAAAGCACCTGTGCCATAAGTGTGGCAGGATCGGGCCAGGACCTGTGCCATGCAGCTGCTGAAGTGAAGTTTGCAGGTGGCAGGAGGAGCGTGGGCAGAGGGAGCAGCCTGGGTAATGAACAGTGCTGGAGAGTGAGGAAGAGGAGGGAGGACCTCTTGCTTCTCTCTTTCCCCTCACACTGGTGTGGAGAAACAAATACAAACCAAGCTGTCCCAGCCATGCTGGTGGGCCATGCTGTGACAAGTGCCTTGCAGGGCTTTTCCCCTTCCCCAGCTGCATGTTTTCGCAGGCACTGGGTGCTCCTTGCTGGGTTTGTCATGCTGACAGTGTGACAGCATTGGGCAGGAGTGGGAAGGTCCCGAGGCACTAGGTGTGGAGAGCACCTGGGGTGGGAGCTGGGGGTAAATGGGGTTTGTGGGAGGATGGAAGAGGAGATGCAGAATAAGAGAAACAAGAAGCAGTTCTTTTGTTAAGCTGCCTCATTCTCTCTATTTCTGCAGCTAACCTTTTACTTCTTGAAGCAATAAAACAAAACCTCCTCAAAAAATATTGCAGGGTGTTTCTTTGTATGCTTTGACTAAGCTGTTCCTCATAAACCAGTGGCTTTTGCGTAAACACAGCCATGGCAGGCTGAATTATCTGCTTTTTTGCAGCTGTCAAGTATCTTCACTCCCCCAGTAATGTATAAATGGGGAGAGCGAGGCTGGGAGAGGCAAGCCCTGACAGAGCCGGGGTGCCCTCTTCTGCCAGTGGCCCCACTGCATCCCTCCCCAGCGCCTGACCCTCTGAGGGGAGAGGACAGGACTGTGGGGGCCCTGAGCCAGCTTGTCGCTGGATGCCTGGGGCTGGGTGCTCATCAGATCCGACCATGGGAAACCTCAGATTGGCTCCAGGCAGTCCCAGGCTGAACGGTTAAGCTGGCCAAGGATATGAGACGGCGACACTGAGGAAAACCCCCTGGGCCACGTCTTTGGGGAAAGTACGTTCTCAGGACTAGAAATGTGCAGCTGGAGATTGGTATCGCTGGCTTCCCTCTGCACTTTCAATTGCTAGCCAGTGCTTGAGTCTCCCAGCAGAGCTCGGGTGGCAGCAGAAGCTGTTTGGCTGCTAATTGTTGTGTGTCTGTCGCTTTGTCGCTTCCAGTCAAAGCTGACATGCTAAATCCAATATCCCCTGCAGATAAGGGGGACCACCCTTCCACCCATGTGGGCTGGGTCTGTGGGCTTCAGTGACTTTTTTTTTTTCCAGATAAAATGAACAAAAATTCTGTGTCCCATCACGGCTCTGATAAGCTGGAGGCTCCAGACATGGCATAGCACAGACTGCCCATTATAGGCCTTTGTTCATTAAAAAAAAAAAAAAGCCTAACCTCACTATCTTGATTATGGAAAAAAAATTATATAAATGTGCCAGAAGCATAATTGGTGCCAGCGCAATCCAAAAATGACCCTTGCTTTCCCCTTCCACCCACCTTTTTTTACAGTATAGTAATTTGCTGGGAGGGAGCTTTTCTTAGGCACTGGTGGACTGCTGCAGGGATCCTTTCTCATGGATGAGTAGAGCCCTCTCAACCATTACTGGTCTCAGATGCTTCAGGGGATGATGAAAGGGACCCTGGTAAAATTCCAGGTGGAATAATGTACCCCTGACTCTCAAACTGTTATTTGAATCCTTTTGAAACTATCTTAAGGGCAGTAGCAACATGCCCTAGAAGTACTTAGGAAAATCTTATCAGCATCTTTTATAATACTGGATCATCCTGCTATTTAGATAATTGTGCAGTCTGTTCTTTTGAGTCTGCCTCACTGATTGCTGGCCACGGGGAATGATACCACTTTATCAGCTTTGCCTGGCTCTTCAGATGTGCCGAAGGACCCGTTGCGCGTGGGCTGATGGTGAGAACAGATGGTCCCTGGATGCCTTTCCTGCCCCATTTGGGGCTGGTGGCACTCACATCTCAGCTCCTGGGGCACTGCATGGCTCCCTAACCCTGGGAAGGGAATGGGGGAGAAGAGTCATCCAAGATAACCCCTACCTACCTCAACTGCTACTGCCTCTTTTCTTCTGCAAGATGGTTTTCTGGGCTGGTGGCTCCATACCACTTCTGACTAATGCATGTTTAGCTCTGCCAACCCTCTCCATGAAGATGTGACCACAGCTGGTGCCGTGCACGGTCTGAGTGAGCTTTCCTGTCACTCTCTGGGGGTGATCTGGTTGCATGGTACTCCTGTTGAGCCAAATGGCCCTCAATGCCATCAGAAGCAAGGTGAAAGGCAGCACTGGGAAGACTGTGCAGGTTGGGCTGAGCCTCTGTGGTTTGCACTGAAGGCTTTTTGTGGGAGCCCTGTGGTGATGGTGCATTGAATGATGTATTTCATGGGAGGATTATTGCAATGAAACACAATGTGCCTTTGTGCAATTATATGTCTTTTAAATCATTTCCTCTAACAAGTCTGTCCACACCCAAACAAAAATAAACATTTTGAAAGGCTGCAAAGATAAACACACAAAGGTTACCCTTAAATGCATCCTTTCTCCCCCTCCTTACAGGCACCTGCTCTATTCTCTGGACAGGACGAGCATCCAGGAAGGCTGAATTAAGATTGCCAGCATAAACTTTAGCAATTATTGACTTTTGGATCCTTCATTTCATGGCCTTAGTATACTTTTTAATCAGTGACTTTCTTGGAGACAAGAAAAGGGGAACTAGGACTCGTTCTGCCACCTGCTTGCTCTTCCTTTTTAAGGTGAATGCTTTCCTTTCATCCCTTTGAGGCTTGTGCCTATGGGGATAGACTGGGCTCACAAGCCTTGTTCCACATGGGGCATGTCGCTGAGTTGTTTTATTTCCAGGTTTCTCTCGCCCATTTTTGGGCCTGGGTTGTCCTTGCACGGGTCCTGACCATGCTGGTGGGTGAACAAATGTGATTTCCCTCTGCCCCCCTTTTGTCAGCTTGGCAGTAGCCATTGCTACCCAACAGCTGCTCTTGTCTTGCTCCTCTGAAGTTTTCCCAGCTTTCCTTTGGCAAAAATCTGGGGGAGAGAAAGGGGATTTTAACCCCTCTTCAATCAGTTTGTTTTCTAGGCTAATAAACCAGTGATCGGCATGGGGAGTTGGTCTTTTATGGTGAGAAAATTGACCTAATGAAACTGCCTGCCTACTTCTCCTCCTTATCCCCTCCCTAACTCATTTCCTTTTTTTGCCATTTCCTGTGACTATGCGGTTTCTTTAACAGCCTCTTGTGAAGGGTCTCATCAAAGATGGCATTTAACTGCATTGTCAATCAGTGCTCTTGCACTGCCTGTCAGTGCTCTTGCATTGCCTCCTTTATTCACCCATCCCCTTTCCCTTGTTCAGGTGGTAGCCTGTATCTACTGTGAAGCCCAGATGGGGAAGTGCTCTGCTTTTAATTATCATCTTAATTAGCTTATCAGGCATTGGTACCATGCTAACTGACTTCTTTTTCCTGGATGCACTTTTCAGTAGACCTCTTGTTCTCACTGTCTTGTAGTGCTTATTTTTTTTTAGTTATCACAAAGTGCATCTTTTCACTGGTTCAGGAAGATATTTCTCTGAAATTCAGTGTTTGTTAGCTGAGCTGGGTGGTGCATCTTTTTTTTTCAAATAACCAAATCATTTCAGTTTTTCTTCTTATGCCCAGCTCCAGATAGTGCCTGATCATTAATCCCAGAAATGTGCTGTGGTAGGAAAGGTGTAGCCCTGTGACAGATAAGCTTGACTGACATAAATAATTTAGTTCCTCTGTACACTTCTTTTCTCCTTAACTGCTGGAGATTGAGGTGACCCACAGACTCATCTGAAATTCTCCTGCAAACGATCTCCTGGTTTGACTTTGTTTTCAGTTATTTGTCAGCTATAGTTTATGGTCATGCTCTGCTGGCTTCAGTAAGATTATATTCTACATTTTTATATAATTTTTCAGATACACTAAATGAAGAAAAAACATGGGTATTTTGTCTATTTAATTTTTTTTTGTGTGATGTAAGCTCTGAATATTGGATTTTCCCCCCACCCCTTTCCCTACTGATTTTGTCTCCCCTGAATCATCTTCTGTCTTATGATGGACTGCCTCTGCTATCTTTATATTCTGGCTTTTTGCTGGGAAATTGCATTTCGGTTGTTGCCATTGATGTGCTCTTTGTTAGCTGGGCTTTTTCTCCTCTTTTATGGCAGAGTGTTGCCTGGGGTTTCATTCCAGAATTACTGCGACCCTTGGGACTATTAAATAGGAATGGAGCTGGAACAGGAACCGTAGTTCTGTCTTTCCCATGGCCTACCCACAGCTTTGGGGACACTATGCCTTGGTGACCAACAAATAATTCGACCACAAGAGGGGACTGAGCAGTAAGGCTCCAGGCTGAGGTGGCCTATGAGCAAAGTTCGCCTTCTGTCAGCAATCACGACCTGTGTGGCCATGGCATGGACCCTGCTGCACTGGGAACTTGGGAGCTGAGGGTCTTGGTGGCACTGGTGTTGACTCTTGTACCAAAACTGCTGGATGGTCCATGTCTGTCTGACGTGGTACCAGATTCTACTTGTAAGGGCCTGAATATCCTGAAGGATATTCTTTCTTCTCCTTCCCAGAGGTTGCCCCAGGCATTTTTTCACTTGGGGAACTGCAAACATGGGTTAGATCCTGGCTAAGACCTGGTGAGACCCTTAGCTCCATCAAAGGAAATATAGGGAGGTGAGGGAGCGAGCTCCAGGGAGCACATTTTCTGATGATCCCGTGTAGTTTGCTCATTAGTAACTCACTAGTCTCTTTGCAACATGAGAGCTTATGCCAGAAAACCCTCCCTTATATTGGGGCCCATGTTTCTCCCTCAGGGAGGCTCACCCGTCTCTGCCTGACCTGTTGATAGGCAAAAAAAATTTAGTCCATATGACCAACACTTCCTCACCAGCTCTTCTAATTCAAGGGAGAGTAACATGAATTATTCCCAGTACACAAGCGAGCATGGCCCCTTAGCAAGCATCTCAGCAGAATTAACCAGCCAGCCAGATGCGGTGTGTCAGTGTGGCGTTAATGTATTTCTGGCAGAGGTTTGTGTTATCTAAGGGATGCTAGATTTACAGCCTGTGGGAATCAAACTGCTGCACATGCTTTGAACATTGGCGGTGTGGGAAAGCTCTATTAGTTTTTTGCTTGTGATTTTGCTGGCAATCCAGGAAGTTTGCAGCTGATGGGGTATGTCTTGGCTGCTGACCCTGGAGTGGGATGGGGGGGATTAAAGTAGAGCTTTCTTATTTCATCTTTATGGTAGTGACTCACTTGACACTTGACTTTATTCTTTAATTGTGACACTTTAACATGAAACTTTGCAGATGGGGAAGTGATGCTAGCAGAGCAAGGTCATTTTACTCAATTGCTGTGAAGAGATCTAACCCAGGATTTGATAGTCCTTAGTCCTTGTCAGGTTTCTGTGCCAGCCTTTCCCCAGCTTCACATCTGATCCTGTTCCCAGTGAAAGCAGCAGAAATACTGTCTCATGAGAGGGTGTTTCTGGTTATCAGGTTCTCTCTAGATCAAGGTACAGAGCATGCCTGTTGTTGATCTCCTCTACCTGAAGAGGACATCCTTCTAGCACTGGCTAAAGCTGACATGGCATTTGGCTGCTGGGGTTGTGCTTGGTGTAATGCCTGATGTGTTTCCTCCAGGTGGAGGAGGTGTTGGCTGAGAGCATCTCATGGCCTCACTGGAGAACATGATCTTGAAGAAGGTTATCTGCATTTCTGCGCCTCCAGTTTTTTCAGCTATTAATGGGAATATTGGTAACCTTGCCAGTGTTTTCTAAAGTGTATTGAAAGAGCTCTGAGATCTGCTGAGAAATAATGTATGCAGGTATATTTATGGTATTTTGGTTCTGAGGGACTGTTAGCACTCAGCCTGGCCTCTAGCTTGATGCAAACCATAGTTTCACAGAGCTTTTCCTATCTAGCTTCCATGTTATGCAGCATTTCTTTTTTACTTGAAGTTTTGGTAGGGAGAGAGGTATCTGTGGGGTGAGAGGGATGCCACAGACATCTTCCAAGGTCCTGAGCTGTCAGAAAGAGAGTGTAGACAAAAAGGTGGTGTTGCAAAACTATCACTGGGTGGTTTTTGCATTTAAAAAGCTTTAAAAATTATCTCTATAGGGCTAGCATCCTCACTGCTGTCACCAAATCCACAGAGTGCAGGACGGCCCAACATCTGATTCAATTCCTGATGAGTCACTATTTCCACTACTTGTTTTTCATAATTGCTTTTGCTAATCCTCAGCTGCATTTGCATTTGCTTAGTGCTCACCATCCCCTTCATCCATGGATACAAGTCATGAGGTGTCAACATACTGCTTGTGTCCCTTGCGATGCTTGGTGGAGCTGCAAACACACGAGAAGATGATCTTTGGCTGGTATAAATTATCAAAGCTGTGCTGATATAAGTGAATCCATAGCAACTTTCACCAGCTGTAGAAATGCCTGCAGGATATTTCATTCCTGCTGGCTGGAACAGCAGAAAGCTGTTGGGGGAAATGGCCTTATTCAAACATACCTGGCATAAGTAAGACACACAGCTGAGCAATTCTCTGCTCCTTTGTTTTGGTCTGTTAAGTTTTAACAAAAAAATATATTAAACCCCCCATATTTTCTGCTTCTATGCTTATTCCTGTATAGAGTCAGATGTTTTACAAGCTCTGAACATCACTTGGACATACAGCAGCCTGTTAAACTGGTACCCCAAGAGAGATGCTTCCTGGCAACACATAGGGACATACTTCTGATAAAAAGGATTGCCAGGTAAAATAAAGTTTAGCTACTTAAAAGATGAAAAGTTTCCCTGCATATAACCAGAAACAGCATTCAGATCTGTAATTCTTACTTATTCTGGCACTGATTCCACTTGGGCTCCTTGCAGTTGGTTAAGGGATGGGAAAACAGAGGGTTTGTTTAGATCCTGCTGCATTAACCTGATGGTGCTGTGTCAGAACAGTAAATGCTGCGGGAAGAAAAAGGCACCCAAGTCAAACTTTGTTGTCATAATGAAAGGAAATGATCCCTTCTGAACTTAAGCTGAATTTGCAAAATGTCCTGACCCTAATGTGTGTCACTGAAACCCTTCAAAATGGGGTCAGTTATAAACAACTTCATTTTATCGACTCTCCACAGCATAGGAGGAGAATGGGGCCCAGGAAAACTTACTGAATGGAAAAGGATGACATCTTTTTAAAAAGAAAAAGAAACAAATAGCTCCTTCCTAGCTTCTTGGAAGGACTTGCAAACAATGGAGGTGAATGTAAAACCCAAGATGCAAAATCATCTGCAATTAACGTCCCTGCGTAGGCTGCTGAGCTCCCGCAGCCATCCCGCCTTGGGACCTGCTGCCGGCTAACACCAGGCGCATCATTTCCCCTCTGTGCTCTGCAGCTGCATCTGTGTGTGTGTGTGTTTCTCCCTCTGCTTTCCTTCATTCAGGAGAAGTGTTGCCAGTCGGCAAACACTAATCCATCCTGACAGCTCTGCCCATCTTCCTGCTTTGGCCTGGCTTCCAGCAAACAGCTTGATTAAGGTCCCTGGGGCTTTATTAGTGCAGCTTGTTGCCTGCAAATTAATCAACAGGTTCCATGTGTTTAACTCTTTGCTGGAGCTGGCTGGGAAATATTCTACATTGCTGTGGGCATTGAATCAAGTCTTTTGAACTGGCTTTTAAATACAGTGCAGCAGAAATAGCCCAAAGTGGTGTTACAGTCTTGATGTCTTGGGGTAGGAGGTAAAGCAATCCCGTGGGCTCTGCAGGTGCTGCTAATCCAGCTTCTAATCTCTAATAGCAGTTTGGGACTTTTGCTTTATTTCTCTTGGCCATTTACTCACCTCCTGTAAAATATCCATTATTCATGCAGAGGACAGCCAGATGAAACCTGTACTTTGCTTAATTATCCATAGAAGTTGGATACCCTCTGGGGATCTCCAAAGTGGAAGTACATGCAGGAATGGGACCTCCTTGCTGTTTCGAGGTTTGTTCCTGCAGCATATGTGAAAGTTGCCTGTATGTGTTATCTTTCAGACTTTGGGCTTGTTCTTTAACCGGTCTCACCATACTAGGATTAGGAAAAAACCCCTATGAAGTTGCTGTGGTTTACACTTGAGCTTTGATGAGCAGAAGATTCAGGGAGCACACACTGACTTTTCAGGTGGCTGTACAGATACCAGAGTGGAGATGACTGGTGTTGTATGGGTATAATGGGTTGAATTTTCTCTTACTCCAAAGATCACAGGATTTCTGGCTTCTTGTTTGCATGTATATGGGGACAACCAGCTCTTTATCTCCATTCTCCATTTCTATGCATGACCTCTAATCATCCAGTTGCTGGTGGCCCAGTTGGTGCATCATATCAGTGTGCACGTTCATGCCTGTTAGTGCTGCGTTTCTCTGATGGACAGGACAGATACTGACCATGCTCCCATGCGGCGTGAGCCCTGGGCCGGGGGGGGGGTGTGCAGCGGCACTCCGCACACGGAATTACATTTGATCTGATCTGGACTTCACCCCACAAGGAACAATGGTGAGAACAGCCTGAGCCACGTAGCTTGTATTGATTATTTTTAGCAACAATCAAAGATAAAAGAAGAATGTGCCTATACGGCAGTTGTCTCCTGTCTCAGCGGGAGGAGAGCAGCCAGCAGAGGGAGGGAGAGCTGCCCAGGCCTGTTGCTCTGTGCACATTCCCCCAGGAAGGATGGGTTTTCTGCAGTTTGCTCCAGTTGGAGAAAAGCAGTGTGCAGTGGGGAATTTGCCAACCTCTGTCTTCAGCAGCTGGCCAACATCTGTCTTCTGGATGATGTAAAAGTTCTTACGACTTGATAATAATTTTCATGCCTGTTTTACCAGAAGGTTTTAAAGCATCTTAGTCCTTGATTTGACTTTGTTGCATCCAGGTGAGAGCAGCTTTGTTGCTCTCTGTGTGCCATTGGGGGGGGGTGGGAGGCACAGAGAGCAGGTGTGGATTGCCCCAAGGGTCTGTGGATGGTGGTTATCCCTGTACCTTTGCTGTGAGCTCCTTTCTGACCCCTTCAGGAGCTGCTGATGCTCCTGGTGCTGTCTCACAGCTGAGAATTCTCGCCTGCCCTGGACACAGCCCTTTGCCTAGAGTCACTGATGGGCTGTGCACTTCCACTGTAGGGCTTTCCCTCCTGCCACCTTCTCTCTTCTTCTCTGAACGACCTTGGGCAATCTTGCAGGGAGCTGACTGCTCAATGCAGATGCTGATCCTTCAGCCTTACTTCCATGCTGGTGATGGCAATTCTGTGATAGCCAGAGGTGATAAAGGCAAAGCTGCTTCCTGGGATCAAGCTGGGGAATTGAAGACTTGTGACTTAGTGCTTTGCGCATTTCTGGCCTCTAGACCCATCCGTACCCTGTGACTGCAGCAGGGCTTGTAATAGCAGCAGAAAACCAAAAAGTTAAACACTTCTGTTTTGTTCCTTTGCCCATGGTCTGGCTCTTCACTGCTTGCAATAACTATTTAAGGTAACCCATGTGGGGTGTGAAGGGCTGTTGATCAAAGAGGCAATGGCTCCTGCCTCAGAGCAATGCAAATGAATTTGTAAAGCCTGGGGACATGGAGATGAGGCTCCAGGTTTAGATCCTCAGCATCTGTGGGTGAAGCAGCTTGTGGGGTGCAAAAGGCAAGCTTGTAGGTACCTGTGCTACCAGTAAGAGCTCCCTGGCAGGAGGCTGAAACACCTGCAGGTTCCATGTATCTGAGCAGGAGCTCTCCCATGTTGCTGCCTAAGGACCTTTCCACGTATCAGCAAAAAAGCATTTCTCTGAAATTGCTTTTTCTGCCATTTAAAATGCTGTAACAGGTAACATGCTCTTATGAGGAGGTTCTTTGCGGCAGACAGGTGGAAAAGTGGCATTTCTGAAAGGAGATTTTAAGCCACGTGGCTTCTGGCTACTATAGTCGTGAGGATCTAGGGAGTCTTGGGAGAATATTGAGAGAGCAGTTACCAGCAGAGCTGAAAAAAGTTGCCTTGTGCAGGACAGTTGGCACAGTTCAGGGGATCTTGCTGAGCCTGGCCTTTGCATCAGAGGCATGGCAGCTGATTCCCCAGTCTCCCATCAGTGAAGACTTTCCCTATAGGACAAAGATGAGATTCCACCTCTGTCCATCCCTCAGGATATTCATGTTTCTCTGTTGATGAAGGCACACAGGCTCCATCTCTTATCTCCATCCCCCTCTGCCAGCAGGGAATAACAAAAATAAAACTACAAACCTGTAAGCTGTGGGGTTTGGGAGGGGGAAAGGGACCAACGCATCGGCTCCGTGTTCTGTATCGTGCCAAAGCTGGTGCAGCCAGCTGGGGCACATGCCTGCATCTGAGGTCTGTCTCATCCCCAGCCGCTCCTCTTGTAGTAACTGCTGGCCTTTGCATGGCATCGTGACAGCGTGGTGGCAGCTGTGACGCATCGATCAGCCATGCCTGCTGCCGAGCATGCGTTCCGGTTGCCAGGCAAAGAGGGGTGACCTTTTTGGGGAGGAGGAGGAGATGGTGGGGAGAGCAATGGGTGGGTGGGAGGCAGTGGCAGCCCTGTATGGGGCTCCCGGGGCTGTGCTGTGCGGGGGTTCAGGTCAGGGCTGGGCGTTTGGATGCATGGAGCGAAGCTGACAGTCCCTCCTCGCTTTGCTTGATTTCGTGGGTGCAGAAAGCCCCATCTCTGCCTGCCTACTTGGATAGAGATGAAGCTTTGCCTGGTGGGGCCTGCCATCTCTGTGGGATGCGATGCCCGAACTATGGGAGGAAGTATCAGGATGGTGCTTGGTAAAATGCTATTTATGGGCTCCTCCAGATCTCACTTTATTGCCTTTGGTGTAGCAACTTTCAGGGCACTACAACCTCCTCCCACCCTGCTCAGCCTGACGTGAGCCCTTGAGCAGTGGTCACCAGCAGTGGGAGTTTGGGTCTTGTGCCCTGCACTGTGACTTGTGCATAAAATTGTCATATTGGCTTTACTGCGTGGGTTTTCCTGTGACTCTGGGACCTGGACAGTACTCTGCTCCGTGTGTGCCAATTCTGGAGTAAAACCTCGGGTGGCTTCTCTGGAAAAGAAAATCTTTTCCAGGTGTTTGAGGTCAGCATGACTGGGGAAATGATTATGAGCCTCTAAGTCTGGATTGGTATGAATAGCACCATCAATCCACTGAGATGGAGCCCTGTGTGAAGGGGTGAGGTGGAACAGTACCAGACATAACCTGAAATGACTTAACAAGCTGCCGAAGTTTTTAAATGTATATGTCTTTTTTTTTTTCTAATTTAAATTTCCTCTGACATTTCATAGGCTTCATCACTCAACATGAAGCCAAGATCCATGTGAGTGTGTGCGGTAGGATTGTTTTTAAATTTTATTTTAAATACAGATGTCTGGAATAACTTTTGCACACACTGTAGGAGTGTAAAGGTTTCTAAGCAACATCATTTCATGCTGTTTGCATTAGAGAATGTAAAACAGGGTTCCTTTTTTTAAAAGTCTCTGCAGTGCAGGCATAATTACAGGATCCCATTATGCAGCATTGTGTCTACGCTGAAGCCTGCCCTAATGGAATATTCTGCCCTGTGCTGAAGTCTTACCTGCTTTTTACCAAGACACTTAAGGACTTAATTAGCGTCATTATAGAACACCACCCCCTTCCTCAGCCCTGTGCATGAAGGGATAATGATCTGTCCAAGCTAGTGCGTTCGCTCCCCATGGCTAACAGCACCACATGAAGGGAGTGTTTCATAGCTCGATGCTGCTATCTTGAAGTGAACATGGGGGGTTGGAAATGAAAGCATTTCCTAGGAGCAATAAATATACTCTGTGTTTACTTGGCCTAGTCTTAGCCATTGAGTTGGGGTGGTGTTTGTCACTGGGAGATCCCCGTGGAGCTCCTCAGTGTAATGCCTCACCATCACGTGCTGCCCTGGCTACCTTATCTGACCGGCTGTGGCACAGAGCGGCGCCAGGCAGCCTTTGCGCTCAGTCCTGCAGGTATGTGCCACAGGGCACCCACATGCACTCCATTCTTCAAAAGAGTCCCCAGAAACAGCAGGAGCTGTGTGGATGCAGCAAGCCCAGGTCTCTCCTTCCAGTGATGTCCATGTGGATGTGCTGCACATGGGCAGCATCTTCCATTTACCTGCATCATATGTCCATATGTGCATATATGTGTGTGTATGCAGTTCCTGCCTGCTAACCTTGCTAGAGAGTAGGTGTTGGCATTGCGGGTGTGTTCGTTCAATGGGTTGGAGTGACAGGAGGTGGTGGGCTTGAGGGCACACCGCTTTGGTGCCAAGGGAAGCTGGAGAGGATCATGCTGTTACTACATGACTGCAGCTACAAAGCTTCTGTCAGCTGCATGGTTGGTTTTGATCCCTAATGCTTCTATGATAAACAACATTTGTACTGAGCTGCCCAACGGAGTTTTATAAACATCTGGGGGCTTTTTGCATTTTACAAGATGAAGAGTGTTGGCTTTTGTACCCGAGATGGGGCCAAAGAAGTTTTTATTGCTGGTTAGGTAACTTCTCTGGCACGTTGTGCTAGGAGCTCTAGACATTATTAATGAGGTGTGTGTGTGCTATGGTGCATATGTTTCGTGTAACGACTGTTTCTGCTGTGGCCTGTGCAAGGATGTAGCTGTAATGTTTTCCTACAGGTGTACAACTCTCGGCCCCCTTCATGTCCTGTGTCCATCCTCTTCTGTCCTTTCTACCCTACCTGCTTCAGGTTAGTGCTCCCCCAGCAAGTTTTCTCTGGAGTTAACATCTTGCAGGGAAGAATATTTATCCATAATCTCTGCTCTTTGTACTACTTGGTGGGAAGGGGCACTATGAGAGTGGTTAGGGGGTTGGGAGCTGGTCTTGTGGCACATGGTACTTCTGAGCTTGTAGCTCAGCTGCATTCAGAGGAGCTCCTTGAAGGCTTGTGGCCTCATCTCTTGTGGATTGCAAAGACAAGAAAGAAGGGGCTGTGATGCTGATGGAGTTCCTCTGTTTTTCTTGACTCACTCAAGTCCTGAACACCACCTGCTTGCTCCCTCGCCTCAGCAAATGATGTCTGGCCTGAGCTGATGCAAGGAAGTCACTCATGCTGGTGAGCAACCTTCAAAGCCCAGAGCTGCTCCTGAGTATCATCAGGATGACTCTCCTGCATTGTTCACTCCCAGTGAGGACTGCTGCAGTGATACAGTGCCTGTTATTTTTTACAAAAGCCATTTGGCCATCTCTTCCAGCCTCTGCCCCCAAGAAGCCATGTGGGATCCCTGCTCAGATAGCCGGGGATGCATCCTCAGGCCTCCCACCCCTGTCACACACAGCAGTGCTTGACATAGCATGTCCAGCACTGGAAGAAGGCACAGGCAGTCCTGTGCCCCCAGCAAAAAGCCCATCCAAGCTACAGCTGTCCTTCGTGCTTTCCAGTGAGATGGCTGGAGGTCTTGGGCAGTGCTCATTCCGTTTGCTTCATAAAAGCTACAAATGGTGCCAGATGAGGCTTTATAGGATCACATCCTCTGCCCTGTGCTCTGCATATTTTAAACAAACCTGGGAGGGGGTCTGGGCTGGATCCTTGTTTGTTCTTGAAGGAATTGGTGCAGGCTTCAGTGTTCTGATCCATCCATCTTCCATATGGAGATAAAAAGTTTTGGCTGAACACTGCTAAATGTGTCGTCATCTATCACAGTGGAGGCGGGATTGTGTCAAGGAAAAATAATCCACCATCAGGCTCAAAAGAAGGGGAAAAAAAAAGAAGAAATAAGATTTCCAGTGAAATGCATTGCTTTTAAAAATCCAGTTCACTATTTGCCAAGTCATTGTTTGGTTTTAGACCTGTTTCAGATGAAAGCAACCTTTAAAGGTTACTTTTATCCCTCTTTAATGAGCTATAGAAATGACCCGGGTCTGCTACAGGGCAGAGGCCAGGGGATGGGACTGTGTGGGGAGCTGCTGCATCCCATTTGGAGTGGCTGTGTGAGCTGTACCACCAGCTCCCTGGCTGCCAAATTCTGTAGCCAGCAGCTTTCAGCAAGAAAAATGAAAAAGGATCATTGATGTGTATCTCTCTCTTTGCTGCGGTGGAAATTCTATATGCTGCAGTGTGTGTGTGGGAGAGAGAATATAAGTTTCCATGTGTATTGTTCTGAAGCATTCTGGACAGTGGGGTTTGCGCCCTGGGGGCCAGGTTTTCCTAAACCCCTCCTGTGCTGGGTGCCGAGCTCTTCGGAGATGTGTCCCAGAGAGAGGTCTTGGGAATCAGACCGCTGCGGTGAGCGTTACCCATCTGTGGCCTTGGCCCCCATCCTGCCCATGTCAACAAGGGGAGAGCTGTGCTCCCTCCCCAGGTGAAGCACCAGATGCTGGAGCCCTGTGCTGCCCTTCTTTCCTCTGCATTGCCTGGATGCATTTAGGTGACAGTGAGGGTGTCTTGGCACCTCTGCAATGATGGACTGTCCCAGCCCTGACTAGCAGGACAGTGTCCGACTTTTTAAAAGGGCTCAGCTTTAGGGCAATGTGAGGGAGAGGTGGGGAGGGTGGGCATGCAGCAAAGCTGCGTTGCAGCCCTTGGGTGGGCTGTCAGAGGCATAAGTGGGGCTCCCTCAGCTCCACACAGCAACGTGGCTGTGTGAGCTAATGGGCTAAACGGGGACAGATGAGGATAGCAGCAGAATCTCTAAACAAGAGTCATCACTGTGTATCTGTGGATTGAGTTCTTCGTCCTCCCACCTAACCACAGGTAATCCTTTCCATCCAAGCATCATGCCTGAGTGGCTCCAGAGTCCCCCAGCCCAGCTGGGAAACCTCCCAAACTGTGGCACAGCCCTTCCAGTCTGAGGGCTGCTGCATTTTCTCACTCTGCTTCCAATGTCTGTGCTATTAAAATGTTTCTCTCATTTTTGTTCTGATGCATGTCATGTTGCTTGAAGCAATTAGGGGAGACCTGGCTGATGCAGAAAGAGTAGTGGCAGGGGGTAGATGAGTGGTGCCATGTATAGAAAACCCAATACGCTTGTGCTTTGGTGTCTTGGCGTGGATGTGGTATTCTGGGACATGCAGCCTTGGATGAGCCACATCTGCACTGCAGTTGAATGCAGCTGCAAAGGGCTTGGTGCTGGATGAAGATGCTGTCTGTGCTAAGGGGAGTGATTTTCATGTCTCCACTGGTTGGGATGCCAGCAGCAATTTGCAGTCGGCTTGGAGCTCTGCCTCTGGCTCTTGTCACCCTCTGGAGAGGTTGTGCACCACTCTGGCTCCTCACGGAGCTGATGCTGAGGGACTGGGTGGCCTCCCCGAGCCCAGGCAGCAAGTCTGTACAAGGTGGTGGTTACTTCTAGGTCTCCAGATTTCCAGCGTATGCTCCCTTTGGGACATTTACAACCATGGGCTTGGGTAGGTTTTGAACATGAGCAGGTAGCTGAATGTGCTGCTGCTTGCGATCACAGTGTTCCCGGGAGCTGGGGGCCTGCTGGGTATTTGGGGAAGCAGAGAGGCGGTCACCAGCTGCTCAATTCTTGCTCAACAGGCTCATGTGTCCCAAGAGGCTTGAGGCGATGAGGCAGCTGTATGTACAGACAAGGTTTCACCTCTCCTTTTCTGCATGCACATTGCTGTTTCTCAGCATGCTCTGGTCTTCCTCCGCTTATACTCAAGTTGTAGGTTTTAAAATCCCTCCCTGTGCTGCTTTTGCAGAAGCTGGAGTTGGCTGCAGCTGCACGTGCCCTCTCTGCATCTTCTGGTGCCTCCTGTGTTGGGCAGAGGCAGGGGCTGAAGGGTGTTTCAGTCCCTGTGTTGGTTGCCTTGAGGTGTGGCTTTTTTGTGGCAGTAGCTGTTTTTTTTGTTTTGTTTTCATTTTTCTCCCACAGCAACTCATGTGTTGTGACTGTGGGGTCTCTGTGGGAGAGATTTGGGAAAATTAAGCCTTTCTCACACTCCTGATTGCCTGGCAGGTTATCTCCATCCTTTGTTAAAGGGACAGCAGTTTGGGCAGCATTTGCTTGGCCAGTGGGTTCCCCCAGGCCAGCAGGGCACATGGGACAAGTGGTCTAACTGGCTAACTGACAGGAGGGTAATTACGGGAAGCACAAACTGTGGTTGTGTTGCACAAAACTCCATCCTAGAGCAAGGACGGAAAGGGGAGAAGAAACAGGCTGGGGCCAATATGGGCAGTTAATGGCAGACCTGCTGTGGCCCATGGGTGGTCTTGGCATTTCCAGATGTGACCTTGCAGAGACATAGGTCCCCTGGTCCCAGGAGCTGGTGCTGGGACAAGGGCTTCCCCATCAGTAGATCTGCCATGGTTTCTGGTATTATTTGTTGTCCTTTCCTCAGGTGGATGAGTCTTGGTGGGACAGGGAAGAGTAAAATGTGTTGAAGACCTCTTAGCAGAGGGTTTTTTGATGTGGCTCCAGTCCCCAAACTGCTGGCCTCAGTGATGACCACCTTTAGACATTTTTCCTGAATCCCCTTTCCCAGCAGAAGTCAACTCTGTCCTCCTTATCAGACCTGTTTTTACGAGAGCGGGTTGAGGGCTGTGATGAGTTACTTGTATTTGCTGCTGTTGTGCAGCTGTTGTGAAGGCTGATGGGTTCTTCCCCCCGCAGCAGGACCAGTCACCCAGGGATGCTCCGCATGAGCAGGATGTGGTGGCTTGGAGAAGGGTTGTCTACTGGGGAGCCGCCAGCATAGAAGGCGCTCTGGGGAAAATCCCTCTGAACCAGAACTGAGGATGCTGCTCTTTTCTACACAAGTGTCAGAAGGCCGCTGGAGGCAGTGGGCAATGGAGAACAACTTTCCTATGGGAAAGTAAAGACTTGTTCCATTTTTAACCCTTGCTAATTGAGTCCAGGGTGAAATGTGACCCCAGGTTACATAGTTGTAATGCCTTCTCTGTGCGCTGGGCTCTGGGCCCTCAGGAGGGGGAAGGAGCAGTGGTTTGCTGGTTTTGGCCCAGCTCCATGAAGAAGCGTGTTTTTTACCATCTATAAATAAGGAAAATTGAGAGGCAGGAAGCAGACATCTCCGTAACAGACATTGGAGCTGACAGCCCTGTGCGTTGCCTTAGGGATGCCCACCTGGGACAGTGTGTGTAGCTCGGGCAGAAGAAAGCACAGGAGAGGGGTAGGGGAGTTCATGGTCCCCAGTGGGGCCACGAGGTGGGAGCATGTCTGCTCGGGAGCCTCTGTCCTGGGAAACATGTGAACTGGTCCTGGACTGCTGTGGCAGGAAGGAAGACAGCCCAGATAGGCAATCATTTTTGGCAGGGGTCTCCCCTCCCTCCTCAGCACAGGTATAATGAACTTTCCATGCTTTGCTCTCTGCAGATATTCATGGATGGAGCTGTTCTGCAGAGGCAGGGAAGTAACACTAATCCGCTGCAATTAGCAGGAGCTGGGCTGCATGCTGGTGCCATTACAAGCCATCCTTGTGAATTTGGGAGCCCCGTGGGCATCCCCAGTGTCTGGGCAAGGGCTGGAAGTCACATCCAGCACGGGCACCTCATAGCAGCAGCCTGCATGGGAGACACGTGCTCCTGGGAGACTATCCTTGGAGATCTCCTCCTGCTACCTCTTGCCTCTTATTTCCAGGAGGCTTTGTAATCTGATGGTTTCGCTAAGACAACAGCGATAAATAATTTATTTGAGCCTTGTCATTAAAAATAGACGGCTGTAGCCTAAAGGTGACTTGTGGAGTAACTTGTGCCTGCTGTTCTGCTTTGTTATGAAACCTGAAAGTTACTGTGGGTTTTATTTGTTTTTAAGTACTGCTGCTTTTTTCTCCACGTTTACTTTTTTTCAACCTTACAAATATTAAATATGCCATGTCAGGTTGGTTTTGTTGCAGCCTCTTAGGAAGAACTGCCTGTTGGGAACTTTCTCTGCCTTGAGGATGTCAACAGATCATTTCTCCACCATGAGGAAAAACAATGAACATGAGTGTAAAATGAAAACTTAGGAGAAAAAAAAAGTGAAGCAGAGAGTTAGCTGCAGTCAGCAGTTGCTCTGGACTTGCGTCTTCAAATATCCTTATACTAAATTCCCTGTCGTCTGCAGAGACTTCAAGGAAAAAGGGGAGGGTAGACAAGACCCAAGTTTTTGGTGATAAATATTCCAGACCTCCTCAGGCCATCAGGAGGGAGCAGGCCAGCTGCTGGTAAGGCTCCAGATGTCCAGATTGCCTTTGGGAATGGATCTTCTATGGGAGCTGTCTGGCTGTGAGCTCTCTAGGGTGCCTTCCCCTTCTGTCTGTGTGGGGCAACTTTTATGAGTCTCATTCCCCCAAATGGCATGAGATTCATCTCTGGAGCTACCTGGGAACATGGGATGGGGAAGAAGAAATGGCAAGAGATCAGTGGAAAGCCCAAAGGATCCTCAGCTCTGTGCATGGGTCTCCCTCCAGACACAGGACACAGCACAGATGGGTGAGGACTAGACAAGAAGTGTGTGGGTTCAGCTGCAATCCCTGATGTCTCTGTGGGCAGCTGAGCAGGCTTTTTCTTGGAGGTTTTGTTGTTGCTGGAGACCCATACCAGGAAGCTGCAGAGCCTGGATGAGACAGGCTGGCTTTGGTCCCTCCTGGTGGCTCACAGACTTCAGAGCAGCATGGGCTCTGTGGAGGCACGTCAGCTGCCTCTCAAACTGCCAAGACTGCTCAGAGATGCAGCACTTTTGAGCTACAGATCATCAAACTGATGGTGCTAAGAGGGCTGGAAGGGGACAAGGGAGCATGTTGCAGCAGGGTGGCTGGAGCAGTGCAGGGGCAGTGCTGGAGGTGGAGAAGACAGGCTGGAAGGGAGCGTGGCATGTGGTCCAGGGCACAGCCATTACAAAAGGGTGGTGGTGGTGGGGTGCAATGAATGGCAGAAGCTCCATCACCTGCAGGCAAGTGCCTGGGAAGTGTCACATCACTGCATGGTAATGCTGCCAGTGTAGGTCATGTTGCAGAGTGCAGAGCTTCCCTGAAAATGGGGAGCCATCCCTTTTGTTCTTGAAGACAAAAGATCTCTCTCTGGATCTCTTCCAGAATGTAATGCTGTGGCGTGGAACAAGAAATTTTCTGTTAACCCTACTTCCCTCTTGGCCTGGTAAACAGGAGGCGCCGAGCAATCCATTTGCCTCTTCCGCCTCTCGGAAATCCTGGGAAATAAATGTTTTGCTGCTAGCGCAAAACAATTAAAAATGGGGATTTGTGCTTTCTTGTTGGATGTGCCTTTTCCCACCTCCTTGATTAATCTTGGATGCAGATGCTAGTTCTTAGCTGCGCAGCTCAGGATTTGCTGCATGTTGCCAGGACTTGACCGGTGCGTCTTGTAGCAACAAAAGCAGATGAAACATCTGGTTGGGGGGAAAAAAAAACCAACCCCGTGGAGTTTCCCGTCAGCTTGGCTGGGAGGGAGGAAGGGACAGGCGGGTGGAGAGGGCGCAAACAAGAGAGTGTTCAGGGTGGAAAAATGTGATCTGGATTCTCCATAACAAACTTGTCTGTTCTCCCGGAGGCTCTCCAAGCCAGCGTGAGTGGGATTTTTGCAATGACTGGAAAGTCCAAGCCTCCCAGTCCCTGAGGATGATGAGGGGCAGTTTGCAGAGAGGCACAGGTGGGTGGGAACGTCCTCCCCGAATTCTCTTGGGAGGTGTTGATGAGGGCCACTGCTGTTATAGCTGATTGACTGCTGCTGAGCAGGGAAAAAATGGTGATGTCAGATGAAGGCCATCAACCGGGGGGGACACGGGGGCGTGTGATGCTGTGACACTGTGCCATGTTGAGGATATTAATTCTCAATTAACTGTTACTGCTGAAAAGCTGTATTGTTCCTCAGGGAGGGACAGATGCTGATCTACGTCATCCTCGTTATTCCAGCTGGCGGTCTCCTGGCAGTCACTGGCAACAGACTCTGGCGCTGTTGCTGGTGGCAATGGCGTAGCATCTGCTGGGGCTCCTGGGTGGCCCTGTGGCAGCTCTGTGCTGACCTCACCTGATGTCTTGGGCAGGCACGGAGCAGCCTGGGCAACCTCCACTACCAGCCTGTGTGTGGGTTGAGAGTGTTTGCCCTGTCTCGTTTTGGGCTGAGGAGAGCATGTTCAGGGTGATGAGAGGTGTTGTTTTTTCAGGCAGCATCTGGGTATAGAGGAAATGAAAGGGATGATCCTAGCGCCCTGCTGGGGAAAGGGATGCTCTAGTAAATGAGTGGGATCCCTGGGCTAACGAAGCGCTATGGACACTGGTGGATGGGTCAGCAGGGACAGATGTATTGGGGGGTGACAGGAGCCAGGGGGCCAGTGGAATAGTGGCATGTTCAGGCTTGGGAAAGACTGTTGCAAAAGTGAAGTTTACTTTGTCTAGAAATTCGTTTTCGGTCTCTGCCCGATGGAGACTGTGACTGCCCTTGGCTTCACTGGACAGAATGGGACGGTTTCTGTAGGACCCTTTTCCTCTTTTCCCAACAAGGAGCATGGCTGGTGTCACGGAGTGGTTGCAATATTACACCGTCTTCAGAGTTTGACAAGTCATCTTGCAAAATATGAAATAAGTTGCTATTGGCCAAAAGGTGTTGTAGAAAATCTACTTAACCCAGAGGAAGAGATCTGCTTTCAAGAGCAGTCAGCTTTGAGTGGACAGCATGCACATCCTCATGTGCAAGGGTGGCAAAGTTAAGCTTTTCTCCGTAGACATCAAAGGTAAACATCATTTTAAGACAGGAAAAAACCAAAACAGAACAGGGAGGTAAGGCTCTTACCTGTGACCACAAGCAAATTGGTGCAGAGCTATTAAAAGGGCAACTGGTTCCTGGCACGCACCTTCATGCATGGGTCCCTTGAGTATCCTGCCTGCCCCAGGCTGAGCTGTTGGTGTCTGGGAAGGGGATGAAAGAGCAGCAAAGAGTTGACTGCTGAAAATTTCTTCCTGATGCCAGGAAGGACGATCAGTTCTTCCTCAGGGTGAATCACGCTCCGGTGCTAAGCAGCTAATCCTGCTGACTGTGGCTGTCCCCGATAAGCTATCCAGCCAGCTCTGATTAGTTTCCAGCAACTTCATTAGAAAAATAACGTTAGAAGCAATTGGAAGTCAATTATGTTTTATGTGACTAATGTTGTTAATTATCATTACTTTTGTTACTTTGCCTAATCCACCAAGATTCTCCCATTAATAGATGTTACTAATTTGTACCTATAGTGCATGGACTTCCACCAGTAGATTTCAGAGCATTTCCCCAAACTGTCCTCTGTTTTGTATTTACTGTAGATTAACATTTTATTTAAAGTTAATTATTGTGAGCTATAAGTTTCCATGGTGTCCTATAAACATCAAGCAAGCTTCGCAGTCTGGGTTATTTTTACATGTGTCAGGCAAAGAAACACAGGATAACAGTTTGGGAATGCTGGAAGACATGATTGAAAATCAAACCTGGCAGATAAGTAATTTGGAATAGCATACCCCTCTTTGTGCAGGAGGTAAGAATTGTTCTGGATGTGGATGGAGAAAAAAGAGGGTCAGAGAGAGCCTAAATTCCTTGCCCACAGACATAGAGTGGTCACTGATTCCTTTCCATGCTCTGTATAAGATGGAGCCATAGCTTAGGAACCAGTGTTTTAGCACAAGGAGTTTCTGCATAGATGCAGAACAGTTTAGGGACCGTTAATACTGTAGGCTGGATGTGGAAGAAAATCCTTTGATCTAAGCTTTTTTCATGCTTCCTTTTTTGTTCTCCTCCC
>JANZLQ010000044.1:10090617-10114414 GCA_026212715.1 Elanus axillaris | reverse complement strand
CCTCCCCCCCCCCCCCCATGAGCGACTGCACTGGGGCAATCCAAGAGATCCCCTTGTGCTATGCCGGACACAGATCCCCTTGCATGTGCCGGCTGGCAGGGCTCGGAGTGGAGCAGCCGGGTTGCCCGGCACTGCTGGCTGGCAAATGGGCCTCTTTGTTGTGTGGTTGCTAGCTGTGCCCCTTGCAACACTTGGCACTGCTGGGTGGGATGGTTTGAATGTGGCCCGTAAAGAGCGGTGTTTAAAAATGGATTGAGAGCTCCAGGCAATCTCTGTAACTTCAACATGTGTTCAGTCAAACTGTGTGCATAATTCAGCACATTTAGTTGTGTTAACAAAGCTCCTTGCCAGTGAGTGGAGTGTTTGTTTGGAGATGGCATTGTGATCCCTGTCTATCTGTGCAAGGATTATTTTCATTCCTAAAAAAATAACAAACTACAAAACTATGGAATTTATATAGAAGCAGCAGTAGGAGGTCAGGGGTTGTCTGAGCACAGCATCAGGGGCTCTGCTTGTTGTATTTGGCTTTGAGAGAGATTCCCAGTGTGATTTTTGGGGCAGCAGTTGATCCCCATCTGTTTGAGCTTCCTTCTTTGATGGAGTAACAACACGTGTCTGTGCTGCAAGACAGACCACTTGGTGGGCCTGGTGCAGGATTGTGCTGGGGGATTTGCCAATGGTAGGGATGGCACTAGAGGAGCCCACCTTGTCCAAAGTGCTCTGGAGCACTGGATGGTCACTAGTTTTTTGTTGGTTTTTTTTTTTTTTAAGCACATTTCTGTCACTGGGTAGTTTGTTAGTAAAGCCATTGCTTAGTTTTGTGCAGTTGAATTGGTTCTGTACAGCTGAGAGCAGACTTACTGCGTCCTTTGCACTGTGACTGATTTACTGTGTCTTTGATCAGGTCATTTGGCTTCTTGCTCTGCTGCAGTCCTCCACCTCAAATTGGCACAACGTAAATTTATTTCTCCGTTTTAATTTTGAGTGCAACTTTAATGGAAATGTTAATTTACAGTGAATACTTCAGAGTATTATTTGGGAAAATGCTCTCAAGTTTTCCATGTGGTTATCAGATAGTGACTGTAGAAAAACCCAGCCCTCTGCTAGATCTAAACTAACAAAGGTCGTAACAACGGTTAGTGAGAATAAAAGTACTTCACAGTTGGTTAATGTTCCTTGTGATTATTTATGGGTAGTTTTCTGACTGTCTTGTGAGAAATATCATAAACTTTCTGATTAGTTACTGGGAGAAAGCCACTGTTGGGACACGTTAGCATTGCAGTCTCTCTGCCTGAGGGGTTGTGCTCTGCCAGCCCTCCCTGGCTCTGCTTGTGGGGCTGGGCATCAGAGTCACAAAAGTTGCACTTGCACAGTAACAAAGAAAAACCCCTTTTTATTTATGCCTTATTTTTCTTAACACCCTCCTGCTGAGGATGGGAAGCTGATGGGAAGGTCTTGCAGCAACCTTTGGGGAGTGTGCCTGGCACTGATGGAAACAGACTACAACACATAGGCACTGAGCAAACACCCGGGCAGGTTTTCAGGCAGGGCTGTTGAAACCTGATCAGCACTTCAGACACATCCCTTGTGCTGTCCTTGCACTGCTCTGGAAAGCTACACCTGGTGCATTGCTTAGGTCTCCCTTAGGCTTGCTTGCCAGCTCTTTTGCAGTGGCAGAGGAAGGATGCTTGCTCTGTTATGGGACTGCCCCTTTTCTGCCTCCTGCTTCCAGTGCAAGCTTAGATGGATCACTTATTTCTGCTCTGCTTTGGTTTCCCATGTAAAAAATGGGAATGAAGCAGTTGCCAGCTTTGTACACTTAAATTCAGATATCAGCCCCATAGATGTGACTTAGACAAGGAGGTGTGGATGAAATGAAGTCTCTCCTCTCTTACCCTGCAACTGCCTGGTTCATCAGGAGTGGCCTGTCCAGAGCATGGAACTGATGTGACAAGGCTTTTGGGAGGTGGTGTAATGACAGCAAGGTGGGATGACTGTTACTGGTCAGAATGGCTGGTTATTTTGGAGAGGGCAGCCCAATGGGATGCCTCCTGGCTATGTTCTTGCCACAGCCCTGTACACTGGTGACCAGCACGGGGCAATTCAGCCTTGCATTTTTTCTTAAGACGATGACTTTTTCTGGAAAGTGTTGTGTTGGGTGCAGATGTTTTGTGTCTCTCATCCATCGAGGTCAGTTGGACTTCTGCCAACATGAGTGACGTGTGTGTAGAAGAGGCCAAAATCCTCCTGTAGACGAGTGCTGTGGGACTTGTCCGTGCACTCTGAAAGACGGTACCTTGGCTCTTAAAGCACTGCAGCAGAAATAGGGCCTGAGGCTGAACTGGTGACATTGGTGCAAATTTAGGGTAAGAAAGTCTTGTGTAACATCACTGGTCCCCATGCCAGGCTGGCCCGGTCTCCATGGAAAGTTGGAGATGACTCATTTCCCCTGTGAATTCATGAACTCCTGTCTCTCCTCTCTTCGGGCATCTTGCTGCTAGCACTGGTCTTCCGACCCGCCTGCATGATGCTCTTTGCTCGCTAGCTCTATTTATAGGGAATTTAATAAGATATCAATTAAAGAAATGAAAACAAACTGAAGATGTCTGTCAGTGGAAAATCTGGAGTGAGGCAAGGTTATTGGCAGCAGTTGTTTAAAATCTTGTCAGCTCTTTTATAGACAGTCCCTGTTGCTGTGGGACAGCTGAGCTGGCCCCATGTGCCCGAGCAGCTGGTGGCAGCCCCTGCGTGGGACCCTGCTGCCCCTCCACCCCGGACCATCACATTGGGCGGCTCCTGCCTCCCCTGCTTGTTATAAAGGGGAGAGATGCTGATGAGAGAAGCGGACTTGAAGGAGTCCCTCTTTGTAAAGAACATGCTGGATAGACACTGCTAATTATCTCTCATGATTTAATGTTTTCCTGTTTGCATACCACGTGTTTGGGGGATATGGTATTTATGGTCCTGTGGGGAGGATGTGAGCTGGCATGGAGAGAGGAGATTTCTGTTCCTTCAGAGCTTTATGATCCTCTTTCCTCTAGAAAACTCCAGCTGTGGGGAGACCAGGAAATTGGAGATTTGTTTCTGAGTGAATTAGCGTCTGTCTCTCCAAAATCTGTTTCTCTGTAAGGTTTGCTGCACCCTATGTATTATACTGGCTTGCTGCCTTGCACCTCTGCAGCATCAGCACTGGAAGAACCTCCCGCTGCAGTAAGAGGCCATCCCAAAGAGTCGGCGGTCTCGAAGTCTGTCTGGGGTCTCTGGTGTGTTCAGCTGTCCCATGGTTTCAAAAGGGTGGGGGTGAACATGTGGAAATCCTCTGGTCAGGGTCCCTCCAGGCTAGGATCTCCTGTCCTGACCCTTTGGGCACCAGAGTCAGTGTGCTGAGCTCCGAGGGTGTGCCAGCAGTGCCCCCGTGCTCCCGGCATACCTGTGCCCTTCTTCCAAAGTTACCTGGAAGGAAAGTATTTCTCTTTTAAAGTTTGAGCTGCTTCTGGTCTGTGTTCCCAACCTGGTGATGTTATCCCTTGTCTGGTGTTATCTATGGGGAGATTGTGATGTACAAAATGAGGACTTAATTGTCTTTGCCTAGGTGAAGTCTTAGCCTTGCTCGTCCCTACTGTTACTGTCACTTCTTTCTGATCTTTTCTGCTCCTGCTGTTGCATTCATCAGCTCCTGCTGTGGCCACCTCTGCTCCAGCTGCCTCTTATTTGTCAGGTACTTCAGTTTTCCTACACTTCACCCCTCCAAAAGTTACCACACAGAGCAAACTATGTCCTCCAACCTTATTAAAAACACAGGGGATATGTATGTGCATAGCTCCTGGGCTCTGTTTGATGCTGTTTGATCAATTGAGAGCAAGAGGAAGGAAAGTGCTGAGTTGAGGGAATTCAATAGGCGCTGTTAAAAAAAGATGTCCAAAAACACAAACATGATCTCATGCAACATAGGCATTGTGATCTGGGAACTACAAAGGGCTGAGTCTTTGTGTCTGGGCAAACAAAGGAACAGAAATAGCAACCCAGAAATATTAGTTCATTGTCAAAAATGATCCTCACTCACTGGCCATATGATTTATATGGAGCAGAAACCAGGGCAGCTCTGCTTTGCTGCTTTAGGCAAGTGAAGAAGAGGGAAAGACCAGGGAAAATATGTGCTAGGCTTAGGTCTAGATGCTTCTGTAGCGTCAGAGAAAAAGCACTGCTATGGTCTCTAAGCTACTAGAGTAGCTTCTTCATATCCATGTTAGAAAATCAGCCTTTAACTCGTGCTGTGGCTGAAATGCATCTGATGCCACTGCCTCTTCTAATTTAGGAATATCACTTGGAGATTATCAAATAAGCAATACTTTGATCCTGCCTTGGCATTTGCATACCCCGCAGCATCCTGGGGGCTTGATCTGGGTGTCCTTCTGCCAGCTGTCTTCCATTACCATTTCTGCCAAGGAAAACAAGCCCAAGACCATCCATGGAAAAAGAGCTGTGAAGGAGAACCAGGACAAACTGGGTTCACAGAAGACCCTTGGGTAAAGGGAGCTGGGGGTGGGGGAGAAGGAAGTGTGTTTCAGAGATTGATCTCAGGCTGGTTTATTTTCTATTTAGACTGTCCCAGTCTATCTCAATCCCTGTATGTCCTCTGGTACACTGCTGTCCTTTAACTACCTTGGACCAGCCCTGTGATGGGCCCTGAGAAGCCATGGACATCAAGGTTGAGGAGCTGTTAAAAATGTGAGGTTCAAACAAAAAAAGGTAGAACTGGCACTATGCTTGTGGATCAGCGTGAGTCTCCACTGCTCCACTGAACCATCTTCCTTTTGTCTTGCTATTTTCTGTGGAATATCTTTTGTTTGTTTGTTTTCCTCAGAATCCCCCCCTTTTTTTCTTTTTTTAAATTTTTATTTGGATGCCTGTGTCTGTGCAGATCAAACAACATAATTCCATCATTACAAGTCAGTGAGTCAAAGAGCCATAATGACTCTATCTTAAAAATAACCGCAAAGCCCTAGTGCAATTGCTGTGCAGGCTGGGATGTGTTCTTGCATTCCCCTGGGAAAGTCGGAGGCAGACTGAGGAAGAGACCCAGGGAGAGATGGTTATTCTCATGAATAAGCTTTGATGACTTTTCATATCTGCTTTTTGTCCTCTTTGC
Source organism: Elanus axillaris (assembly GCA_026212715.1). Classification (NCBI taxonomy): domain Eukaryota; kingdom Metazoa; phylum Chordata; class Aves; order Accipitriformes; family Accipitridae; genus Elanus; species Elanus axillaris. Next base: position 10,109,265 of record JANZLQ010000044.1, on the reverse strand, counting down.
AGCTCAGCTTTATGCTCTGATGTGAGCTCTGTGAAATGGATGTTTCCTTTCAACCCTCTTCCACCTCTACTCCTTTGCCTTTGTCTCCTCTTTCCCCCCCCGCCATCTCCTTTATTTTGGGAGGGGTAGGGGGTAGGGGGAGGTTTAGAAAGATCTCATCTCTTAATAAAACTGAGCCTGCTCCAGCCACTTTGGTATCAGTGCAAAACAAATGATGTTTCAAATGCTCAGCTCTTTTCTCTCCTAGGCAATGGGAGGGAGTGGAAGAGGAGAGGCAGGGTTATTTCCTGATGATGCTCTATTGACAAATGGTTTTGCATCAAGCTTGAACCCGGTCCATTGATAAATGTGCAGACTCCCAGCTTTGAGTATTTGGGGAAATGGAGTGCTAACCTGCAGGATGTTGTATTCCCTGGCCCAGCATGGGGACACCTGAGTCTCTGCCTTAGGGTTCAGCAGAGGAGATGCAGAGTGTGCTGAGCAGCTGGGGTGCTTGCCCCACCTGCAGGGCTGGTGCAAAAACAGGAGCAGACCAGGTGCTGGTGCAGCTCAGTCTTGGGGTGACTCCCTTAACCTCTTGTGACATTGTTCTCCCCGTTTGTAAAATGGGAAATAGTGCCTGTCCCTTCGTAAAAATTGCTCGGTTGTTTAGTTCTTTTGGATGTCTGAACACATGCCACCCTTAGATCTCCTAACAAGAGAGACTCCAGTGCTGTGGGAGTAGTTTTTCCTTAAGTGCCTTTTCCTAAGGCAGGACAGTAAACCACGTTCTTGTTTATCCCCAGACTGGGAAGGGGCGACAGTGGTGCAGGAGAGAACTGGCAGCCCCTGTCCATGGGTAGGGTTAAGTAGTGGTCAGACCTGCACCAAGTGCCTCTCTTGTTGGTATGCCATGTGCTCTTTCATTTAGAGCCTGCTCCTGTCAGAGCTCACAGGGATTTGTCATCAAATAAATGGGGAACTGGAGCACCCAGCTGAGCACCTGTGCCCCATTTTTCCTACCTGTAAACCAGCTGCAGTACAGCCTCTCTTGAGACAATCCATCAATTATATCCATGACTTGTTTTGAGCTGCTGATCCATCAATGCCCTTTGTGACTCCAGGAGTGACCCCACTTGGATGAAGACCATGTGGGGTGAAGTGGCACATACTATCATCTGCATATCTCAAGGGACACAAATGGGTGACCTCAGCTTTATCTTCTTTCTCAGTGTCATCGGATGAGTGTGGTATTGGCAAGTGGCTATCCCAGAATAATCCAGCAATAATAAGCTTAAGCATGAGACGAGGCTCACTTAGAGATGCAGGGAAGTCCAGACACATTTAATGGTGACACAGACATAACAGGTCACGAGTAAGGTATTCTGTCATTTTATTTTTTGGTGATATTTAATATATTAAAAATGGGGAATGGAACTGCCCTTATTCAGCCTTTTCTTGGTTTTCCTGTTTGTTTCTGCTCTTTTACCTTTTAGGGCAGGAAGTGTGACTCTTTCTGCAGCCTAGTTTCAAGTTACCTTCTCTTAATATCTCCAAGTTTTCTACTGTATTTCCTGCAGCTCTTCATGGTGACTCCCCCAAACCTTACTGCACAGCCATACAACTGGCAGGTAGTTCTCTCCCTCTGATAACTGATGGGAAAAGCACTTGTCAGAAAGATGTGTTGGAGGTAGTTGGAGGGCGTTCATACCCTTGGATGCAGTTATATCTTTGGAGAAAATAATCCTGGACCCTTAGTCCAGAGCACCCTCAAAGCCTTTCGAAGATTTGATCTCTTTCCAGAAATCTCATTTCTTTTAATTCAAAAGAAAAAGCTGGCTCCCTGAGCTCGGCTGGTGTATCTGCTCTGGCTATGGGTTTTCCACCAGCTCCTCAAGTACGTTGTAATCGTCACCTGCACTCTGTCTGCTCTCAGCTCTGGGCTTTGGCCCAAGAGAGCTATACATCATACTCAATTGTGTCATATTGTACTGGCTGCTTTTGGGAGGAACAAGACTGCTGAACTCATTTTGCCTCTGACCTGAGCAGATAGAAATGGAGGTCTTCAGATGGGCAGCCAAAGGGCTGTGCTAAGCACTGGTGCTCCACCTCACTGAGATCTGCCTTTTCTAGGCAAAACCTTAGACCCCTGAGGCGAGAGTTAGACCTTTGCTCCTTCCCCACACGCTGTACAAGGCAGTGAGCTCACCCAGTCTACATCCCAAGTGGAGTTTCTTATCAGCTGCCCACTCCAGCCCAAGGGGTTGGTTGATACTGAGCTGGTGCTGGGAATGCATGGTCGGAAGTCGCTAATTGTTTAATGCACGATGTTATCACTGTTCTAGTAATAGCAGTGGTGCAAAACTAAGTGAAAGCTCCAGCTCTCCTTGCTATCGCTTTCCCAGGAACTCCTAATCTCAGTGCTGCGTTGTCCTTTCCATTGCTTTTTCTGGGGAAGCTACTGTACTGACTCCAGCTGCTTACCTGTGTACGTGAGGTCTGGACCCTTTCCTTCCTGAGATTTCTTCCAAGCCTTATCATTAACATTTAGAAAAGCAAATTGGTTCTATGAAATATGCATTGAAAAAGAAGAGCCACTCACTGCCACCAAGAACCATGCTGTTTCCCCCCTCAACACAATATTCCTCCTACTTGAAAATAAATAATTGTTGAGAAACTGATGTTAGAAGTGGGTCTCTGTGATGGCTTATTTTGACCGGCTAGGTCATCAGCCAGCAAGGGCTTTGGGCAGTTGTGCTTCTCAAAATTAATTCTCCTAAGGATAATAGGAGTTTGGCATCTTTCTTTGTTTCTTGCACGTAGGTTTTAGGCATGTGATGTCTCTTAAGATAAGTTTCTCTGAGTAGTTGTAAATTATTAGCAGCTGTAGCTAATTAATCTCAAGCATTTACTGGTGAGATTGTCTAGCACACATAAGAAGAATGAATACTTTTATTTTACTTGGCCTTTTTTTACAGTTTACAATCTAGATCTGCTAGTTAGTTAATATGTGAACTTGGGCAAGTCATGTATCCCTTGCAACAGAATTTCTTTCACAGAATGCTAATTCTGGTAGCTCTTACAAGCTTTTGTGGACCACTCTGAAATTGTGTGAGATTAAAAACATAAATAAGCTACTAACTAGCCTTGGTGTAATTCTGTAAGTAGTGTATCTATTGATATGGATACTGGCTACAGATAAAAGTATCATTCTGTCTTGATGGTGATATTGGGATGAGGTTTTAATCCAAAACTGAAGACAGATGAGACTTTTTCAGAGGAGTATCTTCTCTTAGGTCATTCACTGGCTTTGGAGCTCCAGATATTGAAAGTCTGTTTGTGATGAGGGTTTTATTTTTTTCTTTAACTGCTGGTTAAATATTGAGAGGAACCAGAATACTGCCCTCAGAAGTGTCTTAGGATCCTATATCTACATTGAAAATAAATGGGGTTCAAGTACCTAAATTACTTAAATTATTTTGATTTTTTGGGGGTGGTGGTACCATTTTAAGTTGTATGCTGTGTAGTAGCAGGAGAATGTACTGTGATCAGCCTCAGAGTCAGCCATACTCCCTGTTCTACCTACGTATGCTAAATGTATAGAGATCATGTCTTACCAGTGGGCGGCTAGCATTCTGGATAAGGACCTGCCTCTGAGTCAGCTCTAATGGATTTAATTCTCCTGCTCAAGCAAGAGTGGTTTACACTTCTAAAGTGAAAAGCCCTTCTGGGTTGTGTTGCTTTAGATAAAGTATTACATGCTGTACAAACCCATAGTATACTTCATAGACTGATTTAAAAACCATGTTACACTCTCAGCTTTAATGTGCTAAGGAACAGCCAGGACCTTGACAGCTTGCTAAATAGGAGTAGTGATTTGGAACTGTTATTTGCAGAGTGTATGTGTCTGGCTGAACAGCCCAAATTGTAGCCTCTGTGAGAGTAGTTGCAATTAATTACATATTGCTGCAAGATTCTGGCCTGGATTCCTGCCTTAGTCCCACATAGGAAGCAAGCACAAAACTGACAGGGTGGTATGAAGCAAAACAGAAAATTAAGAGAGGATGAAAAGCCTTGCTGGTGATTAGTTGGGCAGGGTGGAGGGAGAGAGAAGGAAGCGAGGGGAGGTGAGTATTTTCTGAGTATTTGCTAGTGATGCCTGGCCTGAGAAAAGGTGCTGGTACCTATTGTAGGGCATGGCTTAGGACACGACTGTGTGTGCAGGAGCCCAGCTCTTGCCTTGGCTGCACAGCTGCACAAAATGGTGGGATTAGAGCAGCAATGCACACACACTTTCTCTTTTCCTTCCTTTGGTAGACTGATAATATTCTAGCTGTGACGCTCTGTAATTCTCATTACTGGAATAAGCCATGTAGAGTTTGACTGTCCCAGACAGTGGTTGGTCATTGTGGTTTGCTCTAGAGTGGGTTTTATGGAGCTGCTGGAGTGCTGCATGCATACAGAAAAGCAAACTGTGAAGAAATGCTTTCAGTTTGAAGTACTACTCCGAGGAGCAAAAGCTCTGAGACTGCAGCCTAGGTAATCTAGTTATTAATTATTATCCTCATTTTGGGGGACATGTAGTCTTCTGTCCACCTGGAGCTGAATAGGTCTGCACAGACTTATTTCTGCAGGATGTTAATTTATAAAAGTACATGACTGGACTAGCAAACAGTTGCCAATTTGTAGGACTTTCTTGACCCACTGAAATCAATAGCAGTAGTCCCACTGCCTCTCTGAGCAGAGGCTGTAAAGAAGCAGTATTGCTGCTGGAGTAGGGTACGAGGCAGACACAATGTTTGTGGAAAATTGCAGCCCCCGCTGGATAAGTTTGTTTTGGGTTTTGTTTTTTTTATGTCTGCCTTTTTCACTATGTTGCTTTTCCTTTTGAGTTTCTTTGCATTACTGCTTATTTGCCTGATAAGTATGTCTATGTGAATTAGAGAAAAATGGTTATGCTTTTAAGTATCTCAATTAAGATTTAATAAAAAACAAACCAAATTTGCTCAAAATATTCTTCACTGACATGATAGTAACATCTAAACCTTAAAAGCTGATGTCTAAATAATCTTGTTGTACTTAACAGTTGACATGTAGATGTCTTTCTGAACACATATGGCCTCAGATAATTAACCTTCACAGCACCATTGAGACCTGTAAAGAAGGTCATGCTGTGAGCAGCAGCAAGCTAGGTGACCTGCCTCAGGTCGGAGGGAACTGGTGTTGGAGCTGGAATTGGATCCAGTCCTCCTGAGGCAGTATAAAGTCTGGTTCTTGAGGAACATCTCTGAGTACATCTGGAAAGTTGGTTTGTATTAAAAAAAACCAACCAACTATTCATAGCACAGTCATTGCAGAAACAGCATCTATTTGTTCAGTGTTAAGAATAAGAAGTTTCTTAATGGCCTGATGGAAAGGCTACAGGGAATTCTCCTTGTAGTTGGAATCCTTTAATCGTTCTTGCAAACCTCTCCTCTGTGGTGGATATGTATTTGTACTGGGAAATTGAATTAGAGCTTCTTGCTTCTAGACAGCTCCAGTGAGACTTGGGTAACCTCAGCTGAAACACCACTGGGTAACTGCAGGGTTGCCTATGTGAAATACCTCTGCTCTTCCCTGATCCTAACCAAAAGCATCTTGCTGGCCTCCTGGCCGATATCCTCAACAAAATAACACAGGACATGGGGTGGAAGTGTGGCTTGGATGCTGCCAGTATGAAATTTGGGGGTCCTTATAGCCTTGTGAGGGACAACACTGTCATGAGGAAACCCTCATTTCCAAGGTTGCTGTCTGAGATGTTCTCTAGCACTGAAAAACACCTGCATCTCTTGTTCCTTGTTAATTATTAGAGATGTTCAGCTGACACAGTATGGGGATGAACTCTTTCCTGTGGTGATGGCTTAAAGCTGGTTCACTCCAGAACTGCTGTGTGGTTCATAACTTGCTTCTCTGTTCCTGCCTACTGACATATGCCAAGCCTGTGTCATCCAGTGAGCAAAAAGTGTGGTCATGGAGGCTGATGGTGCTTGCCTTAGATCCTGGCTTCTGGGGTTTTTTTTGTGAACTACTGGAACTTGCTTGTGGGGAAAAAAAAGCACCTCTATTTCCCCACTTGTAAAATGGAAGTTCTGCTCCTCTAAATTTCATAGTACTTGCCAAATGTTTTTAGACAAACAGATGAAAAGGATCTTAGAAGATGGATCTCAAGGGATATGAATTAGCTATCAGCAGACCTTCAAGTGGAGTTAATGAGATGGAGAATTAATAACCCCATGGGTGGGTCAAGCTACATTAACTATGTATCTCTTTGCATAATTGATGATCCCCCCAGTGCAGCGATCCGCTTGCCAGTGTCCTGACTTGGGTTATGAATACTCAGTCACCTGGCACAGCTGTAATTAATCCCTTTGTGCCCATATGGTAGGCAGGTGCTGCAGCTTTCCACCGGGGATTTGATCTTGTTCTTGCTCCCGGTATTGGGTTTCCCTGTAGGAGGCTGAGATGCGAAGGCAGGAGCATTGCCTGCTTAGACCCCAGGAAGGTGCTTCCAGTGTCCAAGAGCTGAAACCAGAGCCAGGACCTGCTGCTGGGGTCTGAACTGCTCCTTGGGGAGTAGGTGTGAGAGCTCTGGGGGCTTTCTTGGTTTCTGTGATAGAAGCAGCCCTCTGGCAATAAGCAACTGAGGAAGGTGTCTGGGCATGTACGGCACGATGTCTCTGAGGAACGAAGCAAACAGAGGGAAGTACAGCAGCTTGCAAGGTAGGAATGCCAAATCTGCCCTAAAATGCTGCAATTAACACATCCAGGTTTTGGCACAGTAGTTATCTGCTGTGTTGGGAATACGTGCAATCCATGTGAAAGAAGGTACAGAACAGTCAGATAACAATTACAGAAAGGTACTTAAAACCCCTGGCATCTTTTCTCATGGTAGCTGTAAGGCCTTTGTGTTCTGGACAAATTTTAGTGGCTTTTTTTGAGTCTGGAAAGAAAAACTGTGTAGTTTCTCCCGCTTTTACAGCTTTCTCCATTTGCAATTGGCCTGTGTGCTGCTAAACCACACAGCCTTCTGCTCCGGTAGCAACTGCCTTGTGCTGGGGGGTAAAACAATGCTCCCAGAGCGTTAAAAACTTCTGTGATGAAAGGGGCTAGACAGACTGTGCAAGTCACTGTTTATGTTCCAGATAGGACGTGCTGCACCTGAAGCTGAGTAATGAATCTGAATTAAATCCCTCCTGGTAGGCTGATGTACCTCAACTGACTGCAGTGGAGCTGCCTAGGTTTATGTGAGCTAGCAATGTGGCTCTCTGTCGACTTGGGTTGTTTTATTTCTAGACCCTCCTTTGCAAGTACTATGAGTCCTTGGGGCAAAACCTGCACTTTCTCCCACTGGCTGGGCTGGCGAGGTTGGAGCAGGCGGCTTTTGGCTTCTGCAGAAAGCCTGGGTTGCCTCCACCTGCTCTCCTCCCCCAGTGCTGCCCGGGGCTCTGGCTGCGCTGCAAGTTGTGGAAAGGTCTAGCTCTGAGCGGGATGTTTTCTGGACCAGGGCCAGCTTCTTAGGCTGAGTCTGCTTCCTAGCAAATGAGGTGGTATTTTGTCAGACTGTGGCCTCTGGGCCCAGCTACTTGCTCTTCAACTTCTCCAGCATGCTCTGGGCTCCTGCAAGGAAATTCCTGATACTTAGATTTTGTGCTAGCAAGTACAGTTTAAAAAAATCAAGCCCAGCTTGTCTTTGCAATGTGCCAGTTACTCCGTGCTTTATTAGAACCAAGAGAATTTTCGTGTAGTATGTTCTGGTCAGGTCAGTTATTTGTATTTCTGAGAGGTTCAGGGCTTTCTGGTTTTGCCATGTATTACCCAAAATGCATCCAAAGCCTGCAGGCACCCACTCTATTGGTGCGTCTTGTCACTTAGGAAGCGTGTACATGCAGTTAAGGGTGAGCCTCCCCCATACCTGGGGATGGAGCAGGGAGACAAATGCAGGAGGCTACTCGTGTCCCATTTCTTCACTCTGTCATCTCCATTTGTGTTTTGTTGAAGGCTGTTTGGAGACGCTTGGGAATGAATTGATTGTGACTGATTTCAGCAATTCTCATATCTCTCCCTCCTGATAAACATCCTGCTGCAAAAGAGCCTTATTGCCTTTCAGGTGATGGACATGGTAAGAAACTTGAAGAATGCAGCAGGGCCATGGTTCATTGGTTAGGGCACTTAATCTTCATGGTTTATACTGGGTTTTGTGTTAAGACATAGCAACGGTAAAAGTGAGAAACAAGCATTGGTCCAGTGCCTTATGTGCTGTGTTAAAGGAGGTAGACCTGTGCGTTTTCTGAAATTTTCTGCCTTCCAGGCCATTAAAATGTGACTCATAAAGTAGTCGAAGTTTTTCCCCCCACTGTTTCTAGATCAAGAGAAACCATGTGCATTGCTGCTGTGATGGTGAGCGTGTCCTTTCTGGAGCTCTTCTGTAGGCTTCTGTCTGCAAAAGAGCATAAAAGAAATCCCTTTCAAATTTGGGAGAGTAAGCTCTGTTAAGAAAGCTCAAATTCTGAAGAAAAAAAATGCTGCTTCCCTCAGCTGAGTGCTTCCATCTGCCCCTGAATCACCAGCAAAAGTGTGTCCTTCAAATTTGTTAACAAGGTCTTGCACCTGTCTCCATATGCACAACTGTAATTTGCCTTTTGAGGAGTAGCCTAGATACATCCAATCTCTTTGAAAGCAGAAGTCCTTTTAGGAGCACCTGCCCAAGGACGCATTTTCCAAAATTAATTCTTGCAGCTCTTCTGTAGCCGATGTTGGTTTCCACTGTAGTGGCAGGGGGAGAAGGCACAGAGACCACAGACGTGTTGGGCATTATGTGCCAAAGCCCAGGCTGAGGGCACAGCTCTGTCCGCTTCAGAAGGGTTCATGGTGTGCATGTACACAGAACGAGCGCTTGGGTTTTAGACCACATGCTTACAGAAGAAGCTCTTCTAACGATGCAATGATACACTTGGAGGCAGGCCAGCTCTCTGCGTTTTGGAGAGAGGTTCAAGGCACTCTTCTCACTGCGTACCTCCCACAGCACGCCCAAAGCCTGCGGGCACCTGCTCCAACCATACGCCTCGTTGTTGTGGGTATGGGCTTAGGTAACAGCACAGCTTCTGTTCCCTTTAGGAAGAAACAAGGAGATGAATACAGGAGGCCACGTGTGTCTGATTTATTCATTCTGTCATCCTCCTGGGTTCTCTTTATTCCCTTGTGTTGTTGAAGGCTGTTTGGAGACACTTGGGAACAAGTCAGTAAGAGCACAGTACATGCCATGCACTTGGTCATTATCTTGGATGCAGGATAAACATAATGTCTCCAACTATATTTATTTCTTTGCTGAATTCCTTATCTGGTTGCAGCCAGCAGGGGCTGAGCCCAGTGAAATGCAACATGCAGTGATACGGGGTAGGCTGTGAATATAAAACCTTTGGTTGCCCACCCAGGCATCACATTTCTTCTTCTTTTCCATTTTTTTGTGTTATTTTCTGTCCCCAGAATAGTGATCAGCTGGAGATCAGAGTTTTCTACCCACTGCTTTTCTTGGAGGAGTTGTGTTGGTATAGTGGATGCTGCCTGCAATAACCCCTCCTCCAAAATATGGAGTATTTAAAATAGCCACATTTGGAGTTTCTCATTCGTTTCCCCTCCCAGTCTTTATTCAGGAAAAAAGTGAGATGTGGGTGAATCTCAAAGGGCACTGCCTGGAAACCTCTGCCCTGAGTTGAAGTGAGGTGGAGGAAAAGTGGCAGGAGTTGTGCAGGACATCGGCCATTTGGGCCTCAAGTCACACACTTGCCTCAATCATTTCTTATTTCAGGGGCTTGACCTTTCCACCTCAAAGGTGGAGGCGTTCACGGTGTCTATGCATGTCACAGGCATGTGGCACGCTCTGCTCCTTCTGCACAAACTAGCCCTGCTGCTGGTACACACACACCACCCCTCAGCCAGACAGTCTGCTGCCATTAGCCAGTGGGATTGCTCAGCCAGCCACATTTATTGCCTGAGAACTCAGGTGATTTTGCTCAGTGATGCATGTGTGAATTCCCTCCCCCCTTTTAAGGTTTATAGGGGTTTTTGTTTGATTGGTTTTTTCCTTTTTTGATAGTTTCTGACATTTTTGACAGAAGCTGGTTTTAACACTGTAAAAAGAATTAAACCACCAACCAAAAAGCATGAGAAGAATCTCAAGGAATCAAGAGGAGACTTGTTTTCATTGAAGTTAGCAAATTCACTAAAGAATGAGCAAGAAAATATGATCTGAACAGTTGTCATTTCTTTATAAGAAACAGCATGGGCCCCGCGAGCGGGGCCATGCTGTGGGGCATGCATGAGGGGTATGTATTTTCAGCACCAAGGAGCCGAGTTCCCCATGTCTGAGGCGGATGGGACCCTGGGAGCAGGCTGTCTCATTCTCATGGGATGCTGGTTCATCCCCTGCCCCACCAGCCAACGTGGTCTCCTGTGGTCCACGCACCTCTTAATCTCCTGTTCCAGAAATCAGGATGGTTTTAGTTGTTTTCCCCCAATTTTGTTTTAGAAAGAGTGAAATCTCTACTAACCTGCCAACCACAATAAACAGCAGAGTATCCTGTCGCCTGCAAGTCTACCCGTCAGCCCTTCTCTGGTCAGGGTTTATCTGTGAGGTTGGAGCCCGGCCTGAGGTTTGGATAACTTTTCATTTACAATTTAGAATACTATAATAAACAAGCAAATAACAGCCTCTTTCCCAGACACACACATACACATATACATGTGGAGCAATGCTTAATTCTTGCCATCCGCGGGCCTAGGGGCTGTTTATATACAGCATTGCATGTTTATATATGGAGTTCATCTCCTCAAGTGAAGACAGATTAAGCAGCAGGGTGAATACACCAGTTATGTGAACTATGGGATTTCCAACCTCGAAATACTGCCAAGACCAAGCCAGACAAATTGGTAGCACAGCAGTGTTTCTCATTAATGTACATGGAAAGTTGTGCCTTGCTGATAATGCATAACAGTATCCTGTTGGGAGGTTTGGGAACCCATCTGGGAGCAGCTATCAGAGCTGTGTTCAAGGCTGGGCTGAGTCTTCTTGCTTTCCTCTGTGTTTTCTCCTCTGAGAACCTTGCAGGGGATTTAAAAAAAGTGCAACTCCCCTGCATTGACATCCTGAAGTCTGTGGGAATATTACTAAGTGAGTGGTATGGTTTGCTGAATAGAAATAAGATTATTATAGCCTCCCTTCCCTCCCTGCAGCCATTCCATGCTGTATGTGGTTTACTGGGTAAGTGGTTGTGGTTCTCATCTTGCATCCCAGGACTAATTATTTCAAACTTGAAAATAAGATTACCTGCCATAATTGTATGTGGTGGTTTTTTTTATGCGGATGCACAGATTTGTGGGTTGGCTTCTCTTGTATTCTGCATGGAGTGCTCTCATATTCTCCTCCAGTCTGCCCTTCTAACACTTCATCTTCTCCCAGAGACAGCAGAAAAGAGCGACAGGCTTGTGGTGATGCTGGGCTGATCTGGGAGTCAGTTGATGATTCTGCTGGGAACTTCTGGAGAAGCACTGGACAAAAGAAAAGAACCATGTTCTCACTCCTAACCAGTTTTTTTCCTATTTTTTTCTTTTCCAAGATAAGGAGAGGGAAAAAAAGTGCATTCTTGGTCCAAATACTTGTTTATGGCAGACTCTGGAGCAGAGGGCGTGTCTCCAATGTCTGGCACAAAAGGTTAGTCACCAGTAACCAAAAAAAAACCAAGAGAGGCCACTTGGTCTCATTGTTCAGGGGACAGTGTCAGACGGGTAAAGAAAAATCCCAGCAAACCCCAGCAGTCCCTGGTGGGCTGGACTAGGAGATACCCTGGTATTTTCCCTTGGAAAGTGCTTTGTGTCTTCAAATTGGGACTCAGACTTCAGTCTTGCTCTCCCTTGCTGCTTGTGATGTGCACCTCCAGGATGCCGTGGGGTTTGCCCTTATTTAAAACATAGCTGCTATTTTTGGCAAGTGTGCAGATGTGTCTCTGTGTATTGGAGTTGTGGGGAAAACCTCTGATAAGGCACACAATCGTACTGCAGCTGGTACGGTGGAGGGGATTTTGTCTGCTGCTGGCCAGACAGCGTGGCTGGTTCCAGTGGTGTTTGCATTGGGACCGTCTTGCCTTTCTTTGTGTTGGAGGAGGAAACTGGCAAAGGGCTCACATTGTTCAGAGTTGGAGAACAACAACTCCTGGCTTGGGTGGGTCCTGGCTGGGGCTGTTGATTTGCTCCATCATGATGGACTGATTGGAATAGTGCATTAGTCTGTCCTGGAGGATGATTAGAAACCAGCAAACCTCTCCTTTCCTGACATAGGCCATTTGAGCTGTGGGTTAGGCATCTCTGCTTCAGATGAGCAACCCCTTTCTTTTACCTGGCTGAAAGCACCTGCCTGCTACCTGCAGAAGTGGTGCAATCACATGTCTTACGAAGTGATAACACCAAAAGTTTCTGCATATTCTGAGCCATTTTGCATCCCAGTAATAGCTTTCTCACTGCATTAGGATCAATGTGGGAGCAATTATGCTTCTTGGGGACCTAAAAAGCTGTAGCTGGCATTATTTTCTCCTTCCCTGACAGCATTTCTTGAGGGGCGGTTATGTTGCTTCAGGATGTGAATAATATGGGTCAGCCTGTCCCACAATCAGTCTGAATTCCTTCTAGTAACTGTCATATCTACAGCTGCCACGTTGTGCCTGACTGCTGAAATGACAGAGAAGAGATATCTGTGATTCATGGAAGAGAATAAGAAAAGCAATTAAAGTTAAGAGCTTGGACTTGGCATAGATGTACCACAGAAATGTCCAGGAATGAGTAAATATAGTTTTGACCCTGAAAGGAGATTAATCTGCATTGAAAGACCTTGCCCTACAGGGCAGCTTGGATTCAGAACAGTGTCTGGAGATGGATGCCTATTTGCTGCAGATCTTCAGTGGTCCTGTTTCCACTGCACAGCAATGACTGTCCAATGTCTGTCCATCACGGCTTGCGCAGAATGGCCCAGGAGTGTTGTCTACCTAGTTGGAGTAAATCTGGGGGAATATTTATGTGCCAGTGACTGTTTCTCAGTCATTTGGAGAGCTGTGCCTTACTACCATCTCACTATCTGCTCTTTGCTTTTTTTATTTTCTTCTGGTTTTGTTGTTTTTTTTTTTTTCTTCTCTTCTTTTAAACATGCATATCCTTATCTCTCCCAAATCCTGTTGAATTACCTCTGGTTCTTACCATCAGCTGCCTATGAGTCTCTGTGCCAGTCTTTATGGGTTCCCTGAGGGTTTGTTAGGTGAAGGTACAGTATACAGTGTTCTGCTGTGATCTTGCCTGAAACCTTTGCAAAGCAGAGTCACGTGAAGCTGGGAAGCTACAGGCAGGCTTGGGCAACACAAGCTCCCTGAAAGGGGAAGGCATGATTTATGTTGTATGTAAAAACTTCATGGTGCTCTATGCAGGCAGAATTTTCTTACCACTGGTGGGTATCTTCCACTACAGGGAAGACAGCAGCTACTTTACTAAGCAAAACTATTAGGGTATAAAAGCATACTGTGACCAAAATTCTGTTTCTACTGAACTGTATTTGGGTATTTTATGTTCCTTGATTTTGAATTCTGGCTGGGCTAGCAGCTTCCACTCAAAAAATGACCCAGTGTGCTTTCAGTAACATTGGTGCAATTGGAATGTGTTTTTACGTTTATGGATCCCCAAAGGCTGGGCTGCACTGGCTGACAGAGTGAGCAGTGCTGACTGGCCTATGCTTGGAGCGGTTGTGTAAAGTGCTCCAACTTGGCAAAAAAGTTCTCTTGGCCATGTAGTACTTTTTCCTTTAAAAAGGCACAGTTCTTATCTTGTGAAAATGTAGATATTTCTCCATAAAGACAGAATTTCCCTAGTTAAACATCCTGGCTCATCTACTCTAAGAAACCCCCTCCCTTTGTTATTTGGGTTTATTTGCCAGACTTTTATAATTATTAAATAGAACATGAAACAGTGAAAATAACACTTTCTGAGATCGGTTCAACTTTATAAAGATCTTAATTCTGTGAAAGCACCCTTCTGACTTGTCATCCTCTGTCAGGAGTTGCATAGCAACTACCTGCCCTCTTAGGTCCTGTCTTGAACCGAATATTTTTTGTGGAGAAGATGAACTTGACTTAAAAATAGATATTTTGCCCCTACTGAGTCATTTTTCACTGGAAAAAACTGTAGTTGGAGTATGACTAAACTTTTCACAAATTTGATGTGACAATGGACATTTCTGGACATTTCTAAAGTGTTCTGGTTTCGGACAGCTGGACTAAAACTAAGCTTTGGACTGAGTGATGTTTATCTCTCATCCAGAGGTTTGAAGACATGCCCATGGCATGGAGGACAATGTATTTTTGAGGTTTACTCTTTTGCCCAAAGGATGTTCCCTTGCCCCTCAGAGTAAAAGCTGCTTTGACAGGGATTCCATGGGTGTGGATCCCATGGGAGGAGATCCTATGAAGCGTTCCACCTGGTGCAAAACATGTATGTGTTTGTATGGGACCATCTCTCAGGTGAGCTCTTTAACCACTGGCTTGGGATATACCAGAGAAACTTCTCCTCCAGTTATTCTGGAGGTGTCTGATCCTTTGGAGTCTAATCCTTTGCTTGCTTTTGCCAAAGTTCCCCAAGTGTTTTTCAGGGACAAACAAAACATTGTATCTGAGCCAGATTAACAGTTCACATTTTTCAGTCCAGCAAGGAGGAGAAAATAAAATACTTTTGGGTCCCTCTGAAATTACACTGCTTAAAAATTGGTTCTCTTCCTTCAAAGCCATATTTTAAAATACCTGGACAGAGTAGGAAAGACCAAGGGAAAAGAGGCCTCATGGTCTTCAGGTGCCTTGTAACCTGAGGATACTTTGCAGCCCTGCTACATCTCCCTTTGGAGAGTTGCTGTTTTCACTTGGTGTAGGAGAGGTAGGGGGTGGAGGCTACCTTCTGATTTTGAGGGATGCCAGTGGAAGAAGGCAGCAGGGATGGAAGAATTAAGAGGAGGCTGATGAGAATCACTTGGCTAAATGACAGCTAATGTGGGGGAGCTGAAAACTTCTCACAGATGCTCACGGCAAAGGCTAGCACCTGATGTGAGTTCTACCAGAGCAGTTTTTCTCAACTTTTTTTAAAAGTTTGGCTCTTCTGCCTTTGTGTGACCTCCTGAGTTAGCACCTCAGGTCCTCCAGGGTGGGAAAGAAATAGCTGCAGTGATGGGCTGTGGGTGTAAATACTCAGTCCCCTGCTCTGAAGGAGCTGAGTTGTGGCTGACAGCAAAGGCAGTTCGCACATCCCGAATTAGTGTGATCACTTGTAGCTTTCAAGCACAACTGCTTCTCCTCCCAAACCCAAAGGAGCTGCAGTGCTACCAGCAGCATGGTCCTATAGTGCTCCCCTTCTGCTGCCCCAGTCCTGCCAGGAGGAGCATGATACACATGTGCCTCCATCCTTGCTCTCCTGGATCTGTAACCATATTGAGGAGAAGAGAATGGGTGTTGAGAACTGTAGTGGGGTAAAATAGGATGAACTGTTCTTGCCACAGGAGATCTAAAGTGCTTGACCTAAGGAAGGTGTTGGGTGTTCCCATGCTTTACACACTTGTGATGAGACCAGGCAAAGTCCCTAAAGAACAGCCCACTGTTTGTGGAGAAGACATTCCTGTCTCCAAGTTGTGTGAGCAGTGATAGGGAGGGATGTTGTCCCTGATTGAGCAGTGCATTGCTTCACTTGGCCGTCTCCTCTTGCAAAACATGATGGGTGGTATTTGCTGAGGCTGTGCGAGACCCAGAGAGTTGGTCATCCCATGGTGGCTCCTCCATGCTGCCTGTGAATAAAGCAGAAAGGTGAAATGTCTGCATGAGTTCCTCTTGCAATGGTGTGGATTTTACTTGCTCAAGGCAGCTCAGCCATGGCTCTTGTTTTTGCCCATAAGCCTCACTCCATCTCACTTTCTGCAAACTGTATAAATATCTGTTCATCACAGGACCTTCACGTTGTTTGTGCAAATATGTTTATATGTAGCTATGTCTGTTTTCTCTCGTGGGATTTCTCTGTGAAATCCATTTGGTAAGTGAGTCTTTCATCCCCTAAGGCCCTGCAAATTTCTTGTGCAACCTCTGTCTTTGTGTTTTGCATTATGCCTTTTTTTTTTCTTCTTAGGCTAAACAGATAACCTTGAGACCCAGTGTGACTTTCTTTCTCTGTTAGTCCTTTTACAAGATCACGGGACTCTGTGAAATATGTATTCTTCAGTGGTTATGAAGAAAAATAAAAATTCCAAGTATCCCTGAGGAGGGGAAATAAAGGCAGCAGCAGGGATTTGTTAACATTTAGGCAGAATCAGCCAAGAGACTGACACTGTCCAGATGGAAAGACCCACTTCCTGGCTGTAAAGATAACTCACTAAAGGAAACATTAGTTGTGGCTGTATTGGCGATGAGAAACACAACCGCTGCCAAGAATTCACCCAAGCCCGGTGGGAGCTGCCTCTTTTTCTTTCTCTTGTGCTAAGGGTTCAAGTTTACTTAGTTGGGAAATATGCCTAGCATTTCCTGGAGAGACATGGTGGCCCGCTAGGTGAAGCACTCATGTGGACTTGCAAGAGCTGGGCTAGTTTCTTGCTGTGCAAGAGGCTGTGGATGACCATGGGCAAGTGGTGTAGGTCTAGGTTTGTGAAGGTGTAAGTGCCCAGCTCCCTGCTGGAATTGCTGGTACTGATCCACCAAGTCCTGTATCGCTCACTGGCTGGGAGCTGCTGGTGGTGCCCACGATATTGGAGGCAGTAAGAGCATGTCATGGAAACCTCTGTGCCAGGTATCTACACAGGGTGCTGGAACCTGCTCATCCTGAGCAGCTTTTTGGTATTTCAGCTTGGTGATGCCCAAAAGCACAGCAATGTAGGTGTCAGATTTTATAATCATGTCTCTCTGCAGCAGGTATTTCAAACTTCCCTTAGGAGGATGCTGTTTAGCAAAAGGGTGAGGTAGATGTGAACAAAAGAGAAAAGGTTTTTAGGGTTGGGTGGGGGGTTATATATAACAGAGTGTTTGCTTGGTTAACCCACTCTGAACTTATTTCTCAGTGGGAATAGCTGAACTGGCTGTGCTAATGCTTCAGTTGCAGCCATCAGGCAGAGGATCTGATGAGATTATATTTGTCTGTGTAGTTTTGTTTCTCCAAGGTATTCAATAGCCTTTTAAGCTACAAAATTAACTGAGCGAATTGAATACAAGGCCATAGATCGGGAACTATTGGCTTCTAATTTAATGTGGAGGTGAACACAAGATATATTGCAGTGTGTATTTAACTCTCCAAATTTAGACTACCTCACTATGACATCTACGGCACATTAATTCACTTACTCAGAATGACTGAATTCATCACAGTCCTGATGCTTGGTTCCAGCTTGTGGGTGTGCCTCAGACTGTAGGTGTTTCACAGCTTTTTCTTTGTTGCCATGGCAGGGATAAATACTTTAATGCATTTGGTTTTGGGTGTTTGAGATTTTCCTGGATGTCAAATTGAACCTAATACGTAGGACAAATTTAACCTAATGTGTAGGATAAATTTAAGACCTGTTTGGTGTTTTTTTTTGTTTTGGTTTTTTTTTGGTTGGTTTTTGTTTGTGGGGGTTTTGGGTGGTTTGTTTTTTGGTGAAGTTGAGTGCTTTGTTCCACCTGGGAACCTCTTTTTGTTAACTGGGCATGGCAGTTTTTTCTGACTGAGTACTGGAAGTTAAATCTTGAAAATACCCTCTCTGTGGGATCTATTTTAGTTTGGATTTTTATAGAAGTTTATGAATTTTATTTTTTTCTCTCTAACAGATCTGGATTCAAATGCTTCTTTATCCTCTTGGCTTTACAGGCAAAATGATGTAAACAGTAGCACTGAGCATGTAGCTTCTCTGGGAAAACTAACAGCCTGAGTGAGTGTTTGCAGGGGAATAAGGATGGCTATATTCTTTTCTTTAGGATAAGGTTTTTGGAGTAGTTTGCTTGTTTCTGAATGTGACAAAAGCAATACAAAGAAACAACCTTCTGATGCGACCATGTACCTGAAATGGGATTCCCAACCATCCTTCCCACCAAAGTGGTGAATGCTCACCACAAAGCACTTTAGGCAGATGCTCCACACAAGCTTTTGGCTTTGGCTGAAGCTGGAGCTGTATCAGAAGAGCAGGGCTGTCTTGTTCTATCAAGCCCTTTCAAAGCTTCTCCTTGATCCAGTCTTTCTCTCTTTTTTTGGGTCAGGTCACTCAAAATCTTCTGTCACTTTCTCCCAACTTGAAAGCAGTCCAGCAATTCTGCTTTTCTATTTATGAATTTTTCTATTGTCCTGTCAAATCTGGTTAGGAACTGGCATGTCACAAGTTCACTGTTGTCTTCTGGTCCCCTTGTTAAGGATGTAATTTGTCATGTTGAGGTCTGGAACGGGTCCATGTTGCACTTCCTAGTGCTTGGTCATCCTTTGTGGCACACAGGGCAGAGCTGGTACAGTCCTGCAGTGGGAACAGCAGCTTTACTGTGGGCTGGGGATTTTTTTGCTACTTAAACATTAGATTTTCTCTCTCTTGTGGTTTTTGGCGTTTGGTCGTGTCCCCCC
>JANZLQ010000044.1:10071027-10090517 GCA_026212715.1 Elanus axillaris | reverse complement strand
CCCCCCCCCCCCCCCCACCATCTGACATGCCAGAGAGTTTGTGCAAGCAACTCATAAAGTTGATATTGGCCAGGAAGAGCCTGGGTTCCCACCAATTTTGAGATTGCAGGGGAAAATAGCATTTGTTTCTTGAAAAGGATACTTCTGCCTCACAGAAATAACTGTGCAATGTGGGTCAGTGCGACATGACTGGCGGTCCTCCTAGGAGGGAATAAAACAAAAAATGTTACAAGTCAACACTGAGGTGTTTTGTCCAAGTGCCAGGAAAAAGAAATGGGAGGAAAACAATGACAGAGAATATTGCAGATCAAAACTGAGAGAGAGATGAGAGCTGCTATGGGGATGTGGGTGAGAGGATGGATAGCTGATGTTTCATGTTGGAGGGAACCTGCTGGGGAGATGGAGGGAGAGGAATGACTGGTCAAAGTTACAGGCTGAGGACAATACTGTGGTGGTGTTGTGGCTGCACATCAGCAGGGCCAGGGCTCGGTTTGCCCAGGATGGGAAAGGGGAGGCAGTGGGGCTGGTCTGTTCCTTGAGAGATAGCACTGCTCTGCTGGGCTTTACAGGAGAGATGGAGACATATGTGACTGATTTACAATGCAAAAGCTATACAAACTCAAGTGGCATGTAAAACTGAGGCTGCTCTGGGAGGAGAAAATGTCAAACTTGCTAACAGAAGACCAGCCTGAGAGGGTTTTGCAGGGCCTTTGTAGGGAGTCCACAGGGCAGGTGGGTGCTAGGACTGGCTGACGGAGGTGCTGAGTTTTAGTACTGGTTGTGTGTGAGTTGGGAAGGATGCTTGTTAGTAAAAAGCAGAGCTGTATCTATCAGATGGGGCTTTGCTGACAGCAGCAAAATGTTTATTAACTCTCTTCAGCCACTTTAATTTGCTGTGTTACATAGCTGACCTTCCACAAACAATCCATAGGCATCAAGCACCCTACAAAGAGCATGCCTATGCCTTCAGGGGAGTTCATGCTTGGCTGCAGCCACAAGAAAGCCTTGCGCTCAAGTTTGTTTTATTGCTAGATTCCCAGTGGTGCTAGCCCTGGGACTTCAGCATCAGGCTGGGATGCAAAGGTCTCTCTCCTTCCCAGGACAGAGGCTTCTAGTGCTACCACCTCTGAGATGCCATGGTTACTGGGATATCTGGGAATCATCTCTGAGGCAATGGAGGAGTGCACAGGGGCACACACCTCTGTATGTCAGTGCCCCAGAGCTGTAACTCACAGGTCTGCCCATAAAATGTGTTTGCAGTGGGCCTCCTGGGGTTGTTCTGGGTTTGATGTCATCTGGAGAGGAAAGGAGAGGTGGGAGCCAGTCTGCATGAGGCTGCTCTGTGCCAGTGTGTCCATGTATATTGCTGTGCCTATAGTGTGTGTGAGGGGTGTGAGAGCGTTTGGGGATGCACTGCAAGAGGAAGGGTAGTGGACTGAAAAGATGGAGAAGGCTGGGATGGGGGAGAGAGCAGAGCAAGCTGAGGAGGAGGTTCTGGCTGTGGTCCAGAGCACCAGGGCTGACTATAGGCTGGCCAGCAAACTCATGCTCTGGGCATGGCTCTATCTGTAGGCAGATCAATCTGCTATCATATCACTTGTCCCTTGTCCTTAGCTGCTTCGAATGTTGGCTGCTCCCTGTCCACCACATGCAGACCATGCCCCTTCTTCTGCCCCTTCAGGCCTCTGAAGGTATGACACTAAGACTGCTTATGAGTAAGGAAAGTCTTGTGAGAGTTCCTTGTACATACGCCCCTATGGCATTAAGATGAGCTTCCATGAGACAACTTGAAAGCATTTCACCTGCCACTTAAACAGGGGACCCTTGGTACTTCATGCTTGCTTTCAAACATCTGCTCAGCAAAAGACAGGAGGTTGTTCCTTGACAGGAGGTGAAATGACAGTGTTTGCTGGAACCTTTTAGCTGAGCAACCTTTGCTGGGGTTTGGAGTGGAGCGTGTGGACAGTCCCACTGGCTCCCTGTTGCAGCAGATCTGTTTTCCAAGAGTATCCAGCTCAAGCCAAGGGAGTTCCCTCGACTGCCTGGTCTTTGCTGAGAGAGCTGCACTCATGGCTTTCGGGCTGGGTCTGAGCTTGTGCCAGTTGGCACTTTTCAGCTCCAAACTGTTATGATTTTCTCCAGATGGTGTGTGTGAGCTGCCATGCCCCAAGTTAGCCAGTTGCTCAGCTCAAGAACTTGCTCCTGGCGTTTCATATGCAACTATTCACAAAGTTGCCTATGGAGTACGAGAGAAGGAGATGTTCGGCTTTTGTGTACTCCAAAAAGTCTGTGTTCCTGGCGACTTCAGATTTTAATCACTTCCCAAAGAATGCGTCAAGGGCAGACTAAAAAAAGAGGCTTTTGCCCCAAAGAGTTTGCAGCTGAAATGGAAGCATTCAGCTGAAAGGGTGGAGGTTGGAAAAACTAATGGCAAAGTGTCAGTGATCTCAAGTTCAGATTGCAATGCCCTGTTTTTTGTTTAGACTTGGTTTCTCTGCTTTCCCTCATGTGTTTTCCTAATGCCTTCTGAAGGGGGAAGGGATGTTTGTGAGGAATGTCTGGAGGAAAGAGCTGGGAGAAGTTGGAGGAGCAACATGTAATACCAGGGAAGGGATTGAGAACTATGGCCTAGGATGCAAGGAGCTGGTGGGTGAGACCCGGGAAAGAAGTAGAAAGGTGAAAAACACTTTGAGGAAGGGAATTTGCTGCCTCTGGTGACTCACTGCCCTGATTCTGCTTCTGAGGCATCCAGCCTCTGTACGTTCTCTCTAATCTCTTCTGTTCATCTGCCACCTCCTCCTCACCATCACTCTTGGGAAAACCACTGGGTCCTTCTCAACAAGAAACTCCTCTTAGGAGCACTTAATAATCTCTTAAGGTTAGAAGCTCTTGTTGCAGCAGAGGAATAGTCCATTGGTAAATGCTTGGCTTGCAGTGAAGTGTAGGATCCCACTAGCTCAACTGGCCCTGAGTAGGTATCATGGGAGATGGGTGATATACCATGTATGCAGAAAATTAGGATGAGTGGGGAGGAAGACATGGGCAATCATTTTTTACTCAAGGAGTCAAAAATAGACTTGCCTTCATGCCTGGATCTGAGGATAGTAAGTGCCTCTAGAAACACTGTGCATGCACAAATGCTCTTGGATACTTAGGCTTGTCAGTCTTCCCATGCTGACAGGGAAAATGGATGCATCAAGTACATTAAATTTCTCAGGAAGTAAAGTTAGCCCTTTGGGTCTTACCAGCACTGTCCTTTGCAAAGCTAATCCCATACTAGAGGATATATTGGTGCTTTTGCTGGACCTGGAGAGATTGGCCATTCCTCACTGGGTCCTACAGCTGTGGTTTGCATGGCCTGTGGCTTGTGCTGTGCATCCCTCTGTGGAAGTAGCTGGACAGTCCAGGTTTCACGCAGGCTCATGCAGGTCCTACAGAAGAGCTCCTTTGGGGCGTGGGTGATGTGTTGCGCTTTCTCTCATTTTGTTTATGTGCCGATAAGCTCAGTGTAAGCAGTAGATCAAGACTCACAATCTATTTATGGTTTCAGCTGAGATCTTCCCATGCCTGAAAGGCAATCTGCCTGACTTAGCATTCCCAAGATGCTGCCAAGCACAGCAAAGCACAGAGGAAGTGCCTCCTGCCTGCATAAACAGAAGGCCGGCAGAAAAGAAAGCCAGGCTAATGCTTTACGAGGCATTTCAGTGCTGAGGCTCTAGTTGTGTTTGGCCTACAAGCAACGCTGCAGTCCCATAAATCAGTTGTTTTCCTCTAGTGAATGCAAGAGTTGGGATTGAACCCTACAGCGTGCTGTGTGCTTCATGTTGAAGGTGACTGGGGACAGTAGAGGCACTGACCCTTGTGCCCTTCTTCGCAGTGTATAAAGGAAGTCTGAGAATATGCATGTTTTTTAAAGCTTTTCTTCCCTGTATGTTTTTCCTGAGCAGGGAAGAAACTGGTATGGTTGTACACCTGATTCTCTGCACTCTGAGGAGAATGTCAGAAGTGAACCAGAATATCTTCATTGAAAAGGGCAAAGAAAAAGATTGAATATGAAATCTCTTTAGCCTGACCAACTGTCTCAGAGTTAAGTGAGGAAAACATCCCCTGCTCTCTTCTACCTTCCTTGTGTGTGTGTGTGTGTGTGTTAAGGGTACCTTCTTCTCCTCATTGCGGAGTCTCCTGTTGTTCATCTCATCCCCATTGATTCTTTCTGGATGTCCAAGAAATTTTCTGGCAATACTGAGGAGATGAGACATGACAGCCAAAGGGAAGGTCCCTGACCTCTCCCTTGTCCTGATACACTGCACAGGTAACATGGTGTCAGCAGTGTGATCAGGCCTGCAACGTCTCTTCCCTCTGCAGCTTGTGTTTCAAGGATGTGAACTCACAGCCTCACAGAAGATTTGCAGACACACAAGTCTCCAAGGGGAAAATACAGTGGGTGGATTTTTTAAAAGGGCTAGGAATAATCTGACAACCTCTGCAGCTATGGATAGAGAGATGTCTGATAAAGCTGCTTGTTGTGGGGCGTAGGCAGAGGAGAAGGGATTTTTACACCCAAGTGTATCATAAAAGATGCAGTAAAGGCTCTCGTGTCCTGATGGCTTTGTTGAAGGACTGTCTCCTTCTGGTGGGGAGCATGTATTCATTAGTATATGTGAGTAATTGAGTATGTACTAGGCTATACAGGCACAGCCAGAACTGTGATGAAGATGATTTCTTGCATACCAGGAAGGGATTTCTTGCTCACCTCTATCTTGTCTATGTTAGAACAAACTGGCTTCTCAAGTCCCATTCATGCTTCATCTTATCCGCATTCAAATAGCGCATGCACTCCTTTGGCAGCATGTCTGTTAGCTAGCTGACCTCTTGTGAGGCTTCCTCTCATGTCTAATCCTTCATTTTATGTTCTTTTTGGTCGCCTTAGCTACCTCCCTCTGTTCTAATTCTTCTCCTTGTTGAAACATTGCAACTCAAGGGCTGTTTTCACACACAGTCCTTCATTTCTGTAGGTGCAGCCTGTAGAGGATGTGGGTTTTCTGCCCATGATGTGCACCAACAGTTCAGGCATCTTGAGGGGGTGTGTGTGGCCTGCAGTTAGTTAGATTTGAAAAGGAGGATAGGATATTTTAAATAGCTTCATCTAAAATTGATACCCATCTGTCTCTTTGTGGCAGCAGTCTCAAATAATATTTCCAGACAGGTGAGGAAAGCTGCCTGATGTGGAATTTGAATGTGATCATGACTGACATGGATTTTGGGGCTGTTCCAAGGAGAAGACATGTACCAGTAAATCCTCTGGCAGATCAACAGCAGAGTGGCTTAGTGCCTGGGTAAAAGATTGCAAGAGGTGAGATCTCAAGCATAATAAAGCACCAGAAAGACTCTGTAGCAATGAGATGTGTCTGTGGAATATGTCAGGCTTTAAAAATCAGCCTCCCACATGTAACTGAGCCCAGGGCTGAGAGTGCTCTGAGCAGTTGGCCCAATAAGTGGAATATGCCCCAAAACAAGCTGTGCAAACCATCCACGTGCTTTTCTGGTGCCGCCAGTAGCCCCCAAGCAGGAGGGACCTCATGGCCACGCAGTATGTTTAGAAGTCGCAGCACCCCTGGGAAGAGGGGGAGGATGCCCAGGAGGTATTACCCATTTTGCAAGCATGCCATGGAGCCTGTGGTCTTCCCTGCTTTTATACAAAAATTATTCAAAATCTCAGATGGTAAATAGAGAGGCACCTGATTCAAATGGTTGATTGTCTTTTTCTGAACGGTTTTGTTTCTGCACTGGTAGTTTTTCAGTCAGGCAGAATAAGAATGTAAAGAGGAAATTACTGTCAAACAGACCTTTCTAAATTGTTGTCAGTGGCAGGAGATGAGCCAAAGAGATCCTGTTCTTGTCAGCCTCGTTTGAGTAACGTGCTGTCCTCATTCAAGGAGAGCCCTTGTCTTTTTTAGCTGTGTGTAGGTTGAACCAAATAGTAAGTCATGTAAAATGATTGATTTGCTTTACTGTAAATGATTGAAACGTGGCAAAGTGGCAGGAAAAGTGGCATGCACTGCTTGAAATGGATGAATAATGAACAGGGAAATAGTTTGCTTGTGAATTGTAGCCCCTGATTTTCAGCTGAAGTTCCAGGTCTCCATCACATGCTGGCCTGGCTTTGTAATGCACAGGGAGAGGAGATGAGCACAGCTGTGAAGCCTGTGCACAGGCAGTGTTAGGGATGCATGTGTCATGCTGGCTGGCTGACTGATCACCTCTCCTCACTGTACCTTTGCTGCACATTTGCATGTGCACAAATACAGCAGCTATGGGTGTGAGCAGCTCTGCAGCTGGGACCGCAGCCTGGATTAAACACCATGGCAGGAGGTTGCCGATTAATGAAGTGTGGGTGAAGGAGGTTTCAGTCTTTCATCTTCTCTTACACCAAGCTTTTGGTGTCATTTCCCTGGGGCTGATGGGCTTCCTTTCCTTTTTTCGTCCCCCACAAAGGTTGCTCTTGCACCTCTCCATTTCTTGCTTTCACTCCATTATTAGAAGCAAAATAATAGCCAGCCTGAATCCTTAGGATGATGAATGACTGGGCTGCTGGCCTCCTGTCCCAGCAGCAGGGACAGGACCCAATGAAGGATGGGATCTCAGGACTGAAGAGCACTGGCCCAGATTCAGATGCCCTAATTTCCACCTTTGTCTCTGTCTGATGTTTGCAATTGGCAGATGCTGCTGAAAGCTGTGGGTCTTCCCACGGACCACACTAGGCTGGGAAATTAGGCAGAATTTAGGTCAGCTGAACCTGGGCCAAACTATGTCTAACTATTCATTTGATACAGCTCATCCCTTTGAGGATGCATCTTCCTGCCTGAGAACATGGCATCTGCTTCCTGGTGGGGGTGAGAGAACAGGTGCTTCTTGGTCAGCAGAATTTCTCCAGCTGGATGGAAAAACAGTCTCTTTCCTGGCCTAGGGGACACAAAGGCACAAACTGGGACCAGTGAGCCAAGAGATGTGTATGGGCACAAAGAACTGGGTGAGATGATGTATCGGCAATGATCTCTGCTTATTCCCAAGTGACAGTTTCAGAGTCTTCTCTGTCCTCAATTTTTTCAATGGTAATTACACTTCAGAAAAATCCTTAGACCTTTCCTCATGGTCTCATTTGGGGTACATAAGATGCTTTGTGAAGATGGGGATCATCATCTCTGTTTGCAGGTGGCAAAACTGAGGCTTTCAACTCTTACAGTTCAACCAGGCAACATCGATGCTGCCACAGACCCCTGCTCCCATAGTGATGGTTCTTGTACACTTGCCCAGGTCCATCTACAGCTCACTTTTCTGGGCTGGAAACAGTTAAATTGCATAGTTTGAGGAGAAAAATACATGCCTGAGGTCTGCAAACCTCATTGGAAAAAGTTTGGTTTAATTTTAGTACAGTGTGCTGCAGGCAGGTCCTGAGGTTATGGTCCAGGATTTCCAGGGATTAAGTAAAGTAGGGCACAAATTACCTGGGTCATGGAAGGTCACCTACTGCTATAGACTTGTTTCGCATCCCTCTGTGCTCTGCTCCCATTAGAGCTGGTGCCCTGAGGCTGTGGGAACATAGGATGCTCTGCGTCAGCTCACCACCCAAGACAGAAACCCATTTCCCCAAAATAGTTTGGAAAAGTAAAAAAAATTACTTTTTTCATTGAGTTTCACTGAAACAGTGGAGGAAAAGTCTGGGAAGGGCACCTGTTATGGTGCTGGCTCTTGGTTTGAGCTTGCTGCATCCAACCTGCTGAGAAGGCCAAGCTGTTTCATGCATCACAGAACTGTAGAATAGTTTGGGTTGGAAGGGGCCTTTAAAGGTCATCTATTCAACACCCCGTACAATGAGCAGGGACATCTTCAGTTAGATCAGTTGCTCAGAGCCCCATCCAGCCTGGCCTTGACTGTTTCCTGGGATGGAGCATCTACCACCTCTCTGGGCAACCTGTTCCAGTGTTTCACCACCCTCATTGCCAAAAATTTCTTCCTTATATCTAGGCTGAATCTACCCTCTTTTAGTTTAAAACCATTACCCCTTGTCCTACCACAACAGGCCCTATGAAAAAGTCTGTCCTCATCTTTCTCATCTTTCATACTCTTCTGTTCAATGCAACTTCTTGCTGCTGCAGCACTCATCACTGCTCAGCAAAGAGGAGATGACACCCAGCCCTTCAGGTGCCTGTTCACATGGAAGCGGCTTTCTGACCAACTCTGGCTCTCGGCAACAACCTCCCTTGTCTCAGAGTTCACCCTTCACTGAGGCTTGTTTGTGTCCTTCAGCTCTCACCCAGCCTTCAGCTCCTTTAGGAAGAAGCTCTCAAAACACTAGCTCAATTGCTTAAATGCATTTTTGTATTTTGCAGAGCCTGGATCAGATAGATACAAGGCCACAGGCTTACCTTGTAGGGTCTTGTCCACATTGTAGTATGTAGCTGTGCTGCTAGCAATATAGCAGCAGCAGGCAACTTGTGGCATGCTGCCTGTATGAATATTTACTCAGTTTCTTGGCTGGGTTTTGGACTGAGGTCCAACCTGCTACAGCTCCACTCTTACACTGACCAGAGAGGGAATTGATAAAGCTAGCTCAGACATGGCTCCATGAGCTGCAGTTGTGCTGCTGGTTGACTGCTCTGCAGCTGTCCCTGTGAGTTGTGTGCTGGCTTGGATGGATTCCCCCGAACACTTAAACAAATGGGGACATCATTAGGAGAGAGCAGCAGACAAGGAGGGGATGTTGGACAGGCCCGCTGGAGCGTGTGAAGGCAAATGGAGTAGATGGGAGGGAAGAGAGGCCTGGAAGGTGGCTATGTTTGTCTAGACAGTGTCTGTACTTTTTTTTATTATTTCTTTTTTTTCTCCCAAAGCCTAGCCCATATTGGACATTACAAATTAAAGTGCATTCTCTGGATTGTCAGTGCAACCTTGGCTCCCACCCTGATCTCACGGGGCACTCCTGAGGAGAAAGCCTGTCAGGTGGCACTGAGAGACTTCTCCCTGCTCATCGCTTGCCTTCGGTGAGGCTGAAGAGGAGAGGATTTAGGCTGAGTCCTGCTTGGGAAGAGGCTAAAGGGCTGTCACCCCTAAACCTAAGATACACAGTCACTTGTAGCTCAGCTGAGGAGACAAAGTGCTTTCACAGCTTTTCTTTCTCTCCTTCTCTTTGGTTTCCATCCTTTCTTTGCAGGCTTTCCCTGCCCTTGTGGCTCTGTCCTGCAGGAACATGTCACCTGAATCCAGCCTGTGTCTTTCAGTGGTGGCTCCTGAGTGCCGTCAGGGGCCTGGGCAAACAGCCCCCCATGCTCTGGGGCAGGAGGGCAGGGGCCTCTGGAGCAGCCCCCTGCAGCCTGGCCCCAGCCGGGATGGGCAGCTCCTCCTGGGGCTGGACCGAGCACCGCAGCCAGGCAGGGCTGCAGCCACCACAGAGCTGGTACTGTCACAGACAGCAGCCCAGGGGGTAGGGGAACTGTTTGTTTTCAAGACAAAAATAATTATGCACCTTCCATGGGATGCAGTATGTGTTTCGCTTCAGCTGCCTTGCAGACCTGATGCTGGGCTGTGTTGGCTTGACAGCTTAGTCATAGTGGTTTGATGTGCCAATTAGCAAATTTCATCAAGGGTTTTGAGATTGGTTGTGAGGACCATGTGGGCAAAAGCAATCCTGCTTAGTTGCCCAAAACTCAACCTCCTCCTGTCCACGCCAGCTTGGAAGGCACTGGGGCAGCACCCCCACTAACACCCCCAGCAGCCTGAATACTTAGGTGTAAGCTTTTGCTTGGCCCCTTTTCTGCAGTTTAAGAAGCCAGTTTGTGCGTCTTTTTTTTTTTTTTTTTTTTGTCTGTATCATTTTCTCTTGTTTTTCCAGTCTTTTGCACTTGGTGGGAGCACAATTAGCCCTTTTCAGAAGGGGAGGGGAATAAAAATCCCATTTCTGAGATGCGATGTTTCTTGATCCACCCCTCAGCAAAACCTCTCCAGAATTGTCCAAAGCCTTGCTGTACTCTTGTCTGGGATGGATTTTCACTCAACAAGAGAGCACTCCTCATAATTGAATCACTTTAATGCTTAATTAGAAAAATTCTATGTTTCCTTGGGGAAGAGTGAAATGTACTGTAACTGAGGGCAGGCCAGGCACGCTGTGCTTCATCAGCCCCGCATGGTATCCCTGTGGAAGTGCAGCGCAGGAGAGCAGAGCTCTCCAGAGACACAGGCTGTTTTTTGCTTTTTTTGCCCTCTGTTCTCTGGGGCAGGATGGGAGATTGGGGAGCTTATGCTCAGTTTGGGTATCTATGAGGTAGCAGCTGGATTGCAGTCAGACGCCTTGCAGCCCATGGGATCTCCTTCCTTGGTTTTCCTGGTTTGAGCAAGAGGTAGATTTTCATTTTAGAAAATAGCTTTTATTGTCAGGCTCATGAGAAAGCTCCTTGCACTAAGTGTGTGTAAAATAATTGAGGACTGAATAAAGAACAATAAAAAATAATTTCCTTGGTTAACATACTTGCCCTAGAGTAAACAAACTAAATGCTAATCACTGGTACTTTCAAGGTCATTTCCACAAGTAGTAGCTCAGGCCAGCATATAATGTCCTTTTCCAAAAAAACACACATCTTACAGGAATAATCATGCTGCAAACTTGTGCTGATTCATTTTCTTTTTCCTGAGTTACCAGCTCTGCTGTAATCTTGCAAGGATCTTCCAAACCCTCTGAAGTGATGTCTTTGAGACTGAAAGTTGGTCTCAGTCTGTTGCTCCCAGCTCCACCAAGTATGTTTGGTACTGCTTTCCTGCATTTCCCCCTGGACACCTTAGGCCATGAGAATTCTCTTGCCATTTCTATAGGTCAGAGCCAGTACCAAAAATCCAGCACTTGATCTTTGTCTGGAGTCAGCACCAGGGAAAGTCAGCCTCTGCAATACTCCAGTAGCGAGAGCTGGATGTTGGGACAGTTACTACAGGACCTGAACACACTGGTCGCTAAAACAAACTATTGCTTTTCACCAGGTTATGCGGGTAGTGCTCTATAACACTCCTCAGCCAGGGGATTTCTTCTTACCTGGAATTCCCAGGCAGCTTAGTGATGTGCCTCTGTCTCAGCTGCCAGGCTGAAAGTGAGAGCTATCTTTTTGACCTTGGTTCGGACAAATGCCTATGAAGCACCAGCCACTAGACCATGCCTTTAAAGCTTGAATCTTTGTCCAAGCCTGAAAATTAAATACTTTTCAAATGGTCTCTGCTACTTAAAAAGTTCTCAATACTTAAAACAGTGAAAAAACCCACCATCATGCTAAACCTAACCATAAAGTTGCAGCAAGAGCTGTGGGGTGCTGGTGTAACATCAGTGTAGCTCTGTGCATCTGCAGCTTCCCCCAGAAGCCCCTACATGTTCTGGGCTAACAGGGAGAAAAATGTAAATTTCTTCTTATGCACAGTGCTGCTGACCTGGGGCAATCAAGGAAAGTCAGGGGTAAATACCAGAAGGGCTGGTCTTTCTCCAGTGGTTTCCAACCAGAGAGCTCACAGTGCTTGCCAAACACAGATGAGGTCTGGTCTGCCTCCTGCTATGCCAAGATTGGAAACCAGCAGCCAGAGCCCCATGATGAGGAATGACACCCAAAGGCAGGGGCTCAAGGGTAGTGATCCCTGTCTTCCAGAGCAGGACCATCCTTAAATTCTCTGGGTCCTGCTGAAGTTTTCTTTATCGTGGGGTTTTACATACTCAGTGTCAGGTAGATGTCAAAATACAGTCAGAAAAGCAGATACTATCATCCTGGTAGGGAGCCTGGGGGAGGGATGCCAAATCCAGAGGTGGCAGATGTTGAGGATTTCAAACAGTGACGACAGCAGCTCTGCTGGCTGCCACTCAGCTGGGGCATCACAGGTCTTTCTGCTTTTCATTGTCACAGTCTGAAAATAGCTCCTGGATAACATGCTCCCAACATGAAGCGATGTGCGGGGCTGAGTACTGTGAGCCAGTGTTAAAAACTGTGCAGAAACCAGTGTAGGAGCAGACCAAACTGCCTATTCTGACTTCATTCCCCAAGTCTAATATTAGCTCACCTGCAGGTATGACAGCTCTCCTGGCAGGCAGCCACAAGGCCTTTTTTTTTTTCTTTTTTTTTTTTTTTTTTCTCCTCTCCTGGCTCATACAGTTCCCTTATGGCAGTGACAGCCCAATTATCCAAGCTTTTCCCATCTTCTCTGCTCCTGTTGACTTGGCTCGTGCTGAACCGTTCTTGGGGAAAGATCAGTGTGTTTCAGCAGATGGACGAAGGCTGAAGAGCAAATTGTTTTAATCAACCCCTCCTTTTTTTGGGGACACCAAGTACTTACTGAAGTGGTAAAACAGCATCCATAATTTCACAAGGCAGCAGGCTTGTCTCCAAGGAGCTTCTGTGTTTTTTTGGATGCTGTGGATACAGGCAATTAACTTGCAACACAAACTTGGCCTTTCCCTAAGGGCATTTGTACTTGCTGCCTGTTCTAGAATGTGCGGGGGATCCACAGATTCCATAAGCCAGTGGGCAAAAAAGGACCAACTTCTCCAGTCCTGCTGAGCATTGTGCTCCTCTGGATGAGATGCCATGGACAATCAGGTTGTTTAGTGGTGTTGGGGACCATGAGTGGTTGTCCCATCTTGCTAGCTAGCAAAGTGGCCATTTGAATGCTGTGATGTAGATGGTGTAGCAAACATTGTATTCAGTGGGGAAAATAAAGGTGGAAAACTGGCTTCCTGCACCAGATGGCTGATGTGGCTGTTTTCAGGAGTGGTTCCTTACTGTTCCGAGCAGGGCTCAACAGTGACCCTTATTTGGTATGGGCTCAGGAGCGAGCAGAAGTGAGTCTTCTGGAGACAAGAACAAACAGAGATTGCTTTCCACAGATGTGATCAGAATCTGGCTCACTTGATGGGGGTTTAAAATCTGGTTTAGTCTGTGTATTCTTCAACAGTGCTAGTGGAGGTAATCTCTTTAGTGGATCCTGCTAAATATGTAAGCTGCTGTATAGTAGGTGATTTTCTCTTTTTTTTTTTTTTTTTTTTTTTTTTTTTTTTTTTTTTTTTACTCTGTGGATAGGTGGGGACCCGTGGGCCATGAAAAAAAAGCCACAGGCTGGCAGTACAAGGAGGCAGGCAGGCAGGCATCTAGGAGGGTGGGAAGCCTGATGCACCAC
Source organism: Elanus axillaris (assembly GCA_026212715.1). Taxonomy (NCBI): domain Eukaryota; kingdom Metazoa; phylum Chordata; class Aves; order Accipitriformes; family Accipitridae; genus Elanus; species Elanus axillaris. Next base: position 10,077,323 of record JANZLQ010000044.1, on the reverse strand, counting down.
TGTGTCTTTAGCAGCTGTTTCCACAAAGGACATTATTCCACTGCTAAGAGGCAGCCTGGGAACCATCCTATCTGCTCCCAGCCTGAAGGGCAGTCCAGAATCACCTCCTTTTGGAAGTGACAGGGTAATAAAATACTCACGTGATAAATTAAGGTATGTCAAGACCCATAGAAAGGGAAAGTTTCCATTTCCTTTTTTTGACCTGACTGCAGGCAAATGTCCAGGCAACACAGCACACCTCCAAGAAGGGCTGTGCCGGAGATGTCAGCCAGTGTCTTGTATCCCTGTACTTTTGGCTGCCTGAGGCAGCCCAGGCAGATCCTGCCTGGAGGCCCTGGGACAAGCAGGTGTCTTGAAGTGGTCAGGATGTTTTGGGGGCATGCGCAGACACCTGCTGCTCCTGGTAGTGTTAACAAGGTCTTAGCAGCATGGTGGGAATTAGCATGTGGGCTAATTCTTGTGGTCCCTGACAGGGATGAAATAATCTTGTCAACCCACTTGCCTTTTCTCCCATCCCTTCTTATTGCCATTCTGCTTGTGGGAAGATTCCTCAGGTCAGGAAACTAAGGCTTGAGGACTTTAACAGGTTGTATCCCAGCAGGACTACTCCTACTCCATTCCCATAGCTGGGTACTTCAGCTATTTGCATTGGCTCCTGTGGGTATGCATGCATGGCTAGAAGAGGGACTAAAACCCAGGAAAAGCTGCTTGCAATTCAGTGGCAATATGAATTGTGAAGCACCAATGGCTTTTCTTTGCATGAAAGAAACTGCGTGCAAGGGAAATTGTTAATTATCGCTGCACACATTTTTATTGCTAATGATTTGGGTTGTTCTGAGTGGCAATGGGAACTGTCTGTGGGTGTGTGGGTGGATAACAGATACTTAGGAGATGTTATAATTTGTATTCCTGCTTTCGCTCGGCCAAGACTGTCATGGATATGCTCTGTTTGTCACTGGCTCCTGTAACAGTTAAGCAAGGCTGTCATTTGTGCTGCGCTGGGTTTTGTAGAACAAGAAAGAAAATTTCCAAACTTGCCTAAGGAATTGGTCACCTGGTGACAGCTATAGGGATTGGCATCGTGAAGAGACGTTTGCTCATTTATAGAGCCAAAAAGCTGTATCTGTTCAGCCTTCTGTATATCTGCAGTATCAAAGATATTAGCTGCAGGTTGTACTTGATCCCGTTGTTCCCCCTCTCTAAGGCAGCACACCTGGGCACTTCAGTAGTGTGGGCATTTTTTCCCCATGGCCCCAGTGCTGAAGAAGAAGCTCTGCACCTTTTCTTTCACTCTGCATCCTCCTGTGCCTAGAAGCTGCCTTCACCCCCTCTGGCCACAAATGCCTGCAGCCAGTGATGGAAAAGCACCCCTCTGAACACAGCCCATCTATTTTAGTCATCGCTCAGCCCTTAGGCTGCTGCCATGGCACGCTGTGGCAAAAAAGACACATCGTTCCTCTCTCCTCCCCTGTATGTTTATAGAATGTACCAAGACTGAAGGAAGCTGCAAGAACATCCTGAAAATGTCTTCTGTGGGTTGGGTGTCTGGCCCCGCTGTCACTAAGGGACTGCAGCTCACCAGGGATTTGATCCCCCACTGGAGGGACATCAACAAAGGAGCCTCAACAGGGAAGAAAAAATGGCTTTGCTGCCTGACACCCTCCCCTTTTGGCTTTTTATTTTAGGCTTAGTTGTTTTGTGTATATGCTCTTAAATATTTGTCAGGGTGTGCTTCTGTATCACCATGAGGAAAGGAAAAAGTGGTGGAGGGGGTGAAATGCAGCCCTCCACCCCAGCTCCATGTTGGGTTGCTACTGTTAAAATATGACTAATGCTAAAAATAATTCTGGTGTTGCTATAGAAACTTGCAGTGTTGCTACGTGTGAACCTGGAGAAAATTGTACCCTCCTCAGTACCTTGTTTTTCTCTTTCCCTCAGCCATGCTCTCCCCCAAGCAGGACAAGCACAGGCACACCAGACCTGCTCCCTTGCACAGCCTTGCTGCATTGCCACAGCTTTTCTTGCTATGCTGGGGGATGGGATAGAAGGTCCCTTTAACCTCTACTCCATCTATCTGTGCACTTCTGTTTCTTCCAGCTCACTCTGATAGAGTTTTTGAGTCCACAGCTACCTGGTTTGTTGGCCTCCTTCTGCTCCTTCCTTAGGTCTGGTGTGGCTTTGGGCAGTGCACACAGAGAGTAAGAGGAAAGGGTCCTCTTATTGCACTTCCAGCACCTTGCCTGGCCCTCCTCAACGCACTGCCAGGTTTTCCTTGCTTTCAATCTGTAGTGGAGGAAGAAAATCTGTTGTAAACTTCCTTCAGGTCTAGAGATGAAAAGGGCTTTTGTATTTGTTAACTTTTTAATGGTGCCCCAATCTGCCATCCCCATCTTCCTGTCCCTCCCAGTTTTGGTAGCTAATTTTCAGGAAGCTGAAGTCTTCCAAGCTTTTTAGAAGAAACCAACCAAGGGATCGGTTTACATTTTCCAAGCTGCAATGACAAATGCTGGAAACTTCCATTCAATTTCTTAAAGAAGCTAGGATTAACCCAGAGACTGAAAAATCACAGCCCCTGAAGGCCAGTCTGGCTCCTATACAAATTACCCTCCAAGGCAGGGTGAAGTTTTCCCCTCAATCCTGCTGCAGCTTTTTCTTAGCTTCACTGATCGCTGCAGCTGTGTGTTGAGGAAAGAGCCATTACCTCTTGTCTCTGCTCTGGATTTACAGCTTGTCCCAAACATGAGGTGGAGTAGAGCATGGACTGTGCCAGTCTTTGTAGTCAAACTCACTGTAATGAGAGTATCTCACAGCAGTGACCAGGGAATGATGCACAGGAAAGCATAGAGAGAAGAATTTTTGTTTCCTAGAAAAAAAAAATATCTTCTTTTAAAATCCCTTTCCAGTCTGTTGCTTTGAAAACTTCTTTCCTGCTGTGGGAATTTTAAATGGGTTTTAGGATTTTCTACCTCAGACCTGAGGGTCTGCATTCCTCCAGCACTGATGCAAGTCAGTACCTGGAGGTGATTCACAGCAGCAGAGGGTTGCCAAGTCTGGCAGACCTCTGGAAACCTTTGAGTCCTACCTCTGCTCAAAGCCAGGTCAGCAAGAGCTGTGCTTGTAGGATAAAAGTTGCCCCAGCCCAGGGTATAGAGGAACAAGCGTGATAAGAAATGGAATCCATGCTGCCAGAATGACTTTTAGGACATGGACACATTTAATCAGACCGTCAGATATCTACAGATGGTACTTGTGGCCAGGGGATGGATATACCTTCACATACAAGGTTTCTTATGCTGCTGGGCACAGTTTAACATCTTCCATTTAACAATGCTGTGATGGATTAGATGAAGTGTGAAGCCAGTGCACCTTCCTTTGATTTTGTAAATATTTATCCGAGTCTTCCCAATCTCTGAAACACTGTATTGGTCTTTGCGATGTATGAGAGAGCTCACTGAGCTGGGGACTGGCAACTGGAGATTAGCTGGGTGATGGAGAGGAGAGAGCTTCCCCTACCTCTGGCCGAGGCGAGGACCCTGCTCAGAAAACACTTGTGACTTGTTTACATCTGTAGCCCATTTCTCTATAAACAAGGCTTTTGGGGCCAGTCCACATGGCATCATACTAGGAAAACCATTTCGGCTATCACTCTTCCGGAGCTGGAGAGACAAAGAGGGCCTGCCTGCTGCCTGGCTAGGGAGGACTGGTTTTTCTGAATTGTTCTTCTGCAGAGCAGATCCTCTACCAATACCCAGACTTGTGAGTGTGCCAGAGAAGGGTTAAGAATAGAAAGAGATGAGGCAAGCTTCTGGGAACTTCCCCTTCCACTGAGACACAGGAACATGTGTTATTCTCTGCCCCTTTGGCAAACAACGGACAACATGACTCTCCCCACCTACGCGCACTTGCCAGCTGGTCGTCTTTCTGTCTGTCTTTCAGCATCAAGCTGGTTGAACCTGCCCCACAGCCACTCCACCAAATCCTTCTCCTGGCTTGGTGCCACCTTGTTCCTGTAGGGGAGAGGGTCATTCCCTCCACAGGGAAAGATCCCGCAAGCTTGATGCTGTAGTGCAAAAGGCTGCACGGTGAGGAACAGGTTGTGTCCTGTCCCATCTCAGCATTACATGGGTTGTACGTGGTGCTCTTGTTTAAAACTTGGCAACTCGGCATTATTTGCAATGAGAGGAGCTTTGCTGTTGAACCATCAAATAGTTTTGTTAAATATCAAACTATGATTTGTATTGTCCAAACATTGTTGAAGATGGATGGAGTCTTGTTTAGGATGTGGCTGATGAACCAGAATCCAAGATCTAACATGTTTTGCGGTTTTTAATGTGACTTATTCGGCTTGATCTTGATCTTCTTTTGAAGTCAGTGAAAGTAGGATCCAGCCCTTTGCCATGCTTAGGGCCAGCAGATTTGGATAAAGCAGGAACGAGCCCAGACCTATGAATCAGCCTTGACCTGAATCTCTTGAGAAGTCTGAACCAAAAAAAATAAACTAGGTTGGCTTTTCATTAAGTTGTTTCCATTTTCATAACCATCTGCAATTTCTGATGTCAAGTTCCTGACGGACACTGTCCTGTGGGAATTCCAGTCTGACTGGAAGTAGGAGCTAAATCGCAAGGAATTTGTTCACAAGATTTATGGCCAGTGGTACGGATGCCAAGGATTTCATTGCAGTAGTATCTAACATGTGCCTAGCATTTTGAGTATGCATAGTAATTAATACACAAACATAAGTAGGGTAGGGACTGAACAGCCAAGCATGAATCCGAACTTTACTTGCCTGAAGTTACGATACGCAGGTTCTGACTTAATCTTTTAAGTACATAGCTGGGACATTTTCATCTGGATGGAGTATTGGGAACTGTAGTTGTAACTTGAGCTCTCCCTATTTGTCCTGCTGATTGCTGGAGGACACCCAAAAGGTACAGAGTTGGATTTCCTTCAAAGGACTTTGGACCATTGAATAGTCTGAACGTCCTAAATGTAGGATGGAAAACTCCATGAGAACCAGCTCTCTCGTGGTATCCCAGTGTTTGGTGTCATCGTCCCATGTAAGTATAAATAAGCCCTTCTAGAAGGCTTGATTCAAGTTCAACTCCAGAAGTGGCCCTAGGCCAGTATTTCTGTTGGGACAATTTCTACTGTATTTCTGGCAAAACTTTCCCAGCTTTAGTACTTACCAGATACCAGTTTTACCAATCAGGAATCCTGGACTCCTCAAATCTGTTGGCCTGCATTACAGTGCAGGTAATTATTTTGGCAAGGAGGAAATTGTTAATGTGTCATTCTAGTGCAGAGTTTCAAAGAGAGGAAGGAGTGTTTTGATCTGAAGGAATGGGGCTGGCTTTCTGTCCTGTCCTACAGAACTTCATGTGCTCTCTCTATTTCATGTAGGTAATATATATGTATACTCTCTTGGCCTCACTATTCCATTTGTAGTTTGGATGTACTAACACATTGCTTCTATCATACTTCATCAGTTGTCTTTAATTAGCTGGTAAGATCTTCAGGGTAAGAACATTTAGCACATAAGGTAACTCCAGTACATTTAATGAATAATAACAAATGCAGGTTCCCCAAATTTTTTTTTATCCTCTTTTACAAAAGAATATGCTATTAGCTTCTTCAACAACCTGCCCTCTGCACTGCCGCAGGGACAGGGATCCCAAATGGGCTTAGCCACTGCAGCCTGCATTGCAGGCTTCGGATAGACTCTCTAGCAGTATGGGAGTGCTTGTATGGGCTAACATCAGTTCTCTGGATGTGAAAAGGGTGTGGTGTTCTCACTGGTGCATGCATTCAAACTTTGACCTGTGCTGTTTCCAGATTTTATGTTCTATTATCCTGTCTGCATCCTACTGCATGGAAACAGAGAGGTGCTCCTACGTACTGTAGGCAGCTCGATGTACTAGTTACAAGTCAAGGCTGGGATATCTCAGCTGGGTCTCTTGTGTCTCCTGGCATTGGGTTGTTTTGCTTGGGCTGCCCTATTTCGCCGTGTATCGATGTCATGGTTTAACCCCAGCTGGCAACTAAGCACCACACAGCCACTTGCTCACTCCCCCTCCCCTTCTGTTGGGATGGAGGAGAGATGGGGGGGGGAAGTAAAACTCACGGGTTGAGATAAAGACAGTTTAAAAGGACAGAAAGGAAGAAAATAATAATAATAGTAATACAGTGACAATAATAATGAAAGAACTAGAATATACAAAACAAGTGATGCACAATGCAATTGCTTACCACTCACTGACTGATGCCCACTTAGTTCCCAAGCAGTGATCTTTCCCACC
>JANZLQ010000044.1:10037832-10071019 GCA_026212715.1 Elanus axillaris | reverse complement strand
CCACAGCCAAGTCCCCCCAGTTTATATGCTGGGCATGACATCACATGGTATGGAATACCCCTTTGTCCAATTTTAGTTGGCTGCCCTGGCTGGCTGTGTCTCCTCCCAACTCCTTGTGCCCCTCCAGTCTTCTTGCTGGTTGGGCATGAGAAGCTGAAAAAATCCTTGACCTGGTATGAACACTACTTAGCAACAACTGAAAACATCAGTGTGTTATCAACATTCTTCTCATACTGAATTAGCACTATATTAGCTACTAGGAAGAAAATTACCTCTATCCCAGCTGAAATCAGGACTATCAATTATCACCTAGAGAAAAGGGGCTCAGGGAACACTTTGAGATCAGTGGAAGAAAGCTGTCATGTCTTAGGAAGTAGTTGCACTAAAGTGGTAATTCTTGGTGTTTAAACAGGATCTGATGACAGACGGGATTAAATGCAAAGCAGCTTGTTATGAGGTTTTAATAACTGTGACAGACCTGGGGAAAGTGGTGTGGGGTGTGTAAGTGATCCAGCGAAGGCAGAAGCACATGATGCTGGATGACAGCTGATAGCATTGCCCAGGAGGGAGATAAAATTATTTTGCAAGAAACTGTGTGAGTGTTTTGGGGAGAAGGGAAGAGGGAAAAAAAAAAGCCAAACAGAGGAGAACTTGACATACCCACTGTTCTGTCATCTAACAGAGCTACTCCTGACAGCACATGTTAGTGCCAGATAACATGGCCACTAAATATAGGGGGGGAAATTATGTCAGAGTTATTGTCAGGCTGGGAACTAAGGGAACCAGAGACTCTCCTTCCTGTTAGACCTGGGGATCGCGGAATTTGTAGGTTGAAAACCAATGAGGTTGTCATCTCCTTCACGTGTCTTCTCTCGTCCTCACTTGTGGCATCTCCTTCTGGGTGAGGAGGGGATTTCCTGCAGAGCTGAAAAAAACTGGCTTTGTGCTCTGTGGAGAGCAGTGGTGGCAGGGCTGTGCACTTGCAAAGATGCTGCTGTGCAGTACAGAGGCATGCAGGGATGCACCTGCCTGGTTTTGCTGAGAGACTTGTGGGGGTGGAGGTGTTGGCTTGCTTGCTTGGAAGGATCCCCTCTCAGCTCCATGATTTCTGCTGTCAGAGGGAGGAATCACAGCAGCTCACACAGGCAATAGGATCTCTGTGTGTCTGGAGCAGTTGCACCTGAGTGAAAAATGCAGAGGAAAAAAGGCCATACACAAAGCTTAGAGATGGATGAGGGAGAAAAAGAGTCCTCTGCTCACAGTGGAGTAGAGTTGTGCTGGAGAAGAAAGGACCAGCATGTCTGAAGGTCAGAGCTGATAAAGAAACATTTCAGGTGGTTGCTTTCTCTACTCCTCTGCCTACCCTTGCTGCTGTTGACAGTAGCACTCTGATAAGGCTGCAGAAAGGCACCATTGTCTCACTAAATCTTATGTTGATGAAGTAAAAGTCATCAGTAGCCCTTGTTTGGACCCAGTTCTATTAATAACCATGGAAGAACTTGATATAGTCTTCCACTGGGCTTGTGAATAGCAGTTTTGGCTCCATCACAACAGTTTGGACTTTAAGGAACTGGGGTTTGCAGTGACCAATAAAACAGCAGGCCCATCACTGAAAATGAGTCTGTGACTGGGTGTGTTTTGACCTATTGATTTTGGGTTTTTTGCAGCTCCCTCAGGATGCAGCCTGGTGGCTATGCTGCCCCATTCTTAAAACATGTCCATGACCTGAGCTAGGGACATCCCAAACCCACGTAAGCCAGGGCTGCATCAGCTAGCTTGCAGGGGGCTCACAGGTTGCTCCTATGATACAGAGTAGAAGACAGCTGTCTCTGCTTTTAAGGTGAAATTGAGTTTCACCTAAGCAACAGAACCCATTTTGTAGAGTACATCCTTTATCTAGGAACATCCAAGATGGAGCCCATGGTTCCCATGAGCTACTCTTGTGTGCCAAGAAGTGGCTCTTCAGCTGAGGTCCCAGCTGTATTCAGCTTCTTCAGAAAATAGGATTTAGTTAAAATGTTGATCTGGAGCTACCCAATTTTAGCAAGTCTGGAGTCCTGAGTGCTGGGGACCTTCAATGACTGAGCACAGCAGGAAGTGAATTGGCTCCAAGCCTTAAAGGCTGCAGGGATCTGTCCTTATATATAGCCTCTCTCTATGTATATATATGCATATATATATTTTACATGCATATATGCTTATATATCTTTTTAGGTCATTTGAGATACTTCCTAGTCTATGGCAATTCCTAAAAAGAAGTTGCGCAGCTTTCAGCCTACTCTTAAGGAGCAGATGATCTTCTGGTGTCAGGGTCGTTCTCTTCCCTAGCCAGCTTGCTTTCGTCTTCTGTATTTCTTGCATGGGGAGGTTTTTTCCCTCTAATGCTATATTCTGCTGAAGACAGCTACATGGAACTGGAGACTCAGTTGATCTTTTTGCTCATTTCCACCCACAGAAGTCTGTCTTTTTTAACATCCTAAATACCTTGGTAACAAGATCATGGGTCTTGCTTTGAAATGAATCTTTAAAAGAAGATCTTTTTTTTCTCCCTTTCCTTTTCCCTATCTGAATACCATCACAGAGGTAAAGACATGCACCTTCACCCAAAAGACTGAGAGTGTTTCAGAACCTGTGTTTCCTTTGGTCTCTTTCCTAACAGGGAATTTAATCAGGTTTCTTCTTCCCCTGAAAGTCTGGTAATTCAAAGCACTGGAGTGAAGGAGAAGATCTGCCTTTTGCTCTTGTTCAAAGCACAGTGAAGCCAGTGTAAAGCCTGGCATTAACTTCAAGGGGTGTTAGCTCAGACCTCTGGTCTGCAGCTGTGCAAGTTTTATCCCGCTTTGAGTCCTGGGCCTCTGATGGGGCCATCTGAGAGCAACATCTTCTGCCCAGCTGCGTCAGGTAGCTGTCCTTGCTGCTCGGTCCCACGTGCCACCTATCAGCCCAGAACCTCCTTCCCAACAGGCAGGTCTTTACACCCTGCAGCGGGCATGGCAGCCAGAGTGGTGGTGGGCACAACCTTAGTCCTTTTCTTTGTGCCGTGCTGGAGCTCATGACCATTTGCCAGCCTCCACAGCAATGCTTTCTGAAGTCCTGGCAGGAGATTAGGGATAAATATATGCATAAATGGTGTTTATTTTGATGGATGAAGATCCATCTTACTAGAAAACAAGTAAAAATAACACAGAGAATAGCCTGCAATCTACAAATTGCTCTGAGTTTAGGTCTGGAGTTTTAGACCCTTAACAGAGGGTCTAAAAGATATGTCAGCTTTGTATGGCTGTGTGATTCTGGCAAATGCATGTCTATGTTAAATGCAAGTTAATTGTATTCATGGGTCTCGGTGTTTTCATTGCTATTCATTTGCTTTTTGAGAGACTATAGTTTTCTTTCCATGTGATTAGTGCTTTAAGGTGATTTGAAGTGGTTTCCTGACCATAGCTTCTTGTCTGGTGGTTTCTAACCCAACCCTGGCTTGAACACCTTGAAAGTGGCAGTGCAGAATCAAATATAGAGCAGGCTGGAGTGTAGTGGTGTGGGAAAGGTCTCAATAACAGGCTAACACTGTGAGGTGCATACAGCAAGATACATACAGGGCCAGAAGTTTATGGTGTACCAGGCAGAGAGGGGCATAAAAATACCAGGATCTAGAGAGAGATCTACTGAGCTCTAGATCCACTCTCAAATAATAGAAAATATCCCTGTGCAGTAACAGACAACCTAGGGTTGCAACGGGATGTACAGGTATTTGTAGGGCTAAAATCTGAACATCATTAAACCAGGTGCTTGGTGGATCGTAATATTGTAGGGTGCATGATCTAATTACATAGTTTCAAGCAAACGTTCCTGACTGCTTTGCACAATTGTATAGATCCACAAACTGAGCCAGGAACTCTTGTGTTACAATAAAGTGACTAAGGCTCATGAAAAGAGAAGGTAGGGTCAGCAGTTTATGGGGCTGCACAGCCATTCAAACATCCTGTATAGGGGTGTGGGTCAGGGATATCAATAACGTCATAAAAAGATTTGTCTTAGTGAAGAAATCAGGAATGGTCTGAGATCATCTAGGACTAGCTGTCATGGCCTTGTAAAATCCTATGGTTCATAAGCAGTGTCAGGTGTGACTAAGGCAGTGAGGTGATGAGTATCTCTGTCTAGTGTCCCCCAGGTAACCCCATGCTTTTGGAAATTGTGAAGAAAATCTGATTTAATGAGCACAAAGTCCTTTTGGGTGGGGGTGTGGGGGGAAGATTTCTTGCTTTTCCAGATTCTTCCTTCTCTGTCACAAGAGCTGTGAGCTTTCTTTGCCTTAATACTTCCTCACCGTGCTATCAGATCAAGAAGAGGCCCAGTCTGCTACCCTCCAATGTAGCTAGCAGATATCCAAATGGGAGGTCAGATCCTGGAGGCAGCCAGCTTTGTAAATTAGACCTTCCTTTCCAATCTTACCCTGCAGATTGCATCTGTGATTGATCTGGTGTTCTTGAATCTTACATCCATGAATTAACCTCTCACAGCATCCAGGAAAATAGTGGAAATTCACTGACATTAGTCCCACTTTTCATTTTTCCTCTTGTTTAAAAAAAAAAAAAAAAAGGTAATTCGGGGGACCAGAAGACCTCTTGGTGTTAATTCTGATGGAAAGGGAAGAGGATGTGGTTTTAGACACAAAAACTACTTTTAGACTCTGTCCTCAGGAATTGTGAGACTTTGGCAGTTGAAACTTTGGCCTTTCTATCTTTGTTTCATTAGCATCCTCATCTCCCAAAGATTTTATGTTGAGGATGATGAAGTTTTTAACACTTACGGCCATGAGGCAAACAAACTCTGGTAAAGCAGAAGAGCCATACAAGTTGATGGCTGTTATCAATATGCCTTGAAATTATGTGCCTTTTACCTGTCCATATTTCTAGCTAGCAAATAGCATAGCCAGATGTATAGTGTGTGTAGGCACCCTGGATTCAACGGGACAATTTATTTCACTGAATGCAATGGTGAGTTCTTTTCTGAGGAACAATATTTCAACTGAGTGGTAGCTCTTGTTGAGACAAACTCCAACCAGTTCAGGATCATTCAGCATTGCCCATGGGAAATCTATTTTCAGTTAATGAAACAGAATTGATGGTTATCCTGCAAAACCTGAACTGAATAAAATAAGGGGCACCCTAGGAAAGGGTGACTGATCTTACCTGCAGAAGGTAGTCTTGAGCCCCAGGTACAGGTATATCTCATATACAGAGAACATGAATGCACCTGAGGAAGCTGAGGTAAAAATTAGAGAGGAAAAAGGAAAGTGAAAGTGTCTTCTGAAATATATTCTACAAATGAGGATTTATGGTATGTAAATCCGCACCGTGCTACCATCCCCAAAGTTGCACAAATGTAGCTGATGTCAGCTTGTGTCCCAAGAGCAGCATCACAGTTGTGGTAGCTAAAATATCTCTCCAAGAACTGATGCTTAAGGTCATCAGCTAATTACATAGTGGGGTGGTGGGTGGTGGTAGCTGCTGTCTCCCCTGAGACTGAACAGCTAAGTAGGTGGCAAAGGTGGATACACTGGCACTTTCTTTGGAAGTATCTGGGGAAGAAGCTGGGTCTCTGCTAAGAAGCTCCTGCTCTCTGTTCCCTTTTCTCAAGCAGTTACGTCCCAAACACCATTTGCTGTCCAGTGTGGCTGCCGTGGGGCTGTGCTGCCTCACCTGTACCCACGTGCTTTGCTGTAGTAAGGGTTAGGTGGGCTCCACACGGGAGAGTGAGTGACACCGGACAAACCTGAGTGCCAAATCCACCATCTGCCCCAGCCATGACTGGCTGCTTAGAAGCAGGAGCTAAGATAAACATCTCTGATGACTACCCATAAGCAAAGAGTAAGTGAAAAAGAAACTTGTTTTTTTGAAGGCATTTAGGAAGGAGAGAGATGTTAAGGTAGAAAAGTGTTCTCATGTGGGCATTTGTGTGAGAGACGGTAGCAACCAGGGAGTGACAATCATATAGAGCACAGTAATAAAGAGCCTGGAGGAAACTGTGCATAAAAAATGTGGCAACTGTTAAGAAAATGGCTGTAAAAATGACTTCTTTGTTACTCAATAGCTCCCCTCCTTTATTCTGGGTTGACACATTGCATGTGATTACAGAACTAACAAGAAATTGTCAGGTGGATTTCATATCACCATATTCCTCCACAACAACTAACTCCCAATCACCGACTCTCTATTTCAGGGGACAATGCAGGAAAAATACAACTGGGTGATTTCAGCAGTTTATAGGATCTGTAATTAGAACAGGCAAGGAGAGCAGCCTGACCTGGTGTGCTCTCTCCTGACCATCACAGCAGTCCAAAAAGGTGTCAGTGGGACCCTGCGGGATTCATGCTCTCCTCAGTGAGCAGACCAGAGCATGCCTTGCTAATTAAGAAGTCATGTTTCCAGGCTGTCGTTAGTGTTGATGGAAAGTATTGATGCTTCTCTTGGAAAAGGAGATGAACAAGGCAGAGCTGTTCTGGCACGTGGCCCCTAAGACAGAAAGGAAGTCCCACAAGCTGGTATTTTTCAAGTAGAAAGGGATTAAATCAGTGGGGAAAAGAGCAATTGTTCACAGTTCAGAAGAGCATGTTCCAGACGGTGGGGAGGAAAACCCATTTTCCGAGAGGAGTGTGGCTGGGCATTTTTCAGCTGATGGATCCTGAAAGTAGACATAACTGATTACATCCACTTGGAGGTGAAACCCAAGATAACCATACTAAAAAAATCACGATGATGTAAAGGCTTCTTCTACTCACAACATTTTTTTTCCTTATCTGATCCCCACCTGCATCTGGGAGTTGGCTTGTTTTTGTTGTGTTGAAAGATCCAGTTTGCCTGAGATCCTTCCAGTTATGCTTGCAGCAAGGTTTCCTTCCAGATTGTTGTCATTAGTTTTCAGATACAGCTGGATCTGTGTGAAAATTCAGCTTTCTACCACAGGCATTCTCAGTGACCAAAACATAGCATTGCTTGAAATTTCTAGGGACAAAACAAAGTAAACTAGATTTCTACCAGTCAGCATGACAGCTAGCCTTGCCGTAATGCAGGCTCTGAAGAGGGTGTGTGTGTCAAAGATCATTTATGCCCCACAGGGAGGACAGAAACTTCCAAATGCTAAGATGAGGTTGGAAAGGGAAGAAGCAGAGAATGTTTTTCAGATTTAGTTTGGGACCAGCCCAAAGGATACCCATGAGAGAGGTAGGGGGAAGGAAATGTCAAAACACAGCTTTCCAGCAATGATGATTCTTTTGCATTTTGTAGATAATGGTTAAGAGAACATCTTTATTTTTGTAGTACATCAGACATGTGCTTTGTGCCCACAGACATAACTTAAATGCCATGTCCTTGCCCAAAGGAGCCTTGTATTCAACTGAGTTCCTTTATTTTATAGACGTATGTCTGGTGATAAACAAATTGCACTTAGTTTTTCTTTCCACTCATGCAAGCAATTATTGTACATGACATGAAACTGGGCCAATTGGTTGCATTGTCAGGCTCTCAGATTCTTCCATCTCTGCAGATGCTGCCCACAGGGATGTTCCCCAGAGCACAGCTGGGCATCTCCTCAGAAGTATTAACATCAAGCTTTAGTAGGGGAGTTTAATCCATAGAACATCTTAACTGGACCCAGAGTCCCAACTATATGTGGAGTTAAACTCTGGTTGCAATGCCCTTTAGAGAGGGAAGCAGTAAGACACAGAGCAACGGTTTGCAGTGATCTGTGGCGATGGAGAGGGGAGGGCTGGGGAAGTGGTGGGAGCAGTGGCAGATGTTTTCCAGGTGGGGAGGATGTAATGAAGGGTAAGGAGCTGAGCCCGTGATCAGCAGGGAGGTGCTGGGTTTTCTCCCTGATGTATATCCATCATTCTGCAGCATCAGTGAGCTCTGGTGGAAACGGGCTGGTGTCAAAGTGGTCCTCACTCATGAGCAAATGGTGTGGCACTGCAGCTGGTGGAAGGCAGCTCCATGGGGAGCCTTTACTCGCTCTTACCTGTTTCAACCCTTGTGTAAAGCAGTTTGTGCAGGTATCATTTGGGTGGGGTGGCTTCAGACCTTGTCAGTTGTGGAACCACATCAGGTGTGATCTGATTATTGATGATATGACTTTATTTTGCATTTAAATTTTAGCCACAAGGAAAATTTAGCACGATACGTTTACCCAGGTGCAGACTTCTCCTGAAGACTCCAATATCTTGATGTGAGGAATGTCTAGAGAATACAAAAAGAAATGAGACACCAGGTTCAAAAGCATCTGCAGGGTGCCAGGGTCAAGCAGGAGTACTCGCCTCTCCAGAAGCTGTCATACAAACTCACATGCTTGTTTATGTCATAGAGTGGCTATATTTTATCCAACACTGCTCATGACAAATACTCTTAATGTCTGCTTCAGGCAATCCTTTTTTTCCAGCCTCTGAAGGAGTCATGGAAAACTTGCTGCTCCTGAGCAGATTTGAGAGCCGAGCTGTGATGGAGAAGGTGGGTGCACACCTGGCATGGGAGAGTCACCGCTCTCAGTTGCCATTTGTTGTTTTTCTTCCCCAACCATGAGCATTTGTGACCATTTAAGGGCGAGAGGTTTGGTTTCCTGGTCATTATTTCCCCTAACGCTTGCTCTACCGTGCATATCACTTCTGTTGGCTTCCTGCTAGGTAAGTGGCATATTTTCTATATTAAAATGGGCAATAGCATACATTTTTCTCAGTCAAATGTTTCTCAATATCAGGTGTATGGGAATGTCATCCTCTGGGTGTTTGTCTGCCTTAGGTTTCTATGTGTTTCTTATTCCTTTGTCACCTTGGTGTGTTGGGAATAGCCCTTGCAGCAGTGTTTGTTGAGAGCAGGACCCCAAGCTCTGACCTCCTCTTGGAGATTTGGGGGATAGGTGGTTATGTGCAGCTGCAGATCAGAGTTTGCACAAGGAGAGCAATAAATTTCAGACTCTCGAGTCATTAAATCATGCAGTTTGGTCTGGGATTCTGTCCTGATCTCAACAACTGTTTGCTAATATTTAAGAAGGCCTTGACAGATTCTTAACTGGTTAATAAATAACTCAGGGAAGAGAAGGTTTCTTTTCTAAATTACAGGTTAGTTTGCTTTGTTTTTAATGATGTTCCTCATGTGTACCTTTATAAAATTTCTTGAGAACTTAAGTCAAACAGCAACAGGCTAGTGGCATTGAAATCACTTACACTCTTTTTTCTGTGTTAAGCCAAGGCAACTTTGTTTTAGTTGCCTGCCTCTTATGGAATATGTTGTAGGATTAAATATGCTATCGTAATTAAAGGTTGAAAAGGCCTATGGAACTTGGTCACGGAGTCTGTCCTCTTGCAAAATCGGATTACAAATTCCAGGTGATGTCACCTCAGGTATGAAATACTTCCATCCAGAAGAGATCAGCTTATTTTTCTAAGAGCATTCCTGAGAACTACTGCAGATTAATCTGGGATTCTGCAATTGATTTTGTTTCTCCATATGTTGAAACAGCCCTGGCAAAGAGCATTTAGTCTCCCAGCCCCCTGGATTATTTGGTGAATGTTTCTTTCATTTTAGATCACAGACAGACAAGCATCAGCTCATGAGGTGTCATGTACCAGCTACTGAATATAGAGCTGTAAGAAGCAGAAAACACAGGCCCTGCTTCTTTAATTAGTTCATGCATCTGCCTTGTTAGCTGATCAGAAGTCCAAGAGCATAAGGATTATTTGGCCCAGGACACTGATAGCCATGCAGTGAGATCATCAACAATTCTTTCCAAGAGTGAAGGTTAAGGAGTCCTCCTCCTAGGTCCCAAAATAGATTTCCTGTTGAAAACCCAGATAGTTACATTATTTCAGTATCATATAGCCACTTCTTGCCATTATGTGAAGAGTTGTGAAACTTGGTGGAGTTTATACCCTGATGCACATGACTTCCAATAGACCCTCACCTATGACTGAAGCGGAGTGATCTCTGTGCTCCTGCTGTGTCACAGCTGTGCAGATGTGTCCCTCATAAGCTGCTGCTTCTCGGTTCTGATATATCTCCCAAAGGGCAAAGATGGTCCAGGCATCCAGAAGACAGTTTTGTTTGAACATGAAACAAAGATTGTGCAGTATGGGGTTTTTTTGCAGCAAGTTAGTGGCTCTTCTCTAGAGGAAAGACTAAAAATCTGCAGCCAGCATGGATGTTTCTGTAAGCAGGTATGGCCATAGGGAAAACAACTGAGTATGGGTGCTTATTCTTGCCAAATGTGAGGTGTCTTGTTTTCAGAAATAAGACTGAGCACCCTTTTTTTTTTCTTCACACATTTTAGCTTATCCATCCATCTTTTGAATGTCTGATTGCCTTAATATTGTACCTTTAGCAAGGCTGAAAATCAGCTCTGCAAAATGAGAAGTCCTATGCATAGAAGCACTGAGTCTCTTCTCCCCACCAAGTTGCTCTTGTCTGGCACCAGCCTTGCTCAGAGCAGCGCTGCCTTTGCTCCCCCAGCACAAACAGGCCTGAATGGCCAATATTCACCGCTGTCCTGCTCGGGGTTGGACTTCCCAGGCTGGGATGGGTTGAACTGGCTGAGGAGATGGTCTTCTGAATTTCACTAAAAATGGGATGCTTTGGGAGGAAAACCTCTTTATTGTGGGAGTTGTGTCACTGTTGCTTTACATGAATTCATACTTGTAGCCTGAGAATGTGCAATAAAAAGGAATATGAAGTTAACTCTGTTATCCAACTCAAGACTCATGCAGATGAGGGCAATGCTGTTTTCTGGAAAATATCTGACCCCCTAGAAACACCAACTTCTGCTGCCTGCTACCCATATTAATCTGTCTTTGAGTTAAGGTTACATCCACGCTTAGTGCTCAGAACGAGAGCAGCCAGACTGCTCAGTTCAGTATTTGGTTAAGAATAGGATAATTACATGTGTTTAGTTCTCAATATGATAAAACCAAGATCTGGCATGGTTGCTGATCTTGTCTTAACCCTCACAGCATGCACAGACTTAAGTTTAATACCAAGGACCCATTCTAAGCTTACCTGCAAAAGGCAATGGAGCTCTGGAAGCATGTGCCATGAACACAGACCCCTTTAGGGTGAGGCAATACATCCTCCTCTTTTACCTCCAACTCTCCGGAACCCCAGTGGTAGGCACAGACCTTACCCTACAGCAAAGGCCCTTTCTAGGGCTAGTTCAAAGGTGAAAACTTGGCCTCACCCTCAGCTTTCCCACAGTGCTTTGTAGGACATAGCAGTAGGTCCTCTTCTAAACCCCAGTTTTTCAGTTGGGAGTTGGACAGAAAAGAAGCATGGAGGAAGCATGTGCCTGTTCCCAGGTTTGTGAGAGCTGCATGGATGCCTTGGGTTAAAAAGAACAAGGACTGACGATCGTGGGTTATGTCCACATCCTGTGTACCACAGAAGGATATGTTTAGGTCTTTCTTTTCCAAGTATACCCTTTCTATCTTTAGATTTTGGGTTGGAAATGTCTTTTTCTTGAACTGCCGAGGGACTGTAGTGCAGGTACTCTGGTTAGGGATTTTTATTTCAAGGAATGGTGATGCCAGGCTAGGACAGCCTGGGCACAGTGTCTCTCTGGCACTGGGAGCATTTTCTTCAGTCCTTAATCAAATCATGCACGGCCAATATGAGCTGCCATGCAGATTGTATTTAAAGCAATAGATTTATATCATAAACTGCTTGCTGGAAGCACCATATTATTCCTAGTCCTGTGCCAAGGCTTACTTGACTGCACCTGCGCTGCAAATTGGAGTAGAGGTGTCTTTTCTACAAGCTGGACCATTTTTCTTTCTCTAGGTCACAGGACTCCTGGGCAGTTTTATTGAAACAAGTGAAGGAGGTATAGGCATGTTTTGGCAAGGTACAAGGTGGGAATAAGCAGCAGGGGCTGCAGGCATCTGAATCTTGCACTGCTGCTGAATGATTTGTATCCTGTGCCCAGAAGTCCAGATACAGGGACAAGAGCAGAGAGCTGGAGAGGGAAGCAAAGGCTGGATGATGCCACATACCAGTGCTGCTGTTTGTCTCCAGTCCTTGCATACCAGCTGCATTGTTGTCCCAAAAGGGGCAAACTGGAGCAAAGTTAACCTCGGCCTGGTATGCAGGCAAAAGCATGTGCACAGACACACCAATGCACACGCCATAATCATCAGGCACGGAGATGCAGATTTGTACTTTGCATGTTGTCCATACAGTACTTGGTCACACAGAGTAAGTATGGCTCAGGGAAAATGGGAAACCTGTCCCAGGTGAGATGTTTTAACTCTCTCCAACTTTTCCTTATCCTGGGAGGAGACAAGTGGAACTAAGGGCCCCACCTTGTAATTAAAGACATCAGAGATGAGGAGCATGTAGAGAAAATAATTCCTAATTGGTAGCTGCGTGGGTTAAATGCCATCTTAGTTTTTCTTCTTGGTGGCAAGGTGAGCAAACAGCAGAAAGCCCTTGGCAGGGAGAGAAGGAACAGGTTAGTCTGCAGCTTTCTCCTTCCCCATTAGGAGAGCCCTTTGATGTCTCTGAGTGGTGACTCTCGGCCCATTAATTCCAGGCAGTTTTCAGTCTGAAGTGCATGGCGGGCAAAAACCAAATAACCAGATGTCAAACTTTCTGCCCTTCCCTGGAGTTATGAACAGAGGCTTGAGCCCATCTTTTGGGGTCTTTAAATACATAAAAATATTCTGTGTGTTGTTTTGTTTCTCCCCTTCCCCCTCCCATTCTATGACTTCATCTGACGGTCTTCAGAGAACAAGGGGACTGCTTTTGGAGACTATCCTCATCCTAGAAATCATAAACCTGGCAGCTACCCTAGCCCTCTCTTCTTGGACGCAGCCCTATCTGAAATGCTCATGGCACATCAAAGGAGCCAACACGTGCTCCCAAAGGGTCTGCTCTCTATTGAGGACACAAGTGTCCTGTCCTCACGCATCGAGCTACTTGCAGCTTCTGCTCTCACTGCTCTGTCACTTTTTACTGCATCTCTGTGACCTGGGAGCTGCTGAAAGCCTTTTATCTTTAAAAGGGAATATTTGAAAAATAAATTCAGGCTAGAATAAATCATAGGGAACACCACTAGCATATGAATAATACAGATAGGAGAAATTAGACTGTAGAACTAATAGTTCTATGGGTGGGATTTCAAAGATTCCTGCAGCCCAGAGCTCCATCTATACAAAATGACAACTGTGCTCTCTCTCTTTCTATTTTTTTTTTTGTTTATAATTTTAAGAAGAGTCTTTTTGGTTCACCTCCATTAGAATTTCCTTAATAGGGATGCTTTCTCCATGCCAGCCCTTTTAAAGATTAAGAATGAAACAATGGCTGCTAGAGGAGTGACTCACCTCATGGTCTAGTCCCATCTTCTGCACCCAGATGCAAATGCACACAGAGGCAAGAGAGTCCAGGACACCGACCAAAGCTTTGGGTAGTGGCTCAAACACAGGCAGGCTGGTCTCCAAAGGTTCCTCTTGGGCCCTGAAGGAAACTGAGTTAAATGGGGGGGTTATATTAGTCATTTTAGGTGTATGTTGAAGGGTGTGTTGAAGCCCTGGCAGGGAGGCAGGCTCATCCCCAGTGACCCTGGCACTGTCAGGAGTGTGACCATGGAGCTCCCACTGGGAATCTGCATTTGAGCCTCAGCCCCTTATGCCCTTCGCTAGCAACGGCTGCTGCAGGGCGGACGGCTGCTGTCCTGCAAAAGCAGGTTTTGAAGCACTGCGGGCAGGTTGGGCTGGGGCAGCTGCAGGCAATGTCCTGCTCTGATTTATGCCGCTGGAAACCTGGAGAAAAAAGTGTGTGGCTGTGGCCTTGAACCCAGCTACATGCTTCACACGCAGGGGCCAGAAGCAAAGAAAAATGTGGTGCAGTCACTTCAGGGGGATTACTTTAGATCTACCTGAGCACATTCACTGGGAATTTGTCCTGTTCGGAGAAAAAAAAAAATTGGTTAATTAACAAAATTACTACTTATTTTCACACCAAGCAAAACTGTGCAGGGTGTGATCCACACTGAGAAGCAGCAGTGTGGTAGAAGTGGTTACTTTTCACTCTTGTACTGCTTGCCCTAGATGCCTTTGCTGGCACAGAAAACACCTAAGGGTAGGGTTTTACCTACACTTTGAGGGGCAATTGCCACCACTTCCATGGGAAGATACAATCTCAATGATTGTCCTGCCCTCATGCCAGCTCCTCCCATGTTCTTAAGTGCATAAACTGATTAGATAAGTGACCTAGGTTACAGCTAACCTGGAGGGAAAGAAAGGTAAGATTAAAAGAACAATGAATTCATTTTACCAGTGTTGTTGGGTTAGACCAACTATGAACATTCATGAGAGCTGCAGCCTGTGAGACCTTGGGTCAGCTGTGGTGTTCCCAGCAGGGCTCATGGGTGTGTTAGCTGAGCGATGCACGTGCCTGGAGGCTCCATAATCAAAGGGGTTCATGTCGTTCTCTCTCTTTGTGGTTTTTTGAAGTTGTCCTAATTAATTAAACAGCTGATGGAACGACGGCAGGGCAAGTATATAGTGCAAAAACTCAAAGCTGCACAGATTTTCAGCGTGGACCTGATGAAGAAGCTTCTTCATGTACCCTGGTGTCTCATTAGCATAATTAACTCTGCTCTCAGTCAACTGAAATTTCAGCAAGTTGACCGTTTTCAAAGCAGAAGCAATTTTACAACAGCAAAGTTGATATCAGAGCATGTGAAATGCTGAAGAAAAGCCTTTGCTTTCCACAATGGTTCTGAGTTTTTGAACAAAAGTTCAGTTATATTTGTGGGATGTTTCTTTTTCTTGTAGTTGAACATTTTGACAGAGAATTCACCTAATTTTCATTAATTTTTTGGCAGGCGAGAAGTCAGCATTTTCTCAGTGAGATTTCACTGAAGCAGAGAAACATGGCTAGGTAAAGGAGTGTGGCTAACTCTAGCATAATTATTGAGGAAAAAACAAAGTGTGTAGTGAGCAAGTGTCTCTTTGGTTTAGTGCTTTAACAAATTATCTACATAAGCTTGAGTTACTCCTGAGATTTTATTTCACTTCAGTTAGTTTAATTCCACACTGACTGCAGGCACAAACTCTGCTGAGGACCTTGACTGAATAAGGAGACAAGTGTAGAACAGATCTGGCAGCCCGCTGTTGCAGGCTTTGCTTGGTGAGTAGCATTGATTGGTGTAAGTAATGTCATTCCAGGGAGACCTTGTTAAGGGTTCAGGGTTGTGGATCCAAAGCCTCTGAGCAGCAGTTATTGGGGGTGTGGTAGACTTTTGGAATGACAGAGTTTGAACGATGGGCAGTTTGAATTTGGTATTGGGAAAATTTGCAAAGCAAAGGATGGAAGTTTTGTTCCTTTGCACAACGTTTGCTTCTTGCAGCTGTTTTTCAGGGGATCAGGATCTGTGAGGCTGTTATCAGAGCAGACTGTAGAGATATGGGTGCTGTGTTCGGGTCAATCACCCACAAGATGTTCAAGTTCCATATATCTGGGGCTTTCCCAGTCTTTCCTACCCTCCTGCAGAAAACCTGCAACCTGCTGCAGTGTCTTTAACACTGGGAACAGCTTTTCTCTGGAGCTGTCCGACCTCCTGGAAACCTGGCATTAATGAAGGGGTCACTGTCCCCCATCTATGGGGAAGTCTGTGGTGTGGATCACTGATAATGGCCAATCTCCACAGCACAGAAATGACCCTCTAGCAGTTTGACCCGAGCAGTCAACTGTCAACACAGATGGCAAATGGGTCAGGGAAGCTCAGGTGTCTTTGGAAACCATCACTCAAAGCATGACGCTGGGTAGATGTAAGCTGTTCTTGAATCCTTTCTTCCTGGAGATGTGGGGGGAGGAGGAGGTGCTCCTACATAATTGATGGAGCATGACCGCAACTAGTGCTTTGTCCTCATTCTCCCAATCCACCCCATGGCTGCAGTGAGCACGGCACAGCCATAAAACCGTAATCTTTCCCTCTCTAAAGAAAAAACGTTCTGAAAACATCTCCATGTAAGCTGGAAGGGCCCATGCAAGAGCAGCAGGGAAGGTTTTCTCCTTGGGTGTTTGGCAGGCGTGGTGCCTGCAGCCGTGATGATACAGTAAGCTGATAGCGTGCTCGTGAGTCACTTCTTGAACACAGAACTGGCAAAACAGGCTGCACAAGGTCTCATCAGTGCTCAGGATATCATAATTACAATGGCCTAGCTCGCTGAAAGGGGGCAAATGCATGATTGTTTATAAGGTGACATTAGTGCAGTCATATTCTCCTAGGGAAACCCACAGCCGTTGTTGGGTCATGGACATGGCCTCATTGGGGAAGCAAAGATGAGCCTTTGATGTCCTTGTCTCAGTTGCCCTGGTAGCAATTCTGTTTGGCAGGAGCATTTGTGGTTGAGGTGTTCTCTTGATGATTTTCTCGTATCTTTTAATGACCTGCTTCCACTTCAGGAAACCAGTTCTCCTCTTCACTAAATGAACCCTTGAATGAAGATTTTTGGTGACTGGGAAAATACTAGAAGTTCCACATTGCTATAATCACCTTGATTTTATCTTTTTCAGAGTGAGCAATTGTCCCCTGTCTGAGGCTCGTGGGTTTTTGCTCTGGCCCCGAGCAGTCATTTGTATGTGCTGCCATGAGTCTCTGCTTATACAGTGCCCAAGCCATCCGTGCTGTGCAAATTCTGACTTCGGCAAAGGTCTAAGCAAGAGTCTTCTGCACAGCCCGTTATTCAGGTTGGTGCACATTCCTGGGAGCAGCGACTAACCCTTTTATAGCTCTTGCTTCAGCTGCAGTCTACTAGGGCATTTTTCCTAGTGAGTTTCAAGAACAAATCTTTCCTATTGTGAGCTGCCCAGTTAGATTAAAAGATGGTAAAACAATGGGGTCTGAGTTGGGACAAGAGGAAGGCAGAGCCGCACGCACAGTATGAGCCAGTTGAGAGCTCACCCCAGCCATGGTGACCAACTGCCTGGCTGGGAACGGTGACTGCTGAGGGCAGCAGACGAGCTCCAGTGGCAGCAGCCGCGGGTAAAGGCAGTTGCTGCACCTAAGCAAGTCTGGGTGAATGCATGCAGACACCAGTGTCACGGGCCAGTGTACGTATGTTTCGTCAGCTCTTGTGGATGCCTGCCATGTCCTCCAGGGCTAACCTTGCTTAGATGCAGCTGGTCGCCTGAGCTGATTCACTCTGCAGGGGTGGGGGGCCGTGGGGTGGGAAGGGGCCGTGCTGCAGCCCCTGCGTGCTTAGCCAGGGCTGAACGTGCCAGGCGGCAGGGTCATCCTTGGCAGCCAGTCCGCAGCACCAACTTGTCACACGCCTGCGCTCTTCATGGATGTGACTCTACGGTGGCATCTCGTTCCTCAGAAAAGAAGGTTTTGAGATACCTGTCTTCTTCCTAGGTGATGAAAGAAGTGTGGGTAAAATAGGAAGGTTTTCTTTGTTCCCTGCGGGGTTTTGAAAAGCATCTTCCAGGAAAAAGAGGCCCTTGAGTATAGATTTACAGCAGCCCAAGCAATTATGCAGCTGTATCTAGCATCTGCAGCTCTCAAGGAATCTCTTGGTTCCTTGCCCTTGCATATTGTCTTTACTGACAGTCACAGGTGTGTGTGCAGGTGTGTGGTTTATTTACTCCTCCTAATTTAGGTGATACTGTCTTTTAAACCAGCGCATCCTCAGGTTGGACTGAATTCTCATTCACTCCTGCTGGATAAGAAGCATGTCTTGCTCAGCGTCACGTGGTTTTTTGAAAGCAGAGGATGGTCAGCATGGTGTCTGGGCCAATCCCTCATTGCCAGAGCATCCACATTTAGCTCTTTTTTGTCTCTGGAGGCTTCTCTGAGTCTGTTTTACATCTGAGGACACTAATGCATGTGAGCTGGGCAAAACTGCAGGGGGAATTAGTGCCAGCAAGGAGCAGGGTTAGGTTGTGTCCAGTTCCCAGAGCTATGCACAGACCACCCCATCCTCTTCGAGCTTGTGCCTGGCTGCAGTATGTGTCTGAGGAAGGCTCTGCCCTCCTTTGAGCACCTGATAGATGATGCCTGGCCTGCATTTACCCTTCCCGGACTCTGCTGGAAGCTCATCAGCCCCATGGTGGGCTGCTGCGGTGTGCAGGCATTCTCTGTAACAGCTCTGTGGTATGAGTAGCCACTTCCCAGTCCTCTAACATCTTTCCTACTCATAGAAAGGGAGGGAGAGGAAGCCAAGAAGCATGTTTTTGCCCTGTGTGACAGTACAGCACCCACACAACAGGGCTGCGGTGCTTGACCTGAGTCCTGAGTGCTGCCACACTGCAAAGTGTAACCAATTGCTCCCAAGTGACAAGCCCTGTCTTTCCATTTTAAGCCTATTTGTGAAAGGAGGGCTGGTTTGTTTTTTTTTTTCTTCTTTTGATGCCAATCTCTATTGTTTGAGGAAACTTTTGCTAGGAAACCGGGACTGGGGAAAAGGAAACTCAAAGACAGAGCAGCCAAACCCTTTGCAGGAATCTGCTCTCTTCTGAAGGTTAAAGTTTGTCATTTTTTGATTTACTGGAAATGATTGGTGTTTCCTTTGTTCTCCTTTGCGGTGGCTGCTCTGATAAGCCCTGAGGGATGCTTTCCTTGGACAGATCTGGAATAATTACAGCAAACGAAATAAGGAAAGTAAACCCGTGTCCTGTTTTTCCTTATTCCATTTCTTGTTAATCAGCGATTTGCCTTGTTTCAGAGAGAGACTCGGGACTCTGCCTCTAATTGCTGGGGACATTAAATGGCCGCAGACCCAGAAATACCATCCACTACAGACTGCTGTGATGACAGTGTTGCTGAACGCGCTATGTGGTCTGACCTTTTGTTTTTTGGAGAGCTGGCCTCTGGGACTGACATGGCTCAGAGATGAGAGTCATTTTGGAGCCCAAAGTGAAGCTTGCTGGCAGCCCAGAGCCCTTTCCACAGACAGTACAACCCTGAGTCCTTTCCAGGTCCGGGGCAGGGGAGTGCTACAGCTCCAGGCTGAGCAGGGCTGTGAAATACACAGGGCGATGCTGTAGGTTGAAGTCCACTGATAAAGCCCCACCAATTCTAGGAATAAATATCTTCTACCAGGCTGGGTGCAGCTGGTGAATGGAAAGGGACTGGGCCAGCCCACTGCTGCCATGATGCAGCACACACATTGTGTGACGTGGTGCTGCTGTGGGGAGCTGCTCCTTCCTAACACGGAGTCCTCTCGCACCCCAGAAGAGCTGCTCAAAGGGCTGCCATTCCCCTGGTTGTGCAACACCAAATTTTACTTATCTGTGCCAGGGGTTTCCCTGCCTGGAGAAGGCTGGAGGCCCCAACCCACATTCCCACTGAAGTAGTAGGAGACTTTCCCAGTGACCTCAGTGGGCTGCGACCAGTTCTGTGACATCTCTGTGCTGCGGTTTCTCAGTGTAGAAATGCAATACAACAGCCACCACTTCCTCGGAGTGCTCTGAGGCTTGTTTGTATTTTATGAAGCACTGAGATGCGTGGGAAAAATGTGTCATGAAAACCCCTCCTGAGAAGACAGAGCCTGAGCACTTGTGACTGCTGTTTCTTTGAGCTGTAGGGACAAGCCTTGTGCATGATGTTACTCGCAGTGGGCAGCTTTGCTTGGAAGCAGAAGGGGGTACCACTGTCTTGCTATTTGGGTAGAGCTTAGACCAATAAGAACTTGGGGGGACAGTAGCCAAGTGACCCACTTATCCAGTCTTCCTCCACCTCTCCCTACAGCTTTTTGGCCCAGGCCTGGCCATGATGAATTGCTCTGTGCTGTGGTGCCTGGTGCAGCACAAACACAACCCACCGAGTTGGAAAGGAAAGTTGTGAGGAAAGATGAGGAGCCAGCAGCTGGTCTAGTTACCACCCTCATGCCGTTGCCTTCTACCAGCCTTCAAGGCCAAGCTGCAGGGTCATGGCAGTGCCCACCGAGCTGCTCCAGATACTCCAGAAACCTTCCCTGTTTTGTTCTTCTTTTTCAGCTGGCACACAGCTGACAGCTAGATTGTGGGAGCAGCTGGAAGGAGATACCCAGCAGCACTGTTCATAAAAGTCCAGATGAAGGATTGAAACACCTGCTAGCACTAGGAAAAATGTTTGCTATGGGATGTTAGGAATTACACCCTGTGGTGCACATGGCTGCTCACATGCATAATTTCCTCATCATTGCCAGTTAAAAAGGCAGGTGATGGATGGACCAGTGTAAGCCAAGAGCATAGCGAAGGCAGCAGGCTCAGTCCTTGCTAGGCAGTGGAGATGATGTCTTGCAAACTGTTGTCTTTAATACCTAGAGGTTTCACAAGTATTGTGAGACATTGCCTCCTTTTCACTGCACAGAGATATACAATAGATGCTGCTTTCTCTTTTCGTTAAATAAAACCCTTCAGTAACAAAGTGTGCTGCAAGAATGGGTTCTTCTGTTCAGAATAGATGTGGTTTTAAAATACACAGAGCAAATTCATGGCCATAGGAAAATCAGTGATGGTTTTTTGGTTGATTAAACTCACAACTCGGTGCAATTCCTACCCTGAGCAAACCCAGTCCAGGCCAAAGGATCCCACCAGTGAGATGAGCTAGAATAGGTGCATGATGAAGCAAGCTGTCTGCCACAACCAAGGGGCTTGGAGCCTCATATCTGCTTGCCAGTGTGAAGCTGGTCCAAGGGGAAGAGAGCTGAACTAGCTGGAAGATAGAGGGATTGAATGCCTCTCCCATGCTATGCCTGTCAACACCAATTTCCTTCAAGAAGCTGCTGAAGTTGATAGCTGCAGAGCTTCTACCACAACCTCTGAGATATCTGAGCTGCCCAAGATGCTCCAGACAGCCCCACGCAGCTCTGTACCAGCACGTAGTTCAGTTCACTTGCATGCACATCCCTATTCCTTAGCACAGCCAGGGGCAGCAGCAGCTCTCCCGGATCCATTCCAGCTCACGTGCACACAGCTGCGGTGTCCCAGCATCACCTTACAGATCACCCCAGGAAGCCGTGTTCTGAGTCTGTGTCCCTGGCCAAAGTCACCAGCCTCCTCGGCGAGCTGCAGAGCACCTCTCTGCTCTGGATGTGCTGCCTGGGCACTGAAATGGGAAACCTAAAAGAAACCTTACAGAAATATTTTGTAGATATTGCTACTTGGGGAGGCCTTGGTTTTTTCATAAGTCTGTGTAAGATGCTTTGGAAAGAGCTGTTTTCTAGACATTGCTGAGCCCTTCTCCTAGGAAAGTCAGCTGCCAGGATTGCACATCAGCTTGGGCACACGATGGTGCTGGCTGGTTTGGAAAAGCCAGGCCACTACCTTACCTCTCGCCCTCATGCTGGCTTTGGTGTACGTCTCACAAGGTGCAGATGTGCTGTGACGTGCCAGTGTGGTCCTCGTTTGTGAGCATGCAAAGCCTGGGATGGGGCTCAGCCTTTGCAAAAGGAAGGGTTGAATATCAAACCAAAAGGTTGGGTCTCTGGCACCACAAAAGAAAGGCTTTAATGTCCCATTAAGTTTCATAACATCCTTGTCATCTGAAATTTCTTTGAGCCCAAACCCCATCTGGGGGTGTAATGAATTCAATGTTCTCCCTCTATTAGACAGCTCGGGTTTCTGCAGTTTTGTAAACATCCCCAAATCCACGTGGTGCTGTAGTAGTTGTCTTTCAGCTGCCTATCTCAAAGTGCCTCTCAAAGGAAGACAGAAATCCCATATCCCGCTCCAGCTCACAGAGGAAAAGGCACCAAGATTCAGACCTCAGCCTTGTATATGGGAGAAAAACTGACCAGATGCAGGTGTAAGGTCTTAACTGGTGCAAGCTCACTGTCTTGAGTGCTTGCTGGGGCACAGCCTTCTGAGTGAAGTGCAGCCTGAGCAGACAGTCCTCCCAACAGCACCCATGGGGAACCTGAACCGGCAGGCAGGTCCCTTTCTGCACACTCCTGCACAGACATGGATGTGTGCACTGCCATGAGAAACTGGCTCTGGGGAACTTCCTTGCTCTCACAGTTACTCTCAAGCTTGGGCTTCATTACTAGAAATCATTAAAAATTAAAGTGTAGGTAAATAGCCATAAATCAGGTCACAGAGATCAGGGATAAAACAATTGCCAGGCTTATAGTACAGCTACCCCAGCATTATTGCTGATCTTCAGGAAGGCTGGTGCTGCTCTTGACTGATGTCTGTGCTATGAGCTGAGCTGGGATGATGGTCTCGCTGCCCATGTTGTCAGGTGCTCTGTGCCAGAAGCTGCAGTGACCCATGTGGAAGCAGAGCAGAAAGTTGGGTGATGCAGAAGTGTGTGTTGGTTAAAAGGATGGATTTCTGCAGCCAGCTGGTGGAAAGAGACTTCCCTGTGAACCAAAAAGGAGGAGTTTGCCTAGCATATGCAACGCAGAAGCAAGATTTAGTAACTGAAGCTATTTATTGGGGTCTCTTTAAAACCATGTTTTATGGCTGCAGAGCTGTTATCTCCAGTCCGAGCTGTTGAGTCTCTTGGGGGTGTTTTGGGTTTTTTAATAAAAATATCCTGTCTCTTTACTTAATAGCTGAAATAGCAGGTTTAGGCCAGTATCTCCTGGGAAGTCTCTAAAATTGGCAGCTAAAAAAAATTCAGTAGATTTTAAGAGTTACTGATGCTTTATAGGACATGGATGTGCATTTAAATTGGAGATAATTCTGCAGATGTAGCACATCTTGGCAATTGTTTTCTCCCCTTTTTATGTTGCTCGTAAGAATGCATAGAAACAAGAATGCCATTCATTAGGAATCTTTCTTTGTTCCTTTTGCCTGTTCCTTACGTGGTCTCCTAGCCCTCTCCCACAGGCACATGGAGACCTCCACCTGTCTGTGTTCCTGCAAACTGAGTGTGCAAATGCCTGGTGCGGTGAGTCAGCCAGGTCTTCACACCGGTCATTCTGTAGTGGGTTAAGATCACTGGTTACAGTGGAATCACCCTTGGTTTTTATGGTCTCTCCACCCAAGCTCCAACACATTTTCTCTATAATGGGGATACAGAGGAAAGGCTTGGCTGGACAGTTGCTGGGGCCATCACTGCCATGGTTGACATCAGAGGACAGGGAAGGATTGAAACTTGCCATGTTGCCCATTTGTCCTTTCTGCCAGCTCTGCAAGAATAGTAATGCTGAATGATGCTGTTAGACTCTAAATGTATGTGGAGACTTTTATCCTGCTGTCATTCATGTTATGTTCAAGGGAGCTACATCTGGTTTTAAAAGTCCTTGTAAGAGATGAATCAGATGTTTCTCTGAAGGGTTATTATTGTTACTATGATTATAGGCAAGCATGCAATAGCCCCAGCCATGTACTGGGAATCCTGTAGAGAATAAGATAGGCCATGCCCCAGAGAGCTACCTGCCCTTTAGGCTGCTGTCAAGGTATAATTTGCTTTTCATTATGCACAAGCACTGGGTAAGTTTCTACAAATTTCTGCACTGAGCCTTTTTGACAAAAGGTCTAACCTGAAGACTCTTGCAGAATTTTTTTGAATTAAAACAGCTACTATGATTTTTTTTCATGGTAGGGGAAGCGGCAACTCTCTAAGCTACCTGCTGTAGAAGAAAAACCAGGCACCATATGCAATGTAACTATTTCTCTCTCTCTATCTCAAAAATGCCGAACTATGGGAGAGAATTCGTCCCACCAAACGCCCACTAAGCACATTTTTTAAATCTGGTTTCTCAGCCTTTGAGGAAAGGAGAAGCAAAATCTAGCTATGTTCTTCTTGCCTGCTGGAACTGGGCCCTGTTTCATGAAATTTAATGGCTAAGGAGGAAAAAAAAAATATATCCAAGGCAAAGATGCTATTCTCAACAAAGGGAACAGTATATGCGACAGCTTCTGCAGCATTCCTGCAACATGATGTCTTTCCCTGCAGACTCTCAGTTAGGGATTGATTGTCTAGGCAGAGAATTGCCCAATTCAGAAAGGCTTAAGGCACACTTCATGAACTGTTTGCTAAGAGGATGAATAGATGGGCATGTGTGTATATAAATCTATAAATCATGTCTTGTTCTGCCCCGAAGAGGACAGCTGAGATTGGATTCTTTGTCATTTGATTTCATGTTCTCAGGGCTAGGGATAAAGGCACCAGTGTTTTGCACATGGGGTCAGGTTCTGATGCCACAGCTCCAGAAGGACAATCTGTGGAAAACAGGAGATAACATTTATTGTGAGTGCTAGAGCTAGAGCTCACCAAGGGAATAACACCATTCACACTGCTCTGATGTGTTCACAGTTAAGAGAAAGTCTGGTGAGTTTCTCTCATTTGGGTTCTCCTCTGTCCCAAGGGGCTTTTTTATACAAGCGATACATGGGTTCTGGTTTGAAACCATGGGGGGGTTTGGTGGCAACGCTGCTGTAAGCTATTGCTGTCCATCGCGGTCCTTGCTCTACCATGCCCGTTGCTGGCTCTTCCTGTCCTTCTACTCAGAGATGCTCTGCTGTGTTTGTGCTGATTTGGCTGGACTTCTTGACAGGCTTTGCCCCACTTTTGTACTCTGGAGGAGGGGTGTTGATTGCGGGAGTTGGCACCAACCTTATTGCCAAGATAGGCGCTGCAGAAGGGCCCTGCAAGCACCTATGCTGTGTGACCAGGGGTCCTCTGGGAGATGCTCTGAGCAGGGAGGGGAGGGTTTAGTAGCCAGCTGCCCTGAGGAGATATGATGTTTGTCCCCCCGAGAGCCCTCCTGCTGCCTAAGCCAGTGGCCTTAGTGCAGGACTGGGGTACCAGCAGAAATGATGCTCTGCATGGCCCCCTCCTCAGGGCGAGCTAGAGGAGGAGCCCACAGGAGGGGCAAACCTGAATCCCTCAGCCAAAGACATGTTTTCCGCTAGCTGAGGCTGTGCCTGGGGGTCATCTCTTCTAGTAAAGCTCTTGGAGAAGAGTTGTTAGACCACACGGCGATCCCTATGGTGCCTGCGTGAGCGAATGTGATCCCCAGACCAAGAGCAGTGCTGTGGCCGTGGGACATCCTGAGCCTACTCTTGTGCCGGTTTGGGTTCTCTCCATAAATCCCCATGGGCAGCTCTGTGATCCCAGGCAAACATCGCGGTGACTCCATCTCCCCGGCAGCTCCGGGTGAAGCAGGCACAGGAGGTGGAACGCGGGCTCCTTTGCTGAGCACTGCGTGCAGGCAGCGGGGGCGAGCGCGCGGGCAGCACGGCACGGCACAGAGCTGCGGTGGTGAGGCAGGCACTGATCTCACCGTAAGCAGGAGCACCGCGGCGGAGCCCTTGGAGAGGCGCATCCGGCGTGAGAGCTTTGACTCATCTCTCGCCTCACTTGTGCTGGGTGCACTGAATGAAACGCAGGAGCTGTGCAGAACAAAAGGCTTCACTCGTGTCTACATGGATACTCTATCTGCTTCGCTGGCCCCTGCGTGCATCTTTCCTCCGAGATAACGTGCTGGTGGATGGTCGCGCATGGTCCCCTGTGCGGCCCTGGCACAGCAGGTCCAGCCGAGCAGAGGTGCAGGGTTTTTGGTGGGCTGTGCTCTGCCTCCAGCCCATGCAGAGCTCTCATGCAGCCCGTTAGGCCACAGCTTTGTGCCTGGACAGCTGGCACGGCAGCATCAGCATCCCATCCCCTGGGCATAGAGCTGTCTGCTTATAAATTAACTGCGAGCTATCAAGGGTCAACTCCTTTTTGCTACAAGATGTGTGAAAAGACTGGGGAGGTCAAGCAAGAAGGGAAAGATGTTTTTTTCCTTAGTTTTCTGCACTGCCCGGTATCCCTCTACCCCCTCTTCCTATTTCATTTCAAGAGAGTAACTCCCAAGTAGAGACTTAAGAAGTTGGTCCCATATTTAGAAGGTGTTAGAGGTAGTATACGTGGGTTTTCCGTTGGCTTTGGGTTTTTTCCCGTGAGCTCCTAAATGTAAAATATTATCAGCTACTGCATTTAAAAGTGGCCTTTCAGTCATATCCCTGTCTGGGGAAATGAGTAACAGGTGAGAGAGCTCAAAGCACAGGCAGATGTCCTATGTTTATGTTTCTCACTTGTCATGCCTTCCCCAAAGAGCTCCCAGAGGCCACCCATTGTTGTCTGCCTGCTTCATCTGTCACAGCGACCTCTCTTCCTTGACTAGGAAAAAAGTTTATCTTTAGTCAGCCCCAGGAAAGGCCAGTTATCTACCCCAGATGCGTCCCAGTTCTGACAGATTGGCCTTGGCAGCAGCGTGCTGCTTTTCAAAGAACTCAGAAGAAACCCTCCTGCCAGCGAATGTAGATTGTGGTTTTTTTCATTTCTTCTGGATGGGTTTCTTTTTCTCTCTGGGAGGATTCCTCAGTCTCCTAAAATTCTTTATGTGGTATTTGCATCTCATAAAATGCATCCTTCTTGCCTGTAGAAATACTGGTCCCTGCTAATTCCAGACCAGGAACTGTGTGAATGGTGCAGACAAAGCCAGACTTCATGGACTGAGAAGGCAGCTAGCTGATGGGAAGGGGATAGCTTTGGAAATGGGTACCCAGTCTCCTCCCTGCCTATTGCCCTTTGCTAAATATGTGCTAGTTTGTTTACCAAAGGCAGAGGCAATGGAAAGCTTAGGGGGGTCAGGAGTAACAGTTACAGATGTTAGGCTCTGAGTTTGTTTGGATCTCCCCAGCACACACTGATCCCACCCTTTTCTGCTCTAACGAGTGGGACTGGGTAAACAGACTCCAGACTCCAGTACTTTCAGTCCAGCCTGAAGTGGAGAAGTACTCACAGCTCCTGATTCACAGGCACTTCCATTCCCCCCAGGCTGCTCGTCACCCTAATTGCTCATCACCCTACCTGCCAAGCGCAGCCTCTGCCCCTGGAGGTGGCAGGTCTGCCTCCAGCTGCCACTGCTTGGGCTTCCCCGACAGCAAATGATAGCTGATCTCACTTCCAGGGCTGCTGAGCCAACAGTGCTTGTCAAGACTACATTACCGTGCAGTATCTGGGGGATGGGAGAGGAGTTTCCCCAAGGGTTCTTCTTTATCTTCTTATCTTCTTTATATTCAATATCAATATTTATCAGAAATTATGCTCATTTTCTGAAGAGTCCCAGTCTGCAAATCTCTCGGTTTCCTGTTAGTACTTCCTGTTCTTCATGTTTCTGAAAATCATTCTTTATCTCCAACTAGCTTGTGACTGGTATACAGCACCCAGAGACTGTGTCCTGGTAGTTCTGATAGTACTTCCAACGATCAGCCTGTTGCATTCGAAGCAAAGTCCTTCTGCTTTTCTTCCCATATTAAAATAGTAATTTGCACTTATGTAATGTTCTTCAGATCTCCTGTGCGAACATTAGCTAACCCTGCTGCAAGACACAGGCTGTTTCTGCTTTGCAGATGAAGAAAGTAAGGCAGAAGGAGGGTAACTAATTTGCGAAGGTCACACAGCAAAGCAGGAGCAGAGCTAGAACTAAAATTCAGGTAACCTGCTCTTTCCCTCTCACTCCAGTCATTGCTGCACAGCACTAACAGTCCAAATTAAGAGATTATAATGCATAATCCATCCTGGTGTGCCAAGAATTCTCTAAATCATATTACACTGTCACATAAAATGATGACTCATTTGATAACACAGCCCACAGCCAGTTCCTTTATGTTAAAATTACATGGACAAGACTGGATTTAAAAAGAAAAAGGCGAGCTTGTTATGTGTGTAGTGAATGCTGAGTTATAGATGCTTTCATGGATTTTATTTTGGCTGGTGCTGAAGGAGCATTTGTGAGCCTGTTTGTTGACAGTGGTGCTTGGGACCAGAGATGCTGACATTCCACTAACAATAATAGGAACTGCCTCTGTTTGTTTCTAAATTGGAAATTCTTCCTTACATGGGCCCAACCCACCCTCCGCCCCCACCGAAGAAAAGGGCATTCGTCTGGGACTCGCAGATGGAGCATCTCCCAGCCATGCTGGTGCCTCTGGGGCTGCAGGGTTGGACCTGTGTTTGGTCATTGCCAGAAGCCCCTCTTCTCCCTATGCCCTATGGAAAGCATGGGGAATGACCCAAGGTGGTGCTTTTGGGTTCTCTGGAGAGAAAGCGCTGTTTGCCTAAAGCAATTAATACCATGGCAGAACAATCAGCCCAACAACACCCTTTCCAGAAAAAGGTGTTTTCACTGAGTCTCCCCATTGATACCTCATCCCTGCTGGCTCTGCTCTCCTTGCTCCTCCCCACAGCCTCATCGTCCTTGCCGCAACCCCAGCTTCTGCCCTTTATGACTGCCTTTGTTGCTGTTTGGGGACTGTGTTATTATACTTACCAAAGCCATTTGGGATGTGGCTTCTGCAAGTGACATCAAACCGTGTTTTGCTGCGCTGTGGTTTCATCGTTTCCTTTTCCTCTTTCTGGCTGGGCTGTCATTGCCGCAGGTCAGGAATCCATCGTGAAGTCCTTTTTGCCAGGAATGCCCACATGTTCTCTGGCTGAGGCTTGCTCTGGCATCTCGTCAGAGATTACTTTTCCATGCACTGCATGGCTGGCGCACGTCATAGCCATTTGCTGCACTTTGAATGTAGAAGTGCGGTTAGGGCAGATGGTCACTGCTTCTTTCGAAGCCACAAAGGTCTTGCTTGACCATTGGACCGGCCCATCTCTGCGGGCTGCATTTCCCTGTCTGCATCAGATCCCATGGGTCACTTCTGGCCCAACACCATTCCTCCCTGTCTTCCAGAAAACGTGGTTTAATCTCCCCAGCTTTGGGTAAATAAGCCTCATGGCAGCCAAATCTCCAGCAGGCAGTAAGGACTCGGATCAGGAAACAGCTTCAATTACTGCATAGTCAAGGCCAGTTCAAGAAGCTCTTTGGAAGATTTTCCTACTGTTGTGCTGGAAGCTCCTGCTTCCCTTGATTTCTTAGAGGAAAAAAAAAGTAAAAAACAGTTTCTGTGCATGACCTTTGGAGACCCTGTGCATCCTGTGCTAGTGCTGAGAGCAGGGGAGTAAAGTAATTGCTTTCAGCAGTTGGAAGGCGTGGGTGGCAGGATGGCTTTGCGTGGTGCCGGAGGACGATCCGTACATGCATCCCTCCTAAACAAATATCCCTTTAAATGGGTATCATGGGAAATCAGGGAACAGTTTTTTGGTTTCTTTTTTCTCCTCTCCAAGTAGGAGCAAGGCTTATTAGTACTCTTCGTAGGCAAGGTGCGGAGGCTGGGAAGTTGTGAGACCAGGAACATTTGCTTTTATCAGTCAAATCTGCTCTCTCCTGGACAGTCACTTCAGCCAGTAGTATAAGGAAAGGAAACACGAGCTGTTGGCAGGACACCCCCCCCCCCCATAGGGAGAAGCACATAACACCATTCAGCACAGCTACAGAAATGAGCTTTTTGCTGTGCGTGTCAGTAGGAAGGAATTATTTCCGTGATAGTGCCCAGTGCATCCATGCTGGATAGGTATTTGTTGAAGAAGATGCATTGTATGTCACTGATGTGCATGTCAAAGTAACTGTACTGTTTTAGACATGGTGGTATTTGCATGCTGGAAGAGCATTGTAGGCTCATGCAGTCGACTCACGTATTTTTCCAGGGTATCTTTGTCTGCAGTCTCTGAGAATTCCCAGGGAGCTCTTGCTAAGTAGGGGAGGGAAAGAGAGGTTTCAAGGTGAGATGTGATGAAAATGGAAGTGGTTTGGACAGTCTCAGAGCTCCAGACAGATGGGGCTGAAAGAGAAATGGATGCTCCAAGCGTCTACTCAGATTTAGAGCCACAGAAGAAAGAAAAAAAGAAGAACTGAAGGTGCAGGGGGGTGTGAAACTGGAGCGAGAGCTGACAGCGCCCAGGCTGTGGAGCAGGATTATACGCAGCTCTGGAGGGAAACGCCTGCAAGCACCAATCTGGTCGTTGGTAAAAGACAGAGATTTAGGGAGGTCTACAGGTTTTCAGTGGATGTCAGCTGTGAACGAGACAGAACTGGCCAGTTTGAGAGCGGAGGAGTAAAACTGGTGCTTGCTGAGAGGCAGCCAGCAGCAGGGGCGACTGCAGCCTTGCTCTGCGGGCCAGGGAAGGTGCACCCCGAGGCGCAGCTGTAGTTGGGGATCGGGGAGATTGCTCTGCTCAAGCACAGGAGGGCTTGCTGCCCTGAAGGGGAAAGGCAGACAGATTTTTCAGTGTTTTATCTCACTGTTGCTGAAAGAGATGAGTCTGTCATTATTTACTGCCATCTGTTAGATAGACAAGAGTGGCAGCTGCTAACGTTGATACCTTACATCTCATAACATCTTTCATCCCCTAAAACTCGAGCACCCAAGGGATTTACAAAGACAATGCAACCAATTTGATGCCATAAGAAGAGTTACACCTCAGGCTGGTATCAATCAGTGGAAATTTAGCTGTTCTTTGTAAGCTATTTGCATCTCTGGAAACATTACATTTATAAGAGTGTGCTTATGTGACTGCTAACAGTCAGTAGAGCCCATGCCCTCTCATGAGAGGTCTGGCCAGTGTACCTAGGTATAGGAGGGTTTGCATCATATCCCTGTCTGTGACAAACCTCAGGTGGAACTCCTCACATTTTTGATTCAGAAAGAAATTTGTCTCTCTTCTTTTTTGTGCCATATTTTCAAGGCCTGGGTACACATCCACACACAGTAAGATTTACAGGTGATTAAAATTGAGCTGGGTAACAGATGTCTGACATCAGTGTAATACAGAATGCCTTCCAGAGACTTTTTCCCTTGCATGGTATTACCCTGACCTTACTCCACTGATCTCACTAAGATGAATTTGTTGTGAGGGGCAGTAAAAAATGCAGAGGGAGAAGCAGCAGTACTCTGTGTATGGCTAAAAGTGTCCATTCCTCTGAGTTGGATCCAACACAGTAAATATTTTGTGGCTTCTCTGCTCCTGAGTCTGCCAACAGCTGACAGAGTGACCTTGTACGTGTCTCCTGGGTTCCTTGTGCCTCAGTTTCATAACTTCTAAAATAAGGATACTGTCACTCACCTTGTCTGCAAAATTGTTTAAGATCTAGTAATAAAAAATACTAGGAAGGAGCTTAGGTGATATTACTATTTTATGTCTGTGAGAATGCAGATGCAAAAGCAAATGACATGCGCATGCAGGTCATTCCGTCCCTTGATTGAAATGAGGGTGAGAGAGGGAAGGGGATTTCTTAAGCCATCTGTCAGGCTTACAGAAGAAATTACTGAAGTGTGTTATCAATAGTTATCAAAACTTGCTGGAGCGGAAAGAATTTAACATGCTAATGAGGTTGCATTTGTGGTTCCTCGGTTGGGACAGTTGGTTTCCTTTCTGCATTTCTCCAGGCTGAGCAGTGACTTTGCATTGCCTTTCAGTCCCTGCTCAGTGTTGGTTTCTGGTTCTCTTGTACTTTCTCAGTGTGGTTTCTGGGGAGGGTGAAGTCATCCTTGCTCAGCTATTTCTCATGCTTATTGTTTTGCATTGTGTGCAGCGGGTTATTTTAACAAACTCTACATTTTTACAATGCCAAGAAGTAGGAGCGTTGATTGCATTCCTGGAGGCTGCCTCTGTGTCCTAAGGATGCGCATTTCCATTTTATTGTCTTCTATTTTTACCTCATTTTGGGGGAGGAGGAAGGGCTGGAACACCCTTGGGACGGGCAGCAACCGTCTCTGGGCTGGTGTGGTCAGGGTGTGGAAGGAGGGACGCCGGGCAGCCCCCCAGGAGGTGGCACGCAGCCCGCACATGGCACCCACATGAGCTGCCCGGGCAGCCCCAGGCAGCCGCAGAGACCCAGCTGTGGAGAACCCCCTCTGTCACCTCTGGCTTTTGAAGGCTCATTTAAGCCCTAAAATAACAACTACCACTCCCTGCTGAGGGAAACCGGCCGGGATTAGCCAAAGCCTCCCATTCCCTGCTGTCTAGTGAAACAAGGACTTTCCCCTCTGTGTAAATAGGATGACATTGCTCCCCTCCCCATCTCCCTGAAGGGGAGCACTGTGCTTCAGCACGCTGGCTCCTGCCCTCTGACAGCTCCTGCACCGCCGGGTGTACAGCTCAGGGCACCGAAGACAGTGGGAGACATATGCTAACCTAAGACGACAGCAGATGGGTACAAGCGCTTTTAAGAACAGCTGCTGGTGTCTCATTCGATACTCCCATTTTTAACAAATCCCTGTGATGGCAAAACCCCCTGGAAATTAGGTTTTTCTGTCCCCTCTCATCTCCTGAGCCATACTTGACCCGTTCAACATGATCTAGGGATTAAAGGCTTGTTATTTTACCTTCCTGACAATAGATCAGAGCGTGATCTCTCTGCCAGGCCATTGAACTACTGGTGCTTGGCTCTCCCCCTCTTTCCACTTTGTTTGGTGTCCCACAGGACATGCGATAGTCCACAGATGTGACTTCTGCTAAGGGACACGGTGGATTTTCCCAAACACTACGCACTGCGGCATCAGCCCAATGCGTTGGTTGCAGCACATTTTGTAGCTCTGGTGCTCCCATTTCTTCGTTCTTAAAACTACGGAAGCTGCCTCAGAGAAGAAAGGCAGCATCACCCCTCAGCAGCCCAAGTGCGACCAGGAAGAAAACAGAATCCCTTGCTCTCCTGTAATGGGGCTGTAACATGCTTTTACGTCTGAGATGGGAAGAGAGAGAAATCGTGAGGCAAATCTTGCCAACGCTGCACTTCAGGCCGTCGGCGGAGGTATCCGTCGTCACCATGGTATTGGTGTGCTTCAAACTAATAACGAATTTGCCACCACAACACTCCTGCTAATACCCTCAATTCCCAGATGAGGAAGCCGTGTCACCGAGATGCAAAGTTGCTTCTCCAAGGTCACCCGGAAAGTAAATGGCACAGAGAGGAAAAGAGCTCGGGTTTATCGACTCCCAGTGTCTCCCAATGCAGCTGGTACCCTTTGGGCGGGTTTTGCCGATAGAAGGGTCTGTCCCGACAGAGGATAAAGCTGGAATTGCCAGCCGCGCCCTCCTGCTCTCCAACCCCTTTCTTTCCTAGGGGAGAAAGAAGCAACGTTTTTCCTAAGAGAGAGAGAGGCAAGAGGCGGTTTCCCGGGGCCGGTGGACCCTGTTTCCCCACAGCCCCGGCCGGCAGCTCCTGCAACACACGCCGGCCGGTTTTCGCCGTGGTTTCTCCCCGCCGTCGCGGCCCCCGCGCAGGGCGGAGCGGTGCCGGTGGCGGTGGCGGTGGGGGCTCGGCAGCCCCAGCCGCCCCGGAAAGGCACCGGGGAGCGGCGAGGGGCGCGCACGGGCAGCGGCGCCCCGGGGCTCCGCC
>JANZLQ010000044.1:10013491-10023710 GCA_026212715.1 Elanus axillaris | reverse complement strand
GCCAGAACCACCAGAGGCTCTAAGCTGTAAACATTTAATTGAGTATTTTTTGTCTGGTAATGAAATTTGTTCTACAAAAAAAAAAAAAAAAAAAAAAGAAAAAAGAAAGAACTGAGAGAACCACCCAAAGAGAAACAAATTCTTTCTCTCCACAGTTTTTCATATGTGATTTATAGGTGTGTTTTTCCAAGTAAATCCAAACAAGGCCAGTGAGATACTCTGAATTAAAGTTTGATTTGGTTAATTGAAACAAGAGCCATCTGGGTGGAAATGGGAGGTTTTAGACAGCTGTTTATATTGTTTCATGTGGGATTTCTAAAATTTCCAATTCCGTACTTATTAAGGAGTGTGCTGTTTGACCGTACAGTGGGGTTTTATAGGTGTAAATGATCTACGAAGAATACAAAAAAAAACACAACACAGCTGTAAAAATAATAACAGCTTGCAGCTCTGCAGTAAACTGTTTTGAAGGTATTGACCAAGTGTTCTCTGCTGAACAATGGTCCAAGCTCCACCTTAAAAAGGTGGGAAAACATGATGAAAACCAGTACTTTGTATTGCCTGGACCTCCCCTGACAGGCAGGCATCCATCGGTGATAGGGGTTTGAGGTTGCAGTGCTGTTTGCTTGCTGGATAATTTGCACATTCACCCCATCTCTTGGGAGCAAAAAAAGCTGGCGTTTATCTTCAACAATGCAAAGAATTGTCTCTGATCTCCAGTTTTCTTCAGTTCACCTACCTTCCTTATCTCTTGGCTGTGGTACCACAAAGGGAGAGAAAGGGGAGAAAAATGTTGATGTTGACTTAGGTGTGCTGGCATCAAATCCCACTGGTGTTAAGAAGATTGACATGGAGGCTTAAAAATAAACCTCACTTGCTCAAATCCCTTTTGTGTTGAAATAAATTAAGATGTTTGAGATGAAGAAAGGGGCTGAGGTCATTGTGTGTCCAGTAGTGGTAT
Source organism: Elanus axillaris (assembly GCA_026212715.1). Classification (NCBI taxonomy): domain Eukaryota; kingdom Metazoa; phylum Chordata; class Aves; order Accipitriformes; family Accipitridae; genus Elanus; species Elanus axillaris. Next base: position 10,022,749 of record JANZLQ010000044.1, on the reverse strand, counting down.
GACTGTATTTTCTTTTGTTTGGACAGTTTAATGCCTTGAAGTGGCTCTTGTTTCCTCTTATTAATTCCTGTAGATATCATGGAAAAGGATCTCACAGCTCAGCCATGCAGCAGCCCAGTGTTGCACAACCACCTGCACCTCAGACTGGCTTCATAGCTTAGCAGAAAACTATGCATTTAAAAAAATTTCAACCAAGGAAAAAAGGATGCATCTTTTTTTAGTTGAATGTTTTCCTCTGTTTCCGGACCAGCAAAGAACTCTTCTTTCCCCCCCCCCCCCTTTTAAAGATTTTTGGCTGTTTCCAAGATAGAGCTTATTTGTCTGATCATTAACTAAAACAGCCAACAGAATATGTGATATTATTGTACAGGTTGGACTGTACATGAGTTGAGTGAAGTCACCAGCCCTTCAGATCACTTGGAAAGAGATTTTGGCCAGTATTAAATTTATTTAAAACCTCCCTGCTGGGAGAGTGTTGGCCTCAGGCACCAGCCCACCCAGTGCAGGCTGGACTCAGCTCCTGTGCAGTTACCTGTAACCCATTAGAGTTCCCACCACCACAAATCCCTTTGTGCTTTGCGATGCCTTCCAGGGAAACTGGCCTGGCAGAGTGGAAAAGCCGTGCTCTCCAGCCACCCCCACCCCCCCCCAGTTTAATTATAACCAGTTATTCCCATCCATTTGCCGTGTTTTGGAATCTTTACATATTGTTTCGGAAAAGCTTAGTGGAATCGCAGCCTTTGTATATATAAAATATAGGATGATTGAAGACCTGGCCACTTCTTTATTTAGCTTCCTCAGCCATGCGTTCCTCCCAAAGCATTTTCCCCTCTTGCTGCCAGATCACTGTTTAAACTTGTGTAAATATAAAAGGAACTGTGGACAGCATTTAAAAATGCTGCACCATGTTGGGAGCAGGGCTTGCTGGAAAGAACATCTTCCTAAAGGCCTTTTTTTCCCCTTTTCCTGTGGTTTTGCGGCTCCCTTAGGACAGATCAAAAGCCCTGTATGGGTGCCACCATTAAATCTAATGGCTCTCTGGTTATCCATCCCTGTTTGGACAGAAATAGCTCCACTGTTTTTTCTTTTAAACTGAATTCTTTCTTGTCCTTTGAGTATAGATAGGTTGTAATTAGAAGGGAAAAGAAGTGACCCATAGAACCACTACGAAGAGAGGAGATAAAGACGAAAGAGGCTTCTGTAACAAATTTGAGGCAAAGAAAAGTAGCAGGTTTGTTTCTTTTATCATATGGTTTTCTTGGAAAAAGTTGAAGGCAGAAATGAATGGCCAAGCTCTCCTTTCTGCGCCTGTAGCTCTGCACTCTGAGTGCTGATCTCGCCCTTCATCTGCAGCTTTTCTTCCTCTGTAGTCCTGGCACTGGACAATTCCCGTGCTTACAGGAGAGTTTTCTTGTGTTTTTACTGAGCGTGGAAAACACACTCTGCTCGTAACACTTCTTGGCTGGAGCATCATGCCCCCCACCTGAGTCGCCAGCTGTAGGGCGGTTCGGTACAGTGCAGCGCAGACCTGGGGAGGACTCTGACAGCACGTCTTACGTACTGGCCTTTCTCCAAACATGCTTTTTGGAGGTGGGAAGGCTGTAAGCATAGATTGTATACAGTCTGAATTCAGGGGGATGAAGACAACGTAAATACTGGCTTTTAGGGTGTTTTCAGAGAACAATGCATCGAAACTGAAGCTAAATTACCGCTATTACTTTTCAATCTTTTTTTCTCCCTGTTTCACAAGCTGCCCTCCTGGTGCAGTGCTGTGACGCTGCCTGTCTGTAGGGGATGGGTGGGTTTCCTGCATCAGGGAGACAACAGAATTCTTTCCCTCTTTTTGTTCCTGTCTGTGCTGGAAGTGACATATTGATGGGTTGCGGGGAGGATGTGCCGAGCTCCAGCACTCTTTCCATGAGCCCTGTATTGAAACTATGGGATGGAATAAAATTGCTGCTCTGAGGATATTAAAAGGGAACACATTTCATTCTCCAATTTCATTAAGAGCCATTAACATTGGAATGACATGGTCACTATTTATAAATCCCCAGTGCAGATGACTTGGTACAGCTGGTCAAAAGAAAAGAGGTTCAATGGAGACAGGGAGTCTATTTGCATTAATGGTGGTTACGTGCTCCTCTGGCGGTGAGGGGAGAAGGTGAAGGCATGGAGCATTTCAATGTCAGTGATTATGCCACTCACATGTTCTTCTAACTCTTCAACAAATCACAGTCATGACTGGAAAAGAAAAACACCGGTTCAGAGCAATGCTTTTTAAACATAAAGCATTGCTCTGAAAATCAGTTCTGAGCTGTTTATATTGGTGGTAGAGGAAAAGTTATCTTGGAAGTGAATTAATGAACAGAGAGGAATTGGGGGCAAGGAGACAAACCCAGATGAGTTTTTTAATATGAAAAATACTCTAACTAGGATCCTTTCTGTGCATTGTGATTAATCAGGAACATACGATGGGTCTCCTGCAGGCACAACAACGGGGTCCCTCCTCGCCTCAAAGTGAGAGCCACACTGGAGCTTCAAGCCTTGAGGGACCAGCAGCACTCACTAATACAGCAGGGTTTGGGGGTCTCTTGGGTTGCTTTTAGGCTGTGCCTCTGGTCTCTGCTGCAGCAGTGAATGCTGCTGGCCTGGAGCAGGGAGGAAGGGAAAGGATCTCCGAGACAGACCGCAGTGGCATAATATTATATAAAAATAAGAATATCTCTGTATCTGTCTTGATGCCGTGAAAATCTATATTTGAGCCATGCTGTAGAGCACTGAAGCCACTGAAGACAAAATCCTTCTCCTCTAACAATTGTAGGAGCAGTCATTAGAGAAAAAGGTGCCCCGACACATGTACTATGGGACTCTCCTTGAGTCAGGCTGTGGAAAAAGGGGCTGCGACATAACAGCAAAGCCACAGTTGAAATGGGATCCTTGGATGTTGGCCTTCTAAGCTGGGTTTAACTTGCAGTGAGCACAACACACTTGTATTAACAGAATTGATGCATCAGAAGATGGTAGTGGGCTTCAAAGCCACACAAAGTAACAGCCAATGAAAAAAAAGTTTAGCATTGTAAATCCATGGAAATTGGACCCCATTTCTATATGAATTTAGTAAATCAAAGCAGAACCCAACCGCCCCAGAAAACATGAGGGGGTTTGTCTGTCCGCATCTCTGTTCCTCTCTTCCCATCTTTGGGTCTCCAGCTGAGTTCGTTCCTCCAGACCAGCCTTTTCTCACCTGAAGTGTTACATCTTTTAGTGCTCTCTGCTTTGTAGTGTACTTTACTGTCTGCTTCTAGAAAACAATGAAAATAATAAATCACAAAAATACATATTTTAATCACTGACTGACAAGCTGAACTTTTAGATTTGGAAAATATTTAGTCTCCCAACCTAGCAGTCCTCAGAACCAATTTGTGGAGTTGCTTAAACAGACATCAACTGCTTAGCTCTCATTGCTTTTCATCACCTCCCAAAACTGCTGTGGGCTCTAAAGTTTAGGACTGGAAGATAAAGTGAGCTGAGCAGCCCTCTGCTCTCCGCAAGTTAAACTTAACTTTCTAAAGAAGGTAACAATTTTGCAAAAACATAATACATCAAGTAAGAGGCACAGGTTTGCTCTCCTGGTGTATGAAATCATATGCAGCATATGAGTGAGAACATAGTCCAAAAATTCCCAAGAAGAGCTATAGTAATCAGGCTGACTGATTATTTTTTATTTGTTTTTGTCTTTAGCAACTAGCCAAAAAAATTCATCTAGTTTTGCCTCCCATATTTTGTGACTTTAAAATCCCTGACATCTTTCAAAGCTCTTTGGCTTGTGAGCATGGCCTTCTGACTGACACGAGCCAGTGGACTTGGGTGTCAAGGCCATATAATGGATTACAATAAGCTGTGCCATTTCCAAAGCTCCTCATCTATCATGCAGCTGCTTTCATCGCTTGCACAGAAAGACTTAAGCAGGGATTATGGCATGAACCCTACCTTTTCTCCATCCTTCTCCCGCTCGCTCTTACTCTGTCTCTCATTAACTAAGTCTAAGAATTTGTTACTAGAGTTGCAGACTCATTGACCCAGATTTGCTAATAATACGGGGGAGAGGAGATTTTTTTCCATGCTTAATCGCTGGCTTCTGTGTATTGTTAGTGCTATTTATATGCATGAGAATTGAAAGGCTGTAATAAAGATGGGGCCAACTTTGCAGCAAAATGCATGTGTGCACACAGTGAGAGGCACAACAGGAGAGAGATGGGGAAACAGGGACACAGAGGTGAGCGTAGATGGATTTACCTATACTTGCAGACCCAGCAGTAGATTTTTTGACAGCAGACCCTGCTTCTACAGCCTGATCTACAAGATCCTACCGGTTTAGCTCAGGGCTCCTCACTTTGCTCTGAAAATGCCACACCATCAAAGTCATGCACTGGCTTTCTTTGTGTCAAGTTTGATTTCCTTCACTATCAAAAAGCAAAGTCAAGCGGAGGGTCTGGAAGTGCTTTGGGAGAGTATTACTGCCTGTTCTGGGAGAGAGTGCTGGCTCTCCTCAGTCTTTGGGGCTCTGTGATCACTTCCAGGTGGTGGAAGATTTGCTATCAGCACTTTCATCCTTGGAGCAGCCCTTCTGTCGTGGTTTATTTTCTGCTTCGAGCCAGCTGGTGGATCTTGGAGAGAGACATTGGTATTTCAGCTGCACTTGCCATCTTTTGGCTCCAGTGCTGGTGTCATGATGTGATGTTCGGTTAACCCAGAGAGCTCGGGCTTGGTGTTTGGTTTTCTGTCAAGGTAACTGTCCTTTTAAATGTTGTGGTTGAACTTTGTGTTCATATTTGGAAGGAAAGGGCTTAATTTGAAAGGAGGAGCAATGCAGGAACGTGTTTCCTGAGGACATGGTGGGAGACAGGGGATGGAGCAGCCTGGAAAATACTGTAAGGTCCTGCTGCAATTGCCTGTGTTTGCTGGTTTGAGAAAAAGGATCAGAACAAAAGGATTTTGCCTAATGCTGTTGGTAAATACCTCTCTGCTTTAATGGAGGAACGCCTAGAAGACCAGAATAAATGTGTCATTAGCCTCTGCCTAGAAAAAAATGGATTTTAGCTTTTTTTTTTTTTAAATCCCCCATAAAATGTTTGGTTTCAAGCATAAGCCACAGAAGCAAGAGGCTTTTCTTGCTCGAAAATCTTCATGGAGACAGGCACAACTTGATTTTGTGAGCTAAAGTCAATCCTTGTTCTCTGCCTGGGATTTTTCCAGACTGTTTTGCAATGAAAAATGTTATATGTCCATTAGATATTTGCATTGAGAGTTACCTCAGTGCCACAATGCACCATCTTTTAATGAAAAAACAACTTCTGCCTTTCCTCCTCCCCTCCTTCCCAAATTAGTCTCTTCAAAAATGTCACATTTCCTGCAATTCACTACAGGCTCTTCAATCTCCCCTTGACACCTCCATTTCTGTATCACTGTATTGCAAGCAAACCACGTGGGGTTTTTTAACTCCCTGGAAATTTGTCTCAGCTTAGAGGACCAGGCAGGGAGACCTTTACATCAAAGGAGGGCTCTGGTGTGGTCGTGCAAACCACAGGAGTTTAAATGGGGGATATTTATTAACTGTCAAGTTGAGTTTTCCCATGTTTGAGCCAGCAGGACGTTTGGAAATGAGGTCAATTTTTTTGTAGCAGCCTTCTAGTGGATTTGGTAGCCTAACTTTACAAATTCACATTGGTGAGCATGGAATAGGCAACACCAGTGCTTCCCGCAGATCTCCCCAACACATTTTCTGTATTTAAAAACAACATAAATGTCTAGGCAGTGCACTAAATTTATATGTGAACAGATTTTTATCTCTTGTTCTCAGAAGATAAGATCGCGTCGGAGCAGAATCCTGTTTCGTGTTACTGTTAATGTTTGTTATCTGCAGTAACAGCCCAGCCTGCTTCTCCCAGCCTGCAGCAAGGCTCCAGCCTGCGTGCCCGCGGGCGGCTGCATCATCTCCAGCAGAAAAGGTGCAGTGGGATGAGCACTGCTAGGACCTTCCTTTTGCTGGATCACACTGTGATTGACTTTCAGTCCGTGAGGGTTGTTCCTACAAGCTTGTGATCATGCAGTAAACTTGACCTCATTGTCCCCACCTGTTGGGATTTTCCTGTTTCAAAGCAAAAGCCACCTGCCCCCTCTCTCCAAATGCCTTGTTTAATGTTCAACAGGGTTGTTGCTGCAGCAGCAACCCAACTATCTACTAACTGTAATAGGAAAAAGTTCTAAAGTTACAGATAAAGCAGCAGCCATAAAGATAAGATGCAGGCGCGTTAGGTGGATTCCCTTTCGCCTGTGCAGCAAGTGTTAATAGATAGATTTCAGGCTGCATGCTGCTACCTTTCAGCCTTTTCTTTGAACAACATGGGCAGACCACACTCCAGCTGCATGCTGATGAGCTCTATCTCCTGTGAGCTGTTCATCCACAGGGTAGCAGTCCCAGTAATTTCTGTTCCCTTGACATCCTTGCTTTATCCAGTATGCATCCCTGTTTGGCACCTGGCTGGCCCATAATTTGCTTACCTTGTGATCCTGAGTGTCTTTTGTCATGGATTTAGTTGGAGGGGGTCCTCAGGAAGGGGCTGTGGGAACCAGGGAGCGTCTTTTGGTGCAGACTGTGGATTTACCCATGGGACATCGGGAAGGCAGTGCTCTCCTCCTCCTCCAACTGTCAGGCTGCCCTCACCATAGCTCTGCTGTAGCTCTGGTCTCCCTGAACGTTATTCTCTCCACCGTCATTTTAGGGCTTTCTGTGGTATTATTCCTGCCTGGCTTGTCAGAGCAAGTGAAGGCAGGATTGACCTGGCTTAAGGTCAACTCCTCAGCTAAGCAGCCTTCTCTGTCCTGCGTCCTAGAGAGCAGCCTTGGAGAGGGCTCTTGTTCTGAATTTTGTCTGCTGCTGTCAGTGGGATTACAGTGCCACAGCAAACCCGATGCTGTGAACAAATGGGTGAAAGAAATGTTTATTTTTAGAACTGGAACCATGATAAATATGTGGAATTTGTCCAGGGTCTGCCTGCTGTACCTTTTTGAAATGCAGAGTGCATGTTTGTTAAAATACCTCTCCAAAGGTCAACATAACCTAAGAAATAAATGTGCTGGCCTTTTGGAAGGCAGGTGAAGTTTCGGATGTGTGATAGCTACTTGCTGTTGAGAGCATGGGCCCCTATAACCCAAATCTGTTTCAGTGCCACTCATGTGACACTGTAAGGATGTGGATGGGCGTGCTGCCTTGCCAGAAGGGTTTCTTTTGCAGATTTCAGTGAGGAGCCCTACACCATTCTTAATCCTTCAGTTCAGCTCTTCCTTCCATTTTCCTGGCTTACTTCATATTTGCTGAAGCCCTGATCGTGCGTTTGATGGACTCATGCTGCAAGCATCATGTTTGCAGTTGGTGAGAGTAGGGATGAAAAATGGAAAACTCTGGAATGAAAAGAAGCAAAATGCTGGATGGGATCTCAGGACATCACCCAGGGGGACCCAGTGCATTCGTGTCCCATTTGATGATCTAGGCAGCCTGCTGACTTGCTTACAGGGCTCAGGGATAGAAGTATTTGAGTACCTTACATTTTTTAATCCTTTTAGCTTCCTGTGAGGTGGAGGAATACTATTGCTCTCTCTTAGGCAGGGAAGTGAGGCATAAAGAGAAGAAATTACTTGCTGAAAGAGTTGTAGGAATCTCATAGCTGAAAAAAAGCATTGGCATAGCTCCTAGCTGCCTGTCACGGCATCAGGCACCCTTGTATAGGGTGGCATTTCTGCCACGAGCTTGGCTGTCATTATCCCTGACAGCCTTATGGGTAGGAAACCACAGACAGGAGAGGGGAGAGTTCAGAGAAACAGCAGAGGGACTGAAATGTGATCCAAACTATGGAAGCCGAGCCACAAATTAGGGCAATTCAAAGGCACAAACATCCTGTTCAGCTTGCCTAGTCCCCATCAGTACATAATGAGTAAAGCACATGCCCAAGCTCAGCTTCAGGTGTGTTTCAGTGGGAAAGCTCTGCCTCCCCTGCCTTGGGTTATGTCAGGCTTTATTCCTGGTGGTGGCAACTGGCAGGTGTTCATGCAAGGGGGGAACGCTGTTATAAATAAATTATCCATTCATTTCCTTCTGGAGACTTTCCTATTGTTTAGCCACAATATGCTTTCCTGTTTTTAAAAAAACAAAACAAAAAAAAGCCAAACCCTGGCCCCGAGTTCCTCTCTGGCAGGGTGGACCCAAAACTGCGTTTGAAGTGGGTGCCCATTTCATTGCTCTTCTGTCCGTCACACAGCTGTCACTGTCAATCCTGCCTCGGTCCTCCACACTTTCCAAAAGCAGCATAAGAAGTGCCTGCGAGCCGTGCCGGAGGGCATTGCGTCCCGCTTGGTCTTTACACATGTCTTTTCTCTGGCAGGTCGATGTGGCAGGGCGGCTGGTGCTGCAAGGGGGTGGAAAGCAGGGGATTCTTGGTGATAGCGGAGGAGAGCAAAAGCTCTCTTCCCTCCTTCCTCCTCCTGGCCAACACTTGGACACTGAGGCCAGGGCACTCGCTTTCACAGGGCAGTTGTTTTTAACCATTTTAGAAAAAATTGCAGCTCAATGGTTTATAAAATGGGGGCTTCTCTACCTGGGGAGGCTGTTGCCCAGCAAGGTGGGCTGTGATGTGAAAGAGCAGCACTGAGCCCACTGGGTCCCGCAGGAGCCCCTCAGAGGCTGTCCCGGCAGCACCCGTCAGTGGTCCCAGCTCGATGGCACAAAGGCTCTGTGAATCCAGGTGAAAAATGGGGAGCCGGTGTGGGAAAGCGTGCCCAGGAGAGGATTCACCCCTTGCTGCTCGGGGTCACTCGCCCAGCACTACGTGTTGGCTGGGTTCATGACACCATGCCTCTCCCTCCTAACGAAACCCCAGACTGTATTCCTCTGCAGCAGCAGCATCATCATTTATCGGTAATATTTGCAGGCAGACACATAGAGCAGCACCTACATGAGCCGCAGGTGGGTCTGTGCTGAAAGCAGCCATCTTCTGCATTTTAGCTATTCAGGAGGCAAGAAATAAGATTTCTCCTGGGAATTCCCAAGAGAAATACCCATACCTCTTGCAAGCATGGCCAAGGCTGACCCACAGACCCAGGGAACCCCCTCCTGCACTGGGAGAGCAGGGAGGGAAGCCTGGCTCACAGTGCTGCTGTGAGCAGAGATGCTCTGCCAGGTGGGGAGACCGCCCCGAGGGGATT
>JANZLQ010000044.1:9998344-10013391 GCA_026212715.1 Elanus axillaris | reverse complement strand
GGGGGGGATGTGGGGCTTCTCTCCTCCCTGCCTCCCCCAGAACTTTGCCTTTGTGGCCCTGGCATGGACATAGCAAACCCCCTCCCTGGTGTAAGAGCAAGGAGGTATTTATTTACATTAGTGTACAACAGGATTAACCATTACCTTGTGCTGAGCAGCGATTGTCATGTGCAGTACGAATGAAGAGATACAAAAGACCTTTTAGGCAGTGTGTTTGCCTGTCATAATTTAGGATTGCCCTTTTTGTCTTGATGCAAACAGGAGCTTTTTGCTTTTGTAGCTGTTTGATTCCTGTTGCAGATGCCTGATTTCAAGGGTTAAGCCTGGGTTCAGATCTTGCCTGCAACCCCTCTTCTCTTGCATTTACAAAGGCAGCGGTTGCTTAGAGCCTCTATTAGATCAGACATGAATGCAAGTCCCAGCCTTTCACTGCCCTACCTGGTATGGTTTTGCTTGCAAAAATAAGATGTCACAACTGCAGATCTCCTGCCAGCTTTCCCAGATGAGCTCCCAGCATCTTCTGGTGTTTCTTTCCATGAGAGGAAAGTGTCAGAAAATCCTTGCCTTGTCACAAAGCAAACCCAGGAGTTACACACAGGGAGGAAGCAGCTTGAAGGAAGGGCCAGGCAGGGAGCTTCTAAAGCTTCAAACGTGGCAAAATATTTCAAGATAAATGCGTTCATGTGATGCAGTTTTATATTGAACAGGATGACTTTGAGCACCCAGCATGCCTTCGAGCACCCAGCATGCCTTCTGTTTTTGCTTTAAAAATCTACAAAGCCAGGTGCAAAGAGGAGGAGAGGTGGAGTGGGTGGGAAATGGGGAGCTGGAAGTGCCTGTAACACCACGGTGGCGGCGGTCATGGGAGCCCTGGTCCTGGAGCAAGACCCTATGTGTTCAAGGATATGCAAAAGAGATTGTCTCCGCCTCGGGGAACTTACAGCTAAGGCCTAAGATTAAAAGTTCAGCTTTTTTCATTTCTGCTTCATGCTTGTGTGAGCTTCACTTTAGGCCTTAAATCTGCTTTTCTTGAAATTGGTCTCAAAATTGCTATTGACTTCAAATGCTGCAAGATCTCACCCATAAATTCTCCTTCTCCCATCTGTAAAATGAGGATGGCAGGATTTCTGTGCCATCTGTGGTGCTGTGAAGCTGAAAACAATCATCGTTTATGAAGTGCTTTGAGCTCAAATGGGAAGTTCTGTGTAAAGGCAAGGCTTTGTGGGATGAAATGTTCCTTAATGTGTCAGTTGCATCTGATATCTGAACCAGGGACTGGGTTGAAAGTTTTGGAAGAACAGTCTGGTGATGCAGAGGTAGTGCTCCAGCTGCTAAATGTCTTGCTTTATTTGTGTAGTTCAAAAGCTGCTTTTAATTGTTACAAAATTAAGGGACAGAGTAGCCAGTGGCTGCATGTCCCACAAAAATCAGTGTCCTACATCTGCATTCATCTTGAGAACCTCTGATCTTAACAGCCATGATTCTCAGAGATGGTGTGACTCTGGCTGCCAGCTGGTGATTTGACAGCACATGCATTACAAATAGGAAATTTGGAGCCACAGTCACAAGTGTTAGGCCTTTCCGAGTGCAATAGGATGCATCTGATGGGAACAAAAGGGTGTTCGTTTTCATCCAGCTTTGCAGGGCGTAGAAGGGCAGCTGCCTAACCTTTGCCCCAAGAGCCACACGTGCCTTCTATTTGCATAAAGCCGAGGGCCAAATTGGTGCGACAAAGAGCAGGTTGTGGCCAAGCACAACATTTTGAGATTAAATGGTGCTGTTCCCAGAGAGTAATGCAAAGCATGCGTGGCAAGCCGGTTGCAGTTGCCCGGGCTGAGCTAACACATGGCTCAGGTCAAGCACTTCTGACAGAGCCGCTGGTTTCTCCTTTTGCAGACACAAGCCACCAGACCCGCTCCGTCTCCAGCCGCCCCTACTACAGTTTGCCCAACAGCAGCCATGAGAGACGCTCAGTCCTCACTATCACGGAGCCACCGCGCTTCCACTCCCAAGCCAAAGGCAAGAACGTGCGTCTGGACGCTCACTCCCGCAAGGCCACACGGAGGAACAGTTTCTGCAATGGGGTCACCTTCACCAACCGGCCCATCCACCTCTACGAGAAAGTCAGGCTGAAGCTGGTGGCTGTGCACCATGGCTGGAGTGGGGCCCTACGCTTTGGCTTCACCATTCATGACCCATCACAGATGAGCTCTGATGAGATACCAAAGTACGCCTGTCCGGACCTAGTGACCCGACCTGGATACTGGGCCAAAGCTTTGCCAGAGAGGTTTGCTGTGAGAGACAATATCTTGGCCTTCTGGGTTGACCGTCATGGGAGAGTCTTCTACAGTATTAACGATGAAGAGCCAATATTGTTTCACTGTGGTATTAAAGTTTCCGGTCCTCTCTGGGCACTCATAGATGTCTATGGAATCACCCATGAAGTGCAAATACTAGGTAAGTGTGTGTTTTGGCCTGCGGCTTGCTCTTCTGGTCGCTCTTTCCACGGAGGCATGATCATATAGAAAAGACGCATGATCCATCTGGTTGATCATTTCTATGGGACACTTAAGAAAACTAATTTACTGTTGGTTTTGTACCTCAAATGAACCATTTTTCTTTTGCCAGCAGTGGGGATCCAGAAAGCAATATATTTTAGAGATGTCAGTGATGGAAAGTCCTAACACTATGTTATAGCAGCCATGTGAAGGGATAAATGGAAATCTTTACATGTGAAGTAAATACTTTAAATATATAAGTAAATATATAAGTAAATAAATAAACACATAAGTAAATACATAAGTAAATACTTTACATGGTAAAGTTTACCCAGCTTTTTCTGAGCTAGCTATTGTGCTGCTGTGGTGTGGAAAAACATGGTGCTGCTTTACAGCAAGGTCCCAGGGACAGAGGAGACAAAGGTGACCAGTTCTGGCTTCCTCTGTTCTTTCCCAGCTACCAGTTAGCACCAGTCCACTGGAAAACTATCACCCATTCCTCAAGCGTTTCCTGGTGCTCTTCCCCAGCCCCTCTCTCAACTTTTGGCCTTGGTCCCCACCTAGGCTGGCAGTTTAAAAAGCTGTTTTTGCAGACATAACCCAACTTACCCTTCCCTTACACTTGAGCATCACTGTATGTCTGCAAAGTACCAGCAGCAGCACAGGATGCAGCCTGCCAGCTGAATGAGGAGTGATGAGAAAATGTAGCACGAGCTCCTGTGTGCTTCAGATCCTTGCCACTGCATGCCACATCGCCCCTCAACCCTAAGCAGATTGCTGCATTCAGGTGGTGCCTGGCTGATTTACAAGCATCATCCTTGGGGACGGCTGCAAGAGGGGATGAATTTGTTCCCATTAGCAAACCAAGCCGATTGCCATGGAATGACTTCCGCGACTTTTACAGCATTGAACTTTCAAATTAATTCAGTGTTAGATGGAGTGTTTTGAACTGGTCTACACCACAGGGAATCCTTTTAAAATATAAGTGTTACCCTTTCCTGGAGGCTCCTAGGAGCTGATTTAGTTTTAACAGCCAAACTAAGCTGCACTTACTCGAGGGAATGGTGCCTCTATCCTCACAGTGAGCAGACACCAGTGATAAGCTGTGAAATGGTTAGTCCAGTGGGCAGGCAGCTTCATCACATATTCTTCCAAATGGTAACAATTATTTTACAGGCGAGAAGGCTACACATAAACAACACTTTGCCCTGCCTCCTCTGCCTCAAATGTGTAATTAAGCCTTACTAGTAGCTTATCCTGTAATTGCGATTGCGACACGCTCCAGCCTCTGGTGCTCATCACAGAGGTGAAGGAGCATTTGCTGTATTGGTCAGTGCAGCTGCTTCACCAGAGAAGTCCTTCCTCCTCATTAGATTACAGTTAGAAAAATAAAATTTAGCTTATTTCTGCTCCCCACCCCCTAATCCTGCCTGCAGCATCCAAGAGTGCAGAGCAAAAAACTTGGCCTGAGGGCACCTGTACTCTTATTACTTTTTTTTTAATGAAAGTACCAAGCCGCACAAACTGCCCCAGGAATCAGGGCGATGCTCAGCCATTTGGTGCACCAGGGGACCCAGCCTCCTTGCTGCAGATATGGTGGTGTCATAATGGACGTTTGACTCTCTGTCTCTTCCTCCCAAAATTTTTGCAAGTCAAGAAAGCTGTGAAATATAGCTCAAATACAGAGGAACAAAATGCATCTCTCAGCTGCATGGAGCTTGGATGTGTCTTACTCCTCTGTGGGAGCATTTGTTGCCAGATACCCTATGCTTGCTAGAAACAGCTGGTCTGGCCATCAGCCTACACCGGTGGCCTCTTCTGCATGAGCATCTGAGCAAAGGCAGCCTCTGCTTTGCAGCTGCTGGATGGATTTGGGTGTTTTTCCTTCTTTGGTAAAAGCCTGGTGATTTTCTCCCCCAAGGCAAAGGCAGTGTTGGTGCTGGGATGATTGTCCCCTCTCCATCTTTGGGAAGACCAGGGGTCTGCTTCTTTCATGCACACTCTTAACTTCCATGTGCTTCGACTTTGTTCGGCTGGCTAATGCCTTCCCTTCAGAGTGAAGTGTCCAAGCTGCCCTGGGCAGTGCTGGAGGTAGAAGGAAGGCACTCCCAAACCTCCCCACACCTTTAAATCCCTGCCCTGGCTTGGCATAGCCAAGGTGAAAATCTGGGAAATTAATTAAGAGTCAGCATCCTGACTTTCCCTTTGTGGGAAGGGAAATCCCTGTGCTGTGAAAGGGGAAAATAACTCTCTACTGTAAAAATCTTCTTTGTAACACCTGCAGCAAGTAGCTTTTGGGACAAGCTCTCAATTTAAAATCTCTGCAGTGGTGTGAACGCCCCTGAGATAAGAGGCTTGAAATCTTCTTGTAAAATGACCTCTCTTGGACACACCTGTGCCAAGATGCCTCACAGCTGTAAGGCAATGACAAGGAGTGTGAAAAGAATATCTATTCATGCTTGTGCTCTTTTCCCCATCACTGTGTTGTGGATTTGGCTTGCACAAGACCTTTGGACAGCAAGATATTGAGACGTTTCCTTCTTTTACAGAGCAACCTCAAAGCTATTAGATCCATCTGCTGAGAACGCTGTAGGACCACACTGGTTTACAACTTTTCCCAATTCAGCAGTGCAAGGAGCTCCCAGATTGCTTGGGTACTTCATAACACTTGTTTTTCCTCAGCTAGTGCCAAGATGCAGCTGTTTCTCTGCCTGCTGCCTGCTCTACGTGCGACTCTCCACCACTAGCTGTTCATTAGTGGTTGACCTCTGGCTAATTTTCCCATTGTTTTTCCATTCAGAGGAACATAATTCAGATAATCTGTAGGCTAAAATAATAACAATTGTAACCATAAAAGTAGACAATTGTATCTTGACTCTAATGTCCCTTATCACTGGGTTTATCTCACAGATAGCATGTTTGCAGAGACCATGACCACTGCCCGACTCAGCACTGCCCGTCTCAGCACTTGCCTTCCCCAGAGCAACCATGATTCAGCCAACTTCAATAACAACGAACTGGAGAATAACCAAGTAGTGGCCAAAATTGCAAACCTAAACCTAAGCCGGGTACCAGGACTTGGAACAGACAACCACATCATCCCCTGTTGCCCAAACCGACGGCAGCGTGCCCAGGGGGTTCCAGCCTTCCTGGACACAGACCTGCGATTCCACCCCACCCGTGGACCTGATGTCACCTTTTCTCAGGACCGGATGGTTGCATGCACCAACTGGCAAGAAAGCAATAGGACTTTGGTGTTTTCTGACCGGCCTTTGCACATCGGTGAAAGCCTCTTTGTGGAAGTAGGACATCTTGGGTTGCCATACTATGGGGCCCTTTCATTTGGCATCACTTCTTGTGATCCGAGTACTTTACGGACAAATGAGCTCCCAGCAGATCCGGACTTCCTCTTGGACCGCAAGGAGTACTGGGTGGTTTACCGAGCTTTCCCAGTCCTCAACAGCGGCGACATTCTCAGTTTCATGGTCTTGCCGAATGGAGAGGTGCACCACGGGGTAAATGGAGCCAGCCGAGGAATGCTAATGTGTGTGGACACCTCACAGTCTCTCTGGGTGTTTTTTTCAATCCACGGTGTAATCAACCAGCTCAAAATACTGGGTAAGTGCAGCCAAAAGAAATTATAGTGGGGAGCACCTGGCTGGTGACATTTCCAGGGCCAGAACAGAAGCTACAGGTTTGCATTTACAGCATTGCCTTTAGCAGGTGGTTACTGATGTGAGTAAGCAGCTCCTCACCTTACCTTGTGCTTGCAAGCAAGAGTGAGCAAGACATGGAAGCTGTCACATAGATGTATGCAGCCTACATGAGCCCCCCAGAAAATGATGAGACTTGAGATATAAAATAAGCAGCAGGTAGGGAGGCAGGGATGGCTGGGGGGGGGGGCAACTCCTGGTTTTCAGTGGGTTTGTTTTTAAAAGGGATTCTTTATAAACCCACTATTCCAGCCAACAGGTATTAAACTCCTGTCTTGGTAAGGGTGATGATTTTTGTGAGTGCAGCTCTGCTTTGAGCACATGTGTTGCTGATGGACCGTAATCGCTCCCCAAGCACAGCCACAGCTCAGGTATCAGATGTCACTTTTGATCTATTGCTGGTGACCGGTTACAGTGCTTCTTCTTTCCTCTTGTTAAGGATTCTGTCAGAAAAGCAGATGTTGATGACTTTGTAAAGCACATTTTTCTCATTTAAAGCAAGGCCCTTTCCCAGCTGCCTCTGACGGTAAGACAGTGATAGCTTAAGGCTGCTGCTGCTGGAGAGATCAGGACTGCGGGGAAGTGACTTTACATCCCAGATGATGGCTGTCAGATAACCTGGTGCTTGCTTCACTGAAGCACTGAACAGAAATTGTACAAGGACATAGCAAGGTCAAGGCCCTGGAGGTCACATCCAAAATTGTGCACCTGTATCATTATTAAGGGGCAGCACTTAACTCATCAGCTGGACTTTCTCCTAAAGCACCCTGCACATGTTGGGTGGGAGTGACTCGCCGGGCTGAGGGGCATTTAGCTTTGGGTAGGCTTTGGCATCTGTCGGCCCCACGGCAGGCTCAGCTCTCTCCTGTGTTTGCAGGCACTGTGCAGTCCAGCCCAGTGACCGTCTCTCCCTCAGGATCTCCCGGCGGCTCACAGTACGACAGCGACTCGGACATGGCCTTCAGCGTCAACAGATCATCATCTGCTTCAGAGTCATCTCTTGGTAAGGAGAGCCTAGTCCTTGGCACCCCACTGTGCCAGCTACTCCAAGACAGGAATCTGGGCTGATAGACGATGCTATGCAAGATGGTAGGGCAAGGCTAGGGTGGAGATGTTACATCTCCTGCAAGGCCAACAGAAGTAATTGGAAAAAAACACAAAGTGGTGGGAAGCTTTTCCTGGCCTGAAGAAGGGCTGTGCGTTGCTTCCTGCTTTGTCAGTCTGTCTAATGAAAGTGGTCCCTGCGGGGCTGCCCTTGCTGCAGCAGCAGTGCTGCAATAGAAGGGGGTGCAGTATCGTGCCTTGGGCTCTTACAGCACCCAGACTGCTGCATTCTGCACTACCAAGGCTCTACTGCTGAAAGGATGGTTGTGTAAATGCTCACGTGCTGGTGTTTAGGTCTCAGGCAGACAGCCTCAGGGGCCCTGCCCAGTACCGTCCCTGGCACATGCCACCGTTGTGCAGTGCCTCGGCCACCCAGCATGGCTGGTGAGATGCAAGAGGACCCTTGCATGGACCACAGCTCCTTTGGGGAGTGCGGGGCTCTGCACACCCATACCATGAAACGGGTGTGCAAAATCACAGCCCTGCTTGGGGAAGGCAAGGCAAGCTGTGCTTTGCCCCATCTGTAGAAAAGTGATGGCAGGCTCTGCCTGGAGCTGTACCTGTGCTGCCGATTAGAATATGCTGGGGTTTATTTGGCCAAACAAACCAGGCAATGGGGAACGAATGAAGAGCCTTAAAAAATTGACTTGAGGGTGTGCGTGTTGTATGTTGTCAGGTGTGCGCCATCCTGGTGACCGAATGACCTTGTTCCTTCCTCCTGCTTTGCAGTGACTGCTCCCAGCTCCCCCCTGAGCCCTCCCATCTCTCCTGTCTTCCCCCCTCCGGAGCCAACAAGCAGCAAGAATGGGGAATGCACCGTCTGCTTTGACAGCGAGGTGGACACAGTGATCTACACCTGCGGACACATGTGCCTCTGCAACACCTGTGGTCTTAAGCTGAAGAAGCAGCTCAACGCCTGCTGCCCAATCTGCCGACGGGTCATCAAAGATGTTATTAAAATATACCGCCCTTAGCGCCCGGCTCGGGCTGTAGGAAGGGGGAACGCCGCTAGCAGTAACCATGCCTTTCCGTCCCTGCTTATGGGTTATCGTGCTGGTCAGTCGTTATCAAGTGGCTCGTTATCTGTGTTTCCTTATTTGACTGGTAGGGCACAATTCAGGGATAAAGTTGAGCTGAGGATCACGTGGGGCCCAAAGGCACGGCTGCCGTGTGCCCATGGGCGAATCTGGGGAATCGCGGTCTGGACCCAACCCAGCTGCAAGTGAGAAATTTCCCATGCAAAGGCTCTTTTTTTCCTCCTCCTCCTCTGGAGGAGGCTCGCTGTGGTGTGGATCGGGAAGAGGAGGTTACCACTTGGTCAGTGCCAGGTGCCACTGGGCTTCCCAAACCCAAAACCCCAACAGCTCTGGGCTGCTGCCAGGTGCTTGCGCTGTGGTGGAACAACATTAGGACAAGGCCTAGTGGGAGGGCAAAGTAGACAAAACCAATCTGGAAATGTCATGATCATCCATGTAAGGGGAACTAGCTAAGGCCAAAATAGTAGCACAGCTAGGTTCTCACTTGTTTGGGTTTTGCCCCCCTGAACAGGCTTCTGGGGCACATGGAGAAGCTGGTCTGACTTAGCTAAAGCAGCTTTTGCTTTTTGTGGCAGAGCAGGGACTTCTCGCCAGGGAGGCTGAGACCCAGGGAGCAGTCATGGGGTAGCAGTGAGGAGCACGAGCCCTCTGAGAGCCCCAGCAAACCCAACTGCTGCAGCAGCAGTGGTGGAGCAGCGGGCAGCCACAATGGGCTGTTCAGGCACTGCCCGTATGTCTGGCTGCTGAAGCCATAAATTGCAGCCTGTGGATGAGAGTGGCATTAGGATGGGCATACTGCAATCCTGGCTTAGAAAAAGCGCGGGGCTACAGCTGTCTGCAATGATGGTGTTTGCCACCTCCAGGGATGTGCACCTGCATTTTGCTCTGCTCCTTTTCGCAGGCGGCATAGCCGCTGTCTCACACTGTCCTGCCCGGCTCACCTCCCCGAGCCCATCCCCTGCAGCCAGTGCTGTGGCAGGGCTCAGCCTTCCTCCTGCCCCACCACAGGGACTTCTTGGAGCCTGTGGTGAGAAATTCATTTCTGATACGGTCCCAGCAGGCTCACTTTTTTTCCTGGGGACTGTGTATGTGCTGATTTTACCTGCTTTTTCTCAAGCCTTTCTAGGTTTCCCAGCAGAGCTCCCAGCTGCCCGGACACTGGGTCCCAACAGTAGATGAGAACTTGTTGAGATGAACAGGGATCTATCTCACTTGGCTTTATTTGGGAGGAGGAAAGAAAAAGGCTCTGGGTCTATTATTAGATGTTGGGACTTAAAAGGTAAATGGGTTTCAGCTGTGGTATTAAGCAGCTACAGGCAGCAGCGACCTGGATGAGCTGGGCAGCATCTGAACATGCAGCACTGGGGCTGATACGAGGAGGTTGGTGTCCTCCTCCCTGCTCCTGCAGCAGTAGCTGCTCTCCATTCTCTGTACTCTGCCCTCTGCCCACTTGCAGGGCTCCTGTGCAGTCCTTAAGCCTGAGCCTGGCTGTTTCAAGCTGGTCCAGGTTCATAAAGACAGAAGAGAGGATGCAAACAGGAGGATGAGAGAGGGGCTGGTGTCATTCTAGCTCAGTCACCATGTGCCACCAAGTGCGTAAGAACGGCTCTCTTCAGAAGGTGCGATTACCGCATTTTAGTCCCCAAAAGAAAAAAAGGAATAGCAACCCCTGTGCATTTCAGGGCTTCTGGGCACAGAGGGGCAGCCCGACATTGTCGGTGTCTGTCATCTCGCCTCGCCATTCACTCTCTCCTCCGAGGTGCCTGTGGCTGTGGCTGCACCACCGCCTCTTGCAGTGCTGCTGCCTGGGTGGTGGTTTGGTGGTGCCAGCGGTGCCGCACTTGGTCACCGACCAGCACTCAGCCCTGTCCCAGCCCTGCTCTGCCATCAGGGAGAGCACACCCAGGGGAGCAGCTTGCCCTCCTCCTGCAGCGGGCTGTGGCTGCCAGCAAACAGGGTGCGGAGAAAAGCTTTTTTTTTAATTGTGAAGAGCTAATTAGCATTTTAATTAAGTGTATAAGTGGGAGGCTGCTGTACAATGAGATCTCGCACCCATTGCCCTGCTGCGTGGGCACGAAAGCCTGCCGGCTTTGCAGAGCTCTTTTTTGGAAACTCGGTTCATGCAGCTGGCTGTGCCGCCACCAAGGGTGCTCAGCCCTCAGCAGAGCCACAGGCACTGCGACTGCAGCATGAGTTCACTTACACCTTTGCAAAAGGAGGCAGCGAAGGCAGCTCTCCAGCAGCTGGAGCCTTGCTCAGACCTCCAGGCTGCCCTCCGCCCTGGGACTGCGGACATTGTCTTTGCAGAGACCTCCCCCGTCCCGCGTTCGCAGATCAGTGTCCAGCTGCAGTCAGTGGGCACAGCTCTAAGAGCATGACGATGGCCAAGTATGTGAGCATGAAATGGAAGGCCAGGTGGGTTAGCGCCTGCCTGGTGCACAGGTTGCGGTGAGAAGCCTTTGCATGATGAGGAATTCAAGGAAAGTTGTCTGAATCCACAGTGAGCAGTGCTAGCTTGGATCAGGTCTGGCTTAGCAAATGCCAGCAGCCATCCTTGGGGTTGCTGTCCCAGTTTCAGGGGTGCCCTGTCCCTTTCGGTGGCTGCACACAGCTAAGTGCACAGGCAGGGCAGAGCCCATTTGTTTGGCTGAAACCTCAGGTCCTCAAGGAGAGGGCCTAATTGCATACCTGGGGTGGGGTGTTTTTTTTGGTGTAGCTCTTTTTTAAGCCAGCAAGGAGAAATACCAAATCCATCCCAGGCTGTGTCTGAGCTCTTTCAGGACACATTGCACAGGTCGAATTTTTGCTGTAGCAGCCGAGACCGGTTTCCAGAAGGGCAGCATCCAGCGGGACCAGCAAGGGAGCCAGCCCAGTCAGGGTCCAGAGTGCGGCCATGCAGCGACCGGGATGTGAGAGCAGTGGACGTGTCACCCTGCCTATCCGAGAGCAACAGGAATTTTCCAAAATAGGCCTCAAAAAAAAA
Organism: Elanus axillaris; assembly: GCA_026212715.1. NCBI lineage: Eukaryota > Metazoa > Chordata > Aves > Accipitriformes > Accipitridae > Elanus > Elanus axillaris. The sequence goes on along the minus strand of JANZLQ010000044.1, from coordinate 10,002,056 downwards.
AAAAAAAGATTTCCAGGAAAAGGTAGCCTCTTACAGATTTAATCGTTAGTACTTGTATTGCTATTTTTTTTAAACAGTCTGATGATACATGATTTGTACAGAAGATCTGTTTGTGCCTTATAAGGGTGTCTGTGCACTTTTTATCCTTTTTAAAGCAACTTTTAAAAAGAAAAAAAAACAGGGGGAAAACAACACAGATCAATGGTAGTTTTATAGAATTTTGTGTTCACTGAGAATCCTGCTTTTTTTATATATATATATATTGGAGTGAAAAAGTGTTTATTTCCATGGATTTTCCCCCCTCTCCTCCTAACCTATTTGTTTAAAAATTTAAAAAGAAGAAAGAAAGAGAAAGAAGACATGGGGGAACTCTTTTACCTTCCCCTTTCCAAGACAGTTACTCTCTTATCGTTACCTTTATGATTCAATACTGTGACCTGTACATCATGTTTAAGCTGAATCAGATTTTGGACCTCTGTATTAGGCTTTTCAAGCAAATCATTTGGGGGACTGCAGGGGGGGAGGGCATCGCACGAGGGAGGGAACTGCACTTCTACATGTCAGTGCTCTATAGCGTTGTGTTCAGTGCTGTGTGTTTTACTTTTGTCCATTTACCTGTTTTACATTAATATAATTTTACTTGTTTATGAAACAAATAAAACTTTGGCTTGTAAAGAGTGCTCTTGGACATTTAAAAGTGTTTGACCTGGAGGGTGAGCAAATTGTTTCTTTCCAAAGCACGGCAATGCTAATACATAGAGGCAAGGCACCTCCGTCCAGCTCAGGCATCTCTACTTTGAAAAAAAAAGTTAGGCACTCTAAATACCTTGCATGAGCTTTGCTTTGCTCGTGGGAGGTCACTGCACAGTGGCCGCTCAGTCCCTTGATGGACAGGGCAGAGGGCATTCATGGCGCATTTAACCTTGCAAACCCTTGAAAGTTTGGTCAGCCACTGCAGTAAAAGCAGGGTGTATTTTAGGGCTACAGAGGTGGGGAGGTCCTGTGGAAGATGCCCTCATCAAGTGCCCAAAATTCCTCATCCAACCTGCGCTGTCTCAAGCGAGGCGGCTGCCAGCCTGGCCCCACTCCTGTGCCCGCGCTGGGGCTGCGGCACCTGGGGACCGTGGTGTCTGGCCCCAGGAGGTGGTGATGCGGACGCGAGCAGGAGGGCTGCTTTGTCTTTTTTTTTCTTTTCGTTTTCCTTTTTTTGTTTTGTTTTGTGTGTTTTGTAGCAATGCCTGGCTCTATTTCACAAGCAGAGGCCAACAGAAGGCTTCTCTGTGAACTATTTATATCCCAAAATGTGGTCTGCTGAAGCCAGACACCAGTGAAGCAGCCTCAGATGTGGTTTAAAGCGGAGTGCAAGAATTCATTCATAACTCTGTCCGGGCAAGAACACAGGCACAGTTATACGCTTGCACAAAACCCCTTGCGAGCCACAGGTGGCAAAGGAGCCCGACAGTGACTTTTTATGCCAAAATGCCTTTTTATAAACTCGGCAGCCCCACTTCATCCAGAGAGCTGATCCTTATGAGCTGCCAACAGATTAATGCTGCCTGTCTCAGACCATGGAGCGACTTTGCACCACGCTTATCATTAGTGTGATGACAGGCTGCTGCTGGCCTGAGCCTGGGGAGAGCATGGTGGACCACTGCCCGCTCCCATCACCTGCGCCCACAGCCCCCCACTGCTCTCCCTCCATCTGCCAGCCTGGGTGCTGTGATGCACGTACCAGCCCAAACTGAGCCTCCCATGGCCAAAGCCCAACTCTCATTAGTGCTCTGCCAGCTCCGCTTGCGGCATGGCCACACAAGTGCTGGAGATTTGGGCAGCAGCCGGCATCGCTCAGCATCAGGAGCAGCATGCCCACGGGGACATGGTGTGGCACCACACCAGCTGTAAGGAGCTGCCTGAGGTGGGACGGGCCCCGCACGGCCATGCTGGTGCAATACTCCAGGTTATGTCACAGGCCCCAGATTTCTCCCTGGCACACTCCACTGCTGGTGGGTGGCAAGTGGCAGCATCGGGGTGGGTGTTGCATGCTGGGCTGCTGCTGTAGAAGTCCCGCATGGAGCACAGGCGGGCAGGCGCTTGCTTCTGGCATGGGGCATGTGCTGCAGGCAGGTGAGCAAACACCGTCTGTCAGGTGGAAGCAAGATGGGCCCTGATGGTACATGCAACACAGCTGACACCAGGCTGTTACCTGCTGCCTGCACAACTCTGCATATGGTCCTTGCAGCTCTGTGCAGGATCTGTGCAGACGAGGTGGGTTATGGCCACCTGAAAGCCAGGGGTGACCATGGACAAGGCTTGAATGTCCCAGGCTGGCAGGTGGTGAGCTGGGCCAGTGGAAGATGCTCTTGCATGTCTTTTTCCCCTCATTTCTCGCCTACCCCTTACCAAGCACTGCATGTGCGCAATAAATATCACAGCCCTCTGGCAGAAGGCACTTGGGCTCTGGGCTCCAATCCCTACTTTTGGCTGAGCCCTTTCAATTAATGCACCCCATTCCCTGGCCAGCCTGAACCCCCAAGAGCCTCTCAGGATGGGCACTCTCTCTCTCTGCACTTCCCCTAAATCACCAGGCTCAATGTGCTAGCTTGAGCTAAAAGTTACAACTGCTACACTTGCACTACCCCATTTGCTGGGACACCCATCCAAGCTTGGGCACAAAGGCGAGACCCGAGGAGCTGTCAGGATCCTTGTGACCCTTGCTGATCCCAGGCACTGGTGTGCCTGGCAGGGAGCACAGCCAAGGCTGCCCAGGCAGGTGGATGGTATGTCCCACCGATGTAGGGCTGGGAGGATCAGCTGTGCAATGCTCCTCTGTCTACTGGGTCATAGGGATGGGAAGAAAAAGCAAAGCTTTGCTGAACACTGTTTAACCTAGCAATGGCATTACTCCTTCTCATGAGCACCAGGGTACACACAGTGTGAAGTGGGGACCAGGCTAAAACCCACATGGGGAGTGTTGATACAGGAGCAGCTACCACAGCCACAGGTGCACAGGAAAAACATCCAGCTGCGCCAGCGCAATGCACAGAGACTATATGTGTACCCACACCTGAACCCTGCTCCTGCAGTGCCTCCAGCATGGGATACCCATGAGGTGAACTGGGGCACAGCAGTGATGGAGGAGCTGGGCAACTCATGGCCAGGACCCATAAATCAAAAGCCCAAGCGTTGTGACCCACCCCAGCCCCGCTGCAAGGCATGTCAGAGCCAGAAGCCCTTGCCACAAGCCCCCATGAAGCCAGGCAACACAGCACCACCCCATTCATCTCTCAGCGGACAAATAAAGGTGCCCAAGGACAGAGGAATGCCTCACCTGGGGACGGCTCCTCTGCTGCACGAGGGAGTGCAGCTTAATGGCTTAGGGCTCCTTGTCTGTACCACCACTGCAGTGACAAGTGGCACATGCCAGACCGTGGGCAGAGCTGCTGTCGCTCCAGGCAGGAGAGCAGCACACCTCCCAAGACAGCCACTGTGCTGCACCCAGCAGCAGACATATGCCAGCCAGACATGGGTTCACAAGGGTGCTTGAAACCAGTCAAGCAGTTTCTTTTTATTTCTTAAAAAAAAAAGAAAACAAAAAAAAAAACCCCAAACCCTCAAAACCCCCACCAAGTTAAAAAAAAAAAGAATCCCCTAATGGTGAAAGTATAGATATGGCATTTACACAGCTACATCTATCTTCCGCTGACCCCCCCCC
>JANZLQ010000044.1:9963325-9998244 GCA_026212715.1 Elanus axillaris | reverse complement strand
CCCCCCCCCCCCCCCCCAGTAATGTAGATTTATACGCGCTTACATAATATAGTGAGACACAGACAAACAAATGGGCTTCAAGAGTCTGCGAGAAGGAGCAGGGTACAGCAGGGACCTCCAGCCTGCCAGGGACGTGCCGAGCTGCGGGACCTCCCCGAAACCTGGCTCTTCCACCCGAAGCCACCGTGATGCCCTCCCTTGCCACAAGCCTCAGGTCTGCACTGGTGGTGGGCAAGGAGGGAGGTTGGTCTTTGACTGATGGGGTGATTAGCCTTGCAGCCAAGCTCAGGGTACCGAGCCTCCTGGCCGCCCTCCTCCTCCTCACGAGGTAGTCGGGGAGCTTGGACGCATTTGACGTGCGAGGTACAGAGAGGAGACGCAGCCTGGCAGAGGGCACGCACAGCTGCCGAACCAGGGAGCACATGTTGGACAGGGGAGGCAAAGCCCTGCCAGCCCCATGGCTCTCAGCATCTTCCTGACAGGAGGCGTTGTCCAGCCTGTAGGTCCCTTTGCAGATGAAAGAGTAGTAGGAAGGGGTAAGGCTGCAGGTGTTGGCACCCTACTGAGGGTGGCCCTCCACTTGGGCACTCACCCTGCCTTCTTGGAAGCTCTTTGGGAACAAGGGAGCGATCCCGTCACACGCTCAATGAGCCAAATACAGTACTTGTGTCAGCAAAATGAAGCACTACCAGTTCTGAGGTTCAGTCTGGGAGGAAAGCAGAAATAGCCCTCATTTAGCACAGAGGCTACAGAAATAGCATTGTCCCCTCTGAGGAAAGCTGGGGGCAGTGAGGTCTCTGAGGTGGAGAAAGAAGAGACACTTCTGAGATTAAAGGCTGTTAGCAAAGAGGGAGCAAGGACACAGTGCCACAGGGAAAGGGCACACAGCCCTTCCACCTCCCTGCATGAAACTGCCAGAGCAGATGGGGGACACAGGTCCATCCCCCTCCCAAGACATGGTGGGGGCTGGATTTGGCCACCAGGTAGCTCTGGCTTCACTCATCCCATCCCCATTCCTTTCCAAAGCAAAGGGATTTACTGGAGCAAGAGATGCGTAGAGACAAGGCAGCATTGTTCCCCCAACCCACCCTGGAACTCTCCGAGGAGCACATCAACACCTCTCAACGTGCCATGCAAGGAAATTCTCTGTTATTGGATTGGGTTGCAAATGTATTGCTTATTGCCAGATCAGGTGAGTCAGCCTGATCAGAGGCTGACATGCCACCAGGGAAAACTGTAGGTGGGAGGGAGAGGAATCAGCCGGAGACAGGGGTGCATGAATTCCCAAGGCTAAAAATGAACCTTGGGGCTTCTGGATATGAGGTTGGACTGGGATGGTCAGGGCTTCTCTATCAGGTCAAACCAGGGCTGGGACAAACCACCCTGTCACCCTCCCAGAACAACCCTGGCCTGAGGCACCACCATTGTCATTCTGTATGCAGACAGAGATATCTCCAACTCTGTTTCCGGGATTGAAAACATGGGACAGAGAAGGAAGTCAGCATTTTGGGGGGGTGGAGAACACTCCTTCAATTCTTCCAGCCTCAAATTAGAGGGAAAACGACGATTTTTCCAGCAGCAAAACAATGTGGCTGCGGAGCTGCAGCTGCAGTGTTTGCACTAGCAATTAGACTAGAAAGGGCAAAGGGGCTTGGTTAGCTAGAAACCCACAGAAGTGCCAGGTTTAAAGCTCTTCCGGAGAGAGAAATTTAGCCCTGAATCTGCAAGTAGCCAACTACAGAAGGGAAGAAAGCAGCACTGGGGAATGACAGCTCATCCACACTCATCCTCCTGCTGGGATAAGCAACACCATGGGCAAGATTAGGCTAGGCAGGCAGGAATGTCAGCACGGAAAAACCCCAGGCTCTGCTTGACCTGAAGCCCCCCCAAACAGCCTACCATGCAGGATGAAATGAAAGTACCTGGAAGACAGGCAGATGGGGTGACAAACAAGGCAGGGAGCCCCTGAGCACCAGACAAGCCTCACAACTGGTTGTGATGAGGAGCTGAACTCCCACATTCTGGATTGCACTTGATAATATCAGCACCTACTGAAGGACCCACTCCTGGCTGCTGCCCGCCAGCCCAGGGAAGCTCTGTGGGTCACGGGAACGGGTGGTCCCCTATTAGTCCAACAGGCAGGGCAGTCTGTGTGGGAAGGAAAGCAAAGCATCCTCTTTCCAGGGCATTTGGGGCCATTTTGGTCCTCTGTGCCTTGCATAGTATTCTTCAGCTACCAAAGCAAAATACCTCTTGTTTGGTTGCAATACTGCTAGGGAGAATCCTGCATATAGCATCTTGGATCAGCACAGAGAGGACCTGTTATATAAGTGTGTGTGTATTTTTCTATATTTTTTGTTTCCACCAGAAGAATGTTGAAGTCAACACTTGTCGTTGTAGAGCAGGGAAGACCAAGGTATGGTCCCGTGGCACGCACGGGGGGGGGAGCGAGGCACAGCCCTTAACCAGAGCACAATGCCTGTGCCTGCACATGCACGCAGAGCTACAGGGACCCTGTTCTCAGCAATCATTCCTCCTTTTTGCCATGTTCCCTATGGCTCTGCTACACACCTGGACTAAGCAACGTGACCTACAACACTGGACCATGACCTTGAGCCTCAGGGAAAGGCAAATCCTTTTGTGCAGCCAGATTTCCTTCATTGGTACTGTTCCACGCTCCACTTCTCTCCCTGGCTACTCCCATATTTCTTTTTAACTCCCCATACAAGTGGCAAAAAATATCAATCAAGGTCCAGCTCCCCAGCACAGAGAACTATGGTAGCCATCTTATTCCTTGAAGCTTGGCCAGAGCAGCCCCAGCTGCACAGCTGGGCTGCCAGTACGGCCACGGGTGCACAGTGCTGGGGGGGATGCAGGGAGGAGGGTGGATGGGAGCACGCGGGTGGGGAGGGGAAGCAGAGCTGCTTCCTCCACGCTGCTGCCAATGGGCACCAGCTGGAATGTGTGGGTTCTCAATTATTATCTTGGTTTTTAAAGCCAGCCTCACGTAAAACTATAAATTAATCTGCTAATTAAATACTCAGGTGAGAGACCAAGGAACCTCCGGCCATGCAAGCAGAGGAGCGGCTATGGCTTCTTTCGTAGGTAATTGGAAGGGATCCAGCCCTCCCAGCACGGATTCCCAGTCAGGACCTTGCAAAACCACCAGCCACTGCTGTTCTTCTCACGAACTTCAAACAAAGTCCCTTCTTTAAAGCTATTGGTCTCCTCGTCACCGTCAAAATCCGCCACTGCTACATAGAGAGCTTCCCTGGAGACGTCTGGACTGGAGGCGGGGGCTGAGGTTCTTTCCTTGGCTTCTCTCTCCACTGGCTTGGATATGACCTTTGGGCTTACACTGCTTTTCACTTTGGCTTCGTCTTGGATGGAGGCAGAGAGGAACGGCTTGGCTTTTGGAGGAACCAGCATGGGCCTCCCCGGCACCGGGGATGACCTGATTTCGGGTACTTCCCGTGCCGGGGCCCTCAGCTCCGCTGTGGGGCCAGAGGCAGGACCCCCTGTTTTCTTGGGGGGGGGTGGTCTGCGAGGTGGCACAATGGGTCGCTGCGGAGGGGGGTCCCTGGCACCCGGCGTGTTCGCAGGGCCCAGGGGAGACTTGGGCAGTGCCTCTTTTGTGGTGTGGCTGTCCAGCTTGGGCAGGGGTTTGCTCTCCATGCTGGGTCGCTCCTGAAACCTTCCAGAAGCCTCTGAAGAGACCATGGCATTACTGAAGGAGTTTTCACCAGTAGTGGGGTCCTGCTCGGTGGGTTTCTCTGGGCACTTTGCAGGTCTAAGCTTGCTCCGCAGGCTGCAAATGTCCAGTTTATCGTCAGCTGGAGGTGGGTCAGTCCGGGGGGCTGCAGTGGGTTTTGGCCTGATCTGAGGTCTTGACTTCAAGAATGGATTCTGGGCGATGGGCTCAGGCTTGTCCTCTGCAGGCTCAGCTTTTGGCTTGGTTGGCTTGACAATGGGACGGAGGTTTGGCTTCTTCACCTCCTTGGCTGACACCTTGTGTCCACATTCCAGTCCCATTTCGTTTTTCAGCTGGAAGAGCTTGCCCTTCTCCGGTTTCACATCGGGCTTCTTGCTGTCCTTTGGGGCCGACGACTGCTTGGGTGGGATCATAGGCAAAATCATGCCTGGGGGCTTGGGGGGAGGCCTCTGCCTCTCCAGTAACTCGCCTTCTGATTTAATGATGGACTCCTTCCTGGGCGGCAGGCTGGGCTTCTCCTCTGTGTCACGGTCCGAGATCTCCTCGTAGCCACCGGCAAAGGCTAGGTCCCCGCTCTCAGGAGCCTCCTTCCCCTTCCAGTCTTTGGCCCACTTCCCACCACAGTCCGTACCATTAGGAGGAGCCTCTGGCAGAGGACGGCACGGTCCCGTCACTTCCTCGCTGGTGCTGCCGTCAGCTGTGGCATCACCGAGCCGGAGCTGGGCCATCTCGTTGGGTAGCGGAGCCAGGAAATTCGGCCTGGATGCGTTGCTGGTTTTCTTGTACTTATCAATGAAAGTGGCAGGGGCCCAGCCTTCCTTCTCATCAATCTGAATGTACCACCAGCCGCTCAGGTTCTTCTCAATAACCTGCCGAGGGGAAAGGAAACCTCAGACACCCATGGAGGAGCCCTCTGCACAAGTGGGGGTGCTGGGTGCCTCTGAAATGATGTCAGGGTGGTATATGGCCTCAGTACCTCCCTGTCCTGGTAACCAAAAGCCATGTAATCGCAGGACTGGCATCCTAACAGGAGGGGAACTTGCTAAGGACTTCTGCCAGGGAAGGGGACCTGCATGCCATGGGACTGAGGAACGACATAGCCATGTCAAGGACCTGCGGATGAACTGTCACCATCCTGCCTGGCAGACAGGACCGGGATGCTAGGTACTGGCGGTGGCCACTGCGCGGCACTGTTGGAGCGATCAACCGGCAGCAACACTGCACGGATCAGCAACAGTCAGACCTCTGGGTGCTCCAGAACTGGTGCTGGGACCTGGGAGGAGCTGACTGGGACAGCCGTAAGGGAAAAATCCTCTTGAAAGGCACAGCTTACATTTTGAAAAGCAAAATCACATCTGCTAGAGAGATTCTGCCAGCAAAAGCGGGTGTGCCAGGAAAGCAATTCTGGAAGAGCTTTTAACATTACACCTGGCCTAACAAAAACCCCACATCTCTACCGCCATTTGTGGTGGGGTTTTAATTTCCAACAGCTCAGACAACACAGCACCCACATGCTTGAGGGACAGGAGGCCACCAAGAGCACCACAGACTCCAAAGTCTTGTGAGCTCATACGGGTTTCTCTTCTACTCTAGGGGAGCCCTGGGTTGTTAACCCTCCACAGAGGCAATCACATGCACCACCATGCCTGGTTTCCACCCAGAAGGCTGTGGTGAGCAGATATTCCCTGCCTGGAAAGGGAGCTCCTGCCTGAAACAGGTCCCAGGGCAATGGGAGTCAGGAGCACTGCACTAATGTGAAGGTGTGAGAAGGGAAGATGACAGTCTCACCTCTACTTTCATTCCCGCCTGGAAGCTGATGCCATCAGGGATGGTGGTCTGGAAGTCAGCAATGGTGTAATATTCCTCTTCCACTTGAGGAGGGACAGGAGGTTTAGGCAGATTCAAACCACGTGGCTATGACAACAAAAAAGAAAACCCATCAGCATGTTTCTACAGCAGGGTGTACAGTCCACCAGCCTGCAGAGACACAAGCCAGCATGGCCAGGCCAGGAAGATCAGCTGTGCCCATGCAGCATCCTCACCAACACAAACCAGCAAACCACCTCCAGGCTGAGCAGAAAATTGCTCAGCGTCAGACCTCTTGCTGACAGCATAGCCACCCTCTCCAGAGGGAGGGAGCCAGTCTGCAGCCTCCCACTGGCAAGCCAGCCTTGCAGGACAGGCTGGCCAAAAGTTCATTTAAAGACCCCACGCAAAGGAAAGAGTCTTAAGACAGCAGGGAGGCCATGTGTGTACCGCAGCCTTGACCCAGAGCAGAGCCCATGGTAGAGGGGCAAGATCCCAGGCAAAGAATAACCAGTGACCAGAGCTCCATTCAGTGCTCCTCTCTGACTCCCTTTGCCATTCCTGCTCTCCTACATCAGCTGGCACTTACTATGGTGAGATCTCGGCGAGGAGGGGGTCTCTGCCTCATCTTTGGTGATTCTGTGGAGGAAGAATTTCAGATGTTGTTGAGTTTCTGGCTTTTGGTCACACATGTTCACAAAAGACAAGCGAAAGAAAAAACAGAAAGGCAAGCCTGCCCTGTGGGCAAGGAAGCCGAAGGAGGAACCTGTCTGCCACGTACCCTGAGTGGCATGGGACACCCAGGTTTTGAAGGCATCCCACTGGAAGAGGAACCAGCTTTGCAGCATCAGGTGCTGCTGGAAAATGCAGCTGCAGTCACCACATGAAACTGGTTTTTCATTGCAGGCCTGACCCAGAAGACCTGGCCTGCAGAGGAGTTAAAATGCCCTAGCTTCTGAGAGGAAAGCATCTCCAGTCTGGGAGGTGGAAGATTTTAACTCCATCACATTTGCTGATCCTCAGCATGTCCCTGGGCAGCACTGTGCTCATGCCCCATCTGCCTTTGCAATGTCACCTCCAGACCTTGCTGCAGAGCTCACAGCACCTGCAAGCCTTCTGCCTCCCTCACACCCTGTTACGTCGCCCAAAAGCCTGCAGAAAAGGCTGCGCTGACACCGCAGCCACCACCAGCCTCCTCCCAACCGGCCACTTACTGCGTCGGATGTCAGCACTGGGCAGGGGACGGCTGTCGAACCTCCCATCCCTTTGGCCAGCAAGCCCATCCTTCTCTCGGCTCGTCACAACCTGCTGCCGGGAGATGCCATCCAGATCCAAGGCACACGAATGAGCAGAGGAGCCTGACCCCAGCTTCTGTGAGAACATGTCTCCATTTCCCTTTTTGAGGTAGGAGGCGGGGGCCCAGCCTTCTTGGCCCTGGTACCTGCAGTGGCAACAACAGCAGCGTCACTGCGCAGAGCCCCTGTGCTGCACTGGGGCTGCGAGCCCTTCCCAGAGGAGCACCCCACTGAGCTCGAGTGGTGTTGAGCCATCGGACATCCCTGGAGCCAGAGCTCAGGACACACGTTGACCAAAGATGCAGTGTGATCTGGGCAAAATGAGCTTGCCAGCTGTCATGCTCTGTGGCACGTGGGCACCTGGAGAGCTCCAGCCATGACTAACGCTCCCGTGCAAGCCAGCTGCAGCCAGCGGGACGAGGGCTGGGAATGGCGCGAAGCCCAATTTCCTTTTCGCCTCGGCAATGGCACTGGTTCAGGAATGAAGCACACTGGCAGGGGAAGCAGAGGGGAAAACCAGAGGGCTGCTGCTAGGATTGATGTACCTGGTCTTTGGAGAAAGCGCAAGCCCTCTGCCTGCATGCCGGCAGCCTGGATCCCTTCCCTGTTCTAAATCTGCACTGTTTAGGAGAGAAACCAGCCCTGTGATCTAATTGAAAAACCACATCTGCGGAGTCTCCCTGCCATGCTGGAGGGTCCCGCGCCAGCATCAGAGACTCTCCCCGCTGGCTGGGCTGCAGCCACTACACTCAGATGGCACCAGCTACTGAGCTTGTAATTGCCTTTAGAGCTCTCATGGCAGCTCTCCTCCGCTTAAAAAGTCAATGGATGTTTTTCTGGGGCTTTGCTGCTGCCAAGACCACAGGTTCAATGTAAGGTTAAGAAAATTGCAGCATGTGCTCCCACCCTGCTCAAGTCCGGCCACTTGCTAGACCACAAACAAGAGAAAATGAGCTTTCAGGAGAAAACAAGTATCAGCTCGGGATGATCTAGAGTCTTTGGCTTCAGCATAGCCTGCACCAAGCAGACCTGGCCCAGACAATGGCCCTTCTCTGCAGGAGCTCCTAACACAGCCAGAGGATCCAGCCCGCCTCCAGGACACTCACTGGTTTTCCTATCAGCAGCACATGACGTAATACTAATGCTCTCACACCAGTTCCCTTTGTACTGCTGGAGCATGTGATGCTGTGACGCAGTCCACCTCCTAGCACAGGAAATTGGGGGATTTTAAAGACGTTTAACCACAGCTATGCTTGGCTGAAGCCCTGAACATCAGCTAGCCTTAGTCAGTAAGGATGGAGAGAAATCAGTTCTGGTACTCTGCCCTTTCCAATACCCTAGACTTGCCTTTGGAGTGTACATCCCGCGCACATCATGTCTCTGCTTTGCACAGCCCCAGCTGCAGTGCCAGGGAAGAGGAAGAGGTGGGGATGGTACCTGATTTTCCACCAGCCCTCCAGGTTCTTCTGGATCACCTCCACCACAGCCCCTTTGTCCAGGTTCATTTCATCCTGGTCTCTTGCGGTATATGGGTAAATAACAGTGTACTTCTCCTCTGTTGGAAAGAAAGTGCAGTTTCACAGAGATACTGTTTTATGGAAACCTGGACTCAGACAAACAATGGTTAAGAAGTGCTTTATATAATGATAATTCCTGTTGTAACACAGATGCAAACACCGTTCATAAAAGAAATGCCAGTGAAATGTATTTCAAAACAAACTCAGCTGCATTTTGAAATGTAAGCTTTGGTGAGCTAGTCTGGCCCAAGGAGAAGTTGTCTAAACCAGTTCCTCCTCTCCTTTAGGACTAAAGACTATCTTTTATATGACAGCTCTCCCTTCACTTGCCCTTCACAGAAGCCTAGCATACATCCATTTCAGTTCAAATTTCTTTCTCAGAGCCTTTAAAGAAGAACTGTCGTCTATACAGGAAAAGAAATCCCACAGGCATCAGGGAGTAACCCCACACATACAGATGTGCTCTCATGCACAGGTCTCAAACTGCTGTACAGCAGCAGGTCTACATGAACTTCCCTGTTCAACAGCTGGGTCCCCCAAGACACTGGTCAAAGCCATGTGGTGAGCCTGGAGAAGAGTCTGATGTCCTGCCCACCAGACCAAATGATGGTAAGCAGGGACATGGATGCTCTTCCCTTCAGGAGGAAGGGGAAAGATCCTAAAACAGCAATGCGGACAACATGTCAGACAAACAGGTCCATCCATCCACTCCTCTCCCTCACCTTCTCCTGTCCTCTCTGAAAGAAACCCAGGAAAGCAATTGCCTGTGCTTGAGCCATGCCACAATAGGGTGAAGGCTATTTTGGGAAAAAGTCTACCTCCAAAACCAACACCTCTGGACATTCATATGTCCACATGGTGCAGGTTTCCTGGATTTGTCTTCTTGAAGGAGCACAGCACTCAAAAGGACTGATTTCCTACTGCCTTCATGCAAATGAGTCAAAGCAGAAAATGTCCTGTCACATCCAGCAAAACCAAGCTGGCTCTTCTCCTCCTGACCCCATCTGAGCCACCAACCCCAGGACCATGGCTCAGAGGAGTTACTCTTACAGGAACTAAGGCAGCAGTTGCAAGAAGTCTGCATACATGTGTGTTGGGGTAAAGCAGAAACTCCAGCCTCTGTAACCAAAACAAGCCTCAAAAAGTGAGAAGGAACAGCTGAGAGAGGAAAGAGGTGGACATGAATGGGCCTAATGGAAAGCCGAGGAGCATGTATGGCATGCGTTGAGGACTGACACAAGCAGGGTTCATCACATGTAAAGCAAACAAACATGCAGACAATAAGGCTCCAAGCACAAAACATGGGCAGCCAAACAAGTCTCTACGAAGTCCACCTTGACCCCATCCACTGGTGTACAAGTCCCCAAGAGTCCGACGGCGGCCAACGTGCCTGGGCAGAGACCAGTATCTCCACGGGACTGGTAAAAGCATGTTGGGGAAGCAGGAGAAGGACAAGAAAGGACATAAGGAGGCAGTACTTCAGGTCCAGGAGGAGACAGGGCTGACACCAGAGAGTGGCACAGAGACTGTACTCACCTGGAGCCCTCCTGGGGCCCTCCCTGGTCTGAGCCCCCCTCCCACCTCCATCTCCCCAGCTGAGGGGCTGAGCCAGTTACAGCACTGCTTTGAGCATACAGTGGTCAATGGGAAGGATGTGTTCTCCAGGGCCACTGCAGATTTGCTCTAAGCAAAGGTTGCAACCTTGCTATTCTCATAATGTAAGCTCATGCATGATCTTTGCTCTGCATGGGTTTAGAAGGCATGTGAATTGTCCTAGGACCTGAGCTTTGCTCCTCCTCCAGTGCAGGTAAAACAGGTCCCCAGAGCCTAAAGGAGGCATTGGGATGGCAGAACTGAGTGTTCCCTGCAGTTAGCACCTTCAGCCCCTCTGGGGGGGAGCAGAAAGGCCAGCAGTTACACTGCCAGTGTCCAGCTGCCTCACTCCTGCTGCAGCACTGGAGCAGAGCACTGGGCAGGCAGGATCACTACAGGCAGACATGACTGAACAGCACATGTGGGTTTGTCCTTCCCTGGGCTTGTGCCCTGCCTAAGTCAGGGAGAGCTATGCAGTCTTGCGAGCAGCTCAGTGCAGTTCAGCAGGAAGGACCTGGGGCAGATGTCTCCAGCAGCTTCTTACCTTCATCAGGCTGCATTGAGAACTCATCCTGGACACCATCCTGGGCTTCCAGGCAGGTTGCCGGCACCCAGCCTTGCTCCTCCAATGTGCTCACAAACCACCAGCCTGAGAAGAAAACAGCAGGCAGCTCAGCCAAGGGCTCCCACTAGCCAAAACCTCCCTCCCTCCCTCCAAACCACGAACCTGGGGGGCTTTGCCCCCTCCTTGTCGCCTGCACAGGAAGCTGGGGTGACCCCAAAGCAACAGAGCCAAGCGATATCCGAAAGGGAGCACAGACGGCAGCATGGGAGAATCACAGCTCAGTGATATCTAAATGTACAGTTCCCTCCCCACAAAAAATGGGAGAGGCTCTGAGAACTGAATGGTTCCAGCCACCATGTTTGCTTTCCTTTTTTTTTCCCTTGGTTCATTTTCCCTCAGTCTGGGTCAGCAAGCCCAGGCTAATTAGCAGAGATGAATACACTGTCTGCAAATCGATAGCTGACTCCTGCTGTGCTCTTGCCTTCCTTACATTTGTGGAAACAGCAAATTTTAAAACCTAAGAGCAAATGCAGGATTAAAACATGAGCTCTCCCAGCAGAAACATCACCAGCTCCATAGCGGCCACAAACAATTCTCTGGGCCACCCTGGGTGTCCAATCAAAATAAATACGTGCTCCTCAGTTATTAAAAGCACAAGCTATTTGTGTCTTTAGGGGTAAAAAAAATAAAGACCAAGCATTATCCTCAGAATCTCACCAGTGAGTCATTTAGAAAGACAACTAAATTGTCAGGGAGGGAATCGGCAGCTACCTGCATGGAAAGGAAAACCAGGGCTGACATTTGATAAATAAATTATTTGCCATAGCTTTTGGATTAGCTGTGCTAATAGCCTTGCTTCAGGGTTGCTTTACTTTCCTCATTCTCAAACATAGCTGCTGGTGCAACTAATCCTCTGGGGACAACCTTTCCAGAATTTTAAAATCTATTTTTGTGATTTATCTTTAAACCTCCCTCTGCCTCCCCCAGCAACTTCTATTAACTTCAGGGAATAAATTCCCCTTTTCAAAAAACTCCAGAAGTTGGGCCCATGACATGACTTGATCCCTTTGTAGAGATTAAGAGCAAGTTTAAGTTTTGAAGCAAGCAAATAGCTCGGCCGCTTGCCCCGCTCTGAGTGTTTCATTGTGTTTGGAAGCAGAAATAGCAAATATACAATAGAGGCTTTCGTGGACACCATGAGAATGTCCCCTTCTGTCAATAAAACAAGCCTGCCAACTCCAGGAATGGCTTTTGTCCTCAGGACCCATCGGCCAAATTTTTCAGCACAAAAAAGCATAAAGTAGAGACAGTAAAAGATGGACGGCGCCTGGCACTCAGCACACAGGTAATCAGACCCTTCCTTTAGAGACAGCCCTGACGTCTTGTCCACACTCATACAGACAGCCTGCAGACAGAAGCTGCTTCCTCCACGTCCCACCTCAGCTGACCATCCAAGGACATCCCCGTGAGGTGCCTGGAGGCTGTTTTGCTTAAGGTCCTATTAGGAAAACAGTGACAATACAGGACTGCTATTCCTGCCGCTGCTCCGCAACGCAGAGTAGACACGAAGCCCTCTGCCAAGCCAGACTCTCTGTACCTGATTCGTTCTTCTCAATGATATCCACCAACTGGCCCACGCACAAGCTGATCTCGGAGCTCTCCTGCTTCTGGTAGTCCGCCACCACGACATACTGCTCCAGCACCAAGGGGTCGACCGACGCAGAGTCAGCTCCTGCACAGGGGGATAAGAACCGACCCGTGTGCCAGGGTCAGCACCAGCTCCCGAGAGCATGGGCCACCGCTCCCGAGCACCTGCTGGCCTGCGAGCAGCTCCAGGACACCCTGGGGACCCCAGCGTGAAAGACGTGAGCCAGAGACTTGGGCAGAGTGAGGAGGAGAGAGACCAAACCAGCAGCCAGGTGAGAAGGGTACAGCCAGGTGAGACCTTTCACTTGCTACCCACCTTCCTGCTCACAGAGCCGCCTAAGCAACCCCACCACCACCACAGATGCACACAGCAGCTTGGGTCCTGCTGTCAGAGACCGACGGGGCTCAGGGCAGTCTCCTGTGCACTGGCATCGGCTGCCCCAATGCATGGACCCGCTCAGACCCCAACTCAACACACACAACCTGCAGCCAGTTTTGCTGGTCCTGGCTAAAGAGCCTGGACACCCAGGCAGAGAGGTACTTGTAGGAGAGAGCAGCATCCCCCTGTCATCATTGCCTTTATGTATTTCAGTCACCTTCTCGCACCTCGCCAACGCGGGTTGCACTCTCTGCTATGTGCTCCCCTAACCCTGCTCAGCTTCTCCCGCTGGAGATCCCAATTTCGTGTCAGAAAAGAAAAAAAAACCACAAACCCAAACAAAAACACCCCAAGGAGGAGCAAATGGTCGCGATACACCGGGAGCAAAGCTTTCCTTCGGCCAGAGAGAGGCCTGACACCCGGCGGAGGGGCGGCACCGCCGGGCGCTGGCTGCGCAGAGCCCGGGCGGGCTGCAGGTGGCACTGCGGGATAAGAACGGGACCCCCGGCAGCACCGCCAGCCCCTCCTCTGCCGGGGACCCGAGCCAGGCACGGCAGGGCAAGGCTGGTTTGCATTTTGCAAGCGTATTGTCATTTAGGAGAGTGCTCGGGATATAGATGCACCCCCTTCGCTTGGCGTAGGGGTAGCACTGCAACTGTTCCCCACTCGCATCTGTCGCTGCTTTAGAAACATGGCCCCGAGTTTGTCCCTATCAACTGAGCAAAGCTACCCTTTTCCCACATGTGCACAGACGCGTGCGATGTGGGGGAGACCACGAAGTGACCCAGGGTTTTGCAGGCTCACGTGAGCAGACACTGCGTGTGCTCAGTACCAAGCCCAGCTTATTCAGCCCCACTGAGCCGCGCGTTCACTCGGGCTCAGCCTCCTGCTAAACCAGCCACAAGGCGTTCAGTTACCCAGAGCACCAGCAGCACTTGCCCCATCTGCCTCCAAAAGCCTCCAAGAAGCAAAAAGGTGTCAGCAACTCTTGCTCACGACTCCCCTCTACCCCAAGCCCTGGCTCTGGCCTCCAACCCAACACTTTGCCTTGTGGCTTTGCAACCTGTCAGCTGAGGACACTGTTATATTACCCCGTTCTCCTCAGGTGTGGTAAGAATTGATTAATATTTGCCAAGTGCTTTGGAAATAGGATAGTGTTAATTATTATAGCATGAGTGATACAAAAGAATCACACACCTGATCATGGGTGTTAAGTCAAATTTACAGGGCTGTGCATGTGCCCTGAGCAGGGAGCCTCAAGTTTTGGGTCAGGGCAGAAATTACATCTGGCCCAGCCCTATAGCTTCTACAGTACGGCAGATATACGGGACAATTACCTCCCAGTCTTTGAAGGGTGTGCAATTACATAGAAAGTGGTGGTCCCTTGGGACAGCTAGATGAACTGCAGCAAAGAAATTCAGACTACGTTATCAGGAACAAGTTTCTATGGACAAGTGCACCTCCACTGCAAGAGGCCCCAGTGGCTCCCCCATCACATGAGAGGTCTCAGCCTCACAAAAGATCTTTCCTATGGGGGAACTTATTGCAGGGCATAGGTTGCCCCACAGGAAAGAAACCTAGGGTGGCATACTCATCCCCAAAGGGTATGAGGAGAGATGGACAAGATCTAGAAGGTCTTCAGCAATCCTAGGATGCTCTCTCTGCTGCCTCCCAGAGAAGTTCTCCTGCGCACAAGGTCACAGCCTCTCAACCTGCTTCTGAGAAACAAAGACCAGAACAAAGATTTAAACAAACAATGTATCTTC
The DNA here is from genome assembly GCA_026212715.1 of Elanus axillaris. Classification (NCBI taxonomy): domain Eukaryota; kingdom Metazoa; phylum Chordata; class Aves; order Accipitriformes; family Accipitridae; genus Elanus; species Elanus axillaris. Next base: position 9,983,964 of record JANZLQ010000044.1, on the reverse strand, counting down.
AGGACAGTCTTATTTAAAGGAGGAGGAGGCAATGTGTCCATGTTATTCTGCTATAAACAGCACTCTGCACAGCTCCAGGTGAGCTGGCCAAGTGCAGAGGATCTGTTACCGCTAATGAAAGCTTCTTCCATACCAAAACCCAGAGGTGGGGCACCAGACAGAATTAAAAATAGCCCTCTAAAGTGAATGGTGGATGCTAGGACTATCTGTTCTACTAGCTCAATTAAAGGTTTGTGCTTAAAGTGATCAGAAGATCTACCCAGCCCCTGAGAGAAGAATAACAGCTACAGGAAGAGAAGTACTCTCCTTTCTGCCTCCCTTGCTATAATTACACCTGTTGCTCTAAGGCTATTTGTAGTTTCAGCAGGCAATTCTGGATCCTCCAATGTACCTATTAAACCAGCAACAGAAGTGGTAAACTGAGCTTGGAGGAAGAAGTAGGAGTTAATTTCAGGAGCATCTTCACCTGGCATAATCGTCCTCAACCACAAAAATACACACTCAAGTTAACAAGAAAACATCCTTTATATGGGCAGACTTGGGTTCTCTTAAAAATAGCAATGGTGTAAACTTTACCATCTAAGATGAGAGACTACTAAAGCTCTGCAGCTGGGGTGGGGAGGAAGCATTAGTACAGTCCAGAGCCCACAAGAGAGTGAGTTTCGCAGACAGCTGTAGGCAAGAGCACAGACTGTGTCCTCTAAACACCCCTCACCTGCGAGACTGACACAAACATGGCCAAGAGAAGGGATGTGCATAGAGTCCACTGAGGTCCTTGGACTGGACTTGCAGAACTGATGCTTGCTGTGGATGCAGGAGAGCTACCCGGGAGATGCACTCAGCTCTGCAGGCAGAGCCAGGCAGAAGCTGCCTCCAGGCACTGCACATCCCAGCTACCAACCAAAGGACTGCTCAGCACAGTGACCCTGCTCTCAACACACATCACATACAAGTCAACACAGAAATCTTTGCATTTTTTTTTGACCAGGAACTTGACCATTCACCCAAATCATTGAGATGTACAAACCCAGTAGGAAATCTCATAGATATGGGGTTGCTTGTGACATTTCCAGCCTTTCCAATTTCTGGCTTTGCAGTATCAGTGCCAAAAGTGAGGACTTTATTATGGGGCTTGGACGCTAGTGCCTTCAGAGGGAAACAAAGAGCTCAGGACTGAAATAAGGCTATTTGGTTTTGAAGCCTGCCCTTGCTGTACACTCTAGCCCTTGCCTAATGCAGCTTTCAAAAATGTCATGCTTTGGATAAAGTTTCTTCCTTCTAGTCCTCTGGCCTGTGCTAATCAGATCCAGTGCTCTCAGGATAACCCCTCTTCTCCCAGACCTGATGAATTTGTGAAGATCAGTCCTGCAAAAGTGACTTTCTTCCTGCTCTCACGTGAAATGGGCACTAGATGCTGCACTGTACTCTTTGCAAGCCCTCTCATCTCTCCAGGGATTTTTCCAGAACTGGAAAATAATCACATGGAAATACCATTCACTAGTGGAGTTTTAGAAAGGTCCGCCTATGGATACTGTAGGTTACAAGAGCTATGTTTTCACTGTCTCTCATTAGACTGAATACTGTGGTTTGGGGTCTCTATGCCATTGCAGGCACATTACATAGCACAGGAAAAGGGATGTGGCCACACAAGGAAGCATCTAAAATAAAACTGGCAGGGGCATATTGGAGCTCTCTGCCAGCCTGCTTGGGCAGCCTCACCCAAATATAAACTCTGGAGGCAGTTTCAGGTTCTCCTGCACTAAGTCAGTGATGCAACAAACCCATGACTCTCCAGCTGTGCTTTCTGTTGAACTACAAGAGGAGAGAATAGAAACGCTCAAAACAGTCTTTGGGACTGATAGGATGACTACTTTTAGATATACCTAAATCAGTGGCCGAGTCAGTCTTCAGAGCCCCAGAGTCTGGGGAATAATCCACCCCCCTGCAAGCTGCAGGCTGTATGGAGCCTGAGCCCATGCCTAAGGCTCACAGACATGTGGGATTACAAATACTGGTAAAAAAACTAAGCAGAGGAAGCAGACTTTATTTCCAATGCTCACTTACACCAGGCCCTCCTTGCAACAGCAAATGTCACTTGAGTCTCTTGGTCACCACAGGAGGTTGAGGGCAAGCAGCACTTTAACCCACTTCGCATCTCAGCGTTTGCTTAAATCGGATTTCAAAACAGGGCTTGCTGTTGCCAGGATCTCGGGAGCTCTTTCCAATGCTCTCCTGAAGAGCAGTTCACCCCCTCTCTGGCAATGCTGGGAGAAATACACAATTGGGAAATTGCTTATTGGAAAATTTTCATTATTTTTGTTTGTTAGCAGCTATGGGATGCCCCCTCCTCAGGGAGATCCCATATTGATCGAGCCTTTTTTGTGCCTTGCTGCATATTTGCTACCTCAAAGCAGGCCTGGCTTGAGGAATCAATGAACCATCAGGGACTTCCTCAAGGTGTAGTAGGAGCCAGGGTGACAGCAGCAGAACCAAACTCTGTTTCTGCTGCCAGAAAATGCAAGACAGTGAGATGAGCCTCTGAACGTGTCTGGCACAAGGTGTCAGCCCTTTGGAATATTACTGGACACAAACATCTTTCCCTGATGGCTACTGCACATATACCAGGTGCCATGGGCAAAAAACATGGCATCCTGCCCTGCCAGAGCAGGCTTTCTGGTTTGGATGTTATCCAAACTCCCTCTGTTCCTTCCCTCTCAATGGTGCCAAGCAAACAGCATCCCAAAGAGCATTTTCTCTTTGACTTCGGCAACATCCCTGAGTCACTTAGAAACCCACCATGCCAACAGGATGGCAGTGTGAAGCTGCCTATAAACCTGCAGTAGGAAGGGAGGACGAAGCTGTGTACGCAAGCAACAGAAAAGCTCATACTTCTCTAACAGCCAGCATCCTTAAATTAATTCTGTCTTCAAAGAACTGAGTTATGCAGCAGAAATTTTCTTCCTCTTCTCAACCCTAGAGAGGCCTTCTTTTCTCTTGCCTAATGTAAGTAAGTGGACAGGATTCAAAGCGGTCTAAACACACACTGATCTCAGGGAAATATAACACCCTTCCCTTACTCACCAAATGTTCCTGCTGAGCCAGCACACAAGAGAAATTTTCAAGATGTGGGAGATTGTATCTTATTTTACCTGTTTTATCAAAAGAGAGAGGAAGGAAAAAAATTGCGGCCTGTTTTTGCCCCACCTACAACCACACTTCTCTCTGCCTCCAAAGCTATTTGAAGACCCACCACTTCAGCACAAGAAAGCTAGTACAAAAACTGCAGTCTGTGCTTGCAAATGGCTCATGAGAGCTATAAAATGACCATCCCAAGGTCCAGCTTTGACAGACACACCTTGCAGCAGTCAAAGTTTGAGGAGAAAATGTTGTCTGAAGGTTTTAACCATACTGGTAGACCCCTGCTAATCAATCAGGAGAGCACCCAGTTATGACCTGCCCATGAGAAAGGACCAAAACCAGGAGCCACTGTTCAAGCAGACAATATCTGAACTTTTCATATGCATCCTACAACTAGTCTGTTAAGATGCTGGGACACCATCAGTTCTTGAGGGAGGGATGACCTGCAGCTCCAGTGGAAAAGGGGAATCAAGCCTTTGAGTCTCCCCTGTACCTCTTCTCTCTCCTCCGAGAGGAACCCACTCATCTACAAATGAATTTGCTTATGCAGCTTATGGCACTGCCAACTCTCTGGCCAAAAACCTTTCCACAATCTATTTCAGCAGAATCTCCATCCAGCCAAGACTCAGTCCTTCCTTCCCAAAGACCCTTGTGCTATTTTTTACCTTCTGCAACTCCAGCAGCTGAAAGATGCCTTCCCTAAACCATGGATTGAAGACTCTTCCCCTCCTCTCTCCTTCTCCTCTTTCTGGGAGGCTCAGATAACTACTAAAACATACCAACTACATTTTTTTTCAGAGATGTTCTCCCCTCTTGAGGTGCAGTGGTAGAGTATCCCAGACCCAACCATCCACCCAAAGGGTCCCAGCGGGTGCAATCATGAAGCAAAACATACTGCTGCATCAGGAGACTTTCAACCTCACGCTGACCACCATGCAGCTCAGACCCTCCTCCAGACTTGGGAAATTTTGCATCCCCATCCTCCTGGCTGCAGACCAAGCCCTGCCCTTCACCCAAGACCTATGACACAGCCCCTGCATGCGGAGCTGTACCAACAGCCAAGCTCCAGTCCCAGCCCACCATACCTCTTCTCCACTACTGCCCCGTGTCCACTAGCCACCAGAAAAAGCTATGGAGGATGTGACAGCTTCTTGCAAGGGGCTTGCCCACTCAGCCCGAGCAGGTGTCCCCCCAGCAAAAGGCAAAGCAAGAGCAAGGGTCAGGTAGCAAGCGGCTGTTACTACCTCTCTGCAGAAAAGAGGCCGTTCTCTGGATAAACCCTGATGGAGGAACAAAACGATGGGAGACAAGGCATGAGGCGGGGAGAGAAATGAACTCAGGGGTGGCAGCAATGGTGGCAACAACTCCATTAATGAGTGAACGGGGAGGTCAGTGCAGCATGGAGAGCTGCAGGCGTCCATCCCACCTTTGGGAGTGCTGTGGGAGGTGCAGGGGACGTGGGACCGGGACTTGGAGGCTGCAGTGAAGTCCCGGGTGGATGGAGGGGGCACACCATGTTGGGAAGCCCCACAGGGCACAGGGGAGCACAGCAGGGGTTTGGCTCGCCATGGAGTCAGGCCCTCGCCCCGTTCCAGGAGACCACAGATGTGGGTGAAAGGAGGAGCTGGTGGAACCAGCGGAGAGGAAAGGAGTCCTTACCAGACCTCTTCTTTCCAATGGGCTCCCTGAAAAAGAGAAGGAAGAGTGTCAGCAGAGGGATGGGGCAGTTGGGTTGTTGGCCAAGTGACAAACCCACCCAGGAAAGCACAGCAGTGCTGGCCCTGGTGGGGCCGCTGACCTCCCTCAACCAGCTAATGTCTCCATGAGTGACACGGGGCATCAGCCACCTTGTAAACAGCCCGTCTCTTCCCTCCCTTCATTTAGTAATTTAATGCTTTTGTCTTTCCCAGGGTGAGGCTTGGTTGCTGGCCTGGCCTCCTTGGTGGCTTGGTCTGACAGCCACAACTCCCACCATGTCACTTGAGGAAGGCGGGTGGATTGGGATGATCTGGCAGCAGTCAGGAGCTGGGGAAGCCCAAACCCCCAAAAATGCTCCAGCACAGACCACAGCTGCCATAGAAGTGGGCACCAGTTTGAAGACAGACAAAGAGGGAAATACTGAAGTTCCTCCATGTCCTGCACTTCTCTCAGGGACAAGGATGCGGAGCGGTTGGGGAAGGGGTGAACATTTATACCCCAAAACAGGACAAGTCATTGAAGAGTTGTAGAAAGGATGAACACCAGGGCTGTGCAGCAGAAGAAGCACCTCCAAGACACAGCAAGCAGGAACTATTGGTGGTTATGAGGAGGCAATGAGGTAGCTTCAGCCAAAGTATTCTCGCTATGGCCAGCGCTGGCCACATCGCTGATGAGATGGGTTAGAAACCACTGGTCCTGGGTCCCTTCTCTTATTTGAATGTTGCCAAGAAACATGGTTACTGATCAGCCTCAAACCCAGGGCACAAGCACAATTCTCACAATGAAATCTGGGGCATTTAATGATTAAAAAACAAACACCAAATCAAGGAAAATATGGGCACAGAAAAGCCTCAACAAATCATGGGTAACAAACCAAAACACCCAACCAGCCTGAAACCCAAACAAATGCACCAGCCCTGTCCCCAGCCCCACCACAGCGGTCCATGTTTTTACAAAAGGGCTCTCAACACTTTCACATAATTCACCACTGTGGCCTTGAAATGCTGCTGTAGTGTGGGGTGGTGGTAACCTGCTCCCTGTTCGCTTACAGAGGAGACTGCCTTCCCCACTCCTCAGACTCACACGTGTGACAGATCAAGAGCATCTGGCCAAGATGAAATATTCTGGTACCAGGAGACATGCATCGATCCTTGTTACTTCCAGGAAGAGTAACAAGCACAGAGCAGGCACTGGAGCTTCCAAGGAGGAAAACATTCACCTGGTGGCAAGGGGACCCTCCTGAGGCTTTGAGCTGCCTGACTGCTGCTTGGAAAGGCTGGATCAGCCCAGGTGGACCCCAGGAGCCCCTTCATCTGCTTATCAAGTCCACCGGCAAAACAACCATTTCCCCTCCCCCCCCTTTGTTTTCAGGCCAAGCAGAGAAATCCCTCCATGCTCAGCAAGAAAGCCAGCCAGAGCTGGGCTATGCTTTGTTCTCTTTCAAGCTTATCTGCATTTTCAGACCATAATTACTGCAGACATTTTATTCCCCTAGAGTGATGGGGTGATGTGGGGACTCAGCTGCCTTCAAAGACTGCCCACCCATCCTGGCAACGTGTTCTGCTTGCAATGCCGTATCCTCCCAGTCCCCCTTCCCTTTACACCTTAAACCTCTGGTACTCATCCATGGACTTACCAATAACATTAAATAAAATGCAACAAAGATGGACTAGAAACAAATGGGACATTGTTATCTAGAAACTGGAGACTATCTGTTAAGTTCAGAACCACAGACTGTGCAAAGACCTGAATACCACGTCCCAGGTGCAGATACTAGTGGAGGAATCTACTGGACAGAGCATCCCAAAGACATTTCTAAAGAGACAGCATGGCAGAGCTCAATCAGAGTTTATCAATAAGCCCCATTAAATTTGCCACACCTCAGCGGTACGGCGGGGAAGGGGGGTGAAGCAAGGCCAGATGAGCATGCTGGAGATCAGGAGGCGGGCATGGCACCCTCGTGCTGACAGGAGGGCGCTGATGGAAATAACTGTTGTTTTTCCCCTGCCATCTGCTAAACCTATTACTGTAACTCATCCCCCTGTTTCCTTTCACCGGCTGCTCCGTCTCAGTGAGGGGGCAAGGAAGGAGCTGCAATTTCACTTTGCTGCTGGGTTGTTCCTGGCACAGATAAAAAGAGCTGTAGGTTTGAAGTCCGGCAGCCCCAGCCCACCACCTCAGAAGGGACAAGAGCTCAGACAAGACAGGAAACAGTAATAAACTCCCGGCAGCATCTCCTCCTCCTCCATTCCCCATGGACCAGAGAAAGGCATGCAGCAGAGCTCACATGCATGGCTTCCTGGAAACTGGTGGCTCCAGAAGAAGAAAAGAAGGAAAGGCAACTCTGCTTTCCACTGTGAAAATCATTTAGCTCTCACACCCACAACAGCCAGGCTGTGCAGATGAACCAGGCAGTCACAGCACAGTTTCAAGGCACTGATACGCAGCTATGACTGTGTGCCACCAACCAGCCCCACAAAGCTTCCCAGGTGGTAAAATGCAGGACTGGATCTCCAGCTGCTTCCCAGGACTTTCCCAGCTCCTTGCTGGGAACACTGAAGGCAAGGGTTCCTGTGTGACCAGAGTCTCACTTAAAGCACTGAGCCAAAAAGACAGTCTCAGGGTGCACTGGGCTCAGTTCAGAACCTAATAATCCCCCAACGCAATCCTGAAAGGAAACTTTTACATGTGGAGAACTCTTACCACCAATTAATAATCCCCATGCAACTTTTTTTAGGAAAAAGCACGTCAAGTTTCTCAAGCATCTTCTCTAGTGTATCAGACAGCATCCCTCTTGATCCAGTGATGGGAAGGAGTGAGATGGGGAGCATAAGGCTATGGTGAGGGCATGAGGCAAAGCTAACAGCTTGGGAGGTAGGTTGAGAATAAATGCAAACAGGCTGTTCTTCAACAATATGTAGGTGAGCTGTTAAACTCCTTATTGCAGGATGCTGTGGACCTTGAAAGTCTTCTTGGACTTACTCTATCAAAATTCATGCAAGAAATGTTAATTAAAAGCCATTAATTACAAACCCAGGAAGGCTAAAACAGTGTCTAAAGAAGAAGTGTTACAAACTTGCTTGACTTTAAACTCTTTCCTAAAGCACTCACATTTCGTGGCTGCTAGGCTAGGCAGACTGCTGTGTGCTGCATGCAGGGAGGTGGCTGTGAGGTTGCCACACAGAAAAGCCCACCTTGCAGTGGGGCTCACAGGAGGAAGGGGCCCCAACATGTGGCTTGGAGACCTCAGCACCACCCCTGCTGCTCCACAGTCCTGGCCAGCTCATGGAGCAGGAGAGGGACAGTGGAGCACCAACACAAGGAAGACAACTCCAGCTGCTGCAAAGCCAACCACACAAGAGCCACGATCAACATGCAAGATGAAATGGATCTGAGGTCACCATTCCAAGAAAACATCTCCCATAGAAAAAAATCTGTCTCCCATAAAAAAAAATCCTTCTGTAATACAGGAAAGCCATCAAAATGGCTATCAGGAGGTAGTTCATCTTGTAAGTATTCAGCAAGCTTGGAGATGTTAGCAAAGTTTATGCAGGCGAGAGAGACTGACGAAGGGGGTACAACAGAGCTCTTGTTTGGGAGAACTGATATTTAGCAAATGCTCCACTGAGCACTGAATGGAGCCCCTGTCCCCCACGCTGCAGTGCCAGTGCTACCCGTGTTTAACCACTGGAGAGTCAGCCAAGCTGAACCTTCGGGCTCAGAAAGCTGCCCTGTTAGCACAGAAAATCAAGTACTCTGTCCATGCAAGGGGCTTGCACTGGCACAAAACATATTTTTGGATTCAACCCCTCTGATATTTCTGTCTGCTGTCACCTAGGAAAGACACTCTCAGCAGAGATTGAAGGAGACCGCTATTTTGGAGCTGAGATCTAGCCTGAGCTCCTGGTGAATCTGCACGTAGGCATCAGGAGAACTGCAAAACAAACAATTCATTATACAAGCTGTAATTTGTCTGGATAGCAGGACACGGCTCAAAAGCCACAAGCCAGCAAGCATCCTTATCTAAACCAACATCCATCAACTCAGGGATCTCTAGTTTACCAGCAAAAGCTCCTGGAATGGCTTCCTAGATGGGGCAGCCACTCCACCTTGGAGCAGGGACCTGAGCCTCCCCTTGTTCATGCCCCAAACACCACACAAGGGTGACAAGGAAAACTCCTCCTGGTGCAGCTTAACTGCAAAGAAAGGTAAGCACACAAAAAGCTATGGGGAAGCAGGAAGAGAAGACACTTGCTTCTGGAAGACACTGGCTACAACTTTGTGCTTCCAATTTATGGAAACAAGGGAAAGGAACAGACTTGGTCCCTGTTGCAATAATGGAAACATGCTTCTGTCCAGCATCCTCTTCTGGCACTTTGGACCAAACACAAATCTTTTACCTGCTGATGGCTGCCAGCACCGTGGCCCTAAGCAGGACCTTTCAGTCAGCCCCTATGGAAAACTAGCTGGCACAGTCAGATCACATCAGGCCTGAGTCTCATTTTAGCCCAGTTCTCCCTCCTCTGATTTATTGGGGCTGGTGCCTACCTGGAGTCCCTGTCAGTCTGCATGTGGGAAACAATCCATTACCACAACTGCCCGTGCCAACCCCACCTGATTGCACATCACCAGGGCTTCGGGATTAATAGAATAATGATGGGCTGCTGAAGTTGCTGCAGGCATAACCTTGTTAGCAGCATACGCTTTCCTCATCTGGTCAGGTCCCAGCTCATTATCACGCACCTTCCAGCCCAGACAGCACAGGCAGCCCCCAGCAATAACAGCCCTTTGCTGACTCAGCAGCAGCTAGGATTCAGCCTCGGACCTGGGTCCTGCCTGTCTCCCTTCTCCCTCTGGTAATGCTTCCCCTGGCGTGTGGCAGGGAGGAACGGTGTTACTCCCTCTGCGCTTGGTCCTTCACCCCAGCAAAGAAAACATCCATAGCAGCAGAGCTGAACTGCCCTTGAAACACCCCAAAATCCCAGCAAAGAAAACATCCATAGCAGCAGAGCTGAACTGCCCTTGAAACACCCCAAAATCCCAGCAAAGAAAACATCCATAGCAGCAGAGCTGAACTGCCCTTGAAACACGCCAAAATCCTCTCCCTTTAGCCAAAGGCTGTTTGGGACAAATAGCAGGAAGCAAGCTGGGGATATGAGCTCAGAGGGCACCCACTTATATATAAAGGAAGGAAGAAGCCATCAGTGGCCCTGCTGCAAATGGAGTTTGCCCTGGGTGTTTGCCCAGAGGAGCTGCAATGCTGCAGCCTCACGACAGCAACATTTTGCTGGTGCCCTGGGGCAACAGGCAGGCGAGGTTTGTGGGCAAGGACTAGGAGGGGAGGAGAGCAGCCCCTCTGGTGGGGGTATGGAACCTGTAGTGAAACTTTTGCTCAGAGTGCAAACAAATGTCTCCAGCTTCTGCTGTGTGGTGGCAAATGCCAGGTGGGCTCCAGGCCACCACGGAGGGACCCTGGCCCTGAGTGCTGCTCATGATTCCTGGCAGGCAGAAGTGAAGCACAGGTCAGCGCCTTGGATCAAAATCCTCAGGGAGGATCCATGCCTGCCTACAGCTCAGTGCTGGAGCTGGAGGATATGACTGGAATGAAAACGTAGCTCCTCGCCGCTTCCTCTCTCCATTTTCAACATCTTTGTGGTGTATAACCATGAACTGTGGCAGCAGAAACTGCAGCCACCAAGACCCAGGAGTGCTGGGAAGCTGGGGCAGGGACCTGCTGCTGTGAGTGGGACCTGTGTTAGCAGATCAAGGCCTTGGCTGCCTTCCTGCCAGGAGAGGACCAAGCCCCAGTGGTCACCTTCTAAAGCAGAGCACAGTCCCACAGCAATGCTGCTGGCTGAGATGGCGTCAGGGAAAGCCACCCACTCGCACTTCACACAAAGGGCTTTGAAGATCAGCTAAACTGGGAAGCAGCAGCCCAAGCAATGTGCAGAATGCCTTTCCTGGAGGATGTTTGCTTAGCAGTGGCAGAGGGAGGTTTCTCATCCATCTGCAGACTAGGCAAGTCAGACATGAGGTTTCCCTGGTTCCCACCACCCCACGGCCCACCCAGCAGGCAGAAAGCACTGCTCCCAGTACACCTATTTGGGTGGTAGTGGCTGGGAAAGCCAAGCAACCTCAGCAAGCAGGGAGGAGCAGCAGCTGAAGTTCACCAGCCAAACCCCAAGCTGGGGTCCCCAAAGACAGGACAGGCACAGCTGTAATCCCACGCACTGTGGCCTCTGCTGAGACACAGCCTCCACCTCTGCTATCATCTGCTCTTGTAGAGGTCATGAGCCCTTAACAAGCCTTCAAAGAGTCCTGGTGCTGGGACTGCTGCCCACCCCAATCCTCCACTATGCCTCGGCAGGTTGTCTGGGCAGCCAGGGAGCCCACGCCAGCCCTTCAGCCCTGCCCTCCCTTTGCAGGAGACCTGCTGGACTCAGACAGACCCAGCACATCAGGATGAAGATATTTGAAAGAGGAGGAATTTAGGCCTTTTAAAGACATCAGAAAATCCTGAAGCTGGTAGCTTTCAAACTGTGAATCCACAGTCAGTCCCCAGAAGAAGCAAGGAGGGGTGCTTGAGGACATCTTTTAAGCACATTAGGAGATAGTAAATTTGCTTTACAGGTGCCTGTGCCCCCATTGGAAAAAAAAAAAATCAGGTTCATAAGCTAAAAGGTTCAAAACAACAACTTTAAGTGTCTTATATATGATGGGATGCTCAGCTACCAAAAAGAAAACAAAGATGCTTTTAATGCGAGAGGCTTCTCACGGCCAGTGGTACCTCCCGTACAGACGACAGCAGCTCCACAGCCTCTGGGAAGCAGCAGGATGACGGCTCCTTCCCCATCATGCCCCACTTGTACACTGTGGACAATTATTAAAAAAAACACTTGCTTCACTACAGAGTTAACCTGGGCTCCCACATGTCGCAGAGCCGAAATTCAGCTGGCGAGGACAGTTAGCAGCTGAATGCCTTGACTCAGCAGTGGCTTTGTGCCCAGCCGTTCATACTTCCCCAGCCTTACTCCAGAAACTCTCTGCTGCAGCTAAAAACAGCTTTAAATTGAAAAAGAGTGGATGAGAGGTAAGGGAGGGTGCACACAGCAACTTCCACCCCAACAGCTGAGCATCCTGCTGCTGGTCAGACCTGCTGACATACATGGGGACCAGGAATTTGATGATTTCTCTTCTTTGAAACTATGGTTTTCCTAAAGCTTCCATCTAACACCAGGGAGAAAAAAACCCACATCCCTGCAGACTGCTAACTTTCCAGAGGATTTCTCTTTCCACAACTACTTCTCTTCTCTTTCTGCTCCCCGCCCCTCCCACACCCCCCCACACACACTCTGTGGAGTCACCTCTTCCCAAACTTAACCAATCCTTCTCGATAACAGCCCCACTCTGTCCCACCGCTGGGCAGCCATCTGAGGTGGAAGCAGTTGAGTTATCCTGGTCCAGAGCTTGCTGGACAGGGATCCACGTCACAAAAGCCACCGATCGTCACTGCCAGCAGAAACCCCACAACCTCAATCCACTCTCCTGTTTGAAGTGGTCTCTCCAGGCAGGAGGACACTGGAAAGTTGGTGGGTCTGTGCAGAGGGGATGGAGGAAGGGCTTCACCTCCCTCTTCCACCCCTGCATCACTGCAGACTACTGTTGCAGCTCCACTTTCAGCCGTGATCTACTGCCCAACTGGAAGCCATGGCAGAAGAAGGACACACAAAGTCAGCATTTGACTCTCCCTCTCTTTTCAGACCCCATCCACTTGATCTCTTTTTGTGTATGACAGCAGCAGGGCCGGGGCTTGTAGAGCAGGTAAGAGACAAAGGCTGAGGAACTCAGCTCACAGAGCTGGTAGCCAGCAGTGACCTGTTTTTTGGTGCTCCTAACACCAGCAAAGAGACATTAAAGGGAGTTTCACTGCAGGAAAACAGAAGGAGAGCTCTGGCTCAGCCCAGGAAGAGCTCCAGCGCTGGGAAAAGCAGACACCACAGGGGCCCAGAGATAGATGCATGGGCTGTCCAACCTCCTCTTTCCATTCCCAAACACTGCCAGATCCGAGGACTAAATTCACCCTTTGCAGTTTCACCGGAGCTCCGTGGACTGCAGTCAGCTGTGGCCCCTGGAAGTCATTTGACATCCTGGAGTGATGCAAGTTAGGTGGATCCTCCACCTGCAGCCCAGACAAAAGCAAGCAGAGGGTGCATCCAACAGCACTCAAACGCGTGTCCTCTTCACTGCCACCAGCTGCCACTCCCGTGGGCATGCTGCAACCTGAGGTGTCAGCCGGGGAAGCCGAGGCAAGGGCCGGGGAGGGATGGGGAGCAGGAAGGCTCCCAGCCACAGTGCCACGAGAGCGGCTGCTTGGCTTGGCACCAAGCATGCTGACCAGTCCTTTCTCCCCCCTCTCATTCCCGCCTTTCAGCCACCCAGCATAAAATGCTGCCTTTTTTTTCTTCGGTCCGTTCATGGCCTGGCTCCCTTACAAATTCCCGGAGAAAAGTATTTATCTGCTGGATGAGTGATGACATCCGGCCAAACCCCAGACACGCCATCACGTCTGATCCAGCCCAGCCGTCTATCACAGCTCTCATCTCGTTATTGGTAAGCTGGCGGCGTGCCAGCACTCAGGGCTCAGGAAAGGGCTCCCACCAATCTCTCCAGAGGAGAGAGTCAAGGACTTTTATTAATTAGCATTTTGAATTGTAGCTAATAAATACCCCTCTGGCATTCAGGCTGGGATGGGAAATACAACAGAGACGTCCTTGAGATGCTGTAGCATTTTGCTGCTGGAGGCAAATGGACAAGAGTCACCTGCTAAGTCGTTCTGCATTCTGCAAGCTTGCCTCTCCTCCCTGGAGAGCAGCAGCAGGAGGGAGCATGACCACTGCTGGATTCAGTGGTGCATCACCCGCTTGCCCATCCAGCATTGCAATGGCAAAACACTCACAAACACATGGCAGTCCCATAAGACACTGCGGGATGCACCTGAGGATGGACCCTGCAACACAAGCACACGCTTGGGATCAGACTTCAGGTTGGTGCCTCCGTTCCCCTTGTCTGTTGGACCCGAACCAGGGAAACGACAAAGGACATGGCACCGATCGCTGCTTGGCTGGTTGGTCAGGAGCTACAGCTTCAAACACAGCAGAGCACAGAGCTGCACTGCTCTGGGGCTGATGCTCAGCACCCAAAGGTCTGTACATCTGAATGTGCTCCGTGTTCTGGCCACAGCCCCCACCCTGCCCAATTTCTGGCTCAGTCTACAAGACAGAATAAAAGTGAGGAAAGTGGGTGCAAGACTGAAGCTGCCCTTCAGTCCAATATGTGCCTCAGCTACATGCAGATTCAATAGCTGACTCTTTTTGCAAAGCAGCTCACCACATTCTCATGCAGGGCTCAAAGACTCATGCACAGGCAGCCCCGCAAGCCCCATGATAAAAACCCCACCCAACGTCCTTGCAAGCTCGGCTTTTCCTTGTGTCTCTTGCGTGCCCCTGAGCTGTCGCCTTCACTGAGGGATGACCGACAGGGTGGCAGGTTAAATGGTGAGCAATAGCTGGCCAGGACGGATAAGAGCGCCAGCCGACAGCAAGCAATTAGTTAATGGGCTCCAGGGCCTTCAGACCAATCTCATCAAGTGACCGTGAGCTGCAGGAGGAATGATGACAAGCCAAGCGAATAGAAGCAGGAGCCAAAGGAGGAAAGCACAGGTTGGGGGAAGGGAGAATTAAGAGAGAGAATGGAAAAATCAAAAAGCCAGGGAGAAGACGTAGTCCACACAGGCATAATACTTAGCTAGAGACCTGAAAGGCTCAGTGTTGCTGCTCAGAGAAGAAATACAAAATCCCTTTATCTGCCTCCACACCCTTCCAATACAGAATGATGTCAAATCAATTTACTGCCTTTCCTCTCACAATTAATCAAGTCTCCTTTATTGCTCAACCTTTGGTAGAGCCGCGCATCGTGTCACATGCAGCACAAAAAGAGAGAGCAGCATAGCAGGAGATGGAGGCGGCTGCTCAGATTTATGCTGCTTGTGATTAGTAAGAGATGGGTGGCTCCTGGCCAAAGTAGCTCATAGTCACAAGACTTATAACCACACAGAGTTGCGTAAGGCACGCGAGATTCCTTGTTTTGCATGGAAAGACTCCGGAGCGTTGTTATGGATGGGGCTCATGGACATGGCTAAGGGAAAGAGCCTTTTGAATGAGGCAGAGGTTGTTAGTAACCATGTGAGGCTTTTCAGACTGACCATGTTTCTGAAACCAGTGTTTGCAAGTAGAAAGTGTCTCAAGAGGAGACCAACAAATCATGGGGTCCCAGAGAAATGTTTCCACTTCCCCGCTGGAGAAGGCTACTCCAGGAGTTGACTGACTGGGCAGAGGTGTCCACCTTGACTTGCACAGCCCCCATTCCCTCTCCAAGAAAGCCTCCAAATCCCAGATCTGTGACTCATGGGGGAAACGGTTGATGAACGTCAGACTCTTATGGATACCAGCAAGTTCAAGGCAGTTTGTGTTTCATTGCCACCCCAGTGGTGGCAGCCACCCAGCCAGCTTACTCTTTGGGGGGCGTCAAGTCATCAGGTCGTGTCTCAAAGAACTGGAGAACCTCCTCGCACTGGGAGATGTAGGGAGGCAGCTGGATCAGAGCCTGTGGATGAAACAGAGACACCGGTGACGGGATGCATCAAGACTGTGCAAGGAGCCGAGTGAGGACAGGCCCTCAGAGCACAGGGGACTGGGCCATGTCACCAAGCTTGGCACCCACGTGGTCCCCAGCATGCATGAGTGCAGAGCCAGGCAGGGGAGAGCTACAGCAAACACACACCAGAGTAGGGCAGGACCCAACCAGTCCCCAGTTACACCAGTTACACCACCCCAGCTGCAACTGAAGACTAAAGGAGAATAAACAGAGACCTCCCAGGCCCCACTTAGCCCAGCTCCAGCCTTTTGGACAGATGTGCCCTTGCAGGGTAAGAGCCATAGGGATGGCCATCCCAGCAACTAACCTCCTGGCCATGGCAGGGCTCAGTTTCCCAGACATGCTGTGGGCATGGAGCCATTGTCCTTGGGAAAGGCTGGGCATTTACATGTGGCAGATTCTCAGTGCCATCAGCCCTGACCAGCACATCCCAAAAATGCTCTGCTGGGCGACAGCCATTCGGGAAGAGACAGGGAGACAAGCAGCAGGAGGCAAAAGTGTGGACATCAGCTCATCAGGGCAAGGGCTGTCAAATGGCACAAGCTATAAGCTGCCTCTGCTTTTCTCCTTTCCCTTCAAGGAAGCCTTTTGCAAAAAGACATGCTTCAACGGTGGGACTTGCAGGTGAGACTGTGCATGTCTGTGGGAGCTGGGGGCAGAGTCTGGAGCCAGCAATATTTGCCTTGGGCCAGAGCTCTTGTAGATGCTTTCCAACATGGGCTGCAGCAAGGCTGGGCAGGGGAGGTGGGATGGGCAGCTGCCAGGTAGAGCGCCCTGCCCTGCTCTCTGCTTGTGGGAGGGAACAGAGCCACGGCAACGGCGACTGCAAAAAGTCAAAAAGACATGCAATTGAAGAAGGATGTTTTGAAATCAGGGAGCAGTGCCGCAGATGTTTGACCGATTTTCTATGTAGTCCCCTCTCCCTTCCATTTGCTGTCACAGCAGTCTCGTGACAGCAGTGTGGGCAGACCAAACCTCCACTCGTTTCTGTATCACAGACAAAGCCACATCTGCAAAGCCCCGGGGTTACCACACAGATCAGATGTGGCTCCACACTGACCTAATTGCTGGCCCCCAAAAGCCCTTCCAGCCATCCAGCACACAGCCATTCACTGCCAGCACAGCAGTCAGACCACTAATCATGGGCCAGCTGCGATCAAGATCATGTGAGAGACAGGAGAGAGAAAACTACTCACTCTATGGGTTTTGGGTCCAAGGAAGGGCTATTGAAAGACCAGCTTTTGCATGGATGCCATTCCCATGTGGGTACCACTCCCCAATTCCAAGTATCCCGTGATCTACACAATTTCCCCTGTGCCAAAATCACTCTGATTTTGTGGCCTGGAGAAGGCTCCGTGTCTTCCGATAGCAGGGGATGATCATGCAAAACACCCTGTGCTGGGAGGACAAAAGGCAAAACCTACAGCTCATTTCTCAGGATGTCTTGAAGGAATCCCACCTAGAGCTGACTCAGCTGGCACAGCGGTGGCCAAGTCAAGCAGGCTGCCCTGAAGTCTAGCTGGCCATCGTCTACAACAGCTATGTGGCCAAATCAAAAACAGTGGCACAAATAGTGTGACATCTGTCCCACCTCTGGCTCTGCCACCCAAAGGAGTGAACTGGGGAGGGCCATCAGCACACAGCTTCAGGCCAAGGTGGTGGACCCACAGCGAGTCACCTCACCCACCCTGCTGCCTGCAAGCCTGAGGAGAAAGGTCATTACCAAAGAAAGACAAGTCTTATTGAATTGAAATCCATTTTCCAGGCAGTAACAAAGGATTATTCTCTAAAAACGCTGCTAGAGATCCACCCAGTCTCGTTGGGGTAGAGCATCACAACTCCTTCATCAACCCTCTAACACTTTCAAAATCCCTTAGACAGGAGGAAGGCAGCTCCCGCAGCAGGGGAAAGACCAGCAGATGGAGAACACAGAATTAACTGGAGAAATGGGAAGAAATTTCAGGCCTCTGCTCCCCCTCCTTGTCATTCCTAAGGTCTTTTAAAGTCTCATCTGGCAATTGGTTGCTCTTACCAGTTGCTCTGATTCTTTTCCTGCACCTTACCTTAAATTGCCATGTTTTTCAGTATGGTGGGACCTGGAACAGAGCTCTTCAGCAAAAGCACTGCCTTGTGAAAGCAGTGGTTCCCTCCCTTGCTCCTCTCGCCTACTTCCACTCCAAATCTCACCAATCTTCTTTCCAGGGCTCTCCCAGAGAACGAAGACACCCCACTTCTCTCACAGGAGATGGCAAGAAAGCAAAAACTTTCTTACAGTTTTCTGTGGGAACTTGTTTACAGCATATTCTCCTAACCCTCATTTCTCACTCTGCAGGGCCAAGTTGGAAATATTTTGTATTTCTGTTCTGCACCACCACTGTACAAGCATGTACAACATCAACCTCCAATGATAAACACAGCAGTAAAAGTGTGCTGGGACCCTGTGCCTGCGATTTGCAGCACAACATGCCCAGGAGGGACAACTCTGCTCCCGCTGACTCCTTGCTTATTCCACACCTCTGCAGCCTTTGGTCCCACACCCACCTTCAGCTCAGCAGCTTTACAGTTAAGTAGCAGCAACTGGAAGGCCAGGCACAGTGTGCATGTTATTAACTTGGTAATGCATTAAGGGGAGGAGAAGAGAGCAGCTCTCTAAGTGGGTCATATAACATCAGCCATTATGTTCCAGTTGTTAAGTCAAATGGATTCATTACATTTTATGCCATTAATGGCATCATTCTGAAAGAGACAGCTGCACCATCTTATCACTTAGGGACTTTTTCTTCCTAAAAATTAAATTTATGGTTGTCTGTGTCTGTATGTAGCTGGCACATTTTAGTGACTCAGAAGACAAGAAGCTGATCACTCCTGGCTGGAGCCAAGCGGTTACTTGCACCATCAGCTTCCCCCACACTCTTTGGAGCACATAGGTCCAAGCACACCTTGCACTATATCTCCATCACTCTGCTCTCACCTGCTATCCTGGCCTGCAGTGGATTTTACCTGCACCCCCCATGCAGAGCTGTCAAGACATAATTACTAATTCACCTTTATCCTTGTACTTGTTATTCCAGTCATGACATCCTTCCTATAGGTCTAGCTGAGTCCCAAAACCCACAGTCTCCCCCACCACGCGAAGTCCTAGGCCACACTCACTGCTACACCTCCCGTACCTAAGGGATATGATGGACGTTCCACCATTCCCCTGTCTTCTGCCTTGGGTTTTGCAGTCTTTGGATATGTTTTCAACAGCATTGAGCCAATTTTGGAAGTACTGGACCTACCTCCAGACTATTTCATGGCTGCTGCAAGTATTAGTGTACTTCTTTGACACAATGAGATGTGGCATACTTTATTTTTGCAGAAATAATTTTTTGTAGACATAATTTTTTGTAGACTTTAGTTATTTTGTTTTCCCAGAAAAAAAATGCCCTAACACCTTAATTTGCCTTATACTTAAGCACAGTCTTACAATCTTCAAGAGCATGGGGCAAATCGCCCCAGCCTCATCAAGGAAAGGACACAGACAATCAACTGTATTTTGGCTCTGTGATATGATCTCTGTTGGCTTCCAGTAATTTTCTGCAGGTACAGGGCATCTTACCCCTGCGCAAGTAATTGTTTTGCATAACCAGTAGCAGGAGTTTATGTCCCAGTTTGGGATCATGCCGCCAAGAAAGTGCCATCTTCTACATAAAACAACAGGTCTGTTCCAAATACATAGGAAAGGAAAGGCTCCCTGAGGAACCAAGTCCTTCAAGCCTAGTCCTGCACACAACCATTTTACTCCAAACTGCCTACCAGACCTGACACAGCCAGGCAGCCAGGTCATTTCCAGACCATCTGGAAAGCTGGTTCTGGTTTGCAGCTTGAGAAAGGGCAAGCACAGCAGCAGGGTGCAAGCTGGTGTGGAGCCAGGCCACCCTGCACCCTGTGAGCCCAGGTCTCCAAGCCCTCAGTATTAATCATGTGGAGTGAAAAGCATATCAGTCAGTGGGTTTTCATCACAGGAAGGGTTTGGTAGTGGGGGATAGCGCACACTCCTTCTTCTCCCAGCACTGACACACTGTTATATACTATCAGTCAAACAGGATCAAGCCTGATCAAGGTGGCTTCATCTTTGGTTGATGCTAGAAACCTCCCCTTACCTTGCAGTATTCATCAATAGGTATCAGGCGCTTGACTGCAACATCACGGATGTGACTCCGGCGGAAGAGGATCTTTCCTGAAACAGGAGAGATGGAGGGAGAAGAGCAGGTCAGTACAGTGCCCTGGAACACTCTCTTGAATCACTCTGTCAGGACCTATTCCCTGCACATCCTGCTCTCAAGAAAAGCACCGTACCTATAAAGAAGCATGTTACCTCCCATGGATTAAATACCTTATTGGAATGAAGTACATTTAAAGTGGCAAGCATGTTCAAGGAGAGAGAAGAGGGAACAATTACCAGCAAACTGCATCCCCATCTTCTCTCACCAATGCAGCAATGATGGAGGAGCAGCCCCTACCAAAGCACGTGCCTGATACCTTACAGACTACTGGCATGCAAGTCATGGGTGTACAAGTCCACCGGCAAACGCCAGACTTGCCAGCGCTCGCCAGAGAAGCGGACATCCCTGCAACTGCCGGAGCAGGTGGGACCCTTCCTGCAGGCTCCAGGCTTGCTGAGGGCATCCGGATCTCACGTGGGCAGAAGCCAAGCCAGAGGGTTCCTCTCTGTGCAGCTCCCATGTTGAACTGGTCCTCAAAGCCACAGTGTTGGGACTGCAGCTCTCAGTCAGACCTATAGGATTTTCCTTCCTGTCTGGGGTTTACTTTTATTCTCCATTAATGGGATCCTCTTGCCACTCCATTTCCTCCCCTCTGGCTTGTGGTACAGGCCTCTTTCCTTTGAAGTCTAATGAGTCCTAAATGCTTCAAGCTGCTTTCACAGAGAACAGCTTCTCTGGCATTTAAGGAGACAAAAGCCATTAGCAGACAGTGAAACATACCCGTAGAGCCCTGGTGATCAAAAGGACTGGTATGTGGTAGGATTTCAGACCCGAACTTCCCAAAGCACCAGGAACTGGCACTGCTTTGCAATAACAATCACC
>JANZLQ010000044.1:9938416-9961826 GCA_026212715.1 Elanus axillaris | reverse complement strand
CAGACCAGCTCATACCAGAAGGACTGCTTCTCATTTATGTCCTGCTGACAGCAAGGGGCTGAGATATTCATGGTGGGAAATGCTCTGCTCTGAAATGCATTCCTTCTCACAGCCTGCCAGAGCCAAGTCTGGCAGTCTTTATTATACAGTGAAAAAAAAATACCCCTCTATTCAATCTGTCTTTCAGATTTTGAGGGTGAATAGCCTGGGAACACAGAAGTTGTCTGGAAAGACTGGGAGCAACAACCAGGTCGGAGCTCCTTTCGTTGCCTATAGCAATTCTTTTCCATCAGACAAGCAAATGATGAACAGTTTTCCCTTCTCATCAGTAATCATGGTGTATTTGCTGCATAGGTTTCTATTTGAATGATGATTTTTAAAAAGATGAATGGATCACAATAGTTTTGTTGGCAATTGTAAGGAATAGCTGTTTTGATTTTATGTCTGCCAAAATGAAATCACTGATGGGTGGGTACATTATAAATGTCTGAAATAATAAGCTCTGGGTGTGGGAATATTTAAATGTTTAACAAACAGATGCTAGTGAATAATAATAAAAAATATAGTTTTGGGGAATAAATACATCACAACAGCTGAAGTGATCTTAAATTAGCCCAGGCACAGAGCATATGAACCAGCAGGAAATACAGCTCCTCTCTTGATTTGTTCTATATCCAGTATTTTTCAACACGGAAGTTTATTTTCTAACAAAAAGCTGTTTTTTAATCAAAATGCCTAATTAACATAATTGCAGACCCTTCAGTGCTGCCAAATACAGCTATATAAATCCTTGACTTGAAAAGCAAGAGAGCACAGGAAACCACTTCCCTCCTGGAAGGGAAAGATGGGCAACTTGCTGGGTCAATGAGATGCAACATTTTCCTGGGCATGTTTTCCTTAGACCGTATCTGCAAAATAGGAAAACCAGTGCTGTCCACTAGAGCTTTTCACATGGCCAAAGACCATATAATGCAAGAGAAATGCATGATATTATTCATCTTATACCTGCACCCCTCATTGCTGTAGCTCCAGGGAACACAGCCAAGGCAATGGTGCCCATCATCCACACCTCGTTCTAAGCACTCTCTGCTTTACACCTTCTTGGCTGCCTCCAGGAGCTTGTAACGACTCTCAGCCTGGTACTGGGTTACTGCTCTGCTAATTGTCCAGGTGGGCTCTCTTCCTCCTGCCCACAGCAGCTACTCCTTCACACTGAAGGGGAGGAGATGGCTCAGAATTAGCTCATCTAGATCCTAAAGGAAACACATGGCAAAGAAATGGGATGATGGCCAAGGCAAGAGGGAAGTCAAGTCTGATGACTGTTGCATAATTGCTGTCCTGGCCTCTTCCAAAAAGCATCCTGACACACAGCTACTGTGCAGAGAAGGGCTTGGTTGCCGGTCCAGCTTTGGCACAGTGTAATCTAGGTCCAGGCAAAGGCAAGCCATGGAGAACAGTGAGGAGAAACATCTGCAGAGAAAGATGCCAGGAGAAAAGAGGGGAAGGTCTCTGGGATTTGATTTTCCATGATGAAGTTTCCC
This sequence comes from Elanus axillaris, assembly GCA_026212715.1. Taxonomy (NCBI): domain Eukaryota; kingdom Metazoa; phylum Chordata; class Aves; order Accipitriformes; family Accipitridae; genus Elanus; species Elanus axillaris. The sequence goes on along the minus strand of JANZLQ010000044.1, from coordinate 9,960,285 downwards.
AGCTGGCTGAACTGCTCACTCAGTAAATCCGCAGCATGAGAGATGCAGAGCGACAGTGAAGGGGGAGCCATTGCAGCTGCCTTCATGGTGTCTAGCAAGAGCAAGAACAGCCTTGATGCGTTTCAGATCCTTGACTCCCGGATGCCTGCAAACTCAGCGAAATTTGCTCAAATAAGAGAAAAATAACTACCAGCTCTACTTCACTCCTAACAGCCTCATAGCAGTGCTCCTGCCCTCAGCCTCAACGTCAGCATGAGGAATACCAAGGGGAAGACATGTGAAGGGAGGCAATTCTGCACATCTTGATGATTAGTGGGGTTTTCCATCAGGTGGTAAGGTCAGTGCTGCTGCAGGCTCCACTTCACCAGCTTCTCACTCTTGCCACAACTCAAGCACTCAGAAATTATTAGATTTTCTTATTTACATACATAATGTTATACATGAGCAATCAGAGCAATGAGTCTCCCTCCCTGTTAGCAAAAGAAAATCACTGCAAGGAAGTAGGGTAAAATACACTGTCCTTTATACACACAAAGCTGTGAGTAGACTGAACATTTATCACCTGGGAATGTGTCAAGTAAGTTGATTTTGGAAAAAGAAGACAAAGATAAGGCACTACTACAGAACAGCTGCCCTGGCACATCCTCCTATGGAAGAAGTACCCAGACTCCAGGACACGCTGCCTGCTTTTCCTGGGTCTTGAAAACCTGGTAATACCTACAGGGAAAAAGCGGCGCCTCTGAGGAGGACAATGGCTCTGAAGACACTCCGTGTACAAGTTACAATTTAGAAAGTGTTCTTTCTTCACTAGAACACGCAACACTTTACTCCAGTGAATACATTTATTATACATTACATTAATATAACTGTTGATGCACCAAAGCATTGCACGCGCTTTGCTTGCTATACATTTGTTACCCTCCTTTCCCTGCAGAACTTACGCATTTTGCACACATCTGCTTAATAAGGGTAACCTAGCAGTATTATTATTCTCCATCAGCTTTTTGACTGGAGAAATCTGACCAACAGAACCCATCCTTTAAAGATAGAGGGAATAAAACCAAAAGGGAGAGAGCTGAAATATGTGCAACTCCTTAAACATCAAAGTAAATGAAGTCTCTCTGCACTGATCTTCATTGCAAAAGTGGGTGGATGTTCCCTGACTACATCTCTCTGACTATACCCGATATCACGTTTCATACACTCATTGGCTGGTTGCAGCTGTTGGGGGGAATTAAGCAATGCAGAACAGATTATTATTGTAAGGTTGCCTTGGAGTAACAAGGATTAGTTTAATTTAAAAAAAAAGTAAGCCGCCACAAATATCTACATCAACAGGACATCAGAGTCAAAACTGAATTTCACCACCCAAAAATAATAGAAGTATCCAGCTTTTTATGCAGTGCTTTCCAGAAATCACTGGCTGCTTTATAGACAACATGAAAGCAGCTGGGGCAGGTGGAGGACCTTTGTTGCAGCACTGTCCAGAAGACCCCAGCCATCCCCTGTCACCGCGAACACCTGGGGAAAAGGGCAGGGCAGGAGCTGCAGCCCTCAGCAAAGGATTCACTACAGGGAGGGAATCCCAAGGGCAAGCATTGCTAATTCTCACCCTGCTGCTCTTCCCCAGGCCCCCCCAGCCCTGTGAAGAAGCAGCACCGTGCCCTTCCCATGCCGTACATGGCGCTGAGCTGACGCCTGGGCTGTGGCCAAAGCCAGCTGTGCTTTTCAGAGACTGCTTCCAAGCAATTGAGGCTTTTACCTACCCAAAGAAAAGATGAATTCAAGAGTAACAAAGCAGCACAAGCCAGCTCCCCTTGCCGACTCCAGCATTTGTTTACTCATTTTATCTCTGTGTTGACGCTGGTTTGTTTTTACAGCCAAGCAAATACCAGTACAGATGCTTCAGCACTGGGGGCACGAGCTGGTTCTCAGAAGGGGACTGGGAAGGGGGGGGGAAACCTAATAAGAAGTTCCCAACCTACAACAAAGCCAACGCCTGACCACATCCAAAGGACTTCTGAGTTGGTAGCAAGTGTCCTGTCTCCCCAGCTGGGCAGAGGGGGAGCCGAGTGAGAGCGGGGAGACCTTGCAAGCAGCCTGAACAGACAGCTATGGGCACTCATGTCTGCTTTTCCCTTCCCCTGTTCAACCCCTTCCCTCCCTCCCTTTTTGACCTGCCTGGCATGTTCTGCTCAGCTGGGGCTCTCAAATTATCCCAGTGCTGCTGTTTCCTCTCTTTCATTGCCCTGAGCTCTGGGCCAATGGCAGGGAGCCAGCAGTGTTCTTCACCCTGCTGGGAGGGAAACCTGTAAAACCACAGCAGAGCACCTTGATGCTGTTTTGAGACTCCACCAGTAAGTGGGCAGACCTCACAACCTCCTGGGATAGGAAGCTCCCCAGTTACAAAGCTCTATGTCCCACCAGTGCAGCTGCACTCCTCCTTTCTTCTCACCACACATCAGCAGGAGTTCATCCAACATGATGAATAGGCAGCAAATCCATCCAGTGTGTCCCTGTTAACCTCAGGCCAGCCAGCACTGTCCCACAAGAGCTGTTGTCCCAACTGTCCCATGCTGTGGATCACCCTAGGGAGAGTTTTCCTGTAATCACTGCCATGCCATGGCATGGTATCCTTCAAAACCCTCCTTAAAACCTTCATTTGCCACAATTCCTGCACTCCTTTCACCCACAAAATCCCACTGTGACTGCCCTTTCACTGATACAGTCCAGCCAGGACACAGGGACAATCTGCTAGCTTTTATTTCCTATCCAAGAGCCAGAGTAGATGCTGCCCTTCTGCATTTAAGCTGCACATCACTGGGCTCAGGGCTTCAATGGCAGAAGAAACATTGGTGTGCTGCCTCGTACCCAACTGGGCGGGAGAAGGAGGCTGATGCCCACCACCCACTGCAGGTCATCCCTGGCAGGGGGAATGAGCTCCATCCCCAATGAAGCAGAGCTGACACCAGCCAGAGAAACTCCACTGAAGATAATCTGTCTGCCCATGAAAACTCCTCTGGTGCCAGAAAGCTTCTGTTCTCCCAGGACTGGAAGAATCTCCCTTTGCGGCTAATCAAAGCTGCTTAGCTTTATCTGATCAACAAAGGGTGCAGCAGCAGCTCCGGATGGGGGGGCTCCAAAGTGATGGATGCAGCTTGGCCCCTGCTGCCTCAGCCGTTCATCAAGGACTTCGAAGCATCAGAGGAGAGGTTGGGGAAAGAGCTGATAAGGAATTCAGGTCTCCAGCAGCATGATATAGAGCAGGCAGGCCACAAGAGGGGTTAATCTCTCCAAACAAACACCTAGGGCAACAGGTCTCTGCAAACTATTTCCTTCTGTGGGAATTCTCCAGGCAGAGCTGAAGTTACACCGGGGAGTAAGGAGCTGAAAAAAACAAGGCAGAGGCATTTCAACCAGCAAAATGGTTGAGGCTCCTCTTGAGCCAGAGGCTGTTACTGGATCTTCAGCAAGCTGGAGGGGTAGAGAACCCGAAACACATCACCCTGCCAGTCACAGCTCTGAACCAAGCCAGATATTCCAAGAGTGGAAAACGGTCTGTGCCTCTTGCTTTACCCTGAAGACCTCCCCCCACTCTCCCCCCCACCCCACCGCCTCGGAAAGAATTCACTTCTCTGCACCTTTCAAATCACATCCAGATTTTCCCTGGCATGGGTTCCAAACTCACTTCAAAAAAAGGCAGCCCCAAATGCACACGTAATTAGTCCCAGCCCACGGAGCAGCCAGCTACGTGGGATATTCCTAGGTTGGGGAAGCAGGCGTGGGAGATGGTGTTTCCAGGAGCCCTGCACTTAGCATCTGTTTGGCAAAGTCCTACACTGTGCGCACATCCTGGTGAAAAGGAGGGGGACAAGCAATGTGCCCCTGAGGCTCTCCTGGGTATAGCATAAGCATGGAGTCCCAGACATCTGTGAAATGAAGCTGAATTAACCAGTGCCCCTCTCAAGACAGCCCCTTACACTCCCATGGTTTGAGATCCTGCTGGAGTAGGAGCAAAATGTTCCCAAGGCCATTGCTTCTATGGCCTACAGTGCCATATAATGGAGAAAAACATAAGGTAGTTTGTTTAAAGATAGCTCAAAGGTCACAAGCAGAGCAACTGCTCCAGCACAGCACTCTGCCTGGGGTAAAACTGCCTGCACATCAGCAGGGTTAGCTGAAACCCTGCAAAAAAGGCAAACTGTACTACTGATTATGGGCTGTAAGCTAGCCTGGGACCATCCGCTCAACAGTGCTACAGCAGAGATACCCATCTTGCTAGAGCAGAAAATAGTAATTAGGACCCTTGCCCCATCTCCAGCTCTGATGAAGATGCAATGGAACTGGAGAAAGTCAGGTACTGGAGCTGGAAAATGGGTGACTTGTTCTCCACCTCCTTCCTGGGGCCTTTGTGGGGAGCTATTAGCATCCCCACAGTTGTTCAGGGAGAAAAGCCCCAAAGTTTGTGGGTAGCACTGATTCCCATGCCAAGCGGGTTAGCAGGCTGGGAAGGGAGTAGAAAGGAGGCATAATTCTGCTTTTTAAAATGATCTCACCGAACTCCCTTTCTCCTCCTCCATTCTTGAGAGTTTGCTATTGTCTGTAGCTAAAGCTTCCTAAAAAGCAATTTTACAGCCAAAGTTAGCTCAGCCTCAGGCAACCCCTCCTTGCTGAGGCTCACGTTTCCAGTGAAGCAGACTGGCCAGGATCTGCTCCAGGCCACTCGGGCTGTACGAAGTTTGGAAGGCTCCACTCTCCTTATAAAAGCTGTTTCCTGAAAGATCTGGCACAGCCCTTACACAGCGGGCCCAACTGAGCTCATTTGTTTTCTTAGTTCATTCTCTCCTGGGGTCTCCATACCACCATCTCCCAGCCAACACGAGTGTAACCCTTAGTGTGGACTCCTGCAGTCGAGGACGGAGCTGCCCAGCATGACGTCCCCCAGGCAGGGCAGTGCCAGGTCTCTTCTCTCTCGCCAGCTGCTCCTGACTCCGCTCCAGGGACCACAGTCGATGCCATGCATGGGCTGGGTGCTGCCAGAGCTGTTTCAAGGGGCCATCCTCAGCACCACGTGAAGCTAAGCAGGCTGTGCCGGTGGCTCAAAGCCAGCAAAAGTAGCCAAGAGTCCACTTCAAATTCCCCTATATGGCGGCAGAGGCTTTTCAGGCACGGTGCAGGAGCACTGCAATATCCTGCCAGGGCAAACCAGACCCCACCAAACTGTGCTACGGGATGAGCGTGGTGCCAACACCTGGGAAGGGACAACCCCTGGCCCCAAACCTCAAGTGCAATTGCTCTGCCCCACTTTAGAGGACCCAGCTTTATGACTCCACTTCAGAAGAGCTGAGTGGGCTGAAGGACTTGCACTTACAAGAGCATTTTCCGACAGCATCAGAGACCTACTTCAAAAGACCCAAAGTCTCTAGAAATTTCCAGTAAGTCAAATCCTCGAAGCAAACATTAACAAAATGAAGCAACACAAAGCAAACAGAGTTCCCGTGGGCTGGATATTATAACTACAGAGTAACCATGGAATTCTCCTCCCATTGCAGGAAACCACCCTGACAGACGAACCCAGATGGCACTTTCTCAGGTCATGGTAGTGACTCTGAGTTTGGGACATTTAGGGGTTTGCTAAGAAAGCCAGAGCTGCAGGAGGCACAGGGTCACAGGAGACATTTTTGAGAACTGCAGTGGCCGCAACGCCTAATGTTACTCTACAACGGACTTCCCAGAAAGCAGCGTACTGTCAGTAAACCACTGGAGCCAAATCTCCACCGGTAATGAAATTCAGATGCTAAAGATGTTGCTTAAAATGGGATTGGGAGCAAACTACAGTACTCACAGTAGCTGAACATAATCAAAACCCTAGCAAGTCTAAGCATACTAGAGCCACATTTTGCAGAGAAAGAGACCCAGACTGTTTGCACCAAGCTCACCTGGATGGCACCCCTAGGCAGAGAGACAAACTTGGGGTTCAGCTGTAAGTAACAAACCCCATTGCCATTCCCAAACTGGGAAGGCCAAGAACTGCTCCATACTGCTTTGCACATCCTCTAGCACAGCCAGCCACTATTAAAAGAGCCTTCCCTTACCCCCAGTGAAGTCCTCTTTCAGAAGCAGACACAGCTTGCAAGCCATCTCCCTAGGGAGGTACAGCTCATCGTCCTGCTCTGGAGAAAGCCACCAGCTCCTGACCACTCTGTGACACGCAGCAAAGGCAGGAGGGCAAAGGCAACATGATTCCCACTTCTTAATAACACAACTTCCCTGAAGCAAGAGGGCTTCTGAAGCTGCCCCATGAGGACAGGTAGATGCAAGATTATCTGTCTTTCCAGTGGCTGCCTCCTGCTTGGAGGGAGAACACCATCCCGTGCTGGGATCTTCTCACCAGACCACCCCTTGCCTTTTGGTGGCACCTGAAAGTACAAGTGGTAAAGCTGCAGGTACCACCTGTTAGGCATCAATAGTCTCTCTCTTCTTAGCTGTCACAAGCCACCGCAGAAACAAAATGTAAAGAACAATTTCTGGGAGAAGCATGGACTAGCAGTTTTCCAAGTGAATGTGTGACTGTCTCTGAAAACAGTATTATTGAATCCTGTTGCAAAAAGGGAACCAGAGTAAAAGGGCAAACATCTGTGCAAGGGACACACAAATGCACAAGCCCCTCTAGAGGATGGTCATTCTAACTCCTCAAAACCGCTTTCTTACACAAGAGACAGGCTTTATTTTCCAGCAACTTCAACCCCCTTTTTCCTTCAACGGAAATCCCAGTGACATGCCTGTTAGTGAAGGGAAACTATTTCAACACCAAGAAGAAGAAACAAATATTGATGAGTGTGCTGTGAGAAGCAGTGCTCCAACCATGCTTCCCAAGCCTGATCGCTGCCTTCCAAAAATAGTAGCATTTTGGTGGGAATTTTCTGCAAGTGCAGCATGGCCAGACTGTACATCCAATTTTTCCAAGTTGTGCCCTTGGCCAATTTGGCTTCAATTTTTCCTCCCCACTCTTTGCTGGCAGGAGTACATGTACAGCAAGGGCTTTTCTGCTGTATTAATGTCAGGTGTGCTTTGCTTTGCTGATGTTACAATGCAAGGACAAGCCAGAATCAGAAATCCCGCTATGGGAAATGCAGACAAGATTCTCTTGATCAGAAAGGGGTGTAAATGTTTTTCTTCACGCCAGTCAGAGAAAAATGAAGCCCACTAAATGCCTTTAAGTTTCTAGAAAAGCCAGGAGGCAAAGCACAGCACAAAGGGCTGCACTAAATGGACCTGACAGTCACTGGAAGTGATTATGGTACTGTGACATTTCTAAATATGCTCATTAGCTACTTGGGGGTGGGGGTAAAGACAACTCTGTGGTCAAAGCCATTAGCTATGGGTGCATGAAAGGCTCCCAGGGCCCCTTTAGGCTGGTTATTTTTGCAAGGCATATTAGGGTTCTTTTTTGCCCCATAGCAGCAGCACCAAAGGGCAGCCACAAGCAATCCCCCGCACCACGAAGTCTGCAATGGACCATTGCATCTGTTCCTCAGGCACACAAATGCTCAGCTGCATGTTTGGCTGGAAGGGCACACGTCATGCCACAGAAATCCTGTCTTTGAGCAACCAGTCCCAAACACCATGGGAGGAAGCCAAGCCTGTCAATCAGCTTGATTTCATGTGCAGAATTCAACTGTTATTTCCTTCTCTCTGGATGGCCCTTTGAGTTACACAGGACAGGAAAAACAGCGTACAAGCAGTTCCTGGAGAGCCTCACACCATCCTCAGCCTTGTGCCATGTTGGCCAGGCCCCTTCCGGAAACAAGCAGGCTGCTGTGGGGTTTGCTCCAGTCAGAAGCCGTGCAAGGGGGGTTGCTTAGCTGAAGTCCTCCACTAAGGACTTCTGGAGGGAGAGAGAATGACTGAGGGGTTTAACACTTGCTGGGCACATTGCTAACAAATACAGATGTCTTAATGGACACGGTGCAGGCCAAGAACTTGCTATTGCTCAGATGACTCAGTAGATAAGAGCTAAAGCACAGGTATGCTCACACACAGGCTGGGAAAAAGCTCCTGCCATGCCAAAACCAGCATGGTTTTTGCTGGAGCCTGCTCGCCTACCTGGCAGAAAGGGGATGATCCTTTGCTTGGGGTCCTTCTGCCCTCCTTCCATCGGAAACTTGTCCAGCATTTGCATCTAGAAAAGGACATGCAAGAGAGGTCATTAAAGTCAGTGATTAACTTGCATGACACAAGGCCACTCTCCCCAGCAGGAGATGAAGCCTGTTCTCCTAACCAGCAGTGTCCTGAGACATCATACACAGCACCATCAGCCAGGGTACAGCAACACACAGCACCAAGGGAAGTACATCCAAAGCAGTGCCAGAAGCATAAGACCGTAGCGTCATCTCCACTATTATTTTCAAGACATCTCTCACCACCGATATTGCTCATCACTATCATTCTGCTCAGCATGGGTGATTTATGTAACCTGCATTTCTGCAACTAATAAGTTGCATCCTGATGGACCTCGGTCACTGGATCTCAGAAGCTCCTCAAAAAAGGCATATTTTAAGCTTATTAGCTCAAGCATAGCACAGCACTGACACAGTTCCTGGACTACAGCTGACTTGGACTCACAGCACCAACTCATCTTTGCCTGCAAAGGGCCGTAAAGTTATACGTCAAGTTTGGGGAATGCTTTGTGCTACACAGGCTTTGAGGGATGATGTTTTATGGGATCCTCAGCATTAAACAAATAATTTCCTAACTGATGCAATTGCCCTTAGTATGTTTAGTCAGCAAAGAGAGGTGAAAACCAGTTCCTGCTCTCGCTGAGTGGCTGCACTGGTGCTTCGGCACATGCACACAACTTCTTTGCAGCTGCTATGGTGCTTAATCCCTGGCAGGATCCATGTCCTCCATATTTGCTTTACTAGGTCTTGCTGGAAAACACCATTTGGATTGGGCTTTGCACTTTACACAGAGTAGAAGAGGAGAAAGACTGTGCCCAGTCATCTATCCAACCACTCAGATACTCCCTCCTTTAGAAGGAAGGAAGGGAGATGCAAACTTTCCCTTGTTTTTTCTGGGCACAGATCTGAGCTGTCATTGAAGACCTCACTGGTCCCCAGGGTATTTGAAATGGGTCTTGCCCTCTCCTATCGGAGCGGAGCTCTGCATAAATAATTAAGCAAGCGCTGGAGACAACCTGCCCAGGAAGTGTCCTGAGCACCTACAAAGTCTAAACAGCCACTCTCCTCTGGCCTAATGAATATTTAAAGTATTTCCTGTGAAGAGGAAACTAAGCAACTGGAGAGCCTGAGCCATTCATCCCAGGAGAGGCATCTGCAGACAGCCCTCACCCAGCCTGGCAGGAGGATGGGCACCACAGAGCTGCCAGATGCACAAGCCATGCTCCCTTGTCTGCTGCTCTGCCATGCAACATCCATCGGGAGCCCCTTCAGCATGGGGAGCCTGTGCCGGGCCAAACGCCTGGGTCCAGACACCCCCCAGGGGTGTGTCCCACCCGACTCCCTGGTTTTCATGGCTCTTGTTCCTTGGCACCTATTTTTCCACATGCTTTTTACAGGAGGTCTCTTCTAGCTAAGGGCTGTGGACTCCTCTACTGCACACAGTCGTTGAAAGTGCTGTAATGCCAAAGCTAAGTGCTTTTTGTCAATATAGCCCTCTGCACCCCTGCTCATGAAATGCTTGCTTTTTTTTTTCCTTGGATCTCCAATGCACCAGGATAAAATTCTTGAGGTTTGGTGGAGAGGGGGCAGAAGGAAGGAGGCATTTTTCCTACATTTTGAGAAGAAATAAAAAACTCCCCCAGCACTCCCAAAGACAACAGGAAAACCAAAAGAAGCTCTCCAATATTCTCTTCAGAATGAAAACAAGACAACTCAAAACAAGGATGACACTAAACACAAAGGGACCATGTTTACAGCTCCTTCTCAAAACAAATTTTAAAGAGTTTGTAACAAAGAAAATGACTCCAGAGTCAGCAACAACCAGGGACTGCGGTGACGTTACCAGCAGCCACAAAGCGAGCCCAAGCGAGGACTCGCCTCCCTGAGGCACTGCAGGCTCCCCGGGCAGCACCGCTTCCACAGCCTCCCTGGGCACACAACGGCTTCCCACTCTTCCCTCAGTCCGTGAAAATAAAGGATGACACCACATGCCTGTTACCCTGTAAAAGACCCGTATTTTGCTACAGCAGAGAGGTGCCTCTGGCCCTGCTCTTCCTGCGGGGAAGAGCTCAGGAAAGCTTGTGACTGGCGAAGGGTGAGCAAAACAAGTTGCAAACGCCACACATCTGATTGCTGTTAAGCAACGCAATACTTGAATCACTGGAAGCTTTCCCCTCCTCTCAGTTTTGAATGCGAGCTGAGGATCTCTCGCTCCCGGGAGCACTATGAGCCTCCAAGGCACAAACGGTGCAAGCTGTGTTTTCTCCCATATGCACGTGCCTAGGCTGTGCCTCTGGCCAAATCTGCTCCCAACCATGTGATCCCACCAAACCCAGCCAGAACTTCAGCCCAGAAGTTCTCCATTTCCTTTTGCTTGACCGAAAGTGCCTCTTGCAGCTGCTGCTCAGCGAGCAGGAGACAGTGCGGGGACCCTCTTGCTGCAGCCACCCTGCTCCGCTCCAGCCCCGAGCCACCAGCAACTCCCCAGCCAGACCAGACCCTGCACCGCCTGCCAGAGGTTGGTACCATTATGCCTGTGCACACACAAGCTGCTATCTCTCCTCTTGCTGGAGGAAGGAGCAGAGGTTGCAGGGTGCCTGGAGCACCCTCCAGCACCCACAGAAAGAAGAGAAGGTAGGGAGGGAGCAAGGCAGAGGGGTTGGTCCCATGGATCCCACCCAGCCAGGCTGCCACATCACGCAGCTCTGGGGAAGGCAGCAGCAAATACTAGTTCATCAGTTTTACTAGGCATAAGCCTGTGGTTGAAGAACAGCTAAAAAACTGGCTCCAAAGAAAACAACCCCAGCGCCGGCTGTAACCACGGCAGGCAGTTTGCATTAGCAAGATACAAGAGCACACATCTGCAGAAATCCAGTCCGTGGGTCACAGACTGACGGCTCTTCTGTAGCACCACACACACAAAAAAAGCATGAAACAGCAATGGGAAAAGGTCAGCTCCAGACCTGAGGGATGCCACCAGAGACCTGGAGGAAGCCATCTTGCAGGTCTCTAGGTTTTGAGGGTCCCTGTATCCTTTCTGGCTCATCTTGCGCCTGCTGATTTTGCAGGACGGGGACTACAGCACAGGTTGTTACACTGCTCTTGCCCAGGAAAGCCAAGGAGATCAGGCACAGCTCTGGAAAAGGGATGGAAAAAAAGGTAAAAGTGCAGCAACCCCACAAGCCCTGGGGGAGGCACACACAGACAGGCATCAGAAGATGGTCTGCAGAAACCAAGGCACACCAGCAACAAGGCAAGGCAGCTATCCTGGGAGAGCACCTTTCTTCCCAGCCATGCAGGGAAATACGCTCCCCAGCAGGCAAGGAATTGTGGAAAGGAGGCGGTTGGCATGGAGAGACTCCCACAAATCATCTCAGTGGCAAGGGTTTCCATACAAGCTCCAAACAAGACCACTCACATCACATTCCCAGAAGGGAGGACTTGCCTGGCCATCCAAGATCCCAGGGAGAAGGGGAGATGGGGCACGCTAGAGGCAGAGAGACACGCAGCCCTTTGGAGCACAGCTTTCCCTGCCGAGCACGGGAGAGTGCAGAGAAGCCAAGTCTCACTCTCAGCAATGCACTCAGCCAGGCCAGGAAGAAAAACGAAGGAAAAAAGAAACAATAACTCTATTGTTTCTCCCCTTCCAAGGTTATTTTTAAGTATTTGTGACAGAATCTTAAAAAAAAATAAAATTGGAGTGGATGCAGTTTACAGCATTTTGGTGTGCTTTTATTATGCAGGAAACTGTTGTATCACACTTTTCACCAATTCCTTTGCAGCAGGGAGGGCGATCACATGGCTGCCAGCCCTGGCTCCCTAAGCCAGCACTAGGGCACGGATGCCCCAGCAGCGTATCCAACCCACAGCCAGGCTCCCCAGAACAGCACGTCAGGATACAGCACATTTATCTCCACCACCAACTTATCTTATCAATTAGCTGTTTTTCTTATTAACCCAGAAATGTCTGGGCCGCGAGTCTTTCATGGCTGAAGGTCTATGCACACCGTGGGAACACACTGTCCCCACGGCCAAGCTGCCCATTAACAGGGCAGGCGATAACGCCGGCAGGGCCACCCAAGGGGACGGAGCCTTTCAAAAGCAGCTTTGTATCAACAGCTAACACATTGGCAGACAGCTTCTTCATTAACAGGAAACTCAGAAGATAATATCCTAATTGAATCAGAGTGCTGCGGGCTGCAGGGGATCCTAGGGAGAGGGGAATGTATGTGCTCAGCAGTATTCGCGGGAAGCAGAGGATTCAGGAAGGGCTTTGCCCAAATAAGAGTTCATGGTGTAATGCCAGAGGGATAGACCATGCAGACAGCATAACCCCAGAGGGATAGGATATGTCTGCTGGAGGAGCAGGGCCCCAGGTCTAACAGCCTGTGAGCGGGCTGCATTGCTTCCCAGCCGGAATCAAGCTCTGAGAGGTCTCTGCAAAAAAAAAAAAACCCAAAACCTCGAGCCAAATGCCAGTAGGTAATAAGGTGTGTCATCACTTTGCTGCTTCTCCTCTGCTCTCCACAATAAGGTAGAAAAGTTTTCCCCTCTAAAATAAAAAGGTGAGGAAAAAAAAATTCTTTTTCATTTAAATCTGATCTGGTGGAAAGAAAAATGTCAGGGTGAAATGGTAAACACAGAGATCCTGAATTCCCCTGATAATGATGAACCAGAAGAGCACAGGATTAGTCTTGCAGCAAGTCCTCTGCAGCCAGAGTACTGTGGGGATTTGCTTTTGTCAAGCTGCTGTACAGCCCAGGCTCTCCATTATTGAGTGTTAGGGTTTGTGTGACATGTACCAGGGCTGCAGAAGAGAAAACAAGTCTTTGCCAACTTATGGAGGGGATGGTAGTTCACATCACTGAACAACAGCAAGATATACCAGCATGGGCTGGGGGGTGATGAAATACCCAGGTGAGGAGAACAAACTCTTCCACTCTTGCACAACACCAGGAGCCGATGTTGGAGCCAGGCCGTGAGCTGTAATCACAGGCACGGGGCAAGGGAAGTTCCCCCCCTTCTCCTATTGAGAGGATTTGCTTTGCCTGCGTGACAGAGGTTTGGCGTAAAACCACATTCCTCCTTCTTGGTCTAGCAAGTGAGAGCTGACCTAATCCATGCCTCCACCAGACATGTCCGTTATCTGGAGCAGAGAAGTCAGCTTCTGACACTATCCGAAGGGGGGGAAAAAAAAAAAAAAAAAAAAAAAAGTTCAACAAAAGGCTTCAGAGTCCGTCTAAGTGTGCCGTGGCAGAATCACAGGAGACTCTTTGTGAGAGCAACAGCCTTCCCGCTGAGAGAAGGCAGCAGCTTTCCATAGGGGAAAGATGGGTCTGAGCCAAGCCTGCTCTCATCCCACACTCTCAAACTCCCAGTCAGCCCCATCCCTCACGAGAGGGGGAATGCCACAGGCAGCCAGGCACACCGTGTGCCCCACTGTCCCCATGGCGGGGAACTCCAGATGGGGACATTCACATGCACTGCTCACCCTGACTTCCATGCACTCAGCAGGGCATTGCATTAGTCAGGTGTCTTACGGGACGAAGACCCCTCCTCCAAATTTGATCCACCAGGGAACAGTGTCCCACTGATCCCCAAACGCAGTGGGAAAGGGACGCAGGTCCAGCAATCACCTGCCATTACAGCAGCACCCTGGCCCCATGGGGACGTGATGAGGGACATGGCTGCGTGCTTAGAACCAGAGACTTTGCAAACGTGCTCCTGCAGATCAAATCACGGTTGTGCCCTGCAGCCAGCTGGTTTGGGGAACATCTGCCAAGCAGATAGTCTGGGAAAGAGAATGACATCTGGCAGCAGCTCACAGGCTACTGATGTTTAGTCTCTTTGCAATCCCATGAGAGGCACCTTCCCTGCATCCCCCTGGACTGTCTGTGAAGAAACAGGGGGTGAAAACACAACAGCCCAGAAGACAGAAGGACCAACGCAAAGCAAGCTCAGATCCCAAGTGCAGTGATGCTGAGCTCAGGAGGTCAAGCCTGGGGAAGGACTCCACTGGTGCGGCACCACATAATGCCCATTCAACGGCCAAAGCAAACTGGGTGTTCAAAGACAGGAAAGGGAGCTGAAGGGCAGCACCGCTGAGTGGTTTCTTGATGACCACAGTTTCTCCCCAGTCCCGGCTTTTCTGGTGCAGGGGATCAGTTCAAGTGCATTTTATACAGTACAAGGCAGAGGCAATTCTGACCTCCTCAGCACTAGGAAATGGCATCACTGAGGCTGGATTGTGCGAACTTGATGGAAAAGTTTACACATCACTCAGCAATAGATAAAAAAGAATTAACTGAGGTTAGAGAAAAAAGGGCTACACAAATTGGCAGCAACTGCCACTGCAAAAGAAATTTCCTGTGAAATCACAGGAAGCATTAGACAGAGGGAGACACTGGTGCCTGTGAATAGCTCACTGGCATGGAGGGGGCAGCAGGTGTGGGGCTGGGCAGGACTCATCCTTCCACCCAGGCTGCATCCCCCAGCCCCGGGCAGCCCCATGACTGAGGCACTGCCGGGTCTGCGCTACCCCAGGGGCTTGCCCATAAACCACACAGACCAAACCCAGAGAGCTGGCAGGCTCTGCTTGCATGCGCGGGATTGGAGGACACGGCAGCTTCGCATCCCTAGGTTTGGTCCGAGTACAATGGTCCTCCAAAACCAACTGGGCGAAAAGCTTCCACTGCCCAGGACAAGAGGCATTTCCAGCCTGAGCACCCACTGATTCTATGAGCAGAAACCTCAGTGGTGCTCAGCTCCAGCTTAAGCAATCAAGACCACGATGGGCACTGCATGCTCACCGGGGCTGCTGGGATTCCCGGCAAAGGAGGCACTTGGCCCCAAGCGCCTAACCCCTAAAAGCCTGTAGTAACCTCAGTGTAAGGAGCCTTCTGTTTTGTCATCCAGCCTTGAAACTTAAATCCCCAGAAATTACTAAAAGATTATCATGTTTGTTCATTAGTGATGAGTTTCTTTTTGCCGATATCACCATCGCAACAAACACCATGTGCTAATTGCAGCAGATGGGCAAAAGATTCATGGAAGAAGAAAGATAAATACTCTTGTCTCCAGATAGGTCCCTCTCTGGTCAAGCAAAACCCTGTTCCTGCAGCATTTTCTGTGTCTGTTCTGTGCTCATCCATTTCCACCAGCATTAAAAAAAAAAACATTTTGAGACACTCAAAATCTGTATGTTTTCAAAAGCAACAAGTAGCTCCAGGTACCCACTCTGATGCACCCAGAAGGAAATGAGAGGGCAGACAAAGCTGCACCTTCCCAAAACGCAGCTCCAGTAAGGCATCGGGTGAGGTACCCTGAGAGAGTGGGATCCAAAATCCATTTTCGGATGGCCCAAACAACTCCTGAAAAGCACTGCTTGCTTTCCTTCCTTTTGTAAGCCTGTCAAGAATATCTCTGGGAGAGACTAAGGAGAGAGTTTAGTGTTTAAAGAAAGAAAAAGACCAAGCAATCTCCATTTACACAGCATCCTAACAGAGCTGCTGATCCCTCTGTCTGCTTCTTGGGTGATTAAAATATATTACTTTTTACATTTGATTCATGGGTGCTGAATCCTGGAAGTCATCATTCTCTTTACAGTACTTTACTAATCCATTTTCCACTTAATTTCTGATAACTGCAGCCTCTAGATGGCATTAGGCCAGGTAGGCAGGTCCCAGACTGCACAGATGAGCACTGAAAGCTGCAGCACTCCATGCAGGCACCAGTAGCAGAGCATTAACACCACCAAACAACCATCCATAATTCACCATGGCGACCCAGCCATAGGAAATGACTCTTGCCGGTAGACATGCTTGGGAACAGAGCAGCAATACCCGGGGGTGACGCTGGTCTGTGCCACTTCCTCTTCCCCATCCCGTCCATGGGAATGTCCCTCCAGCACAGCCAGGGCTGTGTCACATGGGGAAGTATCCCTGGAAGGAGCCTCGGCATGGGAGCAGGGAAGAGCTGTGCCACCTGCCCTAGCCTGCTGCCAAAGACCACAGAACCACCACTACAACCATCGCCGGAGCTGTCACGGCAGCAGCAGCCGCAGGGAAGGCTGCAAGGATGGTTCATGTTCACCCACATCCTCCTCTCTAGTATCCCAATGTAGACATGCTTAGAAGACTGGGAAGTCATGAGATTTAGCTTTTGTTGTGGAAATGGAAACAACAGTGGAGAAATACCAACGTATTTGCCCTATTTCATGTGTTGAGCAGCTGAGGCGCAGCAAGGGGGAGGGCTGTGCTCAAGCATTCCAACCAGATCACACCAAGAGGCAACCCCCCAGTCAAGTGCCTCAGTGACCGGTCATGGAGAGACTTTACGCACATGTCACCCCACTCTGAGCTGCACGCTTGCCAAAAACTCAGGATAACTTGTCCCTAGCTTCTCCTCCAAACAGCTCATGATCTGATTTCTCTTCAACCCCTCCCTTCCCAGAAACCTTCCCCACTCCAGCAGATGAGGAGAAGCAGACTGGCATACATTCCTTCCCTGAAATTAATGCAAAGTTTTAAATCTGTGGCAGGCCCAAACATGATGAGACAAAGGAGGAGGCATCAGAGCTACAGGCAGGGCTGCAAGAGCTGCAGTCCTACCACTTGGGAGAGCGCTGCTGGTCAGAAACATCAGCCTCATGAGCCTCCTCTTGCATCAGACTTCTTGCTAACCGCCTATTTTCCCTGCTGTTCCTTCCATAAACAAAAAAAAACCATTTTCCAAGCAAGCACAGTCAGCAGAAAGGCCAATGTGGAGAGACTTTTATCTCCATGCAAGGGAGGATTTCATTCTGCTTGGGTTCATGGTGGTATCCATCAAGAGCAGCTCCATGGCAGCCAGTGCAATTACACAGGTGGAAAACAAGACAGCGCAACCCCCTGAGGTTTAACTGCCAAAACCAGGGTCTCCATATGAAACAGATACACCTTAGTCCTTAGCATGACCATGCCCCTTTCCACCCTCTCCCACCTGACAATAAAACTCTCCATCTAGCAGAGCACGAACCAGCCCAGCTCCTGCGTGAACCCACCAGCATCCCCACCATCATCCCCACTTCAACTCCTCCTCCTCCACCAGCAGTGCGTCTCCCTCATGGAGCACACTGCCTTGTATTCCTCCATTTATAGAAAGGGTGGGATTTGAAGATGCCAAGTTCAGTGGTGCCCAAAATCTGAAACGGGGCAGGAGGCCTCTGCAGATGGTGCATACCCACAGCCACTGTGGAGAAGCACCAGGGTGGGCGCAGGAGCTTGGCACTGCCATCACTCGCACGATAGCAGGAGAAGGACTTGGAGCCCTTCTGATTCAGACAGTCCTTGCCAGAGGGCCAGAGTTCGTCAAGAAACTCCGCTAATTGCAAAACCAGAATGCTGCCGTTAAGTGATGTCTGATGGAGGAGATCAGCCCTTGCAGCTTATGGAGGACTTAATGCACTTAACAGGGAAGGGTTGAGTGAGCACTGAGCAGTGGAGGGGGGTATGGGAAGCCCAGTGGGGAGCCTTTGGGACTGCATAAAGCAAGATGCAATGCAACTCCAAGGGGAATGCCATCCTAATCCGGGATATTTGTCCTTTACTAGGGCCTGGAGCCAGTAAATGCAGAGGCACTGTGGAGGAGCCCCAGCAGCAGGCAATGTGCAGCAACTCTGCTGCTTTCTGTGCATTTAAACATGAGAATGCGGATTTCAAACAAAACTCAGTCCAAACCACATACCTTGAACTGCACCTGCTTTTTTAGAATCCAGCCAGGATAGACAGAGATTGAGCAATGCCAAGGTTTTCCAGCATAACTAAACCTCTAAGGAGTACGATACCTTGACAGCACCCTAATCTTAGGGTTCCTCTCTAGGTGTAATCTCACCACAGAGATACAAAGAGAGAAAACCTGAAAAGCCTCTGGCCAAATTCACTGACTGATAAAAAACCACCACGGTTTTGGGGCTTAAAGCAGCCACCTGTTGGCAGGTGGAAAGCTGTCAGCCCCCAAACAGAAAGCTCAGAGCTCCCTGGGAACTTTCCAAGGGGACTTTTTTATTTCCTGGACGTGGGCGGAGGGGTGGGAGGGTGAGAGGAGGGGAACTGGAAAATGCTGATTTGCCAAGAAGAAAGATCAGCAGACAAGTATCCATTTCAATTAACGTTGCAATTTGAACAGTAAAACCTAATCGCTAAAATTAAAAGGATTTTTAAAATGTTTTAAGTAATCATAAATGGGAAAGCTTTTTTTTTAAAAAAAGTTAATAGTGAAAAACCAAGAGAACATTTTACACATACTGAACTGAGATTCTTTCCTTGCTAAAATTTAAACACTAACTTTCCTCCCAATGTAGTATGAGGAAACCTCACCATTTTGAAAAACTGCACAGCTTCCCAGCTGGCTTGGCACCCTGCATGTCCAAACACAAAGCCTTCTTCAGTCGCCATTTCTTCAGCCATTTTCAGCATGTATGTGTGCAGTTAAAAGAAAAAATGGGATTGCAACTTTCTGTTCACTGAGATTGGGTGAGAACTACAAGATTTTGGGCCCCTACCAGAGGTGCTGGCAGTTTCCACACCCCAGTGCTTCCTGGCGCAGGAGAGCAATGCCTGCTGCCAGCCGCAGCTCTGTAGGCTGAAATTCTCAGATACAGAGGAAGACCCACAACTTAATTTTCTAAAAAACCAAAATGTCCTCCATTTTTCAGCAATATTTTTTTCCTAAAAATCCCCAAACCCAAACCACAAAAAACCCACCAAAATGGGAGTTGCATTCTGTGAGGCTGAACGCCTCGGCCAGCCCCCACCAACAGCCATCCAGACTCTGCAGTGCCTGCGGCAAGCTGTCCACCTACCCGAGAGTGAAGTTGCACAATATAGTTGAAACAACTGAACTTTTGCCTGCAGTGCAAGACAGGGAGAGGTCTCACCTCCACCCTCCTCCTCCTCCTCATTCCCGGCCCTCCCAGAGCCACTCCAAGCTTGCAGGGATATGTGCTGGTTTGCTGCCAGCTTTGGGGAGAGGGGATAAGCCCCAGGGGGGTCCCAAACCACTCCCTGAGGGAGGCGTATCTCAAAGTTGGCTATAACGAAGTAGTAGAATCTTCTCCCTCTCTGAAAAGGTCAACACCACGGTTGATGGTAAATGATCAGCAAGCTGAGCTTGCAGAGGAAAACCGGGGCACAAGGAATTGTCCATAAGGTACACAACAGCACCTTGCATATTAAAAAAAATCTGGTTTGGCTAATTTAATACGGTATCAGCACTGAAAAATGACATTCAAATGAAAGCTTTTTCTTGCCCAAACAATAAATATTCTATCAAAGGCAGTATTAAAACAATAAATTCACTAACCTTAATTACACCTCCCAGACCTAATCTCCAAGATCTAATTTCTATGCTGCCATGTAAAGACAGCCATAAACATCATTTATAATTCACTACTCAGTGACTCACCCCTACTGCAAAGGCCTCAAGACATGCTACCAGTAAGGCAGAAAAGCTCAGGAAGGTGAAATTAAGACAGGGAAAATGCTGGCTCTCCTCATGCTGCCAGATCATAAGGGAGACCATTTGTCACGTAGGTTATGGCTCACGTTGCAATCCTAGATAATACCAGAATATAAAAGTTACCATAAAACAGGGTGCGGAGCAGCACCTCACAGACCAAGGGTGTATGGGAGCCACGAGGCAATGGGACGATGAGCAGAAGGGGTGCCATGCATCCAGCAGCACTGCAACACCCCCACAGCGGTGGAGAAGCAAAGCCTCAGCTGCTGGCAGGAAAACCACAGAGTCACCATGGCACCACGGAGGGGACGGGATGGCTGCCAGAGCCCTACAGCATTCACCCACTGGCACCACGTCACGTTTTCCCCTCTCCATTTTCTGGTTAACGAGGTCCCCCTCCCCGCTGCCGGCTGGCTGGAAGGCATGAATCATGGAGGAAGGGCAGATCCTGCACACCCATCCTTCTCTCTCCGCAAGGTCTCCTCTAGTCCAGCCAACGGAGCAGTCTTGCTGCAGCTGGCACAGACCTGCCTTCCTCATCCCTCTCACAGGATGCCTGCCACATACCCAGGAAAAGTCTGTGCTGGATCCCAGAGATGGGAATGAGGAGCCAGGCAAGCTCAGGGCAGACAGCATACAGGAGAAGAGGGAAAAAAAAAGAAATATGCAAGGAAAGTAAGAGGAAAGGACCGTCACTTCCCAGATGGAGCTGAGTGCTGGGAAGGGACTGCAAGTGGTTAAATTCTTCACTTGTCCCCAGGCCCACCGGGACCCCAGGGAGATCACTGCAAAAGTCCACACCTCACTATGAAGGGTACTCCAAGACTGCAAGTCGTCCTTCACCGAAAGCACTTTCAACAGCCAGTGCAGGAGTGGTGATTTACAGCACTGTGGTAGACCTGCGACAGCCTGATGTAATTGAATGAAAGGCACAGAAACTAAGTGAGAAATTAAGACTGCGGAAAAACGCGTCTCTTCAGCTTTATCACCTCCCTCTGCACAGGCAGGACAAGCCCAGAACCACCATCTCCCTCTGTCTCTCCCAGCTCTTATTTCCATCTCCTGTTCACCATAAAACTGCACAGATGCTTCCACTTCTTAGATGCCCATGGTATGTGTGTGGTGCATGCTATGATCTGTACTACATCATCTGGATTTAGCAATATAAATGGGTCCTAGCCATTTTACTAAAAATTCAGCACTCTGAGATACAGACTCCTTTACACTGATTTACTGCTATCCGTGTGCAGCTCTGCCCCAGGCAGCATCAGTCAGCTTGAAACTGGTTCATTTTGGATCCAGGGCTGCTACCACATGGTATAAATTGCAGGTCTTTCCACCAGAAAACTGATCTGCGTTAGATTGATTAAGAGCATGGCAGAGCTGCTGAGGCTTGCTTCAGCCCAGACGCACGTAACCCTCATCAAAACCCCCAGCCACGACCGCCTCCGGGCAGGCACCTGCCGTGGGGCCCCGGGCACCCCCCCAAGGACCAGCCACATGGGCAACGGGCAGGAGAGGGGCCACCAGTGAGCTCCTGCCCTCCTGGGGATCCTGCTCAGCCCTCCCAGGAAGGGGGCAGCTGAGTTTCCAGGGCTTTCATTAAGTAGCTGGGGAGTGGAAGGGCATTAGCTCAACCGAGACAGGGAGAGGCGTGTAACCCCTCGCCTTGTGTTACAGGGCAACTTTTAAACACCACATTACTGAAAGCCTCACCAAATAAAACCACACCAGGTTGTCAGCAAGAGATCTTAGCTCCATCCCTAAGGAGCTGAAACTTTTACCCTCCTGTATTGGGTTTCTGTGGCAAGGTTTTGGTAGCGGGGGAGGGGGGGGTACAGGGGCGGCTTCTGTGAGAAGCTGCTGGAAGCTTCCCCCATGTCTGACAGAGCCAATGCCAGCCGGCTCTAAGATGGACCCGTCACCAGCCAAGGCCGAGCCAATCAGCAACAGTGGTAACACCTCTGTGATAACATTTTTAAGAAGGAAAAAAAGTTGTGAGACAGAGAGAAACAGCAGCCAGAGAGTGAGCGCATGTAAGAGAAACAAGTCTGCAGACCCCCAGGTCAGTGCAGAAGGAGGGGGAGGAGGTGCTCCAGGCACCAGAGCAGAGATGCCCCTGCAGCCCGTGGTGAAGACCATGGTGAGGCAGGTTGTCCCCCTGCAGCCCAGGGAGGTCCACGGTGGAGCAGA
>JANZLQ010000044.1:9926565-9938316 GCA_026212715.1 Elanus axillaris | reverse complement strand
AGCAGTGTGCTCCTGAAGGACTGCATGCCGTGGAAGGGACCCACGCTGGAGCAGTTTGTGAAGAACTGCAGCCCGTGAGAAGGACCCACATTGGAGAAGTTCGTGGAGGACTGTCTCTCGTGGGAAGGACCCCACACTGAAGCTGAGGAAGAGTGTGATGAGTCCTGCCCCTGAGGAGGATGAAGCAGCAGAGACAACCTGTGATGAACTGACTTCAACCCCATTCCCCATCCCCCTGTGCCGCTGAGGGGGGGGAGGTAGGTAGAAAAGCTGGGAGTGAAGTTGTGCCCGGGAAGGGAGGAGTGGAGGGAAGGTGTTGTGCGATCTGGTTTCATTTCTCATTACTCTACTCTGTTTTGATTTGTAATAAATTGAGTTAATTTTCCCCAAGCTGAGTCTGTTTTGCCTGTGATGGTGATTGGTGAATGATGTCTCCTGTCCTCATCTCGACCCACAAGCCCTTTGTTATATTTTTCTCTCCCCTGTCCAGCTGAGGAGGGGGGGAGTGACTGAACGGCTTTGGTGGGCACCTAGCATCCAGCCATGGTCAACCCATCACACCTCCCCAACTTTCTGCCTCCTCCACAGGTTACACTCAGCACAGCCTCCCCTCTGGATCGCACCCACCAAGCAATGCTTCATGTGGGACATACTTCCCCCAGGGCTAAGAAGCAAAGGCTGTGAATGCGGTCTCTGCCGGCTACTCTGCCAAGTTTCCAGAGAGAAGGAGACCAGGGGGTGCCAACAGGGATGAATGAACAGAGAGCATGGGGTCAGGAGCCAGCTCTCCTTCAACACGGGGCCACCATGGCAGTGCCAGGCGATGAGCCTGGGAACAAGAAGGGACCATCTAATGGGAGCAGGCAGAGATGAGAGCCAGGAGGTGCGTAGGAGCCCTCAGGGCTCTCAGCAAACCAGCAAGAAACAAAACTGCACCCGAGCCAAGAGGGGAATTGCAGAAACCTGGTGAGGGTGCAGACACAACCTGCGGAGCTGCACACTCAGAGCAGAGGGAAAGGGCAAACACTGGCCATCAGCTTGCAGCAAACCAAAAATCATTGAGCGCTGTTCCCAGCAGCTGCTCGAGAAAGGCTTTAGCCACAAGAACTTAAAATTATTTCCGCTGCAGACACACGCTGCCTGGTGCTGCCATGCTCGCCCCAGGTGTATACTGGCGTGGAGAACTTTCATCCAACACTGACTCTCGGGGAGGATGGGCTGCCGTTTCCCAGAGGCAGGCACGGCTTTCAGCAGCTCACAGCCCTGCTCGGCTGCCAGGCACAGAACGCAGCAGCTAGTCAGGGTGCCAGCTAGAGCCAATTATAACTCCACTGACCTGCCTTGGCGCTAACACGCACAGGAATGGGCTGGCTCCCGGCTGCCAAATGCTGGAAAGCTATAAATGGGAGACATTTGGAGAGAGAAAAAAATTAAGGAGCCAACTTTTGACTAGGCTGAAGTGCATCGGACTGTACGTGTTCTTTGTGGAGGGAGAGAGGAGAATGATGAAGATCTTTGCTGCACTGCTGGAAAAATAACTGGCTATCTCTTCTACAGGCAGATGTACTCCATATTTAATGGACAGTGTTTCTGCTCTCAAGTTCGATTATGGCAATTCCCTATTTCTATACTTCTGCATATGGTGCTTAAGCTCACAGCTTTCAGTGCAGTCTGGGCACAGAGGAAAAAAAATAGTCACTAGTGCTTTGTAGCAGGAACCTCACCATAGGAAGCTGTGGGTCTTTTCTTGCCCTTGGTCACGCAAGGGCCTGTCTTTCATGATCCAGCTGTCTAAAAGCGAGATCCTGGTGATTTATTTTTGTGGCAGGGTGAAACCACGAAGTACATTGCACACGCAACTGCGCAGAATTTTGCTGAACTCCATAAACCCTGGAGAAAAAAAGAAATCCCCAAAGTGTTGAAATAAGACTCCTGTTACGAAACAGCTATCGAAAGAGCCCTGTTTACAGTCCCTGGACACAAAAAGACATCCATCTCCAGCAGCCACAGCATGGCTGAAGCTGCCTTGGGGCCTTTTCATGAAAGGAGCCACCAGGACCAGGCGTGACCCAGAAGAGGGGTGAAATCCAAGTGGTGCCTCGGCTTGCTTTCCCACCTGAAGGAGCCTTGTGCTGTTCAGGACACATTACTTGGCATGCCTGCCCCTTGCTTTCCACATCTGGAGAATTAACACTTACTTCCCCTTTGTGAACCATGTGCCCTGCCAGGAGCCCAGCTTAAAGAGCAGAGGAGGAGGAGGAGTGCAGGCGGAAGAAGGCAAGCATGGGGCTCACAGTACTGGAAGCAATGCACAAGGCTCATTTTAATTTTTCAAGAGTCCAACTGCCTGAAACAGGCTGAGAACAATTCTCTGTGTGCCAGCTAGTGTCTTCTGAGCCCATTTTAATGCAGTGTTTTCTTTAAAAACAGCCTGAATTACTAAGATACTGACTGACTTTTCCCCCCTCCCCATCTTTGCCTGGCGACTGCGTGTACACAACAGGTGAAGAACCCCCTCCACAAGGGCTAATCTGTCTTCCACGTTGAGACAACATGCACATACCATTGCCTTTTGCCAATTTTCTCATAAAAGTAGGCATCACTTCAACAGCCTGGTTTTTTTGTGTGTTACACACAAAGCTGTTGGCCTGAAGGCTGCAGGACTCTCTCCAAGATGACATCGCTCCAGGTGGGTCAAAGCTGAAAGTTTCCAGCTAAGAACCTGAAGGATTTGTTAAACATATGGACAAACGAGAGGACTGGGAAACACACTCGATGTGCATGCAGAAAGGAGTGGGGGAGAGAGCCAGAGCCATTTTTAAGGTTGCTTAACATTCTCAATTTTTCTGTCTCTGAATCGTACAGCAAGCACACTTCAGGCTACATCACGTCTCCATCCCTTGGCTCAAAATTAAGCCTCTGTGCAGAAGAGCAGCCATGCAGCATCACCCTCTCCTACAGCCTTCAGCTGGGACAAGGACTGAAGAAAAGCTTTCTGACTGCAAAGGGAAAAACCCCTGGCTAACCTGTCCCCAAGGAGGGCACCCCTGAATGGGAGTTTGATTTTTAAGGGCTTGCAGCTGCCTGTCAGAGGAGAAGCTACTGCTTCAGTGGTGAGAAGGCAGGACACAGCGTGAATGGTAAAGCCTGCTCCAAGGGCAAGGTTTGAGGCTCAGCTCCATCACAGCCTGCAAGCAGCTCACTCTCTAAGCGATTGGATCTGCTCCCAACTGTGGAGACGCAAGCCTTGCCACTCAGGATGCAAAACAAGACAGGACTGAGAAGAGCCAGCCAAAGACTCCTAGTCGAGTAGAGGATGGCTGCAGCTTAAAGGCAGAGGAGGCCAAGGACATGGAGCAGGGCTCCTGCCCAGGGAAAGCACGGGGGTCTGGTAAGAGCGGGAAAGGTGTAAAAGGGTCAAGTTTGGGTGTAAGGACATTTTAGGAACATAGTGAGACAACAGTGGCTCTTGGTCAAATGAAGACTTGAAACGACTACCATCGTGGCTGGTGAGCTCATAATTACAGAGTGGGGAAAATATGTTTCTTTTTGGGGGTTTCCATAAAAAACACAAAATACAAGCCAGTATCTGTTCTCTAACCAACAGTGTCGCGCCTTACAGCCAATCGTTTCAAGAGGATCCTTCCAGGAGACTTGTTAACCTCTGCCCAAGTGATACATCCAATGTGATCCAATGGAGGAGCCCTGCAGTCACTGCATGGCTCTTCCCCCTCTGGCATGGCTGCAAACATCTCTCAGGCATGCAAGACCCCAATCCTCTATCTCTGTCCTCCACAGACAGCCACTCACATATCTGATTACCAACTTCCATGCCAGCTAACATTTCCAGCGTACCTGCCAACCCCAATTAGTGTCCAGAATACAACTGGCATCCTTGCAAGCATCAGTTTTATTGCCTTTATTTCTTAGGAACAGCATCCATCTGCTCCCAATAGCTCACATCTGGCATACCGAGTGTTACGAAAGAGCCTCAATCCTATTCAAAGGGAATTATTCCTCCAGCCAAGAGATTCATGGAAAACTGAGTTTAGTATTTGTAGTTACAAATTTACTACAAATCATACAGTTACCCGAGGTTTCAAACTTTAGAATTACAATTTCATCTCAGGCTTGTTTTTTAATCCCTAAAAAGTTGCTCTGATGTAAATTGCCATGTGATGGAAAATATTTATGGAGAAAGCAAGGAGAAGTGGTAGGAACCTGAGCACAGAGGATCTACACAGGAAAAACGCTCCTGAGCACTGCCCAGGCCCCTGAAGGTTTCCTCCTGCAATAAGCAGTGTATAGGAGGTGGAGATACTTCTCGGCTTAAGCACTGCCTTCCCAATTTCACCACATGGCATGGTATGCCGAGCCTTCCTGCGATGACCCTAGACCAGGAAAGGGTATGACCTGCGCACAGGGATGAGGGTCACCACTTCATTTGCTGAAACTGCTGGTCTGGGACCAGAAGGAAGCAGCCTGCGCCTCGTGCTGGGACACACAAGCTGAACTGCAGAACGAGTGTCAGTCACCAGCCCTTAGAGAGGAGGTGACAATCTCCTGCGTGACAGCAGATGACCCACAGTGTGGTCAACAGAATGAAAAAAAGGTAATTAGGCAGAAAGAGGAGGTCTTGCCACCCTTGGAAGAGAAAAGCAGGGTGATGCTTGGAAAGGCTGCTACAGCAATGAGCTGTAAACCAGGCCTTCTGCAGAAGAGGGCCAGCCTTGGGTATCAGTGACAGCCAGAGGGAAGAGCTCGGGAAGCTCACAGTATTCAGACAAAACCTTGAACACTCCCAGCTGATAACAGCACAGCCTGAGGAAAGTGGCTTTTGACATTCCCCATTCCAGTATAGGAACACGGCTGGTCTGATATCTCTGCATCCAGACGGAGGCAGAGATCAGCACTGGGAGAACTCCAGGCTTCACCCCTGTTTCGGCTGAGTTGGCAGTTTGTGTTTTGAGTGTCATTCCTGCCTGGCTGGGGAGGGAAGGACACTTTGCCGTCCGGTTGAGTGGAGCAGGCTAGCCGGTGAGGCTGTCAGTAGTAAATGCGCATGTGTTTTACTTGGCTCTACTCCTAAAATAATTGTTTGGCCACAATGGAAGGTGACAAGCGATTCAGCTGCAGCCCCACAGGGAACATCAGGAGAAAATCCCCAACCACTCACACGACCACGCCTGGGCTGCTCTGAACTGCAGCGTCACATCAGCCCGGGCGTCAGCCCCTACCAGCCCTTGCTCCTGCCCCAAGAAGTTCTCTCTCCTACTCAGATCAAATGTCTTCCTCATCCTCCTGCCTGGGCTTAGCAGAAGGGTCACTAACAGCAATAGAGGGTGCAGCAACCTTCACCCGAATGTGGCCAGAGCTGCTGTTGAAAAAACAAAACCCTGCTCAGCTTCTGGCAGGAGCATGGAAAGTGCAGCCTGAACCACTGGGAACATAGATATCAAATTAACAAATATCTCTACCCAAACATGCATGTACTGTGATTGCTCAAGGTCCTAAATATGAATATATTTAGATGGATTTTAAATGGATAACATGAAAGACACATTCTTGACATAGGGATCACCTGCGACTCAAGTTTCCAGTTCTTCCTCCAACACGTCAAAAAGATCATCAGTACTGGACCCGGGAAAATATTTTTCCCTCTTACTATGTTTTCAGAAGCAGCTGAACGATTGTGGCGAATCAGTTATTGTGTGGGGTTTTTTTGGTGGTGAGTTTGGTTGTGTTTTTTTTTTAATAACCAGAGGCATGAATAATTTCCAGCATGGAAAATTTCTGCCTAAAGAGCTAAAATTGGCATAGAATCATCCAACAGTCATATAATAAAGGCCTCCAGCAACGGCAACAGTTAGTGCTACCAAGCCTACCTAGAGCATTTTTTTCCACTGTGCTAAGAGGATCTGTTTCACTCCTCGCCTTTCAATCCAATTTCCACTGTACTGCACCACAAGTTTAAAATAAGGACACCAGGAAGCATGTGCGATAAGGGGGAAGGGAGGGAAAAACCACAGTTTCATTCATTCTTTCAACAGAGCCAAAAAGGAGTGGTTACTTTTTTTCTTCTTTTTTTTTTTTTTTTAAAGAAAAAGCTGCAGGGAGCAGGGAGGGAGGAGATGTTTGCTTTAGACTTTCCCATCTGCACCATGATATATATAAAAAACACCTCTGTCTCTAAAGGTGCCCCGGGATGTTTTGCAGAGCCAGTTTGAGTCTCTAGCTCCAGACAGCCTCCAGTGATGATGCTTTCCATCTCAGAGCATGCATAGCTCCAGCCAAGATGAAAGGGGAGGAAGAGAGGAAGGATGGCCACTATTTCCCTACATGTCCTTCCCCACGAGAAGCAAGGCAGCCCAGGGAAACAGCAAAGCTGGGGGCACCGGTTTATCACATATAAACCCCAAAAGACTGTGCCAGCCTTGCAGCAAATGACAGTGTGATCTTGGCCGCCACCTTGGAGTACCAGTGAAGACGAGATGCTATGGAGAAGGAAGCACTGAGCTCCATTTCCTTCCAGCCCTGGCTGCTGCCCAGCAGCTGTTCCCTGTTTATTTACTTTAATATTTCCTTGGTTACACAAGCAGCTTCACACAGCTTAACCCCTGCCTGCACCAGCAGCTGCCCGTGCCACCCTACCTTACTTTGCCTGGCATGACGCCACGGGACAGCAGCATGGGACACCCAGGGTCTTGCCAAAGCCAAGCTCTCGCTGGCTGGCCAGGGCTTACTCAACATGGTCACCCTCATGGCCACGTCCACCACTCTACAGAAGGCCCCTTGTTGGGCAGGGGACTGGGCACCATCAATGTGAGCAGCCGTCTCGCACAATCCCAGGCTTCACCTAAAGCCAGCTGACCAGCTGAACCTGGGAAAGCCATCTGGATTCCCACGGGCTTGCTTCGCTGGGCAGGCCCAGATGCGCTGTAATTTTATCAGTGGATTTGTGTCTGGATGCAGCTATTTCAGGAAAGGCATCCTCATTCCCGGGCAAGCACAGCACCCTTTCAAATAAAGCATATAGCTAGGATCAACTTCACGTGAGCAGGTCGCTGGAGGCAGAGGGTACCCAGCTCCTCTCCGAGTCCTGCGCACAGGCCAGGAGGGACATGCCAGTGATTTTTCTGGCAGCTGCTGCTGGTCCAGAGATCACTTCATGCATTTTCCTTTCTCATCTGCACAGAGCCTGTTCCAGCAGCTCAGTTTGTGTTTTGGCTCATAAAGCTCAGCCAGACCCCTTGGCTCATCTCCACCAAGGAGGGGGTGGAAAACACCCTTTGCCTGCTTGCCCAGAACACCAGCTTCAGTTTTCTGCAACTCAGCCTGTCCCAATTGCATTTCCAGCCTCTTCCCTCTCTCCTAACTCCTTTTTCTTCCCGGCTCCCCCCCTGCATCAGGAAGGCAATTGCTAAAGCAGCTGCTGTCAGCTGCCCTCCAGGCTGGCACGGCTCTGCACCAGGCAGCAGGCATTTCCCCAGCGCCTGCTCCTTGAAATGCCAGCCAGCAAGACATGGACCCAGGGAATCAGCACTTTTCAGCAGCAACCCTGTTTTGCTGTGATAGCAGCTGGGAAAGGCATGGTATTAGCTCCGCAGGAATACAATTTGGGCCCAACTTTAACAAAATCCCCCCCTCAAAGCAAACAAAAAACCCAAACAAAAACCCCACCACTTGCACAGATTTCTGTTTCAGGAATTCAAACACACCTATGCAGCACTGTGTGCATTTAGTCCAGGGAGTGACAGCAGAACTTTAACAATGGGACATGCAAAAGACTCAGGGTGTTCCCACCAATGTGCAAGAGGCACTGGAGTGAAGAGTCCAGCTTTTGAGGTTGCTTTGTTCTTGCTTTCTCAAGGATGTCCAAAATTGTGTTTAAGCTTCCTCAAATCAAAACATTTTCTAGTAGATTACAAAAGGCATGCTTAGCCTAAGGCAGAAATCACATTTCTCAGCTGACCACAACTTTGGACCCTCCAAAGTCAAAACCCCAAGAACTAGTAAAATGCTTACCTGCAGGTCAAAGAACTTGCTGTACCGTCGGTATATGACTTCTGTGGACCCATTGGACCAGGTGACTTTGATAATGTACACCTGTAGGGAACAGAGGAAGAAATCAGAGATGAGTGACCCAACAACCTGTACCACAACCCAAATGCTGCTAAAGCTGTCCATGCAGCCCCCACAGCTGAGCATCAATCAAAGAAGTTCATGGGACCACGTAAAGTCATTTCAGCAATACTAGAAAATAAGCAAGATTAAATTATTAAGCTCCACTGCTGCAGCTTAACTGTGCGCTAAATGCTTATTGATAGTTATGAACTAAGACAGCTCCCTTGTCCTAAATAGGGGCATACATCAAATGTTAAAGGGCAATTCTGTGTAAAAAGACAGTTAAAGTCTTTCCAAACACAGACTTAGTATTATGTGTTAATAACTTTGTCTTGGCCACCCATCTATGGCTACAGCATCAAGTTTGATGTCAAGATCCCAAAACTGCAACCTGCAGTGTGCCTCACTGCATACTACCACCAGCCTGAGTCCCGGGGCTGGGGCTTGCAAGAACTCAAACCTACAAAGTTCAAAACTCCATCTGTTCTTCCACAAGCAGCTCTGAGGTTTTGTTTGCTTAAACTTGCTGGGGTGCAAATTACCCTCCTGTTCCTTAAAATGCTACACAATCAATCCTAGTAATTGCAGGTTATTCACAGACCATACGACCAAGCTTTTAACGGTGATGAACACAAAAAAACCCCAAAACAACCAAAAAAACAAACCACCCCTTTTTTTATTCTTCTGTGAAAAACAACAAGCAAATAACAGAATTGGGCAATTATTTATCTAATGTCCTCGCTTGTTGCTCGCAGAAACCAAAGATAACCCTTGATGAGATGCCAGCGTAACACTCAAGTGATGCAAACCTCAGCCTTCACTAATTGATAACAGATTGACTAAGCAGAACGAGGGCATATTCATTCTTTCTTCTAACCTCATGTCCTGCTTATTTCCACCACAAATTCAAGTATCATTTCATGGAAGCAGGAACAAAACTTTCAGAAGCTCATGCGAACAGACCTGCTAGAACTCCATTTAACATAATGATGCGTGAAGGCTCTTAGGATGCTGATGTTTTGGTATTTAAAACAGAATCCCTTAAGAATTCCACAAGGTTTCCCACAGACACACACTTTTTTCCAGATGCTGGAATGTGACCAACTTCCCAGCCCAATATCAAAACTCAAACACCAGGAGACTCAAATGGACAGCACAACGCTCAATTATTTGAGCTCATCAAACCTGAATGCTGTACTAAAATCTAATTGAAAACTCAGTCTGTTGCTCAGATGGCTGATGCAGCATGACCTACCAAGGTGAAGAGACTCCTGAGGAACTACAAACTCTTTGCAGCAGAATCACTTCCAAATTAAGACAGAAAAAGAGGTAGCGAGATGAAGCAAATTCTTACTGCTAAAATAAAGAACTTCAGTACTTTCAACACAGCAGTTCAATGACCACTTTTCTTAAACCAGATGATCAGCCCAAACACAGCTGCGACTGGTTTGCTGACTTGCAGTGAGCTGGCCAGGTGTCACAGGCAACACTACCCTCTCCCAGACAAAATCCGAATTGCTCAGCATCGCCTTACAGGCCTTATTCAGCTAACCACAAACCTCTCCTTTCATTCACAAATTCTTTTTTTGAGCTGAAGGACCTGCGCTTTCCACATATTAACACAAGGAAACAGCTGTGGATACCTGGATGGACCATGATTTGCTACAGGGGAGGCCCAGACACTGTGCTTGCTTATCAACAAATGTGGCTTGACAAGTGCTCTGCACTGGGTCAGGCACAACACCCATTCAAGAGCATGCTTCTAGACTTCAACAGGTCAGGGACAACTTGGCTGACCAGAGTTTGCAATGAAAACTGGCAAAGTTGCATGACGTGACCTCTGAAGTATCTGACAGCATCTGTATAGTTGCCACCATACCATCAGCAAACTAAGCGTTAACTTCACACTAAGTAAGCATCCAAGCTGCCTTTACCCTCGCCCCAGGACTTGCTGGCAGGCCAGCATGAGCTCATTTTGGTTGGAAGCTCAGCTGATATCCCAGCTTTCTTACCAGTCTACAACACTTTACAGGGTTATATCACTGCTGGCTGCCTGCCTGGAGAAAGCCTTCCACTGGGGCAGGAGGAAAAGCCAATTTTTCTTCATTGTTTATTCCTATCCTGCCTTTATTTGGAGTCAACAGCTTATTAGACTGGGATTTTAATCAGGATGTGGATTTGCTCAAGCAAAAAAATGAATTCAAAGCTCTTAAGGGTAATAAGGCCATGAGATTTGAGGGCACATCACACTTTATTATACCCTTTGCAATTGAGGGAAGGAGCATTTCTCCCAACCGATGAGCTCACTCTCATTTTGCTGAAATGCAGATCTCCCAGGATTGTGGAAAACTGTTTCTTCCACATCTCATTTGAACAGCAGAAAGGTCTCTGGGGGTATCTCCTCACCTATTTGTGGAAAGCAGAAAAGATGGGGAAGCCCACAGGAGTGGGAGCTCCTCAGCATCTATAAAAACACTGTCTCAGTAAATCTGGCTTCCTCTCTCCTTGTGAATAGTCCTCGTCCTTCACTCCAACAGCCCCATCCCACTGAGGTATTCTGTTGGCCAAAACCATCACAGATCTTGGTCTCTGCCAATACCTAATCCAGTCCCTGCTGTCCTAGGGATAAAAAGACACCAGAAAACATAACTCGGGTGCTCTCCTCAACTAACAACAACAGTGCAGATTTTGAAAGGTATGAACAGTGCAGTCGGCCACCCAGAGATGGTTTTCACAGGGACTGGAGATGATGAGGCACCAAGCTCCTACAGGCACCCACCTGTCCCTTTCTCAGGTGCTTTTGGAAGCCACTTTCAATGATTAAGACAGTTTTGAAAACATTGCACTTGGTCTGAAGTTTCCCCTCCCGGCCTGGCACTTCACCATGTCCTGCCAGGAGCAGCCACCATGAAGTAGCATCCCAAACAAACCCAATTTTGTCCTGGTAGGAGCCGCCCCATCACCCGCTCCAACAACCCTCCATCCTGCAGAGGCTGCTCCAAGGACAGGCTTTTTCCCAGCCTAGCTGTGTGGGTGAGGGCATGTGGAAACAGTTATTTCATGGGTCTTCTCCAGCTCTGATTTCTACAGTCCTTCAAAGAAATAACACAGAGAAACCACCAGCAGGCCTTTTCCATGGAAAGAGCGAGGAGATCTCCTGGGGCTGCAGCTGCCGCTGCCTCGGGGCCGTGTACCCACAGGGAGCACTGCTGGGAACGGGGGGACGCTGCCATTCGGATCCCGCTCCACCATTTCCTCAAGGGGTGGGGAGAGCTGAGCAGATGGCAGGGAGGCGGCGGGCAGCCAGATCCAGGAGGGGGGCTTTGCAACACCATCACGTGGGCTGGGACCCCGGCCAAAACCAACAGGCAGAGCTATCGAAATATTTACAGCCCTTCCCAGGCCAGTGGAATGGTCTGCACCATGGAGGGGAACTAGCTGACTCGGTGAAACCCCCGACCTTGGGCAGGTGTCTGGTGACCTTAACACATGAAGCGGTGCGAGCAGGGCTCGAACCCGTGACAGCAGTGTTAGGCTTGTGGTTATGAGTCAGCGACCTTAACCACTCGGCCACCCAGGCCCCTATACAGGTTTGGTGGTAATTAGTTAATCTAGAGAAATTTCAGC
>JANZLQ010000044.1:9887785-9910864 GCA_026212715.1 Elanus axillaris | reverse complement strand
TCTCGGCCCGGCCCGGCCCGGCTCGGCTCGGTTCGGCTGGGCTCGGCCCGGCTCGGCTCGGCCCGGTCCGGTTCGGCTCGGCTCGGCTCGGCTCGGCCCGGCTCGGCTCGGCTCGGTTCGGTTCGGCTCGGCTCGGCCCGGCTCGGCTCGGCTCGGCCCGGCCCCGCGGTGCTAAACAGAAATAAGACGGAAGACCTGGAAGAAGCGGTCTGAAAGTCCTCGGCGGCAGCTGTGATGCTGGGGCTGCGCTTCGCCTCCCGGGCTGCGCTGTCGGGGGCCGGGCAGAGACACATCTCCGCGTGTAAAATCAGAATCCTAAACTGCCTCGGCAGCGGAGGGACGTTTCCCGCTCCCCACTGTTCTCCTCGTGTGAAAACAGCCAAACGCCAAATATTTTAACACCCCCCCCACCCGGTAGCAGAATTGGAGTGTACCGGCACCACGGGCACCCGCCGTGACCCTGTTTGAGAGACGCGGCCCGACGGGCGTCAAGTGCGGAGGTTTGCGTCCTCTCCCCGGCAAAAGTACAAACCCTCTGAAAAACCGACTTGAAATCAAGTATTAAATGGGGACATCTAGGGGAAATACCCGACGGTGCAGCCACCATCCTAATACCTCTGTTTTTAACAGAAGACTTGGTGGTGAAGCGTTGCCCGTGCAAACCTCGGGGATACCAACCCCGCTCGCACTAGCGTGTGTTTTGCCCCCACTACGGGTCCCATTAACGAGCCGAGGGCGGAGGTGCGGGGCGGGAGGTTGCGTTTGCACACTCCATCCTTCCTCACGGGTAATGCCGGCGAAACTCAGCATCTCGGTTTCAGAACATCTGGGTTTGGTGATTTCTCGTTAAGTTCCCTGATATATTATACCCTCGAGCGTGGGGGCCGATTGTCGCCTCTCGTTGTCTTTGCTGTTAGGAAAAAAAAATGGGTCTATCCTGGCACGATCAACCCTCACATCTCTATCGGGAATTTCCTGATACTGATGCTTGAAATTCTATTTAAAACTCTAGCTCCTGAAAATCTGTGGTGGTATGAGAATTTCAGCTGCCTTTTTTTGAAGAAAGTTTCATGTTCCCCTATTTATTCGCTTTTCCCCACTTCGTTGTAGGAAAAACAAGCTGAAATGCAACCCAAGTATATCCCTGAAACAGCAAGAAGCTGAAAATAATTGAGCACTTGTTTTCACCTAACTTTATGGGGTCTGGATCTCACAGGTGTCAAACCAAGTCAGCAAACAGGTTAATTATCTATGAATTCTTACTATTTCTCAAGTAACAAATAAGAGAATATAAACTCCGGAAAAGCAAAAAGCTTTGCAAATCTGCCCCAAGCTCCAGGGTCCGTCTCTGATCCTATAGACAGATGGTCATGAGCATCACCATTGCATTAACTGCAACTGCTGAGTCAGCACAGTCCTCAGCAGCACGCGTTAGCAGAGCTGAGCTCTCGCTCAGCATTACAACCCAAGGAGAAAAAACTGCTGACTTGATTGCGAGACTACATATGGCTCCGTGTTTTAAACGTGGGGTTACAGAGGGTCTGTCAACCAAAGTAAGTCAGTGGAGTTAGATTTTATTAGTATTATTCCTGGTGTAGGTTAGGAGTGAGGAATAAAGAGCATTTTCGACAGTTATTGCTGTGCTGGATTGGACTCGTTCTGGGTTGGAAAAGAAATGGGTGATAAACACTTTATATAAATACAAGAGCAGTTCAGCTTCCTAATAGCTAACTTGAACAAGAAATTGGGCATTCAAAAGCAGCCATCTCTGACCCATAGCTCCCAGACACGTTGCACAGGACAATGTCAGGTACTGGAAACTACAAATATCAAAGCCCTAGCTAAGAGGAAGAGCAAAGCCCTGCAGTGGCTGCTACGTAGGACCTCCTCAGCATGGACCAACAGGCTTTGGAGTACCACTTGTCTGAGGTTGAGATTTGCATTACAGTCTAAAATAAATCCTTAAGTCTGTGCTATCTGGCACATTTTAATCAAATTAAATGCTCTCGAGCATTGTAAGAATAGTTTCTGTCACCTGATTTTAGTACATATTATCCTTTAATGCTGAATGGAAGAGGACCCTTTGCCTCCACATCTGTGGGGAATTCTTGAAAATGTGGGGAAAGCATTGAAGTTGTGGGACAGAGGTTGCGACTGGTTCTAGGGCAGAATTTTCCTTCTGTGAGCAGTCATTGCCATGACGCTAATTCTGTTTCGCTGACCTTCCATGGCCAACTAAGAGGAAGCTGAAATCTGGGTGTTTTCTGCAGCATCTGTGTTTACTGCTGAAGTATGCTACTTGTATGTCAGTAAGAAATGCTGTGGCACTGGTGGAGCATTTCCAGCTCCTGGATGTTCATCGAAAGATTTATCTGAACAGAAAGTACTTCTAAAAATGAGATTGGCATTAATGCTCTAAAATTACAGGCCCTGTGTAATGTTTTGAAAAGAGATACACAGAATGCTAAATCGCTTAGGATTTAAAACCAGAGATCAGAGACGTTACAAAAATTGCACTTCAGATGTTACAACAAATGCAGCACTCTGTAATACGAAACTAGCAGCTTGGTTAATACAAGTGCTTGGCAATACCCCAGAAAGCTTTCAGATACAGCATGTATCGCCATGTCCTCCCTGCTCTATCATGCCCCAGCTGCTCTGGAAGCTTACATGGCCTGGCTGCTCCTGCATTGGCTTCTGAAATATGTATGGCTCAGGGGACCATGCAGAGCCACTGAGATGCGTTTTCAGCTCTCATTGAAGATACTTCTTTCCCTTTCCCCCTTCCATTGCCTCCTTCCCTGTTTATGAGACAGAAAAAGGTCCAAGAGCCTATGAAACCTAGTTGATTTTATGGTATTATTGTCCTCTGCATCCCAGCAGCATGTGAAGCCCCAGCCTTGCTAGTACTGTACAAACATGACAACCAGGTCCTGGCACAACGAGCTGATAATCGACACAGGGGAAACCCAGGCCAGCCATAAAGGAGATCTTTACAGCTGTGCAAGTGAGATGCCAGGAACATAGGGCAAGAGGGGATTTCTGGCTCACTG
Organism: Elanus axillaris; assembly: GCA_026212715.1. NCBI lineage: Eukaryota > Metazoa > Chordata > Aves > Accipitriformes > Accipitridae > Elanus > Elanus axillaris. The sequence continues at coordinate 9,907,811 of JANZLQ010000044.1, read as the reverse complement.
AACCTAATTCCTTAGTACTACAGCAACCTCATCATGTAATCCTTTCCATAAACTGATTGTGCTCCGTGTTAGAAAGCAGGTGGGTTTCTTGCCAATAGCGTCCTCCACGTGAGACTGTTTGCAACCCCCTGTCCACTGGTTCACAGCTTCCCCACCTCCCGCCTGCAGTTCTTGAGTGTATTGCCATGTTTTTGCAAACCCCCACGGTGTTCCAGCTCGCATGACACCTCTTCCCATGGATTTACCCCACTGGCAGGGATTTAAGGGTAGCAGAATCAGACCAGGCTGCAGATTTTTTTTAGTGGGGGCTGTTTGTCCTCTGTGTTCACACTTGGGGAAGTTTGAGGAAAATGCTGGATCTGGTGGTTTGGCTCTTCCTCTGCACTAGAGAAGATTAAACAGTACTAAAAATAGTTGCTAGTGGACCATGAGTTAAAAGTGACACCTCCAAAAGAAAAATGAGTTCTTTTTCTGATGTTTCTGGTTTGTTGGAAAAGTCCTTTTTTCCTGCAGGGGTGGGGTGGAGCAGAAGAAAGACAGAAAATTATGAGTGCTTTAACGCTGCCTTCGGCGCAGAAATCACATATGCCTCTTTCATAAATCAGGCCATCTTATCAATACTGTCTATTAATTCTGAACAGTATCTCGTCTGCTACTGTTTTAATTGCCTGTGCAACCTGTCTGGGAGCAGTGGGCATTTAAAATAAAATAAATCCTGCTAATTATTGTTCTCAGCTTTGTGCAGATGATGCCTGAGAGCTCACTGTTTTCCAGATCTGCAGTTTTATTGCTTTCCTCTGTTATGTGACTGACCTGAATAAGGACCAGATCATGCTGCCATTTGACTTGCTGGACCAAAACACAAGGGGAAGGATTTGCTTTAATGAGTTCTACATGGTGGTGTGCACCCTCCTGTCCCATGAGGCATGTACCCTGCAGGTCCTGGAGTCGGTACAGAGACATCTGCACCATCCAACACCCCTGTAAAGGGAATCGGCTCACTGGAGCTGATCTTCACTCATGCCATACAAGGGATTGAGAGGGTACCTGGGTCTATGCTACTACATAGAAAAGGAATGCAGGGAAGTGAGCAGTCCCCCTGTTAATACCAACCTTGCCCCTCTGGGATAAATCTACCCCTGAACCTTTTGCAAGATAGGAACCATCTAAACCCTCCTCCCAACTCAGGCCGTCCATCTTAGTTCTCCAGAAAACAAGCCCTCAGCTCTGTCTACCTATGTGGAAGAGAGCAGAGCCGTTCTGGCTAACTTTTAGGTGCAGCACCTGCTAACGCCCTTCTTCAGCCTCCCCAGCATCCCCTACAGCCCAGGCTGGGGAGGGACCAGTGCCTGTTCAGGGAAAAGCAGCGAGGATAGCAGGCTGCCATGAGGGAGAGAGGTGGTAAAGCCAGGGTTACCCCAAGAGCTCAACCTTGCTGTTGGATACGTCCTGCAGCTCTGCATTGGATCAGACACGTGGCTGAAGGCCAGCGCTCGGGCCTGCTGCCTGCAGGACTTGGGGAAGAAGGAGAGGAGTGAACCACAGGACATAGCCCAACAAGTCATTCAGCACAAAGGAGGGATGGGAAAGGACCTCACAAAGCAGCCTTGGAGCTTGTCTGGCTGGCGGTAGCTCTCCCCAGCACAGCCCGAACGCAGCCGCCAGCGGCCACATGCTCCCACATGGCTCCACGGCAGGAAGCACCAGGATTTTGGTATTTCCTGCAGGCACGAGTAAGTGGGAGGTCACCTTTATTCTCTAGACGCGAGCACCGGTTGGTATTCCACATATTCTTTCCAAGCAGGAAATCAGTGCTTATCATGTTTCTGAACTTTTCTGCCCTGTAACAGAACCATCTTGAAAAGCAGTTCATCCACCAGCACATGGGACCTGCTTTTCAACTGCTGGATGTAGACAGGGATAATATGATTGATTTTAGTGTGTTTGAAGCCAAAAGGTTTCTCTTCAACATCCAGAAAAAAGCTAAGAAGATATTCAAGGACATTGGTATTTCTGGAGATGAGGTAAAATTGGAGAAATTACAGTCAAAAGAGAGGTCATGAAAATGCCCCTAAACTCAAAATTAATCATTGGGATTAATTTTGTGCTGCAGCCCACAGCCACTTCTCACTCAAGCCTGAGTCTTCTTGCTGTTGACTTTAGGAGTGGACTTTTGATGACTTACCACAGAGTCTGAATTGAAAATGTTTTAACAGTAAGACAGCAACAGGAAGAAATAATTTTTTTGGAGGTAAACCAGACATATTCCTCTGTGAGGAGACTGGTGGGAGGAGGTGGGCAGGACTGGCAGAAGCGTCTTTTTTTAAGCCATTTTCTTCCGAGTTCACTTGTGGCTTCTCATTATTTTCCAAGCTCTCTGCAGTCCATTCTCAGGGCTGCTAGCCAGGGGGTACTGCGGTGGGGTACACTCAGACTTGAAAATCCTTCTAGAAACACTATGAGTGCAATACCTCGGCTTATACCTGTGCTACAGGGATGCTGATGCCAGAGAAGAGCCCCAGGGGAAGCTCCTTCTCTTCTCTGATGGATCCCTCATTTTGACCTTAAACAAGCTCCAGGTTCCAAGGAGAGACTGTAGGGATGTCACGCATCCCTGCCCCATGGCAGAAAGGGAACAAAGCTGGTAACAGCACTTCCCCTCCAGCTCTGCATTGACACGGTTCTCCTTACGGAGGTGCATGCACACATCCCTTGCCAATTTGATTTTGCCACCAGCTCACCTTTGTCCCCAGTGCTCTTTCAAATCCCTCTCTGCTCTGAAGTACTCCCTGATGAACGACCACCTGCCACTACACTAGTAGAGAATCAGTCATTAATAGACTGTAGATGTCTCCTATCTCTGTCACAGCTTCACACCATCCTCATGTCTTCAGCATCTTAGCAGGCTCCAGGAGCACATTTAGCAAGACAGCCATTAGCAACTGGGAGAGATCCCTTCTCTTTCTCCTCCTTTCTGCTGCCAGGTTTCTGGGTTCTTGTTTTTTTAACAGTAATTCTTCTCCTCTGTGTTCCACTACCTGCATCCTCTTCAATTATTTGTTACGGGCAGTTGTTGCATCTCTCCTGTAAGCCCTGCGGGGCTTGCAGTCTGGTTCCTGTGTGGTTTAACAGTGCAGTGAGGTATCAAAGCCTCCGTCCTGCTCAGGGCCTGTGAAGAGTTGTCTGATGCCCTCCCGGTAGTTTCCTGGAATAAGCTGTTTTGGCCCCAAGTTGCACTGATCCTGTCCTTTCATCTCAAGGCTGCCTGATTAAAAGGCCACTTGAAGCAGGAGCACCATGGCTGTGACACAGCCATGAAGGCACCCCACTCCCCCCCATCCACCCGGCCACACCATAACCCCAGCTGTTATGAATCACTCCAGCATCTGCAGGTCATTACAAACGGTAAAGAAACAGCCATGTGCCAGGGAAGTGCCCTGTGCGCCTGTAACATGTTTGGGATGAGCCGGAGGCAAGCAGTTGAAACCAATTTCTCCTGAGTCAGTCGGGAAAGTAGAGCAAGCTGGAGAAGGGGACAAGAGCCTGGACTCGGGGTCTTTCCCTGAAATAAACGTTTACATTGGACAAGGCTGCCTTGCTAAGCTAGGGATCTATCTCCTGTCCAGAACTAGCAACTGAACTACAGGGAATTCAAAGATGTTTGCAGTCTTCTGCATTGACAAACAACAACAAAAAGAGGAAGGGGATCATGAATAGCCTCCCAGCAAGACCAGCGAGCTCCTAACAGACTAATAAGAACCCTTTACCCAGCTGGGAACAACACAGCCTCACTTCTCTGTACCCCTGGGCTCAGCTTACAACAAACCACCAGATAGATGTACCAAACTTATAGAAAGTGAATAAATCAAAGTGCTGCAGTAAAGCAATTGCCTGTTCTGTTCTCTCCATTGCACATTGCCACTGGTGAGCACCAGAGGCTGGTGTCTGAGGAGAAGGACTGATGCAACATGGACTTCAGCCTCGTGCCTCACAACTCTCAGCTGGACTAAGCCTGATGTTAGCGTTATCTTCCCCCATGTACTGCAATAAGTGTGGCTTCTTGGTATTTGAGAGACAACCTCTTCTTGCCCCTGATGTTAGACACTGGTTTGGCAAGAGCCTTCCTCCCCAGTGCTGCCGTTTTGCCATGTTGAGGTGCACACAAAACAAGGCTGGTTTGAAATGGGGCAGACTGGTCTCCGAGGCTGGAGCCGCTCATGCTGGCAGCTTTCTGCTCCCACACTTTCTGCTCTGCAGTCCCTGCCTGCGGGCTCCAGGCTCGGGCAGCTCCCTGCATCCGTGCTGCTGCCCTCGCCCTCGCGAGGAACAGCCCAACGACAGGAAACGCCGTTTGCTTTGTTAACGAAACCACCTAATTAAGTCCATGTGGAGAGAAAGCAAGAGAGGCAGTTTAGTTTCTTCTTGCTAAATATTGCCTGTGTACCCTCTGGGCACAGCAACCCGGTGAATTTATTTCCCCCTCTCACCTTACACACAGGGCATCGCACCACTGAGCCTCCTCCAAACTCACTGCCATTAGAGAGCTGCCCTAATGAAGCAGCATGGCTGCAGCATAAGGGACTAATTAGAACAAAAAATTCCAGTCTCCAAGCGCCGCCACTGAACTCCCATGAAACAAGGTTTCAGCATGCCTGTAAGGCAGCATCCCACCTCTCAGACCTTTGCAACTGCTCTGAGTCCAGAGAAAATAAACTATGCAGCTGAAATCCCAACTTTCCAGGATTATTCAGAGGAACAGAGAGAACACAACAAACCACTCTTTGCAGAGCAGAGACAAGAGCTCGGTGCCTTTTCTGTAAGTTACCTTGATATTTTTAGCCCAGATTTGGAGGGACCAGCCACCCCAAGCTTTCAGCCAGATGCTTCCTACGGCATCCTGAGTGACTATGGAGTTCTGCCCCGACCGGGAAAGCTCCCCCAGCATAAGCAGCAGCAAAATTAGGTGCGCAGTTAAAGACCATTTCCCATAGCACTGTCTCCGGAGCCCAGCACCAGGTATTAACGCAGCACCGCACAGACCAAGCGCTGGTCAAACTGGGATGCAGCTTTAGCCAGCAGAAAGCAATCACGAGTTTGGCACGAGGCCAGGAGCGAGGGTGCAACATCCACCACAGAGCAGGAGCCCCTGCTCGTTGTAGCAAGTTACGCAATGTCAGATAGCGAGATATAAGTCGATGAAATCCAAGTATAGGCACAATACAAACATTATTTCTATGTTAATTAGGAATAGAAACACATTAATCTATATAACATAACTCTATAAATCATACATAGTCTTCTCCCCTAAGCTCGTATGCTGCAGGGTGTGAAGCCGCACTCCCTTTCACCGCCTGCAGCAGTCACAGTGAAAATTTCAACTCTTGTGCACTCTTGACCTAGAGTCCACATCCTTTTGGGTTTTGCTTGAGTCAGCAGTCAGCCTGGAGTGCCCCAGCCCACTTCATACACCAAAATGCGCTACAGCTGCACACTAAGGACAGCTCGGTGGGGATGTCTGCACACACACACCACCACCAGATGGATGTCCCGCTTACTACTTGACAAGAGACCACACTTTGCTCAGCTAGGAGATAGGTAAAGGAAGATCACATCTAGTTTTATAACGCTGGTGTTAGGAGATCGGCTCCAAGAACTTCTCTGTCCGTGCTGGGGGAGCTGGAAGCAGGGTTGTCCCATGGGTCAGAACAAATGGCTACAAACAAGCCCTTGCACCTGTTATTTTACATTAAAATTTACATTCTACATTAAAAAAGGGAATATGTATATATGAAAGAGATTATATATACACACATATAAAAGGAATAAAAAATATATTAAAAAATATATGTATAAAAGGGAAAAGGTTCCAGGAAAATCACATGCTTGCTTGCTTGTAACTCACATCGCAAATTCTACCATGAAATTATCCTAAGATAAAAAAAAATAATTGAAATGTTTAGCTTGTGGTAACATTATACCAAAGTGGCCTACAAAAATTATTTCTACTCCTCTGATACCTTAGGTAGTTAATCAAGACTATAAAAGTGGTGACCTGAATTAAGACAACATGTCAGTTAATGTAATTATAGGACAATTACACAGATCCATTATTTTACATTGTTCACCAAGGAGCCAGAAGCACATCTGCAGACAGCAGGAGCCTGGCACAGACGAGGTTCATGCTGGATGTCTAAGTGCATCTCCAGGCCCTGCATTCTCCACGGACTGCACACCTTATTTGCAAGATAAAACGTTGTCACACACCAAAATTACTACCAAAACGTGTCTCTAGGGTATCAGACAAGTAATGAAAAAGTTGTAGAGCTCCAGCTCAGAATTAAAAGCCCTACTGAAGAAATTTAAAAAAGAAAAACAACACTGAATTTATTTCTTAAGGCATGGCATTTCCAGGATTACTTTTATTTTTTTAAATGCGGGGGAATTTCTCTTTTTTGCTTTAAATACAAGAAATTTTGTACAGCAGTTCCAATATAAGTTCATGATGGTTTGCTCTTAATGGCAAAAGACTTTCCCTAGGTTAAAAAAACAACAACAACAAAAAATCACATAATTTAACAGTCTAAAGACAACCTGCTTGTGCTTTGCAGTTGGTTAAAAATATGTGCACACACTACTGCAGTATGTCAACCAAGAAACAGAGGTACAACATAAAAATACATAATGCATTTTAAAAGTTACCTGATGTTCACAGCATCTTTATATTGACCTAGAATCCTTCATTGACCGAAGGAGCCACAGAGGGGAAAAACGTTTAAAAGCATGTTTTACACAACTGGTATATTTGATTCTAAAAGACTTTATAAAAGTTACAGGGGAGGCAGAAACAGTCATGTCTCTGGACTCCCCTCATCCTTGTTTCACTGTGTGTTGGAGTTATGTATTTTCTGTGTCAGTACCAAATCTAGCACCGTATCCTATGTATATGAATGTTTGTTACATGGCACACACAAACAAACTGCATACAAAAAGTTTTACCATAAAAATGAAGATATTTATTCAAGAAGTACAAATTTGATGGTACCAGCCATCTTTGAAAGCCATTACCATGAGGCAGAGAGGACACAAACTGAAGTCTCTTGCTCAGAGCATATGAAAGCAAGTGTCTTACAAATTGCCAGCTAATGCAGTCATTTCAATCATTGCTCAAAAGCCACCTCCACTTTTTAAAACATTCCCTGGACTTGAGAGGCACAAATAGGGTTTTTAATACAAGACCAGTTAGTTTTTAATAAAGCCATCAGCTAAAATTTGTTTTAAATTTCCTTAAATTGCCTCCAGCCTTTGACTGGACTCGAATTTCCTAAAGAAAAAGGAACTTGGGAACAAGCAGGTGCAGAATTTTTGGAGCTCAAGACGAACTAAAAGTTTTAAGGCAGGAGTCAGAATTTTAAGTTCTCTATTTGCCCCATGGCTCTGATCAAATGGTCTTCATCTGTAAAATATACAAATACAGAGTTCTACCGGATAAATACCCAACAGGTGGTCCTGGTTGGAGGACAGGAACATGCTTCTTCATGGAAAGTCCAGTGGACCCATTTATTAAAAGTCTCTAAGTCCACGGTAAGAAGCCCGCTGGTTAACACATCTAATCTTCCAACTATTTGACTTTTGTAGGCTCAGTGGCATGTATCTCCCTTGGAAGGAGAGCTATATCTCCATTTCCTATGAACAAGAGCAACACACACGCGGCTACAGAGTATCTAAGCAGATGAAATATGGAAGAGGAGAGCCATTTGCAGAACAGAGCAATCAAAAACGCTTTATGAAAAGGAAAGTCTTAAAGCAGGCAGACTTGTATATACAGTCATTAACCAACAGAAGTGTTTGTAGCTGCAGATATAATAGCAGGACATTCATCTTCTTTGGGAGAAGACAGAAGCACGGTTGCTGGAAAGTTTAACTCCAAGGCTTCCTAGATCAGTTAACTTGCAAGGCAGACCACCAACATCTAGTGGATTTGAAGCAGATTTTTTTCCTTTTTCCAAGAAAGTTACAGAGCATACAAAGCTCATCCCCCCACCCAAAGCAAGTTTTCAAAAACACCTTTCTCAAATACCTCTACATCCTGCTCGAGGAGAGCACAAGCTGTCCAAGAGCTGCCAGCCATCATCCAGGAGGGAGTCAGAATTATGGGGGAAGTGGTGAAGGCAAAGGAAAAAAAAGCCCCTTGTTCTAACAGAGGCTACTTTCATTTCAACAGAACAGGATCTGAGCAGTGCAGTGAAAAAGCCAACAAAAATCTTTTTTTTTTTTAAATGTAAACATTCTCTGCATAAGGTGCAGGGTCTTGGATGTATGTACAGTGACATAGAAAACAGTTTGTAAAATATAGATCAAGAGTCAGAAATTCAGCTACCACTTACGCTTCTGAAGATAGAAATGGAGAAACGTACAGCATTCATTTCATCAACACTTACACAGCAAAAATGCTTGCAAAACTCCATGGCTAAAAGCATCCCACCACTGTAACAAAGATTTTTTTTTTAATAGTTTTTAAAAAGTTTTTACATTATTTACTAACAATGGATATATATGCAGAAGCATGTCATACTACAGCAATATTTTATCAGTTGGCCATCTGCTCTACCAAAGGTTATGCATATTGCCATGTGTTGCCTTGTTACTCCAATGAACGCCTCTTTCCTCTCCTCCTCAAAGCAACTTAGGAACTTTCTGTGAAAGGCAAAGAGGAGCTGGGTTTTGTTTGGTTGCTCCTAGGGTCAGTTTTGTTGTTGTTGTTGTTACTACTACTTTTAGCACTGGGGTGTCTATTAAAAAACCCAACTTAGTACACTGCTGACCCACATCATTTAGTTTTCCAAAATGTTTCCCATATCCAGAGAAGCAAAGGCTTCCACAAAACTCTAAAAAAGTTCTTGCAATGCAGCTCTTCTAAGCTGTGTCTTCTGCAGAGGACACCAATAAACTGTGATGCACAAAGAGCCAAGGTAGTCAATGAAACTTTTGGGAGCTGGATGCTCCAAAGGAGCAGCTGTCACCTGGTTGTGGAAGACAACCCTGAGCATCCTTCTGAGGTGCACTGAGCAATGTACCTACAGCATCTGTGGCTTCTCTGGAGCTCCCTCGCCCCAGCAGACTATGCGTGTTCATGCCTCTCTGCCCTTCAAGCTGTTCAGGAGTGTGAAATTTCACTAGGTTATCACTTCTGGGTCAGGCAGAAGCAACAATAAAGAGTATAAAAATCTGAATCACATCAAACAGACCTGTCACTAACATGGTAAAAAATGTTCTCTACTGGCATCAGTTCATAGCCAGAACTATGAATGACATAAAGGGCTGATGGGTCTAAGAAAAAAGGAATTAAAAAAAAAATCCTATTACTCCTGACTTGTCTGTATTTGGCATTGCAGTTCATGGCTGCATGCGTTAAAAAAACCTGTCGCATTGCTTCAGTTATACCCAAGACACCACACTGTGCGGGGCAGCACACCAATTAGCATGCCAAAACCCAGCCCAGACCATGCTGCCAGCAGTGTTAAGCTGCAAGCTCAACACACACTCATGCTGCAAAATAAAGATGCACGCACCAGTATGATTCTATCCGTCCTCCCTGTGAGCAGCCACTGATGTCCACCATGCAGACCTGCACCAGTCCTTCCCACCAGGGCTGCCAGCTAAACAGCGGTTTAGTACTTGGTTATTCTCACTTCAGCCATGCCTACTCTGCTCTGCAATTAAACCAGCCTTCCCTCCCTCCTCCAGGCATGCGGGGAGCCCTGCTCTGCCTAGACACCTGCACGAGTCCCATGGGAGCCTCGGCCTGGTCCCCTGCTCTGGCATTTGCACCGAAGACTATCTCGTAGGACAAAGACAAGGCATTTCAGAGACAGAAATGACTGTTCTCTCAATGTATATTGCAACCTCTAGTTATATACATGGGATATGTTAGTCAACATGCTGTATGCCTTCGTTACTGATTTTTAATATATATATATATTTCAAAACTTAGAATTCTTTCCTAATACAAATCTTTTAAAATTTGTTTCCAGCAGGGTATGTGCTTAGTACATCTGTCATTTTATACAGAAGAGGTTGAAAAGTCTCACTTTCACCTATAAAAGCATTTTACCATTGAATTTTTTCAGATATGTGCTTAAGGGACAGGAGGTGGGGGAGGCTGTTAGAGAAAGAGTATTTTCATGAACCAATTCTCTGTTTTACTCAAAGCTCACTCACGACATGGCCTTCAGATCACCACCTTGCTCCCTGACATAAAAACAATTAATATAAAACATGGTCATCTATTACGGCATGATATAACTGAACCTTTTCCAACTAAGAGAGGGGAGAGAGAAAGAAGGAGCTCTCCCAGACCCTACATGCTGTAATCTCAAAAACAGTACATAGTGACAATAGCCTGAACAAAAATAGAAAAAGAAAGAAAAAAAAAAATCAGCAAAATGTATCCTACAAAAAAAAAAAAGGGGAAAAAGAAAAAAAAAAAAGAAAAGTAGTGTTTTAGTATTCACAGCTACAGAACTGTCACTCTGGTTTGCTCCTCCTTAATCTATCACGATTCCCCTTGCTCCAGAAGGGACTGGAGGGAAATGAGATTGTAAAGACCATTTATACAGACATGTAAGTTATGCCTTACAAGACAAGTATTGTCCTCCTGGCATGAAACCATCCTTTGCCGCGCAAAATCCAAGAGATTTTTGAGTTGTTTATACATCAAATATTTTTTTCCCCCTCTGGAATGCAAAAGATCTGGCTGCAAAAACCCAGTATAGTAAATCGTATTTGTCTTGAAAAAAACCTCCACAATAGAAAACTTTTGTTATAGATTAGTATTTATCAGCTTTGATTTCATCTTTAAAAAGGAAAAAAAAAAAAGAAAACCAAGTCACTTTGGTGTTTATGAGAACAAGGAACTACTCTGCCACTGCACTTCAGTCATTCTGTACCAAACTGGGGCTAAAGGAGCTGTCAGAAAACCATAGGCTTAATACAACACAGGAACTAAAAAGAAAGCTGTATCTATTTGGGGTAGGGTGGGAAATGCATATAAAATGTGGATCTGTTTTCCAACCATCAAAGTAAATTCTGCGCCTGCTTCCACCTGCTGGGAAAGACTTGTGATGTTGTACAAATGACCCCTGCTCATTCCAGCTTGATGCTGATGCTTATGGAGCAAGAACTCCCTTTGAGTCCAAGAAACCGAGTTCTATGGAATTAATGAAGGAGCAAAAGTAACAAGTTTAAAATTGTCAGTGTAACCCACCAGTTTCACTAGCAGACAAGAAAGAGCTGGGACAACTGTAGCTGTAGACTGGTCATTCGGAGAGGGAAGACAGAAACCAATAGTTTTGGAAGAAGTCATTTCAATGATGGCTTAAAACCCAAGCAAACTAGACACTATGTTTAAAAGGACCAGGGCATTTGATCTCCACCAAAGGCATTACCAGACAGGATGCAGAGCAGCCAAAGGAACACAAAGAGCATCTCTAACTGACTGAGGGAACAAGCAATTAGACTGCTTCCCTGCACCCCAAATATGCTCTGATTCAGATTTTTGAGACTACAAAAGGATTTGTCATTTGCCAAAAGGGTTCCTCTTACATTCTGAAGGGAAAGCACTGGCTGTGAAACACCACCGTCATGCTCCAGGCCACAGGTGCATGTCGGTGAGGATACCTCCAGTTGTCCTGGCTGGACAGTCACCAGAGCTAGAAGACTGGCTGTTGCTTCTAATGACAGTCACAGGAAAAGCTGAAAACCGTGTGCTATCTCATCCTTCTTACCATCTTCCATGCTTTGTGCCCTCTAGGAACAGAGGGGAAGCTGCAATCCATTGCATGTAAGTGTAATTGCAGTTTAACCTGGACCTATTACACCAGTGCCATTTGATGATGGTGAAGCACCTAACAGTTAAGCACAGACCAGTGCATCACTCACCTTAGCTAGCCTGATCAAAGCTTGTTTTAATGGTCTGAGTGATATACAGTAATTCAGCAGGCACATACTCAGGTGCCAGTCAGCCAGTAAACTTCAGGCTAAATCCGTCTTGTAGCAAGTAATTTTACAGTACAGTACAAGAGAGTATACATTGACTAAGTTATTGCCTAAGGCTCCAGTGGGCTACGTTCCCAGGTCTGGAGCCAGCAATGGCACAGGACTGCATTGCCATCTTGGAATGTACAATTGCTTGGTCTGAGCATCACCAGGAGCTGCATGCGTGGGACAGAGACCGAGACTCCAGCCCAGGGGCTGCCCGGGGCTGGCTGTGCCTTGGTAGTGCCTGGGCGAAGCACGCAAGTTAGGTCAAACCAGAAAGGATCCCTGTGAACAGGCAGCATGGGACCTATCCAGAGCAGCTGCGATTCTTGCTTGAACTGTATGTGGTGCTGATATGAAGTTTTATAAATTGATTATTTTTAATTTTTTTATTTAAATAAAAGTGCTCTCTTGATCTGGCTCCATGGATCAGGACACCACCTACAGTTTTAAGAATCGTTACATATTTGTATTGTTTAAGCAAATGACAATCTCTTCCCTCCCTCTTTGTACCTCCTCTCTTTTCCCTTCCCCTTTCCACTTCTTCCTTTGCCCTTGCCCTGTGCTGCTTGCTGTTGTGTTAAATATGAGATCAGGCAAACCCCAAAGGCCAGTTTACATTTTTATGTTTTGTTTTTGCAGATCTCCATCACAGATGGAATTTTTGCTGGTCATTTCTTGGAACCAATCCAATAGCAGGACAAAGCAAAAGAAGAGAGGGCAATGAAAACAAATCCCATGACAGAGACGGAGGAAAGAAGAATCAATAAACAAGCAGAAATCAGTTTTCCACTGGGGTGGGATTTGCTAAAGGCTGGCTCACGATGACTTGCACCACGTAGTCCTTTGGGATTTTCAGCTCCTCCAGTTTCATTTTGTCTGCCAGTGGCCTGCCCGAGAAGAACCAGCGCTGGCTGCCTGGCTCCACTCCCTCCACTGCGTGCAGCCGCCTCTTCATGTGGTACACCGTGTCCATGCTGCGGACCATGAGTTTGAGGTCTTTGCCTGTGGAGAGGCGCAAACGAAGCTGGCATTCGTGCCCTGAATTGGGTGGGGGATCAGGAATATCCAGAGTCTCCAGGTCGCCCTTCTCCTCTATCATGTTGATAGGTGGGGCGAGGCAGTAGACTGGAAGCTGGTACCGGTTGCCCAGTTCATCGTAACACTCTGTAAGAGCACCTTTAGGAGATAAGAGGGGAAAAAATGAGAATGAATGCATTTCACAGTTAACACTGAAGTGGTCAGGCTCAGAAGCATTTACCCTAAGGTTAAACCATTCAAGCAATGAGGTCTAAATTCAGGCTTTAAAAGATTCATATAAAAATCTCAAGTTTTCATTAAAAATTGCTTCAACTTGTTTTCATATGGAACCTTGGGGTTGAGTTAAAAGCACCCCCTAAAAGACAAACATACCCCTCCCTCCAGATAAACCAGGATAAACTTCAAAAGCAGCAGGAAGGAAGAGACGAGGGAGGATGATATGATATTGTCCCCATGTGACATTTAAAAGAGGAATCTTTCTCCGGCAGCACGGCCCAAAGTTCAGGGCACACATGCACCCAGAAAATGCTACTTGGATGAATTACATGATCCTGAAGTTGAGCTGTGAAAAGACAAAAATGGCAAAGACCAAAGGCAAAAGACCACTGTGAAAGAAAGATTTTGTAACTTCTCAAACATTCAGAAATTGCTGAAATGGTTTCATACAGGACTAATGTTTTAGCAAGCACTGCCAAAACAAACAAAACACGACCACCCAAGTTGGACAACTCTGCGGCTCTGTACAGAGCCCGGTGTCACCACCAGAGCACCCAGCACATACTTTATATTTGCACAGCATCTGTAACTCTCACATTCAAAGCCCTGAAGTTTCAGGAGTGATTTTTATTTCCCCAGGCTCCCAAGAGGTTCCTCAGGATAATCTGGGTTCATGTTAAAGATGACTGGGCAGTGGTGTACTGCCTTGCATGAGGCATTCCTTCCTACCAAAATGGTACAATGCACACAGAACAGCTCGAGAACCGTAACATTTACTGAAATAAATACAAGCTGACTTTTTCACAGTATGAGACATACTTTATAAAGATATTTCAAGAACTACCTTGGAAAAATGGCAGCACATTTTTTATAACATTTTAAGAGTTAAAGAAAGAGAAGGCTGAAAGCAGAGCCCTGCTGCACACAGCACGTCACCTCTGCAGCAAGCCAGGAAACCGAGATGCTGAGGAAGCTGCATCCTAAATCACAGCAGAAATCCCTTCTCATTGTGGTTAAAAAACCCCAGATACTCATGCCAAGCAAATGCTTCTCCCCGTTCTGAATTTACCTGCTATAACAAATTTCCACATTTTTGCCCCTAGAGGGGGCACATTCACTTGCAAGATTACCCATCCTTTTGTACTTTGAAATGTTTGAAGAGGAGCCAAGTCCTTGAGCTACAGAATATTTAAAAAACTCTTTGACTCGGCAGTTCTGCACACAACACCCAACAGCTCCTTGTTAGAAACTAAAGGTGTTTTTTCAGTTGAAGGTTTTTTCATGCTGGCCGTGAGTTGTCTTTGCTGTTTGATCAGCAAAATTACCGCAATATAAAATTATAACTTGGGGATATACTGTGTCACTCATCCCACTGCGACAGCAGTATCTTGTGCTGGAAATCTTCTTTTAGACTGAAGCCCCCCTTTTTAAGGATAATTTGTGTTGATGAAAATACACAGAGAAAATCTTTGGCTAAAAGATCAATGCTTCAGGTGCAGCTGCTTTTGGAGGCTTTTCTGTTTGCACAGGTAGCGCCAAGGCAGCTATGCCCCAAGATTTATTGAGAAAACAAAACAGGAAAAGGAAATCCAGAAAAATGTAGTTACACCACTCATTACAGTCTTGTACCATTTATGAATCTCAGAGCACACCAGCTTTTATCAAAACTGTATTGGATCCATACCTTTTGTGGTACTTTGTGATTTACAGACTGATGCCTGAAGTTTCCATACTTCAGTTTTGTTTTACAATGTTCATTTCATTCTGTATGGCTGATCTATTTAGTAAATGTCACAGTACTAAATTTTGGATCATGGTTCACAGAAGCAAGTAGATGTATTTTGCTAATAGAAAAAAAAAATCCAAACTTCAACAGCCTTTAAATTTAGCCAGGGCAGCTAAAATTGTACCTTTCTTTAAAAGCCATATGTTTTTAAAAGAATGCTCCTACTTTAGAATAGCATACCAAAGAGTTAATTTTAAATACCATAGTGTAAGCTTGCTAAGGAATTTCTTCATCATTTATATCCTTGTCCAGCTGAACTAACATCAAGGTCAAAGCATATGCTATGAACACCAGGTTGCTTAATCATAATCAGATAAGTGGTATTAAAAAAATCCTCTGAAACAGCAGCTAACTTGGAGGTCTTTAAAAAAAAAAAGAAAAAAATGACACAGTAGAAGAAACCTATTGCCAATAAACACCGCACAGTCCCATCGCGGACTGAGAAATGGTTTATAAACAAATTGTTAATGTAACAATAGGTTACCATAAACCTCACCAGTAATCCCATTCTTCCACTCATACAGGTAAAAACATCCTTAAGACTCTCAAGTCCTACTACTTACCACTTAATGGCTTTCAAGACTGGATATATTGATTAAAGCACAGAAGACTACTATTGCAAGCAGAAGAGACTTTACAATGGTACCACCTCCTTACTGGCACACCACGGCTGCTGAAAGCCACGCTGGAGGTCCAAGGAGGAGATGAGATGTTGGTCCTCACCTCCAAAGAGATGTGGAGCTGTGCACACACAGCCTGGTCCTCTTCCGCCAGCTAATTCCCACTGGGCTTTACAAGGCTTTCGGTTAAGTGATCTTTGGAGAGGGTCAGGCTCTGCTACAACCCTCAAGATGTTGTAATAGGTAACAAACTCAAAGGCAGAACATGAAGGGGTGTCAGGTTGGTTGGAGTTCAAAAATGAAACGATGGCTCAATGTGTTAACCAGAAGGTGTGGTAAGTGTGGAGCTATTTTAAGCAATGCAAGCAAATGCAACTTATCGGAGAGGAAGAAAGTGGTTGAATTACCCACAGCCACCACAGCAAGGCCTATCTCACCAGCCAGATGGCAGCTCTTCACCGAGGCATTCACTACAGCGTCCCTTACACAGTGAAAAGCACGCAGGAAATGAAGCATCCAAACTACAAAACTCTTCGTAATTTTGCTGTTACAATTGAAAACCACGTTTCTGATCCTTCCTGCAAGATACATCAGTCTGGGCCACACAAGTTATTCAGCAGGAAGGGGCACTAAAATAACGTCAAGCTTTTATGAGAAAACACAGAGAAAAAAGAAAAAAAAAATATTTTTTTGTTTCCCTGTTACCTAGGCAACCAGGGTCCTCACCAGCATAGGAAGGATGCAGCCTCCCTTAAACCAGACAAGGGAAAAGCAACGCAAACAGAGGTTTCGCAGTTCAGGCAGGCAGCCCTGTGCCCTCCCCTGCCAGCACCAGGCTCTGCCTGCAGGCAGGGTGCTCAGAGCCATGTGAGGACAGCCATCCTGTAGCCCCACTTACACAGGTTTCCCCCTTCCCTGCTTCCCCTTCCTGCCCCAGATCCCACAGCTGGACGTTGCATCAGGCAAGCTGACCAAGTTCAGATGCCAAAGCCTCGAGGGTGAGTCTGTACTTTGAATTTCCACTGCTGAAGCATACAAAGAAACCATGTAAAAGGGGCAGATTTCAGGAAGAAAGCAGCAGAGAGGATGGGTGGCAGGCAGGCAGGTCTGGGTGGAGGATTCTATACTGGACATGACAGATCAAGCTGTTAAAACAAGATCTTACAATGATATTGATTGAGGAGACAACAAATGAGGCTTATCAATACTTCATGTACTTGAGTATTCTTTGTGTATTTAAATACTTCTCTAGACGTTGACATGACTTTAATAAACTTGGACACAAAACATCCTGGTAGCAACATGAAGAACTGCCTTTGCGGAAAGCCAACGACTGAAGCAACCAACAAACCAATTCACCCACCCAAACCCTAATCCTCTCCAATCTTCTATCGTTCAGAATTAAGGTACCATGGCACGGGATCTAAGGAATGCTTTGAGGATATCACTGACTGATTCATTATTCTGAGAATTTCCCAGTTGTAGACTTACACTGTCAAGTAAGCTCTAGAGTCATTAAGTATGGATGCTGCAACATAGTTATGGAGTCAACTTTATACGCTTGATTCAAGTCAGACAGAACAGAAGATACAATGCTAGAACCACAGCTGATGGGATTATTTCAGTATTTCAAAAGTAATACCGGCTTGGAGACTGAGGAATTCTGGAAGGAGTTGCAAGGCAGAGCTTCTTTTTGGTCATTATCCAGGTAGGAGACAGCTTGAGAGTTTCAGGCAGAAAAATAAGCAGATGTGATCATCAAGTATACAGTTAGAACATTTTGAAATTAATTGCCTTGCAGGCTGTAAAAACTTTGTTTTACTAAGATTATTAGGATGGACGTATTTCTCTGGATTAGTAAGGGAAAACACTAAAAAAGGACTGGTTGAGATACTGCTTCCACCCCTAAGCAGTTCAGAGTTTGGACTTACTTGTCCTTCTGCACATGAAAGGACTAGCAATTTAAGAGACCTAAATGACACAAAGGTAAACTTTTGCAAGAGTTATTGAAATCAGACATATATTACTGCACTCATCTAAACACATAAAAAAGTCTTAATGCATTTTAAAGGCATTTTGGCGTTTCTTTAAAGCTGCATACCATTCTCTCTTCAGAAAAAGCAGCAATTTTTTTTGTTTTCTGTTCATTATGTGTCTTCTGTTGCTTTAAGATTCTGAGTAGTTTTGAGGAGGATTGCTCAAGAACACCCAAAACTTAAGAACTGAGCAGATTTCCATCTCTTCTTCCCTTCCCCCAGACAGACTTGCTGCAGGAAGAAAAATTAAGACAACACAAAACACAATCTAGCATTGAAATGAGACTAGCTAATTTAAGGAGCTTAAGTGTCTGTGTATAACACATTTACCCAAGGAACAGCTGGTTCATTTGTTTTTCTTACGGAAAAAACTCCATTCCAAACCCAAGCTGAGCCTGGATCGCTGAATAAATTGGCAGTAGTAGAGCTTGCACCTGTAGACTATTGGTTTGAATCTGATACAGGTCACTCATGCCTGAAACTCATTACGAGCATCAGAAAACAAGTGGGTCTTCTTTTGGGTCTTATAGTATGGCAATTCCTAGAGAGCAACGACTGAGGCAGAAAAGCTGAACTATCTCTCCATCTTTATTAGTTGCCGATTCCAGGTCACAGCTGGGAAACACAGGATCTTACAATAAAAAAAACAAACGTGGACTGACGTCAACAGCATGCGAGAGTAGTGAACGGTGACTTTGCTCAATATGTGAACGGGATTGAGAAAAACAAGTAAAAACATGCAGTGGTTTGTTCCAGCTCACCTACAACCATCACAAACTGGGAGGAGTTAATAGAAAAAAAGCTTTTTCACATTAAACCCCATATAACTTAATAATGACTGAAACAGCTTAATGCTGCAGTTAACAACTATAGCTCTCCTGTTTTCTGGAGGGCAACGTGTGGGAGTACTTGTGCAAGCCTGTGCCTTGCACCATGTACAGAGAACAATAAAGCAGCTATGATTGTTAATGGTGTGGATAAAGCACTTCATGATAAACCACATACATAAGCCCCCTCCCATGCTTCTTCCACACTAAACTTCCATGGGCTATGCAAATTTAAACTACCATAGAGCTACTGTACAAAGCCTTTATAAAGGTACAAGCTTGTCTCCTAAGCCATAGCACAACTGCTTATGCAGCACAGCTCTGCTCTCATCTTCAGCCTCCCTTTGCAATAAAGAACTTATTCCAGCTCCTTAAGAATGGGTTTTGTAGAAAATAAGTGTTAAGCATTTAATAATTCTCATTTCAAATTCACTGAAAAGCAGCTCTTCCATTACGGGAACATTATTGGTCTGGCTCCTTTCCACAAAGGAGAATAACTCCCAGAGCCAGCAGGAGATCCCAGTGCTTCAGGAGCTGCTTGGTGAGCAGGGATCAGCTCATTCCTGCTTGCGGCAACTGGCACAAGACAGACTGGAATTGTGCTTAGCGCATTACAACAAGGGAAAGGAGGAAAAAATTAAGATACTCTGCTACTGCCTTAGTAATCCTCTCACCCAGTTCTTTGGCAGGAGAACTACCTTGTAGCTGGTTCACCGAATCAGCTATTGCACGCCTCCTGCTCATCTCCATGCTCAGATGTTCTTTAGAAAACCTGGCTCACCTGGCCTCCAAGATCACTGATAAAATAACGTACATTCACCTGTCTGAAAACGCTCTGCAAGGCAATAACCTGAGACACAACTGCAACAGAGGGTTGGACTACCTGGATTTTTGAGGTCCCTTCCAACCTGAATGCTCCTAACTAGCTGCTTTTGCTGTAATAATACTTTAAAGAGCAAATCTCAGACGGAGTATATAGCCAAAGATCCCCCATGCGTATCTTAAGTCAACCTGCTTCAAACTAAGCACACCTCACCCTAGTGCAGGGCAGGTTTGTGAACCAAGCTGGCGATCTCATGAGTAACCACTCTTAAAACCAGTTTTGCAACTCACGCCCGCACACTGGCACATGGCAGGAAAACCCAAACCGCTATCATCAAATCAGTGGTGCCTGGTACCTACAGAAACCAGAGGGCAGCAGCATCGCAGAGAGCAAAGCTTGCACTCCAACATGGCATTGTCTGCACTCACCTGTCAAAGAAACCGAGATGCATCCGAACAGTGAAGCGAGACAAGGGGTTTGTGCAGCTCCTTCTGCACTAATCTGCTGAGTAAGAGGGATGTGCCATTGTCACTCAGTCTGAGGTATGTCTTGTCCACATGTTGTAAATGAAAGCCAATCTGCCTGCATGCCATTGCTCCCTATGTTTGTCAGAAACCTTTTGTTTTAGGTTGGATTTGGGG